>CM043705.1:89234083-89841583 GCA_023935145.1 Bretschneidera sinensis | reverse complement strand
AGCCCAAAACCCTACAGCCCACCAAAACATAAACATTTTCTCTCCATTTCTTACAGCTCAAAGCTGATACTTAGCCAAATTTTCCCTTTGTTTTTCCATTATGTTCTTTTTTTTCCTTTGATTTCATTTCGTTTTTCCTTCCTTTTTTTTCTTCCCTTTTTTTCCTTTCTTTTCTTTACCCTGGGCCGAAAATTTTCCTCCCACCCACAGTGTGTGGTCTGCCCATGGTGTGTGGCCTACCCATAGCCCATGGCCCACCCATAGCCCAAGGCCCACCCAAACCCTAAATATACAGTACCCAAAACCCTAAATCTATAGTAAACCCTCAACCTTAAAGTAAAATAAACCCTAAACCCTAAAACCTAATAGTAACCCTAAACCCTAAACCCAAAACCTCAAACCCCAAACCCCAAAGCCCAAACCCCAAACCCCAAACCCTAAACCCTAAACCCTAAACTCTAATAGTAAAATCTCGAAACCCTAAATCTCGAAACCCAAAAAATCTAAACCCTAAATCTTGAAACTCTAAACCCTAAAATCAAAACCCTAATAGTAAAATCTAGAAACCCTAAATCTCAAAACTCTAAATCTTGAAACCCTAAATCTCGAAACTCTAATAGTAAACCTAAACCCTAATAGTAAACCCTAAACCCTAATAGTAAAATCGAAACCCTAATAGTAAACCCTAAACCCTAATAGTAAAATCGAAACCCTAAATACTATTTAGGGTTTCAATGTTACTATTTGGGTTTCAATGTTACTATTAGGGTTAAGGTATTCTATTAATACGTACGAACGACTATAGGGGTATAAGGATTAGGTTATAGGGTTAAAGGGTTAGGGATATCTATTAATACGTACGAACGATTATACGGGGGTAAAGATTAGATTGTAGGGTTAAGGGGTTAGGGATATCTATTAATACGAACGAACGACTATAGGGGTATAAGGATTAGGTTATAGGGTTAAGGGATTAGGGATATCTATTAATACGTACGTACGATTATACGGGGGTTAGGATTAGAGTGTAGGGTTAAGGGGTTAGGGATATCTATTAATATGTACGAACGATTATAATAAAAGAATTATTTGAATAATGCCTTTTAATTCAAAACCAAACAACACTTAACCAAAAAACCAAACAAGCCTTAACTCAAAAAACTTAACCAAAACTTAAAAACTTAGCCCAAAACCTACAGCCCACATACTTGGGCAAAACTTAAAAATTTTAAACCCAAAGGGTACAACCCACATACTTAGCCCAAAACTTATACTTAGCATACGGATTCCTTCGTTTTTCCTTTCCCTTTTTTCCTTCAGTTCATTTCGTTTCTGTTTTTTTTTCTTCATTTTTTTCCTTTTCTTTTCCTTTTTTCTTTCCTTTTTTTTTCCTTTCTTTTCTTTTCCCTGGGCCAAAAATTTTCCTCCCACCCATAGTGTGTGGTCTACCTATGGTGTGTGGCCCACCCATAGCCCATGACCCACCCATGGCCCATGACCCACCCATAGCCCAAGGCCCACCCAAACCCTAAATCTACAGTACCCGAAACCCTAAAGCTACAGTAAATCCTAAACCCTAAACCTTAATAGTAAACCTTAAAACCTAATAATAACCCTAATAGTAAACCCTAAACCCTAATAGTAACCCTAAACCCTAAACCCTAAACTCTAAACCCTAAACCCTAAACCCTAAACTCTAAACCCTAAACCCTAAACCCTAAAACCCTAAACCCTAAACCCTAAACCGTTCTACAAAATTTATTTTTACTTCTTATATCTTTTTCAAAACTCAAAATAATTATCTTTAAGAAAAAACCCAAAACAATTAAATCAACATAAATAAATTACAAAATAATTATTCTTTATTATATTGTTATGATAATATAATAGTTAAAATTCTGTAGTAATATAATTAGATTTTCATAATTATATATAGTGCCACAATATATAATAATTACTTTTTATCGTCCCCAAATTAAAATTGTCACAATTTTATATTTAAATTTTTATCATTAAAAATATAAACAAACCCATGCATAGTACATACAATGCAACTAGTTTATTAGTATTTTGATCACATTTGCTAATAAAATTGTCATATTTGATCATAAATTATCACATTTAGGGTATTACCCTAAACATAACAATTTATTACCAAATCTAATTACGTTACTATCAAATGAGACCAAAATGTTAGTAAATGTGATACTTTTTTTACCTTGTTTTAAGACAAAGCTCTTAAGTTGAACCCTTTGTATTTATGCCCCTATTTGGGAATTACCTAAATACAACTTAAATCACCAAATTAAAAAGTTTTAAAAACTTTAAATTTTAATGATTTAAGTTATAATTTAAGCAAATGTCCAAATAATACGTATAACATGTAAATGAGCTTAAAAAGGAAACACACAAAAAAAAAAGAAACAAAAAAACCCTCAAACCAATCCAAAATATAGTTAAACTAACTAGAAGCTTTGTAAAACTCTACTCACTTACAAAACCCCTAAGAGAGACTTGGATCTCAAATTCTCGAAACAGTCGACCAAACTCCCGATCCACTCTCAAACTCCCGATCAGGATTTTACCAAGTTATAGTCGCATTAACAAGTTGATATAGAATTTGAGCCACAACTTCACACATCTTTGCTTTGACCCATATTCACTTTAACCAACACATTCAAAAGTACATCTTCAATCTCGAAACTTCTTTGTGCTGCTCTCCAACTGCCCCATGAGGTCTCAGATATTGAGCAAAACTTATGAACAGAGCTCTCCACCAAAGAGACTTTCTTAGTAAGAAGTCAGAACCTCACCATGAGATATCAAAACAGTGGAGATCACTTAACAAACCATGTAACCATATGGCCATCCTCACATCACTAACCAACATATACTACATCTAAATCATTGACAAGGCAACCGTTAAGGGTAACACAACCCTTCAGCCATTGGTCACCTCGAAATTAAAGGCGATCAAAGATACATCCAAACACAAGGATCAACACATTAACATCTATTACGTCTCTCAAGTATCAAAAGATCTAAACACCTATCTGTAGGGGCCTTCCAACTGCCTAGTGGGGCCTTCAAACAACGAAGAATTTGATTAAGTCATCTAAGAAATGATTGAACTTGATTTTACTTACAACACAACCAACATATCCGCATAGCTTCAACCAAAGAGACTTTCTCAAATAAAACCTCATAGTTGGATCTGTGGTGATCACTAAACAAACCAACCATATGGCCACCATCACATCCTCGTTAAGTTCTATGTACATCACCTCAGTCATTGACAAGACAAACATGAATGGCAACACAACCCTCCAACCAATGACATAACTCAAGAAAGTAAGATAGATTCCACAGATGATCTAAATTGCTGGCCATACTAGCATTTATGTTTGGAAAACCAAAAAAAAAAAAATAAATCATTTGCAACTCCATAATTGTTTATGTTTGAAAAGCTAATAAACTTTTGAATTCATTAGTAAATGAGTTCATTGTAAAATTTAATAAACTTGCGACTATACCCATCAAAATTAATAGAATTTGCAAATAAAATAAATCCCATACTTCATTTTATTCCAAATTAATAAACTCCATTTATCCTCTTCCTGACATGGTTGTTGAAGTTTCATCCAATGGAATTTGTTCTCCTTTGAAGATCCCATTCAATCTATGTCTGCAAATGTTGCTATATGATTTGTTCATATAATTTCACAAATGTATCCAAGAGGGTGGTAACAATAAAATGCAGCAAGAGAAATAGTTGAACAGTTGGATACATATCACCCACTATACCAAATAGTGAAGAATCTCAGAGACAGAGAACTTGAGATCCTAACCACATTATCACAAAATTCAGTTATAAGGCGTAAAATTGTCAAGTAAGATTTGCCCATTCCACGTGTGCTTGGTCATACTGCAGAGGCTGGACACGCTTCAGTGTCCTATTGGTGATGCAAGACCCCACGTGTTGATGTCTTATTAAACAAGGGTATTGTGGGCTATATCACAGGCCCTCCACTTCCTCAGGTACTTGTGTGCCTCAAGGAAGTAAGATGTGATGTTCGTGCTGTGGCCGAGCGTTTGTACTTAGAGATATTGGAAAATGAATGGTTCGCGTCTTCAGACTGAGGAATCTTGGAACGAGTCTAGCTTTCGTGCTCGTGCCTGGGGACTTTGAGCCGAGCGTGTGAGGAGCAGCTCACACACTCATTTTTGGAGGTTCTGGACTGAACATGTGAGGAACAACTCAAATGCTCGGTCTTGGAGGTTTTGGGCCAAGCGTGTGGGGAGCGGCTTATACACTCGGTTTTGGAGGTTTTGGGCAAAACATGTAGGAGGAAGCTCACATACTCTGTCTTGGAAGTTCTGGATCGAGCTTGTGGGGAGCAGCTCATACACTTGGTCTTAGAGGTTTAGGGCCGAGTGTGTGGGGGGAAACTTATATACTCTATTTTAGAGGTTCTTGGTCGAGCTTGTGGGGAGAAGCTCACATGCTCGGTCTTAGAGATTTTGGCCCGAGCGTATGACAAACAGTCCATACGCTCGAACTTGGAGACTTTTAGGCCGAACATGTGACAAGCAATGCATATGCTCGGACTTGGAGACTTTTAGGTTGAGCATGTGACAAGCAGCTTACGTGCTCGATCTTTTGAGATTTTGGCCCGAGCGTGTGACTAGCGGTGCATACGCTCGGACTTGGAGACTTTTAGGCCGAGCATGGGACAAGCAACTTATATGCTCGGTCTTTAGAGATTTTGGCCGAGTGTTTGGTTAATAGTACATACGCTCGGACTTAGAGACTTTTAAACCGAGCATATGACAAGTAGCTCACATACTCAGTCTTTGGAGATTTCTCCTCTGGATTCTTCTCTGGACTTTTTTTCTCATGGGCTTCATTTTCTTGGGCCCATGAACTCTTTCCTTGGGCCCATGGGCTTTCTTTAGTTTTAAATGTACATTAACTAGGGTGGCAGTTACTTTTTATATTGCGGCGTCTGAGGCATGGGAAGGGTCGTGTCTTTATAATAGCTGGCACTTTGGGGAGAGTGAACGATGCTTGGGTGATATCAAGGGTCAAATCTTTTTAGTTGGAAGGTGATTAATGTCCATCGTTCCTGTTGCTGCAACCCTTATACAAGGATTATTTCTTCTTCTCTTTTTCTCACTTGCATTTTTCAGAGCTTTTTGAGAGAGAAAAATCTTGAGGGCACTCGGAGTTAGAGAGAAAGAAACATTGAGAGCACTTGGAGTTGAGTTGAGAGTTCAGAGTTCTTGATCAGCAGCTTGGGAGATTTGATTTGAGGGTTCGAGTTGCTCGAAGTTAGGGCGACGAAGAAGGAGGAAAGGTCATTCGAGGCCAATTCCGTGCCGAGTGTAGTGAGGGAGGCGGAGCTCCAGAGGGTGAGGATGACATACAAGATTCTTATGCAATATGCCCTTCGGGCACTAAGCCAACTGGTGCGCAATTCAGTGCGACTGATCATGGCTTTCATTGCTGTGTGCCAGGAAGTGAGCAGTGTTATGAACCTTAGTGTTTTCAAAGCCCACTTCCAGATAGCTAAGCACGAGCAATCTGGGTGGGTAGTGGTCAGCTCGAGGGCCAGGAAGAGCATGCTGAAGAAGCAGCCGTCCTCCATAAAGAAGTGGAAGAGGTCATTCTTCTTCATGCAGAGCACTAAGAGCTTCAATTTCCCCCTCGGCTGAAGCCTAGATCGTGCCGGTAAATGCAAGAAGCTGCACCTTCTGCACTGAGAGTAGAAGACGTTAAAGGCGATGGTGGCCGCCTCTTTGGATGCTAAGGTTCTTTGTGAGTTGATCCGATGGCATCTAATAGCTATTCCGAACGACATTCCTATACTAGGCCTCCCTTGTTCAATGGCTCCAACTATAACAATTGGAAAAATAGGATGAAAATCTTTGTCGAAGGACCTAGAATTCGTATAAAGGAAATAACTATTAGAAAAATCAATAATACAATGCCTAAACTCAAAACTGAGTTCAATGAAGAGGATTGTAAAATAATGTCTCTAAATAGTAAAGCCACAAGTATTTTACATTGCACCTTAGATATTTCTTAATATAATAAAATTTTTGCTTATGTTTTGGCTAAGGAGATTTGAGACAAATTGCAAGTTACATATGAAGGAACTAGCGAAGTTAAAAATCAAAAATCTATATGCTAGTGTCCGAGTATGTATCTTTCAAAATGTCTCTTAACGAAACAATTTCTCAAATGCACTCACGTTTCACCACTATTGTTAACGGTTTAAAACTTCTTGGTAGGAACATTGAGGAATTTGAACTAACGAGGAAAATCTTAAGGTCTTTGCCATCCACTTGGAAAGCAAAGAAGACAGCCATCATGGAGGCCAAAGATCTCGACAAACTTGATGTCGAAACACTTCTCGGATCACTATTGACATACGAGATGGAAGAAATGAATCCCGTTGTCAATGATGATGAGAAAAAGAAAAAGATGATTGCTTCAAAGCCTCTACGAGCAACAAAGAGGAAGAAATGAAAGAAGAAGTGGAGAGCAGCGAAGAAGATGGTGAGATGGCTCTAATAACTAAGAGGTTTCACAAATTCTTGAAGAAGAGCAAGAAACCTTACACAAAGGATCCCACTTAAAAAAGGGAGCCGCTTTTGTGTTATGGTTGCAAGAAGCCCGGTCATATCAAGACCGATTGTACAGCGACAAGCAAACCATATAAGAACTTAAAAAAGAAAGCTATGATTGCAACCACTTGGAGTGATGACGAAGAAGAAGAATCCTCAGAAAATGAGGTCGGATACGAGGAGATTGCTAACCTATGTCTAATGGCAATCGACGACGAAAATGAGGTATCAAATTATTCTCCTTCTAATAATAACATTGTTAGTAGTAGTGAAAAATTAATAGAGGTCATAAATGAAATGCATGAAGAATTGAAGAAATTCGATTCTAGGAACACCATTCTCAAAAAGGAAGTGTCATCTCTTTCTAAAGAGACGGAAGGCTTAAAGGAAGAAAAAGAAAAATTATCTTCCTTGCTTTATAATTCTTTTCAAGATTTTCTTAAAGATGAAAATAAAAACTTAAATAAGAAAATAATATAATTGAATGGCACTATATCAAGACTTATGATTGGAAAAGAAAAGCTAGATGAAGTGTTGTCTTGCCAAAGATTAAGTGGAGAAAAATCCGGGTTAGGTTATTCTCCATTAGGCAAGCAAAAATCAAAAGAGACCTTATTCATGAAAGCACCATGTGTGAATGAAGCCTCTACTTCCAAGACCATTAGCAAGGTTAAAAGCACTCATTCAATGAATGCTAGTAGGTCTAAAAATGCTAATTCTAATGCATATACAAGAATTAAGCATCCTAGAAATACTCATGCATATATGTATGCACACTCAAGAAATGTATATACCCATCCTAGGAGTAACCATCATGTGCATCCTAGAGATAATATGTATACTCAAAACTTACACACTACAAATGCACATCCTAGGAATTACCATAATGTGTATCCTAGAAACAATATGCATGTTCATAATAATGCAAGTACATATCCTAGAAATCATCATCATATATTTCTTAGAAATGACATGCATGTTCATAATCTTCACGATAGAAACATGTATCATAGGAATACTTATCCAAGGAACTATAGACATGCACAACTAAGAAATCCTAAAAATTTCAATAACTATTATCCTAGGACTGTGCATCATCAACATGTTTATAAATATAGAGCACCTTTCAATGTTAAGAAAGTATGGGTCCCTAAAGGAACTGTATTTTCTAGGACTAACCCCAGAAGACCAAAGAAATTTTGGGTACCTAAGAGTGCAATTGTGTATCCTTATGTGATGTAAATATGTCTCCACACCAAGGAAAAATATAACTATTGGTACCTTGATAATGGATGCTCAAAGCACATGACTGGTGATCGAAGTGTATTAAAAGAACTAACTCTAAGAGATGGCAGACATGTCACCATTGGAGACAATACAAAAATAAAGATCACCGGGCATGGAAAAGTTGGTAATGATTTCTCAACCATTGATCATGTATTATTTGTGCAAAGCCTTAAGCCAAAATTACAATGTATTAGTCAACTATGTGATAAAGGCAACAAAGTCATATTTCAAACCTCTCATTTTCTAGTTATAGACATCAAGAGTAACAAGATCAAGTATGTTGGCCATAGACACGAAAATATCTATATAGTTGATTTAAAATCCCTGCATTCGAAAAATGAAAAATGTTTTCCCGTATTTAGTGAAAACCCATGGCTATGGCATAGAAGGCTTGGTCATTAGAACTTTTGCATATGGATTTATTTGGTCCAATAAATACCATTAGTCTAGGTGGCCATCAATATGCTCTTGTTATTGTTAATGACTATTCAAGATATACCTTTGTTATCTTTATTGCTTACATGGATAAAGCTTACAAAGGATTTGAAAACTTTTGTAAAAAGGTTCAAAATGAAAAATGAATTTGTATTTCAAGCATTAGAAGTGATTATGGAAAATAATTTGAAAACCAAAGCTTTTCAAAAATTTGTGATGAAAATGGAATTGATCACCACTTTTCGGCTCCTAGAACTCCTTAACAAAATGGAGTTGTTGAGAGGAAAAATAGAGTTCTACAAGAATTTGCAAGAACAATGCTTTGTGAAAATAGCTTGCCAAAATACTTTTGAGCGGAAACCATAAACACCTCTTGCTATATCTTAAACAGAGTTTTAATTAGGCATATGCTTAACAAAACTCCATATGAATTATGGAAATGTAGAAAGCCTAATATCTCCTATTTTCGTGCTTTTGGTTGTAAATGTGTTATCCTAAATAACAATAAAACTAACTTGGGTAAATTTGACTCAAAGACCGATGAAGGGATATTCTTAGGATATTCAACCTCTAGTAAAGCTTATAAAGTCTTTAACAAAAGAACTCTAGTGATAGAAGAATCCTACATATAGCCTTTGATGAGTCTGACCCAATTAGTAGTAGAGTAGTTTCTTTCAATGATGATGCAGATTTCATTCCAAGAATGGAAATACCTACTCCCATTGTTGACCCAAAGGAGAGCCCATCTCAAACAAGTCAAGATGTAGAAGCTCTCAATCCCGATCAACCATCTACAAGTCAACAAGAGGATAGTCTTCCCAAAGATTAGAGGTATGTAAATTATCACCCAATCGATCAAGTGATTGCTGATCCTTCACAAGGGGTAATAACTCATTCCTCTATTAGAAATATTTGCAATTGTGTAGCCTATTTATCTCAAATAGAACCTAAGACGTTTGTAGAAGCCGAGAAGGATGTTGATTGGATAAATACTATGCAAGAAGAAATAAATCAGCTTGAAAGAAACAATGTATGGAATCTAGTTCCTAGACCAAAAAATCATACTATAATAGGAACTAAATGGGTATTTAGAAATAAGATGGATGAAAATGGAATAGTAACTAAGAATAAGGCTAGACTAATTGCTAAGGGATATAATCAAGAAGAAGGAATAGACTTTGATGAGACCTATGCTCCCGTAGCTATTTTCTTGGACTTCAAATCAAATAATTGAAATGAAGCATCTTCATTAATCAATCAAAATACACCAAGGACCTATTAAAGAGGTTCGAGATGGAAAGCTCAAAGTCACTTGGCACTCCTATGAGCACTTCTACAAAACTTGACCTTGATAAAGGAGGTAAGTGTGTAAACACTAAAACTTATAGAAGCATGATAAGAGCTTTACTTTATTTAACTGTAAATAGACCTGATATAATGTTCAGTGTATACATGTGTGCTAGATTTCAAGCTAATCCTAAGGAATCACATGTGATTTCAGTAAAACCTAGATATCTACAAGGGACTCAAAACTTAGGATTATGGTACTTTAGAGATTCATCTTTTGAGCTTGTAGGATATTCAGATGCTGATTTTGCGGGGTGTGGGCTAGACAGAAAAAGTACTAGTGGAACATGCCAATTCTTAGGTGCAATGCTAACCTCTTGGTTTTTCAAGAAACAAAACTCGATTGCGCTATCAACCATCGAGGCGGAATACGTAGTAGCCAGAAGTTGTTGTGTGCAAGTGTTGTGGATGAAACAATAGCTAGAAGATTATGGCATGAACTTTAAAGATATTCCAATTCATTATGATAACACCAGTGCTATCAACTTAACCAAAAACCCTATTCAGCATTCTAGAACCAAACACAGAAATTAGACATCATTTCATAAGAGATCATGCTCAAAAGGGTGATATAAGACTAGAATTCATTCCTTCAGAAGATCAAATAGTTGATATTCTTACAAAACCATTAAGTGAAGTTAGTTTTTGTAAGGTTAGACTGTTAATGGGTTTAGTAGACTATGATAAACTGTATGTTTGATTGCATAAACATTCCTCATGTGCATATTTGACATTTTGTAAATAAATATTAAACCTTATTTAATATTTCTCTCACTCAAGATGACATAAATAAACAAATTTCGTGCTAAAACTCTAAGCTAGAGTTTTTTTTAAAAGTTTTTTAAAGGGTCCAGTCGACTAGTAATACACTACCAAATCAACCAGTTGACTAGTCCAAGTTCCCAATCAACTGGTAGCACAAGACTTTGTTTGGAGCCATTTTTTGAATTTTTGGTAACCTACCTAGTCAACTGGTATGGATGACCCAGTCGACTGGTATGACAAAAATTCCCAAATTAGTGAAAGACCCAGTCGACTGGTATCGTGATTCTGTAAATAGTCACTTTAGTTTTTTAGAAATTTCACGAAATAGTCCCTCTAGAAAATCTTTGATTTTTGTCCAGAATCTCACAAAAACACTCCATAGAAACCTTAATCTCATCCCCCATCACCTTCCTTTCAACTTTCCACGGTTGAAAATTCTGTTTTTCCCAAAAATCTCTCAATTCTCCCCAAAAACACCTTTTTCAAAATGTCTGAGAGAATCCGGATCAAAACCACCGTTGAAGGACCTCACATGCCTACAAAGCTACGATCCAAGAAATTCACGACACTGGATGCCAAAGGAAAAGGTTTGACGGGTTCCTCGAGCAAAAAGGCAAGGACTGAGCTTGACAACTCACTCTTTTGGAGTCCAACCGCCAAAGAAAAGTATAATTCCGTCATTCAGCACAAAAAGATCATGATAGATGTAGTATTGATTTGGTGTCTCAAAACTGGACACCATTTCAATATCTACCCCTTACTGCTCGCCAACATGATAAAAGGCAAAGCTAGTGACTTCGGGTGCCTTCCTTATGGGATGCTCATCACCTTTATCCTCCAGCATTTTTGAGTTCCCCTTCCCACCTCTGAGACTCAAGATATCGACCCCAAGGACATCATCAATGTCTCTTCTCTGAAGAAGATGGGGTGCACTATCCGTGATGGATTAATCTACTCCAAGGCCGGGAAGAACGTAAGGATTGGAGAGGGTGATAGAAGCGATGAGGACGATGAGGTTCCTGGTGATGCAGCTCCTCCTACTGCTATGGGTACTGATGACCAAGCACCACAACATGGTGGTTCTAGTACTGGTCAGGCTAGGTACGATGATCTACTTTAGGCTATTTCGAGCTTCCAGCTATCCATGTAGTCTAAGTTCTAAAGCTTGAGCTCTTTTGTTGATTCCATGCACCGTGAACTCTGCACACTTCATGACGATTTTGAGCTGCACTGAGAGCACATAGAGGGCTCATTGGCTGAGCTTCAAGATCTTATTTATGATGGCTCTGATTCCCCATCTCGCTGAGCTTTTGTTTTTCTTTGTATATATAGCTCTTAGATAGTTGTAGCATGAACATTCTGTCTTTCTTTCATATTTTGTACTCAGACAAGCTTTTTATAAGCTCACAATATATGGATGTATATACATTGTTGCTTTGATTTACGCCTTTGGTAGTTATCTCATATATATATATCTCACTTTTATGTTATATGGTTACTTGACTTATCATATTCATGCTCACCTATATGCCTTAACTGTTGTTATGAGTGTAAAAACTTCTGACTCTTCTCGAGAAGTCTTCCCAATTCTAAAACATGTGTAGTTTTTACCTAAAAGTTTTTTTTACCATATCTTCATAGCTGTAGTGTTTATCTTTCTTATTTTTTGGGTTTACACCTTATTTTCTACTGTTGTCAAAACATGGGAGAATAATGAAAAAAAGAAGAAAAAAAATCAATATAAACTTATAATAAAGCATAGATTTAGGGGGAGCATTGCTCAGAAAACATTGATGAATATAACTCTGTTTTACTTTGCTTGGTTGGGATGATTATAAACTGCGTTTGAACTGCTTAACAAGTTAGTTTTATCCAAAAAACAGAGGGAACTCTGCCCAATTTTTTCTAAAAACCATACTCTAATTGAACTAACAGTTTTATCTAAGTGTTTAAGTGGTAAAAGCTTTCAACGAAGAAACAAGATACAAGAACTCAACCAGTTTCAGACACCAAGACAAGACAAAAGATATAGAATAGGCATTAAGGTATTGAAAACAATTGTAAATTTCTCATGTTCAAATACTTAACTTGACCTATGGCTCATTTTACAAAATATTTTGATAAACTATTAATTCAAATACTTCCAAGTCAAAAACAGTTTTAATACATGAAAAACTGGGTTGAAAGGCAACCTAGTCGATTGGCTCAATATACCAGTCGACTGGGGTATGGGACAGAAGGTCCCCAGTTGACTAGTGTAAGGAACCCAGTCAACTGGCAACAGAGACAGTGAGTTCTCAGTCGACTGGTGCTTAGGACCCAGTCGATTGGTACTCTCCCACAGCCTAACAGTGAGATTTCTCACTTGACCCAGTCGACTGGTAATTTGAAAATACGACCATTTGAGACGCGAGACTTGAGCATTTAATGCACCAAACCTACCAAGTCAGTGTCTAATGGCCATATTGATTCAAGGCTATACAAACCCACTTCAATGAGCATTTAAAACAAAAAGAGAACACATTCAATTCACAAGTTTGCTCATTAATTCTCAAAAGCTTTGAAAAATTTATTGTTGAGCCATTCTTCAAGCTTATTCTTGAAAGAGATATATTATTCTTTTGTAAAAGCATTCCTTGCTATCTCTCTACTATTTAATTTATAGCAAATTTCATTTATTGTAAAAGAGGAAGAGTTGTAATAACTCTTAGAGTGTTTAGGATTAAACACTTCATTGTAAGCTTCCAAAAAGAAGGGATTAGCTTCTGTGAGGAAGGGATTAATTTTTTTGAGGAAGGGATTGGTTGTAAGGTTTGTACAACACCCGTGAAGTTGTACGACTAAAAGTTTTAGTGGATTACTTCAAGGAGGTTCCTTGAAGAGAGTGGACGTAAGGTCAGAAGGAATCTGATATTGCCGAACCACTATAAATTGAGTTTGCACTTTCTCTTCATTAAACTCTTTTACTTGAAGCACATTACTTGTTTGTATGCTTTATACATTTAACATTTTTTATAAACTTGTAAGTAATTAGCAAAAAATTTAAAAAACTCAATTCACTCCCCTCTTAGGTTTGAACCTCGGTTTACAATAATGAAAAGAGGTTGATCTTGATTAGAAAACCATTAATTATGAACTATCTGGATAGTTGATTGGATGGCTGATATTGAGCCAAATATTTTACTATAGTAATTGTGAATTTACCCTAAGGTGAACAATTATTGTTTTACCCATGATGACAAAATGATTGTTTTGCCCTTGGTCTTACCATATGTTTTCCTCTGATTGGAAAATGGATTCTTGCCCACATCATAAGCCACCCACTTCCTTGAGCTTCTTGATATTGAGGAAGTAGTTGTTGGCACAACATTTTGATTGTCCACGTCTCATATCAGTGGGACAAGTTGTGTCTTTTTTTTACTTCTAAGACTTTTCACCCTAGAGAAGGTGGTTTATTCTCCCTTGGAGAAAGGGGGTCCTTGTCCTTCGTTGAAGACGGCGGTCCTTGTCCCTCATCAAAGACGGTGGTCCTTATTTTAAGTTAGCTTAAACTATAAACCAAACATGGCCTTCATAGACTGGTTGCTTAGACTCTGGAACCCCCCGAGGGTTGAGACCGTGGTCAGAATCATTTTTTATTTCTTGAAAATAAAAACTTAATATTTTTTTCTTAAAAACTTGAAAATTTTATTTGTTAGACGCGAACCGACCTAAAGCAGGCTAGAGCATCACTGACTATGGTTTAGTGAACCTAGTGGCAGCCAAATTGGTCTAAGATTTTCTTTTTCAAAAAACTTAGAAAAAATATTTTTCTGATGCGGATCGAGCCAAAGTTGGCCAAGGCATCGCCAGGTCTGACTGGGCAACTGTAGACACCCTATTTCATTTCGAATATTTGAATGAATTACATGTGGAACCCGATGATAAAATTTTGGTCCTAAGGAAGTCAAAATTGATGAATGTGTGATAGAAATTTAATTTTGGACACATTAATCAAAGAAAAGCGAAATAAATAAATCCAGATTAAAAATATTAGAACAAATTACATGTGGAGCCCGATGATGAAATTTTGGTCCCAAGGAAGTTAAGATTGATGAATGTGCGATAGAAATTTAATTTTGGACAAAATTTGATTAAAGAAACTTGAACTAAATCAATGCAGATTAAAACAAAACGAAATGGACCGACACAAAGAAAAATAAGGGACCAGAAGGCCACACCCAATTAGTCGATCGGGCCCTATGGCCAACCAGTCAGGTCTAAGACTCGCTCGATCGCATCGTCTCCAATTTTTTCAATTTTGTCCAAAAGTTCTAGAATCATTTTCCTTGCTCAAAACCCTACAAACACAAACCCTAAATTCCCCTACAAACTCACAAAATCAAAACCAACTTTTATAATCAATTCAAGTTCTAAAAAAAAGTTCTATGTACGTTCATCCATCAACGCATCTAATCAAAGATCTGAGGGCAATCCACACCGCACGTGTAGTTTTCTTTAACTTAGCTTAATTCGCATTAACGCAAAGAGATCGAATCATAAAAAATGTTAGTATCTTGGAAATTTAACTAAAGCATGAAGATTGTTTATCATGAACCTCCATGAAATAATTAGTTGATGCATCTTTTAGAATTTTATTTTATCTTCTTATGTCATATAGGAAAATGCTTTAGATTTGCATTAAATTTTTGTACGACATGTAGATTAGGTTTCTTGCATCTAGAGAATTAATTGAACCACATGTCAAGTAAAAATAATATTTTAGAATATCAATATGTCATTTAGATTAGGGCTTTGCATGAATTTTCATTGCTAAAATAACATTCGAAACTAATCGAAAACGAAGATTTTTGCTAAAATCCTGAAAGTACCAGAACCAACAGTAGGGGAGCTAGCCAGCTCCTCACTAGGGCCAGTTGATCCTAAGCCTTGACATACCGAGTCTTGTCTGGACCTGGTCGACTCACTTTATCCTAAATTTTCATATTTTTTATTCATCTTGATTTTTAATGTTTATTCTCATATGCGTTAGCGTGTTTTATTATGTTTTCAGAAGAATTAAGTTACTTTACGCTCTAAAATGATGTATTTTCACTATTTGATTATTTCCATGCATGATTGGTAATTTATTGTTCGAGTGATAATTTTTGGATGTCAATTGATTGATATAACTGTGATTAAGTATACATCTTTTTTAGAGTATAACAAATATAATTTTTGTTAATAATTAAATATTTTCCAAAGAACATGAGGGCTAGATTTCAACCTAGGCGAGAGGAAAAGCCTTAAATCCTTCTTCTCTCGTATCCCAATCTCTTACCTCGAATCTCTCGTAGACCAATGATAAGAGATTTTGACCCCCTTTAAATTCAAATGGTGACTCTAATTTACCCATTATCCTTACTTTGTTGCTTAGATGATACATCCATGGGTAAGGCCTAACGTCATTTAACAGTAAAGCAATTACTAGTCTAACACTTAAAAGCGCATCTATGATGGGGGCCTCCTTACTACTCATAAATGGTTGCGTTAGACCTAGTTAGAGCTAATATTTCCATATTCCAACCAACTTAGATCCTTACTGTCGCTTATTCATCTATCCTCGAAGGGAATGACATTGGGTATTAAGCTCAGAGTCGTGAGGTATTGACGAAAAGGTGTGGTACCTACAGTTGGCAACTCCACTAAGGACAAATGCACCTCAATGAGTTCTTAGAAAAATATTTAAAAATTAACTTAAATTTATTTTTGCTACACTTCACTTGCACACTTGCACTTAACCTTGTTCTTGCTTAGGTGGAGTGGATTGGGGCCCGTTACCTATTCGGTATCTTGGTGTGACCCTTATCTACTTTCATCAACCCTTGGTGAGTGACATAATTCACTCAATCATATAATTGTAACAAAGGTTCATTGCCACGTTTGTACTCTTGTGGTCCACCTAATTCAGCCACTCGAGGAGGATAAGGTCATCCTTCTAGACATTGGGTATCAAGCTATCCGAAGTTAAGGTGGCGCTTACCCAACAGACAAATCCTAGAACCATCCTTCTAGGACAAGGACTCTTTCTATCCCTTTGAATGCTTGATGAATGTGTTTAAGCTCACCCCATATCTTAAACAAGATAAAATTGGTTGTTTGATAACATTTTGTTTGTTAATTTTGATTTTAATTGAGTAAACTCAAATTAAATTAAGACAAATCCAAATAAATATTTAGCCTCAAACCGATGTGAATTTTCCTGTAGATAAATAATGTTGAATTAATATCAATAAATGATTAACACTAAAGTTTGAGTCTAAAATGATTGGGCTTTAATCCAAAAAGCTTTTGCACAAGCAAACAGAGAGAACCAGACCGAGAAGGTCTCTTCAGGTTAAAGGATCGATTAACACGTAGCGAGCATTCTCAGGTTCACTGTTTCGTGGAGGGTTGGCCTGCTTAGATATGGTGAAGGCTTCACGTCGGATGACTTCCACTTCTTGACTTGTACAAAACCCGCTCATTTGACACCTCTAAACTTTGATACAATTACCCTCTACCAAGTCATTTATGGTGCCTTTGGTTTTGGTACATTTGGTTTTCAAAAGCAATTTCTGTTTTAATTTTATTTTTAAAAAAGTGAAAAATCAGCATCATTTTTATTTTAAAATCAGTGAAAACAACTTTCTTTCAATTTATGAATTTAGTACAATTTCATTTTTGAAAAACGTTTTTTTAACAACCAATGCATTTTCATTCCTTTTTTATATTTTATGTAAAAAAACAAAAAGAGGACGCGAGTAATTAATTTTTTCAGTTATCAAGAGCATCATATCCTACTATCTCAACATCGATCCATGGACGGTCTTCCCGTATTTTGGATTTCAAAGTTATCAAGTAACTTGAAAATTTATAATTTTCTTCTCAGGATGCTTCAGGAACAGAAAAAGAATGGAGAAGATCTTTCATTGGCTATTCTGTCAAGTTGCCCACCTGTTGTAAGATTTTGAAATTTCTTTTATAAATTGACGCTATCTTATGGTACCCCAACGTTCCATCCCAAAGAGTGTGACCCGAATCAGGTCTCAATGGCAAGCCAAAAAAAATGCACAAAAATAGAATCAGAAGCACATGAAAAACCTTGAGGCGTGTTAAATCCATCCACCCCAAAGCTGTGCAAGCTTCAATATGCTCATTTTTTTGCTAGCAAAGCCACAGGCCAAGAGTAACAATGGAAAATTTGGAATAACTTAAGATCTTAGGACCTGTAAATGAATAAAGGAAGTTTTGGAAGTCTGAAACAGACAGAAATAAAAGAAAAAAGAAATGTAACTTATGATCTTACAAGTAGAATCACTCAAAAGGTCCCATAGATTCATCCAATGTAATTACTGGAAACAAGATTCCCTCATGCAGATGTAGCAATCAATAATTAGAATCATACAAACTTTTAATAATGGTTCTTCTGAAAAATAGAATCATACAAGCATAGATTTGCAGCATACAACAATGGAACTTACTCATGTCGAGTTATTTGAAGATTGAAGCAAATAAAAAAGTATATGACACGGTTATTGCAATCTTGAATGGAAGTTCAGCTGGATTCTGTAAACTGGTAAGAGGCATAAGAAAGAGTACCCATGTCCCAGCTGTGGTGGATTAGCTTTGCCTTTGCATTTTCACCACCAGCACCCATAGCTACATGTAATGGGTGAAAGTGATCTGGCCAAGGGTGAGCTGTTCTTCCATGTGGTGCCTTCACATCGTAGTGATTCACGTCTTCATATCTGCAACAAGCAATGTCGGAGCTAGGATTTTAGTTGCAGGGGAGCAAGATTATTAGACATAAGAAGGAAAAAAAAAGCTAGCTCCGCAAGTATCATTATATTTTACGTAATCAAAGTCAAAAACTTCGATTAATAAATTGACAAATTAAAAATACCTGAATTGTTCTAGCTGTGGGCTTCACCCAATGGTTACACCAGAGTTTGCTCAAGGTTACTCTCGTCACAATAAAAGAAATGTATCTAAATTGTTCAAAAAAATACATACATATAAATAAAACTCCCATTTCTACTCCTAAAACTAGTTCATTCAGCTGCGCTCGACGATTTTTCAAGCTTTCAAAGCATTGCATGATCACCATAATTTAATTGTGTTTCTCTTATTTTGATTTTTCTTTTTGTTTAGTAGTTTTTTATTCTACCATTCCTTAACCAAACAGAAGATTCTAAACCAACTTCAGATAACAAAAATAACCAAAAATTAAACTTTAAATGTCAAAATCCCACTTCCCCACACTTACCTCCCAAAAACAAAAAGACTTTTAGCAACACAGTTCAATCGAATCTAAAGAACTGACACACTAGTATGAGACAATTAATGGACAGTTGTTCTCAATCCGATGATGTGATAATGGGCTTCTTGGTTACTGATCTACCTAGAGTGGGATTGTGTGTATCTAGGCATCTAGAAAATTTGATCCGGGGAAACAAAATGGTTCCTAGTTATATTATGGATTAGGATCCTTGTATATGGAGTTTTGTGCAGTTGATGATGTTCATGATGAGATAGTATGCCACCTCATTTAAAAATTGGCTGAATGGCTATTGTTAAGCCATGTCCCCAAGAACCCATGAATAATACTTAACTAAATAAATAACGTGTCACAAGCATAACCACAAATTTAATTTTTAAAAGATGTGGCACACTATCTCACCATAAGCATCACCAACTGCACAAAACTCCAAGTATATAGGATCCTAATCCAGTTAATTAGGATACCATATTCCAGTTTTGTGAAATTAAATTTGCATTCACCCTCCTGCACAATATGCCACAAAAGTATTAAAAAATATATAAATAATATGAAATGAGTTAATTACCTTCGCTCAAGGAGAGCATCTTTTACCCAAGTATCAAACTCCAAAGCCCAAGAAGCAACAGAACCAGCACCGGGTCGAAGGGTCCTCAAGTTGTGAACGGTAGTTCCAGAACCAATGATAAGGACACCTTCTTCCTTGAGAGGAGTCAATGCCTTCCCTATATTGTAATGATATGTCCCATCCTTGTTCAACTGAAGCGAGAGCTGGCACACAGGGATATCTGCTTCAGGATACATTAACATGAGTGGAACCCATGCTCCATGGTCGAGCCCACGTTTTCTATCTTCATCAACACGCTTAAAGCCAGACTCCACTAACAGCTCCTTCACCCTCTTTGCCAATTCTGGAGCTCCTGGTGCTGGATACTTGAGCTGGTGATAGGGTTAAGTGTTAAAAAAGATTGCAGAGGAATTACATCAGCTACAATAAAGGATTAGAAAAGGGTGGCCTATTTCTACGGGCATAATGGTTGGTTCTACGCAAACTGCCCGTAGCTAGGCTTTAACCCAAACTTTACATGGGTTATTAGCGAGGATGCAGCCATTGTACTGTGGAAATAACCCCATCCTTAGCGAATCAAGTAACAGAATTAGAAAAAGGTGGCCTATTTCCACAGGCATAATGGTTGGTTCCTAGCAAACTGCCCGTGGCTACGCTTTATCCCAAAATATACACGGGTTATTGGCTTGGATGCAGCCATTGTACCGTGGAAATAGCCCGATCCTTAGAGAATCAAGTTTTTGTCACTCAGCAGACCTGTAGCAGAGAAGCAAATCTACTTTCACCAAATTCTGTTACAATTACCACCTAATAAACTTATTTTCATACAACAATTCAACATATGTATTAATGGAATTAAGAACACCCTCCAATATAACAGCAATGATAGCCAAATGCATGGATTATACTGGGGCCAATTTCTATATTTAATGATGATTAGAACCAAAATAAAACTTATTGATTTGGGCCCAAAATCTAAGCTTCAACAACAAAACCAATTGATCCTAAGTATGAACCAAATTTGATTAAATCAAAGGACACTTGTTAGCTAAATTTTAATGAAGAAAGAAAACGCTGTCAAGTTTCTGTGCTCAGTTTTTACTATGGAACCAACGTGCAGGCCCTGACTTAATGTAAGATATCCAAGTTCATTTTATTAGATGGTAATTTTGTCAAGAGTATTTTTTTTGTTTCTTTTAACATATTTTTTTTAAAGAAGAAGAAGAACAACAACATCCACCATACTACATGAGTTGATCTTATTCGATTAGTACTACTATTTTATTGTTGATTTTCTTTTATAATTTATTTTGTTATTGGTAGGTTGCACAATCACCATGAATTGGGTGACAGTAATGCATAAGGATGAATTTATTTATTTTGAGGAAGAGGGATTTGGTAGAATAGATATGCATTAATCATTTGATTTATGAGACTTAACCTCAATATCACATAATTACCTATTGGTCTACCAACCGGTTAGTCAATTAATCAAATTATCATAACCCTCATCAAACACGCAACCCGCCAAACCGGACCACACACATGTGAGACATACAGTCAAATATGTCATTTTGATATTTTATGCTCCTATAGCGCGTGCGATGCGTGGTCAAATTGACAGCACGCTACAATTTAATTTTTTTTTTGGTAATTAATTTTAAATTATTCGATAGCTTCATAGTACAATTTTTCTCAATTGAAAGATCGGATCCAAAATGAATTGAAAAGGGATGCAAATTGTAAAACGGGAAACAAAAAAACATTTTCATTTTCGTTCTCCTCTTTTTTTTCACGAGATTGATTAGAGAATGATCGAATTAATATATTCCTGCGTAAATCATTGTTCAATATTTGAACCCTCAAACATAGTATTACTAAACAGATAAAGGCAAAATTAACAGATAAATATAAATATATATGTGTAAAAATTTGAAATTAAAAAGATAAATAAAATAAAAGAGGGAAAGTAATTAAGGGAGGGACCTTGTACATGGATTCGGGGAAGCCATAGAAATCGTAGATGGTTTCATGTCGTTGGCAGAAAGTGAGAGTTGGGTATTTGGTCTCCCAATGGCCAGAGATAATCAGTATTGAATTGGGCCTTTGAGGCAAAACTTTCTCCTTCCATGATTGCAACCAACGCCTCGCCGCCAGCGATTCGTCTATTGATAGCGTCGGAGATCCATGCGATATGAAGAACGTCTCTTTGAACTTCAAAGACGTAGACGTTGATCCCCTTCCCGCCATTTTCTTTTTATAGATCAGATCAATAATTCACACACAGATTTTCTATTCCTTTCTTTACTTTTCCGTTCAACAATTGCAAGAGAAAGAGGGAGAGAAGGGTTCGTTTGATTAAACTTTATAATAATCTTATTTATATCTAGAAGCACAGCCAAGGCTGACCTTACTTTTTGCTTTCTTTCCTACGGAAGTACCCTTGTGTTTCATAGCAATTGCATCTGGATCCTTCTTATTTTGCCTTTTACTTATTTGCCCTCAACCACTTGTCTTTTCTGTAGTTATAAAATTCAGACCGGACATAGAGTCGGTCGATAGATCGAGTCACTGAATCAATAATTCAAATAATCGGATTACATGAATAATTAAAATTAACAAATATTATCTATCTTTAGTGATCAACGACTAATTAAGATTATTCAGATGATTGATTCTGTTTCAATACTACTAATTATTAGTAGTTGATGGCTATGGAAGGAGACCTCTGTGAAGGAAATTATAAGGAAAGAAGGATCAAGTAGTGAGGCCTCTTATTAGTTCCAGAATGCTCTAAATTGAGATAAATGTATAACCTATTGTCCAAATCTGAACAAGTCAAGAATGCTTTTTCAAATTAAATAAAAGTAAAAATTGGAGACTTGGAGTTGGTACTTAATTAGGTAAGCCATGATTATGAACTTTCAGCTATCGGTTTAAAGAAGTCAAAACATACGTGCGAAACCCCACCATCAAAATTGGTAGTTTTTTTTTATTGCCACTTAAACTTCCATTGTGGTTATCCGATGATTTAAATTAACGGAATTGAAAGAAAAAAAAAAGACTACATTTATAATAGAAAATAAGTTTAAGAATTTAAATCGAGATTTACAATGTATATTGAAATTATGAGTGTAACTTAAACTTTCTCTATGACCCTATTTATATAGAAGATATTTTTTTTAAAAATTATTAGAAAAAAAACAACAACAACATAGGAAACTAGTCTTACTTCTATTAGAATAAAAAAAACTATAAAATATAGAATCACTTTTTCCAAACCAATTAGAAGTTATCCTTGGGAGGATTTGAGTCAAAATCCTAACAAATCTCTGTATTGGCTCAAATTCCCCACCTCATCATCAAATTTGACTTTTTTCTTTGGTTAGTGTAATCCTTTATTTTGGTCTTCCCATTTCACCCGCTTACTTTTCGAAACAACCTTTATCTTATTCAACATGTACAAACTCTCTGTGTTCATGGCAACTCCCATCACTACCATTGAGCCATCAAGAATTTGCATCTCATCATCCTTATTAGCCTCTCCATTATTGCTCTCTAATTATACTCAACTCCTCCAAGTTCTCCGTCATGGCCTTTCTTTGTAATTGCATGTGTTCATCTTCCTCATTATAGATTCACTTCTTATTTAAAAAATCTAGAAACTTGGATATTGATCTTTCCTACTCCTTCGAACACATTGGCCTCTTCAACTTATCTCTCTCTAGAGGTATCGCAGGAACCTCTTCATCCATCCAAACTTCTTTGCCCACAATTGATGTCATGACTATGTCCCCTTCTCTAGGTGGCAAGTACTCCTTCCCTTGCAACGTAATGCTCAATAATTTAGTGATAACAGAATTATAAAGGTTAACATCCATACATTTTTCCATTTTCAATTCATAAATATCTTCATATTCAAGTATAGATGATTGATTAAAGACATCTCTTTCTAGGTCCTCTCAAGCTTGTCCCACAAAATTTTTCGAAATGTCTCAAACAATACACTATATTTTATCTCAAGAGCTAATACCAAATGAATTGTGCTCATTGTCCTCATCGACATATCTTCCCAAACTTTTTCCACCATCTCTAGTGGCTTGGACTGTTCAATTGTCTTATAGAGCCCTTGTCACGTCAACACATCTTTAACGGAATTTTGCTAAAGAAAAAAATCATTAATCTCCCAATCAAATAATTCAATATCAATTTTGCCTATCTTTAGTGTTTTTGCCATCACAACCACATCTCTAATACTATTTATTGAGATTTTACCTCTAAAATCCATCTACTCAAATTTTAGGCAAAAAACATAACCACAATAGTTAAATAGGCAAAACAAGTAAAGACTAAGAACACCAATAATTAATGTGGATAGAAAACCTATTTGCCTACATCCATCGAAAAACTCAAATACAACTTTAGGAAGAACAAAATTGCTAAACTCTCACTACCTCACAACTTAAAAACCCTAATACACTAAAAGCTCTCAACCTAGCTCTAGTTGTCAGTGTCCTCTCTATTTGACAACCCAAAACCCTAGTACACGCATAACTCTTAACCTATTGTAAGTGCCCTCTCTACTTGACAACCTAAAACCCAATATACTCAAAGTTGTCAACCTAACTCTAGTAGTAAACCCCTCCGATTTACAATATATATTGTAATTATGAATATACCTCAAACCTTCTCTACAACACTCTTTATATAGAGGAGATTTTCCTAATACTAATAAGAATAGAACAAAAACAACATATGAAACTAGTTTTACTCCTACTAGAATAAGCAACTATAAAATAGGAAACCACTTTTCCCAAACCAATTAAAATTCCTTCTTGTGAAGATTTGAGCCAAAATCCCAACATAACAAAAACTCAATGTCTAAATCTATTTGGAAGAGTTTATTAAATGATTTCGAAAAGTTTTTTTCACTGTTGTGTTACCAAACACTAAGCATCTTATAATTCCACTACTATTTTTATCATTAACTATTTCAAAAATCATTTTATAAACTATAAACCATTTCTATTGTTAGGCCAAACAGTATCTAAGAATCTTAAGCAATATGTTTTGAAAAAAGGAATTCAGAAAGTCTTGTGGTTGTGAATGCTAATTAACTTAATTGATAAATTCACTTCTTGTCGTACAAAAAATTAAGGAACAAATGTTCTTCACACAAAAAATGAGAAAATAAGAGATGGAGAAGTATTATCTTTTATTGTATAACCTATATAGACCTAATTGTAAATCAAAGTGCAACCTTAGAGGAGGTAAATTTGGTTTTAAAAACCTTTTGCAAGCAACAAACAAGTTTTAAACACTTCAGAAATCAAGCTTGAACAAAAATAAATATATTGCTGAAATTAAAAGAGTAAGGATGAGAGATTACAAGCACAATTTATAATGATTCGACAATATCAAAATCTTTTAACCCTACGTCCACTCTCTTCAAGGAGACTCCTTGAAGTAGTCCTCTAAAAATAGTCAAGCAACTTAAAAGGTGTTGCTCAAACCTTTACAATGATCTCTTCCAAAGGAAGTGCACGCAAAAGTGTTATACCTAAACACTTCTAAGAGTTACGCCAACTCTTTCTCTTAGAATGATTAAAATTTAAGAGAATAAAGTACAAGAGAGATTGTAGTAAATGTTTTTAAAAATGAATAATATTTCCCTTTCAAGAACAAAGCTTTAAAGATGGCCCAAGAAGAATTTTGAAAGCTTTGATGAATAATAAATGAGATCAAGAATGAATTAAGTGTTCTTATATTGTTAGGTTTGCTCATTTATGTTGGGTTTATATAGCCTTGAGGCTATATGGTCGTTACTCACAAGATGAAGTAGTTTGGAGCATTAAATGCTCTAAACAACTAATTCTAATTAAAAAAATTGCCATTAAAATCGAGGATTCAGTTGACTGGATCATTGTTCAGTCGACTGAATCAAGCGATTCAGTTTCAGGTAAAAGACAATCAGTCGACTGGATTAGAAAGTTCAAAGTTTTTGTCTTTCATTTAGTCAACTCGAATATATCCTTTAGTCGATTGGATCAAACGCTAGAAAATTCTTCCTTTCATTCAGCCAACTGAATGTTTCATTCAATCGATTGGATTACCTAAAACATAATTTTTCTGTTTTTATTTTGCTTTAAAAACAAAACCTAGACAAAATGAATTAAATTGAGCCATATATAAAGCTAGGAAATTGATAGAGAAATTTACAATTACATCAATAACCTTTGAAGTTTGTAATCTTAATCTTCGGACTTCTCCCAAGGTTGCATACATAGTTTTTCAAGTACGTTCTATGTGTATTGGCTTTGAACAAAGTACCTTAGTAGTTTAAACACTTAGATAAATAGTTAGAACAAATAAATATTGTTTTGTCATCATTAAAATAAAGTTAGCGGTCAATAATCTCCCTATTTTTTATGATGAAAAAAACCATTTTAGGAAGAAAAAAAACTAAGTATTTGATTTTTATGAAAATTTAGACAGAGTCTCCAATTTTTTTGCAAGAAAAACCCTGTAAAGGAT
This sequence comes from Bretschneidera sinensis, assembly GCA_023935145.1. Taxonomy (NCBI): domain Eukaryota; kingdom Viridiplantae; phylum Streptophyta; class Magnoliopsida; order Brassicales; family Akaniaceae; genus Bretschneidera; species Bretschneidera sinensis. The sequence continues at coordinate 89,815,718 of CM043705.1, read as the reverse complement.
CAAATAACCCAACCAATCAAGTTTATAAGGTATTTAAAATACATAGAGAGAAAGACTCCCCTTTAATCTATGCATACACCTATCAATATTCATATTTTTCTCTCCTTTTTTGCCATCATCACAAAAAGGATTACCATAAAAAAAAAAAGGTGTTTTATGAGAAAATGAAAAGCATTCACTATAGATAAGTAGTAAATAGAAAACATCCATCCATATGAAGTTTCAACTATAAACTAACAGTTAAAGCTCTCCCGAGCAAATCCTGAAATATGTATGAAACAAAAAATAAAATGTACTTGCAAAGTTCTAAGAAGTTAAAAAATGGATAAAGGGATAAAACAAAGGGTTAAAGTCATATATGCATTAATACTCCCAAGAAGGTGGAGGAGCATGGCCAAAGTCTCGAATTTAGTCTCAAATTTCAGTAAATTGTAGTTGAACCTCAGCAAATGAGCCTTTTGTCTTAGTCCTAAAGACGGTAATCTTATCATAGACTGAAGTCATCTCGGTTTTCAAAGCCTGAAGCTGCAAATCAATGGCCTGTTACATATTGTTTACTAAAAATTGGAGACAAACAAGAGCTTAAAGGATTGCATCCTGAGAACCACCACCAACTGAGTTGTCTTGAGCAGGCTACTGAGTACCCATATCAATATCTTGTTCCTCTTCCTCTTTATCCTAGTCTTTATCTCCAATCCTGATGTTCTTCCCTGATTTGGGGACTATAAAACCTTCATTTATTGCACATCCCATCCTCTCAAGAGAAGAGATATTATTAAATTAGTGATCTTAATATCATAGGCTTCATGGTCAGGAAGAGGAATCTTATAGTGTTATAAGATGAAAGCGATCAACATCCCATATGGTAAACCACCCGATTCACTCTCATTTCCAGCAACCATGTTCTCTATGATGAGGGGGCAAAGGTGTAATACCCGTATTCGTAAAGTAAGGGTAAAGAAGTAATTTAATAAATATGACATGGAGTTAAAATAATATATATATATGTGTGTGTGAAAGATCAAATTTTAATAAAACAATTCTTTTGAAAAAAAAATGACGTGCAACACATGGAAGTCCAGGTGTTGCCTCATTGGACACTAATCATCAAAATAGGATATGGTGGACATTGAGCACAGTTTAGAGAAATGGTGCAACGGTGCCACTGTTAACAACTTGTATAAAAAAAAATTTATTTTATTGAATTGTTTTATTAGTTTTACCAAATCCTGTTTGGTTTTCTTCAACCTTAAATCCAAATTACTCTCTTTCCTTAAACACTTGGGGACTGAAAGAGTAAAATTTTGAAGGGGTTTGCGGGAGAATTTTATAGAGAGTCACAGGAAGCTCTAAGAAAAACAGAAGATAATAACATAAATTTTATTTTTGAAATTTAGTGTACATGAAATTTCTCGAAATTCAATGTGAGAATTTTCAAAGGGGTTGAATTATGGAAGAATTGAAGAATTAATTAGAAATTTTAATATAAATATTATGTCAGGTGTTCACAATCAACAATCGGAGGAAATTACTGAAAGAAGCAAGAAATGCAAAGAGGTGATCCACGTGTAGCTCTAAATGGTACGTGTTGAATTGGATTTACTTTAAGTAATCAAGATAAATATAAAATATATAGGGAAAATATTTGAATAAATTATTAACTTATGATTTGAGGATAGATAAAAGTTAGTTGGTGGGTATGACAGGAATAATTGGTATGTAGAGAATTATTATATGAGAAGTAATGTTATTAGAATAATGAGTTGAATTAATAATGAATGTGATAAATGAAATTCTTGACAAATTATGGTTGATGATTTGATATGATATATGAGGAGAAGAATTTAGTGAAATTGATCAAATAATAATTTGAGAAAAAGAAGGATAGCTAATTTGAATGTCTGAATACATGCTTATTTTTATATTATTGTTCAAATGCATATTTCATATAATTATTTATATGCATATAAATGGAATAAAAGAACCAGGTGAGGGCTAGTCTAAATGAAAATTGTGACAGTTGGTATATGTTGAAAATAAATGAAAACCGAGACAGCTGGTATATGCTGGTGAGAAATGAAAACCATGACAGCTGGTATATGTTGGTGAGAAATGAAAACCGTGACAGCTGGTATATGCTAGTGAGAAATGAAAACCGTGACAACTGGTATATGCTGGTGATAATTGAAAAACCGTGACAGCCGGTATATGCTGGTGAGAAATGAAAACTGTGGCAGTCGGTATATGTTAGTGATAAAATAACCGGGAAGACAACCGGTCTAAGATAAAAACATGTCGACATGTAGGAAAACGTTCCCAATTAATAATTCTTGCAATCCATCTATTTTAAATATTGATTTTTATTACTAAGATGCTAAATTGTTGTTCTTGATTGTAAATTTATTGATAAATGAATGAGTTTCACAGAGAGGCATATATAGTGGGAAAGAAATATGAAAGTATGATATGATAAGAACTATCTGAGTGATAGACTATATGCTGCGAACCTCATAATGAGGTAATTATGAGATATAATTGATGGTCTCAATGTGAATAAATATATGAGAAGAAGAGACTGATAAAGTATGGGGATTATGATATGAGTAGTGATAATATAATGCTATTATCAAATTATATAAGATATAGATGAATGAATATTGGAAGACTATTTATACGAATTGAATACTTCTTGTAAATTTAATTCACTAAGCTTATGAAGCTCACCCCACATTAGTAAATAATTTCAGGTAGTAGGCAAGATAGATAGTTTGGTAAGCTGAGATTCAGACGAAGTCATTATCTGTAAGCCACGTGGTCCACATCCTCAGACTAATGGAAATATATATATATATATCTGTAAATATTCATGCATATTATGTTATATATAATGTTTAAGTTGAGATCTTAATGATGATCTCCCCTGTTGAGGGTTGAGAATTGATGTAATAATTTCAGTTGGTATTATTTTTATTGTTGCATATATATGTTGTGCTGAGATTTTCAAAATGTGACAACACCGTCTCAAGGGTGGCCAACCCCGGATGGGTTGTTAAAATTTTGGTATCAGAGCATTAAGTTTTATGATTCTGTAGACTACATGAGAATTTAAAAAAGTAGAAGATCTAAATAAACTATATTTTAATACAGAGTCTAAAGATGACACGTGGAAATGCTAAAGCTAGAGGTAGAATTCTAAATCAGAGGGGATGTGGTAGACTCCCAATATTTAGAAGAACTAAAGCAGGGGGAGAAGTTGAGTCTGTGATTTCTGCGAGGGAACAGATTGATAGTGCAGCTGGTACTAGTAGAGCTGAGAGAGAATCTGAGGTTATGAGGCATGAATTGAGAGAAACTCTTGATCGTGATATAGAGAGGATGAATCCAACTGAAAAAAGGGCCAATAACTTGCATAGGCGATTAGAGAAGAGGAGTAGAATAGAACCTGATGTGGTGAGATAAGAGGTTCAAAAGAGATAGGGTGTGTTTGCACATGAGATGCATTGTGATAGTTTTGTGAGATTTTTTAAGTTTAAACGCCAGTCTTTTAGAGGATTTATAAATTCTGTGGAAGCTAAGTAGTGGATTAGACATATTGAGAAATATTTTGAAGTCTTACCAGTGATAGATAGACAGAAGGTTACTTTTACTTCATTTATGCTGGAATGTGAAGCTTCATAATGGTTGGAGGATATTCTACCCAGGGTGAGTACACAGGTAGAACAACCTTTAACTTGGAGTAAGTTTAAGGAAGAGTTCTTTGCAAAGTATTTTTCAGATACATTTCAGGCACAACAAGAGAGATATTTTATTCATCTAAGGCAGGGTAATTTATCGGTGGCTGAATATGATAGTAGATTCATAGCCCTATCAAGGTTTTTACCTAAATTAGGGAATACAGAGGAGAGGAAATGTAAGAGATTTTTAAATGGATTACACTATGAAATTCGGACTAAACTATTTTATATGGGCATTGGAAATTATGCTATACTGGTGGATAAAGAATTACAAATTGATAAGGATTTAATGTGGTTTAGAGGTAAGAGGGAATGACTGAAGAGGTCTAGATTTGAGGGACCTAGAGGTGGTGGCAATATGAGTGTGTATGGTAGGAGACCACCTCAGAAGGGGTGTTCCTTGTCATAAGGAACTATAGTACAGAGTCAGAGGCAAGTAGGATCTATTGCTTCTGTAGGAACTATAGTATAGAGTCAGAGGCAAGTATGATCTATTGCTTCTATAGCTTAGAGTAATATCGGTAGAACCCCTAGATTTAGGAGATAAGCTATGGGAAGTGGGAGTTATAGTAGAGGAGTAAGTATACCACCAAGGGTTTGGTGGTAATCTGATGTATGATCAAGAGCCAAGGGTTTGCTTTAGAGGTAATCATATGGGGCATCTGTCTCAGAATTGCCCTACGCAGATATGCTTTGTATATAGTAAGGGAGGACATGTTGGTCTAGATTTTCCAGTGAAGAAATCTGCTGATGTAGGTGCTGGAAGTATTGGGAGAAGATCGGTTAAGAGAGGTGGTGGATCATAGAGTGTGCGGGGCAGAGGTAAAGGATCAGTAACTGAGAGAGGACGCGATAGCTAGTTATAGTCCAGAGATAGCAGAGTCTATGCGTTGACCCAACAGGATGCATAAGCCACTCTTGATATTGTTATGGGTATGGTATCTATCCTTGATAGGCCTGTTAGATTATTGGCTAATCCTAGTGTAACCCTTTTTTTTTTTTTTGCATCCAGTGTTTATATGAAATCTATTGATGCTAGTTTTAGTCTTTTGCTGCATACTATTGTTTTTTAGGTTCCTATGGGGATAAGGGTTATTATCAGGATAATTTATCGAGGTTGTGTGATTAATATGACTGATAGAGAATTTGAAGTTGATTTATTGCCTTTAGATATGACAGATTTTGATTTAATTCTAGGAATGAATTGGTTATCTGTATATCAAACTTGGGTAGATTGTTTAGGAAGAATGTGGTGTTTAAGATACCCGGGCATGGGGAGTTTAATTTTCAGGAGAACGTAAGATACTTAACAACTATTTTATTTCTGCCTTGACTGCTAGTAAATGATTGAAGAAGGGTTGTGAGGGGTATTTGGTATATGTGGTGGATTCTAGTAAGGAAATTAGGAAGTTAGAAGAAATCTTGATAGTAAAAGATTTTTCTGACATATTCCAGGAGGAGTTGTCTGGTTTGCCTCCCAATAAGGAGATTGAGTTTTCTATTAAGGTGATTCCATGATCAACACCCATATCTATAGCACCTTATAGAATGGCACCAACTGAATTGAGAGAGTTGAAAGTTCAGCTTCAGAAATTGCTAAATAAACAGTTTATTCGACCTAGTATGTCACCTTAGAAAGCCCCTGTGTTGTTTGTCAAGAAGAAGGATTGGACAATGAGATTTTGTATCGATTATAGATAGTTGAATAAGATCACCATCAAGAATAAATATCCTTTGCCTAGGATAGATGATTTATTCGAACAATTACAAGGAGGTAGGGTGTTTTCTAAGATAGACCTGAGATTGGGTTATCATCAATTGAGAATAAAGGAATGGGACGTGCCTAAAACTGCTTTTAGGACACGTTATGGCCATCATAAGTTTCTTGTGATGCCATTTAGGTTGACTAATGCTCCTGTAGCATTTATGGATCTAATGAATCGGGTGTTTAAACCATTCTTGGATAGATTTTTTATTGTGTTTATTGATGATATTATGGTATATTCCAAGAATGAAGAAGAGCATATGCAACATTTAGAGATAGTGTTGGAAATTCTGAGGAGAGAGAAATTATATACAAAGTTTTCTAAGTGTGAGTTTTGGTTGATTGAAATATCTTTCTTGGGGCATGTTGTGTTGGGAGAGGGAATAGCAATTGACCCACAGAAAGTAGAAGTAGTGTTGAATTGGGAAAGACCCACTAGTGTAATTGAAATTAGAAGCTTTTTGGGGTTAACTGGTTATTATAGGAGGTTTATCCAAAAATTTTATATGATTGTTGGACCATTGACTAGATTGACCAGAAAGGAAGTGAAGTTTAGGTGGTCAGAAGACTGTGAGAGGAGTTTCTAGCTGTTGAAAGAAAAATTGACTACTGTCCCGGTATAAGTGCTTCATTCTAAGGATGTAAGATATGTGGTATATAGCGATGCGTCACATCAAAGGTTGGGATGTGTGTTGATGCAACATGGGAGAGTTATAACTTATACCTCTAGGCAATTGAAGAACCATGAGAGAAATTACCCGACCCATGATTCAGAATTGGCTGCTATAGTTTTTGACTTAAAGATTTGGAGACATCATCTATATGGAGCAAATTGTGAAATTTTTACTGATAAAAAAAGTTTAACGCATTTACCTACCCAGAAAGAGTTAAATTTGAGGCAAATGAGATGGATGGAGTTGATTAGTGATAATGACTGTACAATTCATTATCATCCAAGAAAGGCTAATGTAGTAGCTGCTGCATTGAGTAGAAAGGCTATAGGGAGATTAGCTGCTATTGGGAGTCATGATAAGTGCTTAAATATTCATATTTAAGCCCCTTAATTTACATGTGTTAAGCTCTTTGTCTATACATTTTAGTCTGTTTTACTTCATTTTGTGTGTTTCACATGTTTTTATAGGTCTTGGAGAAAAAGGAAGCAGTTTTGGCACTTAAGAGAAGAAGCCTGGAAATCCTGGAGCAGCTTCTGGTCAAAGAGCGATCCATCGCACTACTGCATGCGATCGAGTGCACATGCGATTGTTTGCACACATGAAGGATCGAGCGCAGCAATGCGATCGAGCGCAAGATGCATGCGATCGAGTGCACATGTACGGGCGTGAACAGTAAACTGCAGAACCCTATTTTGGAAATAAAGGAGTTTTGTGTTTTAGGAAAGTTTAGGAACTCATGAGTCTTCTAGGACTACTCAAGCCCTATAAATACACTTGTAAAGCACACACAAATAATCACTTCTTAGATCACAACTTAGAGAACACTTCTTTTTGCTTTTAGCTTAGAGAAGGTAAATGTGGAGGAGAATTGACGACTCTTCTCTCGGGTTTCTTCTTTCCTTTATTTTTATTATATGTACTTAACTTTTAGTAAGGGCTTGGTTGAAGCCCTAATTATGTTTATTCAATAATTAGTATTGGCGTCTTTGCAATATTTATGTTGTGTTACTTAACTTGATTAATACCTGCTTTTATTTAAATTCCTCATATGTATATGTCTGATCAATATGTACAAGTGGTATGGACTTGTTAGTTAGATCAATTTGGATGACTGAGTCCTGGGTCTGACATTAGTAACAAAAGATATCCACACCGGATTCTTGGATTAATCAACATGGGAAACCGGGAGTAGATACCATGCCCTAGGTCCCGTGTGGTTGTCGGTTTCCACAGATCCTATGCTCTCTTAAAGAACAACTCAGTATACACCAGGTTGAATCCCTTGAGAGAGAAAAGAGTTAGAGTAGATACCATGCCTAACTCATTGCTTAGGGAAATCAATAGCTTAAGGAGTAGATACCATGCCCTTAGGTTGACAAACATTAGGTATACATGGCATGATTAAAGCATTGGCATACTGTTGTATTGTGGTAGCATAATTAATGGTGAATATCAAGTCCCTACGCCTTTATCTTTATTATTTTATCTTTATCAAAATCAACTCTTTTATTATTTCTATCTTTTTACATTGCGAATATAATTCTAAAACGAAATTCACCAATCCCTGTGGAGATGATCTTGCTTTCGCACACTATACTACTAAGTTGACCTTGTGCACTTGCAAGTAAAACAAGTACGATTATTTGCCCATTTATTTTGGTAGATAATCGCACAACAAGTTTTTGACGCCGTTGCAGGGGATTGTGCTAAATTTCTTTTTGGAATTATTTTCGTTAGTTTTTATTTATTTTGTTTTAGTTTATTATCCTGTTCTATTTTATTTTTATTTAAAATCTAAATTTTTTTTTTCGTTTTACTTCTTCTTTTTGTTTTCTGATTTTTTTTTTCAGGTCTGTGGCAGTGTTGTTTCTGGCCTTGCGCTCGAGCGCAAGCTCAAGTACGATCGATCGCATTTGAGGCAGAAGTTACCCCAAGCAGCAATGCTGAACTGCTGCACTGAAGCTGTTTTTACTAATTCATCAGAGGGAGAAGCACCAATAATGGATGCTAGTTATGCTTATCTAGCTACTATGGAGAGGAAGCTAGATATGCTTATAGAAGCTATGACTACTCAGAACATCCCACCTCGACCACGAGCTACACAACTCTAGATATGTGCTATATGTTCTCATTTTGACCACACTACTAAAACTTGCCCTTTATATTTATATGCAGATCAAGAGCAAGCAAATTATGAGGGACCACACAATGCATATACAAATACCTACAATCCTAGATGGCAGCACCACCACAACCTCTCATAGAACAATAAAAATGCCTTGAACTTTCAAGGGCAGCAAAGGAACTTCCAACAAGCAGCTCAATCAGTTCCAGAATCAAGAGAGAGTGACCTAGAGAGCATTGTGAGGGAATTGGTCAATCAACAACAACAGCTGATTACCTTATAAGAGCAGTTTATGATTGAGCAAAGACAAATAAATGCAAGGCATGAGCAAGCTATTCAAAGATTGGAAGTACAAGTGGGGCAATTGACTAAGTAGCTAAGTGAACAAAAGCAAGGTGTTGTTGAGCAAGCTTTTCCAATCCATCACATTGATCCAGTAGAAATCGCTCTTACCTATAGTGTCCCAAGATCGGATATTGAGCCCAAATGCAAGGATGTTACTGATGACATCATTAAAACTGTGCACTTTCTGGAGGCCTCTCCAAATCATCCCAGTAAGTACACCGATCCATTTGACATTCTTATACTTTCTAATATTACTTTTCTACCTTTTATTGTACAAGAACCTAACTTGGAATTCAAGCAGTTTCCAGAGCACTTACCTTATGCTTATATGGGAGAAAATAAGACACTTCCTATGCTAGTTGCTGCCACTCTTACTTTTGGGAAAAAATAAGGCTTGGTCCGGCTGAAGACGTTAAACTTAGCGCTCATGGGAGGCACCCCAGACTTATCCTTTTCATTTTAGTATTTTTCTTTTATTTATATTTATATTTACATATCTAGTATTTATATTTCTTGTTTTCCAGAATAATGTTTAATTTTCTTTGTTCGGTACTTAGTGTGTGCATCCAGTTCAAGTTTGGGGGCATGTTACAAGAAAAGCAAGCAACCTAGTTCTCCATCTCCCAGGTCAGATCTTTCCATGCCACACACATTGGGGACAATGTGTATTTTAAGTTTGGGGGTAGTGGGAGATACTAGATACTATCACACACGCACTTGAAACACATGCACACACTAAGTCCCAGTTTTTTTTAGGAAGATAAATGCATGTTCTTTTGGTAAACAAAAATTTCGGTTGATTTAAAAATTTGATAACACTTCATTAGTAAGCTTAAAAGCTAGAACATATAGTATTGCAATGGAAATTTTACAAAGTTTAGTTACCTACCTCAAGGCACCTAAGAATTCACGAGTTTGATCCAAATTTGCACGAGCACATTTAAACACGCATTTGTGTGAGGTATGACATATAATTCTCTTGTATATGTTTCCATAATCTAACTATAATCGGATAACTTGTTGAAAAGAACACTTTGGCATAAGAACAATAAAGAAGAAAAAAAAAAAAGAAAAATGTTCATCATGCAAAAAGTGATCAAAAAGCTTTCTACTGAGTAACTGGGCCTCTTGCCTCAGTAAGCATTGAGTGTTCACATCAAAATGTGAGAATTTCATTTAGAAGCATTAAAACCTGTTAGTTCCGTAGCCTTTTTGATTCGAGTTAATAAGTTCTTAGGGGTATCTTTACACCTAATGCCCTAAAACTATCTGGTTTGGGAGTTATTGGCTAAACACTCGTTACAAGGGTCAAATAGAAAGCTCGATGGAACTCAACATGGCAAAGATCGCATGATGAAAGAAAAAGAAAGAAGAAGAAAGTATTATGCCATTTTTTTTCTCTTTGATAAGGAATTCGATAAAGGTTTGGGCATCGAAACCCTATACACTAAAATTATATGGAAACCCTATACACTAAAATTATATGGAAACCCCATCTTATATGTGCTAATTCATCACACACAAATCAAACTTACGATGCCTTAAGCCAACCTTAGGTAAGTAACATGAACTTTTGAAAATCCTTTTTCAAAACAAAAAGTATTTATTTTAAGCTTACTTATGAACTGTTATCATAGTTTTCTGTGCAACCTAAATCTTTGAGCATCATGGAAGTGAATTTATCTTAAATTTTATTTTTCATTTAGTTTTTAGTTTTGTATTGCTAAGGGACTAGCAATACGTAAGTTTGGGGGTGTGATAAGTGCTTAAATATTCATATTTAAGCCCCTTAATTTACATGTGTTAAGCTCTTTGTCTATATGTTTTAGTCTGTTTTACTTCATTTTGTGTGTTTCACATGTTTTTATAGGTCTTGGAGAAAAATAAAGCAGTTTTGGCACTTAAGGGAAGAAGCCTGGAAATCTTGGAGCAGCTTCTGGTCAAAGTGCGATCCATCGCACTACTGCATGCGATCGAGCGCACATGCGATCATTCGCACACATGAAGGATCGAGCGCAGCAATGCGATCGAGTGCAAGACGCATGCGATCGAGCGCACATGTACGGGCGTGAACAGTAAATTGTAGAACCCTATTTTGGAAATAAAGGAGTTTTGTGTTTTAGGAAAGTTTAGAAACTCATGAGCCTTCTAGGATTACTCAAGCCCTATAAATACACCTGTAAAGCACACAAAAATAATCACTTCTTAGATCACAACTTAGAGAACACTTCTTTTTGCTTTTAGCTTAGAGAAGGTAACTGTGGAGGAGAATTGACGACTCTTCTCTCAGGTTTCTTCTTTCTTTTATTTTTATTATGTGTACTTAACTTTTAGTAAGGGGTTGGTTGAAGCCCTAATTATGTTTATTCAATAACTAGTATTGGCACCTTTGCAATATTTATGTTGTGTTGCTTAACTTGATTAATACCTGCTTTTATTTAAATTCCTCATATATATGTCTGATCAATATGTACAAGTGGTATGGACTTGTTAGTTAGATCAATTTGGATGACCGAGTCCTAGGTCTGACATTAGTAACAAAAGATATCCACACCGGATTCTTGAGTTAATCAACATGGGAAACCGAGAGTAGATACCATGCCCTAGGTCCCGTGTGGTTGTCGATTTCCACATATCCTATACTCTCTTAAGGAACAATTCAGCATACACCAGGTTGAATCCCTTGAGAGAGAAAAGAGTTAGAGTAGATACCATGCCTAACTCATTGCTTAGGGAAATCAATAGCTTAAGGAGTAGATACCATGCCCTTAGGTTGACAAACATTAGGTATACATGGCATGATTAAAGCATTGGCATACTGTTGTATTGTGGTAGCATAATTAATGGTGGATATCAAGTCCCTACGCCTTTATCTTTATTATTTTATCTTTATCAAAATCAACTCTTTTATTATTTCTATCTTTTTACATTGCGAATATAATTCTAAAACGAAATTCACCAATCCCTGTGGAGATGATCTTGCTTTCGCACACTATACTACTAAGTTGACTTTGTGCACTTGCAAGTAAAACGAGCACGATTATTTGCCCATTTATTTTGGTAGATAATCGCACAATAAGTCATAATACTAGCTTGATGATAGAACTAAGAAAAATGAGGATGCAGTTGAGTGTCAATGATAGATGAGTATTGATGGAAAATATGGTGGTACAATCTTCTATTATTAATTGTTTATTACAAATACAGGGTAAAGATGAAGGGATAAAGAAGATCAGACAAGAAGTATTGAGTGGCAAGCCAACTGAGTTTAGAATTAAAGGAGATGGTATGGTGGTATTAAGGAATAGAGTTTGTGTTCCCAATGATGTGGAGATAAAAAATGAGATACTAAGGAAGGCTCATGATTCTGTATATTCTATGCACCCGGGTAATAATAAGATGTACAAGGGATTGAGACAGAATTATTGGTGGTCAGGGATGAAGAAGGATGTAGCGGAGCATATTTCCAGACATAATTATAAGTAAGCATGGATTTTGTTTCTGGTTTTTCTCATACCCAGAGAGGTCATGATGATGTATGGGTTATAATGGATAGACTTTCTAAGTCTTCACATTTCCTTCCTCTTAAAACTACTTGGAGTCCTAAAAAGTTGGCTGAATTGTATGCAACGGAGATTGTAAGAATACATGGAGTACCTTTGAGCATTGCATCAGATAGAGATTCTAGATTTACCTCTAGATTTTGGAGAGGTTTTCAAGAAGCTATGGGTACGCAATTGCAGTTTAGTACAGCTTTTCATCCACAAACCGATGGGTAGACGGAGAGAATAATCAGAATACTATAAGATATCCTGAGAGTAAGATTATTGAGTTTCTCAGTGAGCTGGGTTGCTTATTTACCTTTGATCGAGTTTGCATACAATAATCAGTATCAAACTACTATTGGGATGGCACCATTTGAGGCTTTATATGGTAGAAGGTGTAGAACTCAAATATGCTGGGAAGAAGTTGGAAAGAGAGAGATATTTGGTCTAAAAATGATAGATTTGACTACTGAGAGGATCAAACTGGTTGGAGAGAATCTTATAGCAGCACATAATAGATAGAAGGGATATGCTGATAATAGAAGATGACTTCTTGAGTTTCAGGTTAGTGATTGGGTATTTTTGAAGATATCTCTGTGGAAGGGTGTGTTGAGGTTTAAAAAGAAGGAAAACTTGAGTCCGAGATTTGTGGGGTCATATGAGGGGATTGAGAGAGTTGGACTAGTAGTATATAGATTAGATTTGCCTCCAGAGTTAAAGCAATTACATAATATGTTTCATGTATGAATCCCATAGTATCTCGAATCAAGTGATAGAATTTTAGGAAGATTTGACCTTTATGCAAGTACCAGTCAGAATTCTAGACAGAAAGGAACAAGTCTTGCGTAATAAAGTTATTCATTTGATTCAAGTATTATGGCGAAACAAGGATGTTGAATAAATTACTTGGGAGCATGAAGCAAGAATGAAGAAAGAATACCCCCTAACTTATTCATGAATTAGGTAAGGAAATTTCAAGGATGAAATTTTTGTAAAGTGGGTAGAATTGTAATACCCATATTCGTAAAGTAAGGGTAAAGAAGTAATTTAATAAATATAACATGGAGTTAAAATAATATATATATATATATATATATATATATATATATATATATATATATGCGAGAGATCAAATTTTTATAAAACAATTCTTTTGAAAAAAAAATGGCATGAAACACCTGGCAGTCCAAGTGTTGCCTTAATGGACACTAATGTAACGACCCATCCCGGGTTGGTTATTATCATATCATACTTCTACGTTTCTTTCTCACCATAACTGTCTCTCTGTGAGACTCATTCATCTATAAATAAATTTACAATAACAAACAACACTTCAGCATTTCAGTAACGCAATCAATATTTAAAATAGATGCAATGCAAGAATTATTATTAGGGAACATCTTCCCACATGTCGACATGTTTTTATCTTAGACCGGCCCCCTCCCGGTTATTTTGTTTTAGCATATACCGGCTGTCACGGTTTTCATATATTTCCAGCATACACTGGTTGTCACAGTTTTCATTTATTTCCAGCATATATCAGCTGTCACGGTTTTCCTTTATTTTCAGCATATACCGGCTGTCACGGTTTTTTAATTAGACCGGCCCCCTCTCGGTTCTTTTATTTCATGCATATGCATATTAACAATGATGTGAAATATGCATATGAACAATAACATAAAAACAAACATGAATTCAAATATTTAAATTAGCTATCCTAATTATTCTCAATTTATTATTTGAAAAACAATTCCACTAAATTCCTTCCTTATAAATCACATCAAATCATCCATCATAACTTGTTAAGATCCATTAAATTTCATCTCCTCATAATTCGTATCAAAACATCAACCATAGCTCATCAAGAATTTCACTTATCACTTTTATTATTAAATCAACTCATTATTCCAATAATATTATTTCTCATAAAATAATTCTCTACACAGCCACTATTCTTATCACACGTATCAACCAATTTTCATCTATCACCAAAGCATAAGTTAATAATTTATTCTAATATTATCACTAGATATTTCATATTTATCTTGATTACTTAAAATAAATCTAACTCACCACGTAGCACTTTGAGCTACTCGTGGATCACCTCCTTGCCTTTCTCGTTCCTCTAAGCAATTTCTCCTGGTTGATGATCGTTAACACTTGACATAATATTTATATTAAATTTCTAATTTATTCTTCAATTCTTTCTAATTTACACCATTTGAAATTCTCACTTTGAATTCCGAGAAATTTCATGTATGCTAAATTTCAAAAATAAACGTCACGTTAGTACCTTCTGTTTTTCTTAGAGTTTCATGTGATTCTCTATAAAATTCTCTCATAAATCCGTTCAAAATTTTTCTCTTTCAACTTTTCTTTCGGTCCTAAAGTGTTTAGAGAAAGAGAGTAATTTGAATTGTAGTTAAAAGAAAACCAAACATAATTTGGTAAGCAAATAATAAAAAAAAACTAAAGTTAATATATATATATATATATATATATATATATATATATATATATATATAAAAGCAAACATTTACAAAGCATCAGCACCTCCCCAATGTGCCACGAATTTGAGAGGTGTAAAGTATGAAAAACCTCTATTTTAACTTGGCAGCAGGTGCCAACACCTGCTGCCACATTTTTTTTTCTTTTTTTTAAAGAAGAAAATAATAATAAGAATTTTTTTTTGAAAGAGTTTATGGGAGAATTTTATAGAGAGTCACAGGAAGCTCTAAGAAAAACAGAAGGTAATAATGTAATTTTTTTTTGAAATTTAGCATATATGAAATTTTTCGGAATTCAATGTGGGAATTTTCAAAGGGGGTGAATTATAGAAGAATTGAAGAATTAATTAGAAATTTTAATATAAATGTTATGCAAGGTGTTGATGATTAGCAACCGAGGGAAATTGCTTAAAGGAGCAAGAAAAGCAAGGAGATGATCCACAAGCAGCTCTAAATGCTACATGGTGAGTTAGATTTATTTTAAATGATCAAGATAAATATGAAATATATAGTGAAAATATTTGAATAAATTATTAACTTATGATTTGAAGATAGATGGAAGTTGGTTGATGGGTATGACAGGAATAATTTATATTTAGAGAATTATTATTTGAGAAGTAATATTATTAGAATAATGAGTCGAATTAATAATGAAGGTGATAAATGAAATTCTTGATGAGCTATGGTTGATGATTTGATATGATATATGATGAAGAATTTAGTGAAATTGATTAAATAATAATTTGAGAAGAAGTATGAAAACTAATTTGAATGTTTGAATACATGTTTGTTTTTATATTTTTGTTCATATGCATATTTCATATCATTATTCATATGCATATACATGAAATAAAATAACCGGAAGGAGGTCGATCTAAATGAAAACCGTGACAGCCAGTATATGCTAGAGATAAATGAAAACTATGACAGCCGGTATATGCTGGTGAGAAATGAAAACTGTGAGAGCCGGTATATGCTGGTGATAAAAGAATCGGGAAGGCAGCTAGTCTAAGATAAAAACATGTAGACGTGTGGAAAGATGTTCCCAACTAATAATTCATGCATTGCATCTGTTTTAAATATTGATTTTTATTATTGAGATGTTGAAGTGTTGTTCTTGATTGTAAATTTATTGATAAATGAATGAGTCTCACAGAGAGACAAATATAGTGGGAAAGAAATATAAAAGTATGATATGATAAAAACTATCAGAGTGATAGACTATATGCTGTGAACCTCATAATGAGGTAATTATGAAATATAATTTATGGCCTCAAGGTGAATAAACATATGTAAAGAAGAGACTAATAAAGAATGAGGATTATGATATGAGTAGTGATAATAGAATGCTATTATCAAATTATATGAGATATAGATGAATGAATATTGGAAGACTATTTATACAAATTGAATACTTCTAGTAATTTAATTCACTAAGCTTGTGAAACTCACCCCTCAACGTTAAATAATTTCAGATAGCAAGCATAACAGATAGTTTGATGAACTGACATTCAGACGAAGTCATTATCTGTAAGCCACGCGGTCCACATCCTCAGACTAATGGATATATATATATATATATATATATATATATATTGGTAAATATTCAAGTATATTATGTTGTATATAATGTTTAAGTTTAGATCTGAATGATGTATCTCCCCTGTTGAGGGTTGAGGATTGATGTAATAATTGCAGTTGGTATTATTTTTATTGTTGCATATATGTGTCGTGTTAGGATTTTCAAAATATGACAACACCATCTCAGGGGTGGCCAACCCAGGATGGGTCGTTAAAAGAGGTCATAGGTTGTATCAGTTTTAAGGCAATAGATCAACAGGATATGCAATTTAGAGGGGCTGATTCGGCTACCTAGTCTAGGATTTATGCACTAACTTAGGATTAAATTCAGTATCTTAGATTCTAGAGGCAGATCATGATAAGTGTTATAGGTTTGAATTCTATAAACAAATACATGATTATCTTTCATTATCTTACATGCAGCCTTATAGTCAAAATCCTCAGGCCAACCATCTACGGTCTATTTCATACGACCAGTAGAAAATTTCAAAACAGTACGCAAAACTTTAGTAGTAATAGAAATCTCTCTTTGTATAACCAAGGTCTTGAACATAAGGGCAAAAGGTGAGCGTTGTGCTAAATTTTCATAAAACTGATGGATTAGCCTAGGGTAAAATTTCTCATGAATGGCGACTAAGTGTGTCAAGCCAAGAGTATCAAACAAAGGCTTTATATTAAAATTTCCAAAATGTATAGACACTAAACCTACGAATCTACCAGACATTACCTTTTTACACGAATAATGGTGTCATATCTTTCCTTAGCATTAGCATTCCGAACACATGATGCATCCAAATCATGACGAGCCTTCTTGCTCATTTCTCCTGCTTTTTTCTTTCATTTTCTTCTTGATAAGCCGTTTTTCTTCTTGTTGTCGGATTGTCCTTCCCGGGATAAGGCTTCTTCAAGTGTTTTCTTTGAGACATCTTGGAGAGAAAAGGTGAAAAGTTGAAGATTTTAGGAGTGGGTTTGTGTTTAAATGGAAGATCTTGGCCGGATTTGTCAAGAAACTAAAGAAATTTTAGAGAGAGAAGTGGTAACGGCAAAAGGCATTTCAAATTTGGTGAAAATGACGTTTTAAAAACGAAGAAGGGTATTTATAGTATAGCAGGTTCAGTCAACTGGAACCTCATTCAGTCGACTAAATCAATTACAAAACTGAATAGCTTTAAAAAAAACACGGGCATTCAATCGGCTATATGGTTTTATTCAGTCTATTGAATGATGTTAAGTCGACTTAATGAGAGCAGAGAGTTCAGGGGTTTTTGGGACTGTCATTCAGTCGGCTTAAGAAAGGTTCAATAAACTGAATGAAGGAATTTTTTAGAAAAAAACGTTGAACTCTTGATTGAAAAATTGCAAGCATATATTTCTTTATACTATCATTGAATGAGGGAAACATTAAATAAGTGTTAATGCTCATTCACTCAATGGCATATATGCATATGATGAATGTTAATACAATCAAACACCAAATCATACAAAATGTCTTGTTCCAAGTAACATTCTTATCATATAAAATCTATCTTTATTTAATGGTTTAGTGAAGATATCAGCAAGTTGATTTTCCGTAGGAATGAATTCAAGTTTAATATCACCTTTTTGAGTGTGATCTCTAATTTCAATGTGCTTGGTTCTAGAATGTTGAATTAGATTCTTAGTTAGATTGATGACACTAGTGTTACCAAATAAAATTGGAACATTTTCAAAGCATATGCCAAATTCTTCTAGTTGTTGTTTTATCCATAAAACTTATGCACAACAACTACCAGCGGCCACATATTCCTCTTCAATGGTTGATAGTACAACTGAATTTTGTTTCTTTGAAAACCCAAAGGTTAACATACAACTTAGAAATTGGCATGTTCCACTAGTCCTCTTTCTATCTAACTTACAACCAGAAAAATCAAAATTCAAGTATCCAACTAAGTTAAAAGGTGAATCTCTTGAATACCATAATCCTAGATTTTGAGTAACATGCAAATATCTTAATATTCTTTTAACAAAAATTATGTGAGATTCTTTAAGATAGTTTGAAATCTAGCACACATGTATACACTAAACATAACATTGGGTTTATTATCAATTAAATAAAATAAATCCCCTATCATGCTTTTATATTTCTTAAGATCGACACTTTTATCTCCTTCATGCAAGTTGAGTTTTGTTGAAGTGCTCATGCAAGTCCCAATTGACTTTACATTCTCCATTCCAAACCTCTTTGCAAATCTTTTGTGTACTAAGATTGGTTGATAAAGATGCATTCTTTTGTTTGTTTAATTTGAAGTGCAAGGAAGTAGTTGAGATCTCCCATCATGCTCATCTTAAACTCACCTTACATACACTTAGAAAAGTCTTGACATATGGATTCATTAGAGACATTAAATATGATATGATCAACATATATTTGAATCATAAGAGTGTCATACTTATGAGTTTTTGTAAAAAAAAATAGTGTTTATTTTTCCTCTTGAAAAACTATTATCAAGTAAAAACTTACTTAACCTTTCATACCATGCTCTTGGAGCTTACTTCAACCCATAAAGAGATTTAGAAAGCTTATAGACATGGTTTGGAAGGTTAGGATCTTCAAAACCAATAGGTTATTCAATATATACATCTTCTTCAATAAAACCATTTAAAAATATGTTTTTTACATCCATTTGAAATTCTTAAACATGCAAATGCAAGCAACATGCGAGTAGCTTCTAATCTAGCTACGAGGGCAAAGGTTTCATCAAAATCAATTCATTTTTCTTGATTATAACCTTTAGCTAAAAGTTTACCCTTATTTCTTGTTACTATTCCATTTTTCATCCATTTTATTTCTAAACACTTATTTGGCTCCAATTACCTAATTGTCCTTAGGTTTAGGAACTAAAGTCCAAACTTGATTCTTTTCAAATTGATTTAATTCTTCTTGCATAGCATTTATCCAATTTTCATCATTTTTGGCTTCATTATAACTTTTAGGTTCTATTTGAGATAAGGAAGCAACATAATTGCATACATTTCTCATACAGGATCGAGTTCTTACCCATTATAAAGGATCACCAATCACTTGATTGATTGGGTGATAATTTGTATACCTCCAATCTTTAGGAAGACCATCTACTTGTTGACTTATTGAAGGTTGATCAAGTCTAGGTTCATCTTCTCCTTAAAATATTTGAAGTTGATTCTCCTTGGGGTCAACAATGGGAGTGGTGGCATCCATTCTTGGCATAAAACCTACATCATTAAGAGTAGCTCTTCTACTACAAAGAGGATTAGTTTCATCAAAAACGATATGAACGGATTCTTCAATCATTAGAGTTCTTCTGTTAAAGACTCTATAAGCTTTACTAGAGGTTAAATAACCCAAGAAAATCCTTTCATCGGTCTTAGAATAAAATTTACCTAAGTTAATTTTATTGTTATTTAAGATGAAACATTTGCAACCAAAAGCACGAAAATAAGAAATATTAGGCTTTCTACCTTTCCATAGTTCATATGGAGTTTTGTTAAGCATATGCCTAATTAAAACTCTATTTAAAACATAGCATGAGGTGTTTACGGCTTCCACTCAAAAGTATTTTAGCAAACTATTTTCACAAAGCATAGTTCGTACAAATTCTTCTAAAACTTTATTTTTCCTTTCAACAACACCATTTCGTTGAGGGGTTCTAGGAGCTGAAACGTTGTGATCAATACCATTATCATCACAATATTTTGAAAGTTTTAGTTTTCAAATTCTTTTCCATGATCACTCCTTATGCTTGAAATAGTCAAGCTTTTTTTTTTTTTTTTTTTTTTTTCATTTTAAACCTTTTTTTACAAAAGTTTACAAAACCTTTATAAGTTTCATCCTTATAAGCAATAAAAATAACAAAAGTATATCTAGAATAGTCATTTATAATAACAAGAGCATATTGATGGCCACATAGATTAATAGTGCTTATTGGACCAAACAAGTCCATATGTAAATGCTCTAAATGTCTAGAAGTTGAAACCATATTTTTGGATTTAAAAGAAACTCTTGTTTGTTTTCCCATTTGACAAGCATCACAAACTTTGTCTTTTTCAAATTTGATTTTGGGAAGACCAATTACTAAATCATTTCTAGAAAGAACTTTGATCAACTCCATATTCACATGGTCAAGCCTTCTATGCCATAACCATGAGTTTTCACTAAAAACTGAAAAATATTTTTTATTTTCTGAAGGCGAAGTTTTGAGATCAACTAGATAGACATTCTCGTGTCTTTGGCCAAAAAATTTAATTTTATTACTTTTGACGTCTATTATAAGATAATGAGAGGATTCAAATATGACTTTATTACTGTTATTACATAATTGACCAATACTTAGTAAATTAAGCTTACGGTCTTGCACAAGTAAAATATGATCAAGGGTTGAAGAATTTTTATCAACTTTACCATGTCCAATGATCTTCATCTTGGTGTTATCTCTAATGGTGACATGTCTGTCATCCCTTAAAGTCAACTCCATAAAGAGACTTTGATCACCAATCATGTGCTTCGAGCATCTACTATTAAGATACCAATGCTTGCTTTCAACTTTTGTGTGGAGACATATCTACATCACACAAGGATACACAATGGAGATTTTAAGTACCCAAAATTTCTTGGGTTATTTCGGGTTAGTTATTGAAAATACAAATCCTTTTGGAACACATAATTTTTTAGTTCTATTATGTGCTCCATAATCATAGTTTTGTGGATGATGCATGATCCTAAAATGATAGTCATAATAATTTTTAAGATGTCTAGAATATGCAAATCTATCATTTCTTGGATAAGAACATCTAGCATTCCTGGAGTACATATTTCTTGCATTATAAAAGTTATGAGCATACATGCTGTTTCTAGGATATGAATGATAGTTGCTTCTAGGATATGCATTCCTAGCATATGAATTTCGTGAATGATCATACCTAGCATTTGCATTTCTAGAATGAGCATAAGTATTCCTTGGTTGTCTATTCCTAGTATTAGCATGTGAATTTCTATCATAGGAATTGACATTTTAATTCTTATACTTCTTAGCGTTTTTCAAAGGTATATTATTAACATTACTAGGAGCCTTATAGGTCGAGGGTTCATTAACACATGTTGCTTTCACAAAGATAGTTTCATTTGATTTTTGCTTGCCCAATGGAGGAGAACTTAAGCCACTCATTCTTTAAAGAACATGGAAGTGTACGTGAATGATATGCTGGTCAAGAGTGTTAAGGCCGAACACCACAAGTTTGACTTGGAGGAAACATTCAGAATACTCTGGCCACACTTCTTCTAGTGGCTAGGTCCATAAATACAGTTTCCCCCTATACTATGGATCCAAAAGCACATTCCCCCTGCGGATCCATAAGAACTATTTAATTCTAACAAAAGGCATAAAGTCTAATGGCAAAATATAGGGCGTAACAAAGTATATAGCAAGATTGATAGTTTCAATTTTCATAACAGATGTTCATAAATAAAGATCATAAGATCACATAATTGATTTCATGACAAGTATAATTTTGTAATTCAAGTACAAGTACATTAGAGTCATATTGTCTCAAATTCATAATCGCAATTAAACAAGTACTGATAACAATTTAAGTATTCTCAAAGCATTTCATACCATCCCAATTCTTACAAAAATTCAAGTATACATCCCTACATTGCAAAACATATGAATAATTACATAATTAAAACATATCATGGAAGAATAAATTTGAAGCATAAAAGAAACCATAATTCATAAAATAGCTTGCTTTAAATAAACGGATCATATTGATTGGGACTACTTACCTATCATGCGAAACTAGAAGATATTTACTTAGAATCATATATTCTTTAACAAACTTGATTTTGATCCCATTAAACCAAAACCTTTGTCACATAGATCTTTTTTTCCTTACGGTGATTCTCTTTCTCATTCTTTTTTCTTTTTTATAAGTAAAATAACTAATGTGCGTATGGAAGAAGAAGGCTTTTTTTTTATCTGTAAATAAAGATTGTATTGATCAAAAAGATTTACAAAAATCACTGGGCATACCTAGGGGATATACAAAGAGAGCTTATACAGAAACAAAGACTAAAAAGCTTACAAAAGCAGCCTAATCAAATCATGGAGACTTACAATGATGCTAGGCAAGCCCAATGAGTATACAAAGCTTGGAACAAAAACAAGCATACAAGCATACAAGCATACAAGCTGGACTTACAGCAGTAGCCTTACAAAAATTCACTGGGCATACCTAGGAGATAAACAATGAGAGCATACAAAAACAAAATACAAGACAGCTTACCTAAGATGACAACACTTTACATGGAATGCAATCTAAGGTACAAGGCAATTACAGCAGCAGCCTAATTTCTGGGCAAGAGGCATACACAACAATGTAGATTACAACTTGGATTTTCTTAGCTAGACTAGATGGTAGCACAGCAGCTTGATCAAAGAGCTTAGCATTCCTGGCCATCCAAATGTTGTATACAGAGCAAGAAGGCTTTTTATTTTTATTAAGGTATGCTAAATACACCTTTTACTAATAATAAAAAATAGAGGCATCCTCTTTTGAACAAAATAAATAACAAATCAAAATAATGGGGTTCAAAACAATATAACTCATAATATATTTTTTTTCAAATGAAAATAATATAATAAACAAGTGTATATATAAAATTCTTAAAATCTCTCAATAATTATATTACAGATTAATATATAATAATTATAACAAGTCTTGATTTTTCAGGTTATCACATTTAATTTTTAATTTTACTCTCGTTTAACATATTTTAAGAATAAAAAAATTAATAAGTAAACTACTTTTTCTTTTGGTTGCACATTTTTCAAATAAATTAATTTGTTATCCAACTCTCTTTATCTATCGTGTGTAATAGTAGACTTCTTCAAACAAATCACATATTTGTTCAATTCGATTTTTGACGCCAACTAACCCAATTTAGTTAAGGTTGTTTTGGGAAAATAAAAGTTTGTTAACTGATTTAACATGTAAGAAAGTATTGATATGGCCCAAAATACTCCGGCCCAAATAAGCCTCAAGACCAGAGAAGAGTCCCGGCCCAGTAACCTCTACATCCCAGACTTCTCCGGTCCAATAAGCGGCCCGCTCTAGCCCAAGTAAGCTTCAGACCCAAGAGTGTTCCAACCCAGTTAAAGGCCCAGTAACCTCTCTA
Source organism: Bretschneidera sinensis (assembly GCA_023935145.1). Lineage (NCBI taxonomy): Eukaryota > Viridiplantae > Streptophyta > Magnoliopsida > Brassicales > Akaniaceae > Bretschneidera > Bretschneidera sinensis. The sequence goes on along the minus strand of CM043705.1, from coordinate 89,792,253 downwards.
GCCCAAGAAATGTCCTGGCCCAGTAACTTCTCCAGCTCAGACAATGCACCCTCCAGCCCAACAAAATCCCCAAGCCCATGAAAGGTGGCCCGGTAAGCCTACGCTTGGACCTCCCCTACAGCTCGCCACCCTACAACTATCAGCCACCTTACAGCCCCCTATAGCTGCCCTACGGCCGCCCTGCAACAACCCTACGGCCCGCCACCCTATGGCCGCCCTGCGGCTATCCTACAGCCGCACCCTCTAGGCTTATAATCATGCCCTCCCCACTAGCAGACGGCTACAAATAAGCCTAGGTATGGATTTCAGATGATGGACTCAGTATTTTTCTACTTGCACTTGATTTTCTAGAGCCCCTGGTTCCTCTTTCGAACCCTCGGCTCCTCCCTTAAATACTTGTTAACTTAAGCATCGGAGCGCCTTCAGAGGTCTCCCCCCTCCTTCCGAAGGCCTTTAGTTCACTTCTGTCATTTGTGCAAGATCTGTCCGAGTCCTTACCCAGGCCAAGTCCTCACTCAGGCCACATCCCCAACCAAGCCACGTCAGCTTCCAGGCCACGTCAGTACCAACAGTTTCTTGGCATCAACAGATTGGCACCGTCTGTGGGAAATCATAATCTCTCGCTACAGTAGAAGCAAAGAAGTCTAAAGAGCTCATTTGTTACAATGCCAAGTTGTTGGGCACCATGTTGCACGCTTTGGAGTTTCGGGTGTGAACTACCAAGCCGTAGTGCACATGCCCCTGTCCCAGCAGATGCTAAGTGCACACGGCCAAGCGCCGTAGTGCACATGACCCTGTCCCAGTGGATGCTAAGTGCACATGCCCCTATCCCAGCAGATGCTAAGTGCACACAGCCGAGCGTCGTAGTGCACATACCCCTGTCCCAGCGGATGCTAAGTGCACATGGCCAAGCACCGTAGTGCACATGCCCCTGTCCTAGCGGTTGCTAAGTGCACGACTGAGTGCTATAGTGCACACATCCCTGTCCGAGTGGTTGCTAAGTGTGCACGATCGAGCACCGTAGTGCGCATGCCCCTGGCCAAGTATCAGTGCGCACCAGTGCGCACGACCAAACTATGTCGCGCACACTCAAGTCCAAGAGAAGGAATATGTGTGCAAAGGCCCGGACCAAGTCTAGCTTTAGTGAACACTAGTGCACACAGTCCAATCTTCAGTGTGCAACTATGCGCACAGCCAAGAGAGCGTGCGCACACCAAAAGTCCGAGTGTGTGCACATGTGCTCATACGCTCAGCCTCGTCCGAGCCTCATCAGAGCTTTAGTGCACACTAGTGCACACAGCCCCAGCTTCAGGGTGCAATAGTGCGCACAGCCAAAAGAGCGTGCGCACACCAAAAGTCTGAGTGTGTGCACATGTGCTCATACACTCGGCCTCATTCGAGGCTCGCCCGAGCTTTAGTGCACACTAGTGCACACAGCCCCAACTTCAGTGCGCAATAGTGCGCACACCAAAAATCTGAGTGTGTGCACATGTGCTCATACGCTCGGCCTCGTCCGAGCCTCATTTAAGCTTTAGTGCACACTAGTGCACACAGTCCTAGCTTCAGTGCGCAATAGTGCGCACAGCCAGGAGAGCGTACGCACACCAAAAGTTCGAGTGCGTGCAGATGTGCTCATACGCTCGGCCTAGTCCGAGCCTCGTTCGAACTTCAGTGCGCACAGCCAAGAGAGCGTGCGCACACCAAAAGTCCGACTGTGTGCACATGTGCTCATACGTTTGGCCTCGTCCGAGCCTCACCCGAGCTTTAGTGCACACTAGCGTACACAGTCTTAGCTTCAGTGCGCAACAATGTGCATAGCTAGGAGAGCGTGCGCACACCAAAAGTCCGAGTGCATGCACATGTGCTCATACGCTTGGCCTCATCCGAGATTTAGTGCACACTAGTGCACACAGCCCCAGCTTCAGTGCGCACAACCAGGAGAGCGTGCGCACACCAAAATTCTGAGTGTGTACACATGTGCTCATACGCTAGGCCTGGTCCGAGCCTCGCCCGAGCTTTAGTGCACACTAGTCAACACAGCCCCAGCTTCAGTGTGCAATAGTGCGCATAGCTAGGAGAGCGTGCGCACACCAAAAGTCTGAGTGTGTGCACATGTGCTCATACGCTCGGCCTCGTCCAACCTTCGTCCGAGCTTTAGTGCACACTAGTGCACACAGTCTCAGCTTCAGTGCGCACAGCCAGGAGAGCGTGCACACACCAAAAGTCCAAGTGTGTGCACATGTGCTCATACGCTCAGCCTCATCCGAGCCTCACCCTAGCTTTAGTGCACACTAGTGCACACAGTCCCAGCTATAGTGCATAATAGTGCGCACAGCCAGGAGAGCGTGCACACACCAAAAGTCTGAGTGTGTGCACATGTGCTCATACGCTCGGCCTCGTCCGAGCCTCGCCCGAGCTTTAGTGCACACAATCCCAGCTGCAGTGCGCACAACCAGGAGCGCGTGCGCACACCAAAAGTCCGAGTGTGTGCACATGTGCTCATACGCTCGGCCTCATCCGAGCTTTAGTGCACACAGTCCCAACTTCAATGCGCAACAGTGCGCATAGCTAGGAGAGTGTGCGCACACCAAAAGTCTAAGTGTGTGCACATGTGTTCATATGCTCGGCCTCATCCCAGATTCGGTGCACACTTGTGCACACAGGCCGCGTATCAGTGTGCAACAGTGTGCACGGCCAAGCAATCATGTGCACACTCAAGTCCGAGCATTGATATATATGTTCATACGCTCGGCCTCGTCCCAGCTTTGGTGCACACTTGTGCACACAGGCCGAGCATCAGTGCGCAATAGTGCACACGGCCAAGCATCTTTAGGGCCAAGCGACAGCCAAGATCTCCCAAGTCCGAGCATATGAGCTGCTCTGAATACGTTCGGCCAAGGATTCTCCAAAGGTCCGAGCCTTGTCTATCGCTCGACCATGTTTTCCAGGGTTTCTCCAAAAATCCGAGCCTTGTCAACGCTCGGTCGAATCTCCAAAAGTTCGAGCCTTGTCTATCGCTCGGCATCTCCAAGGTTTCTCCAAAAGTCTGAGCCTTGTCTATCGCTTGGTCATGTTCTCTAGGGTTTCTCCAAAAGTCTGAGCCTTGTCTATCGCTCGGCTATGTTCTCCAGGGTTTTTCCAAAAATCTTAGCCTTGTCAACGCTTGGTCGAATCTCCAAAAGTCCGAGCCTTGTCTATCACTCGGCCATGTTCTCCAGGGTTTCTCCAAAACTTTGAGCCTTGTCAACACCCAGTCGAATCTCCAAAAGTCCAAGCCTTGTCTATCACTCGGTCATGTTCTCTAGGGTTTCTCCAAAAATCCAAGCCTTGTCAACACCAGGTCGAATTTCCAAAAGTCCAAGCCTTGTCTATCACTCAGCCATGTTCTCCAGGGTTTCTCCAAAAATTTGAGCCTTGTCAATGCTCGGTCGAAACTCCAAAAGTTCGAGCCTTGTCTATCGCTCGGTCGAAATTGCCACGGTCCTCCAAATTTCCGAGCCTTGTGATGCGATGAAATTGACACTAGCAAGTGCACTAATCGTTCAAGTAATAAAATGATGAGTAAATATTGTTCCCAACGAAGACTGAGCAAATACTACAGAAATTATGACTCGACTCTTACTGTTATTTGAGCGAACGAATAATTGTCGGAGAAAAAGTTACTAACAATTAACTAAAAAGGAAAAGACAGAACGCAATAGTAAATAACAGAAGATTAGCAAACTTTGGAATGAAGACTCTTATAAACTAACGTGCTAAGAACTCGACTTCACCTAAACCATAATTGACAAGAGTTTCGAATGGACAAGTTTCGTTTAATATGTTTTCCAAGATGGTAGAATCCCCAATAAATTTGGTTATCCATATTCCAGGTCTAACCACAATCTCAAGAATCATTAACTTTGAATATCTGTATTCAGGTCTATTCTAGATTAATTCAAATTAAGAAGCATTAAGTGTTTTTGGATTCCTTTCAGTTAAATCTCCCTATTCGGTTACGATTTAAACGGACCACACGAACTTCCTAGAATCCCTATTCGGTTACTCCTATTCCATTCATGGCATGTTTTACCCTGGCCTTTGCATAGATAACAATCCAATATCATATTTATTAGTTCAACCATTCATAAAAGCATGGCTTCTCTATTCGACACATCACCATGCCCAAAGAAGGAATCAAAATAATAAAAAGCATTAAGAATAATAAAACACACTCTTAAAAAACGTATTAAATTCCACTCGTCCAAACAACAACTCAAGATATAGGTTTAGGATCCATCTATCCTTAACACAAAAATATCTACTCCATAATAATATTCAAACAAACTATGTTCATATTATAAAGCATCAACATAGATAGATAAGAATAATACAAAACCGGAGAAGAATGATTTAAAAGCTTGATGCGTAGCCTCCCAAAGTGTCTCCAACTCTCATTTGGCTTCTCCTCTTCTCCAAATTCTATTTTCTTCTTCTATGGCCGCCCCCTTCTTCTTTGTTCATCTAGGGTTTTAATTTATAACATTCAAAATTCGCGGGCTGGCGCTGCAGTGCCAACATCCCAGCGCTGCAGCACCAAGACATAAAAAAACCCTAATTCTGGCACTGCAGCTCCAACTTTTTGGCGCTGCAGCGCCAAATTTCTGTCCAAATCCTCTCTCTGTGTCAGCTACCAACGCTGTAGCGCCAACATCCTGGCGCTGCAGCCTTGAGTTTCTGTCCTCTCTGTGCATTTTGGCCTTCCAGTGCTCTCCAGCGCTCTAGCAAGTGCCTGCACAATAAATTTCCATGACTTAGCATTGCATTCAATAAATCAACTAAAAACAACTTATTAGTAAAATAAGATAAACTAAAATCAAATTGCTAAAAACACATGCAACATAATTCTAATGCTTAAGATCAACACCAAAAACGTGCCTAAAAGCAGTATAATAACATGATTTATTCAGAGTTATCACACCCCCAAACTTACGTTTTTGCTAGTCCTCGAGCAAACTAGAACACAATTCTATGCACACACATCCTAAGAGTATGAGATGGTTTGATGAGATTTTATATAACATGCCTCAAAGATTGCATATACATTATAACGCAAGAAAACTTTCCAAATGCTGCAAATGTCTAGAATTTCAAATTTATTGCTAGCCTTATCTTTACATCAAATTCTTCAAACGTGTGTGTGTGCGACACCTTTATAAACTTAATCGTCTCGCCACTCTGATCGGTTTATGCAAGCAAGTAGGATAATGCCAATCTTTCAAAGTCCATAAGCTTGCTTTTCACACCACTCTCCACTAATGTAGGCCATGACAATACCCGAGATCACCAGGACTTTATTCTGCTTATAAATTTAGCTAAGGTTAAGGCATGGTTAAAGATTGATTTGAGGCTCACATCATCTTAAGCACATCAACCAATGAAAATTTTATTTCGAACTTTCCCTCAGTTATCATGGAATACTTTCAATACTTTTGCTATTGTCACATCTTCTTCTTCTTTTTCATCTTTTCTTTTTCTCTTTTTTTTTTCGTATGCTTGTACTATAGTAGCACTAGTCTTTGTTTCCATGTGCATTACTAAAACTATAGCATAGCATGTACACGACGATCAAACACAACTTTGCCGGCTGCCTGTGATAGGCAGAATACAACTTGATCAAATAGTTCGTGTGGTAAACCTTTTTAACTTCGATCTTTCCCTTGGTCACTCTCGATAGGAAATATGTAATACTTATCATAGCCAAGTGAAGACCGCTTCCTCTTGCTCAATCCTCTGTCACCACTTAAGAGAATAGTCCCTTTATTAATCAATGTGCTTATAGGTGAAAGGTGGAGATATATATATTTGAAATGGAAATAGATTATATGATTGGGTGACAAAACAACATGTATCCAAGCTCAAAAGGGAAAAACTAAGGATAATCACATATCAAGGGTTGGCTAGAAAGGCTTAAACTTTCCAAACATGACCTGGATCCTTTCTTTGGTATAGTACTACCTAGGATTTCGCCTTGAGTGGTCTTCAAACAAGTTCTAGAGTCCAAGAGATTACAAGACTACACTGCTCACATAAACGCTCTCTGAAACAGCAAGACAACAAAGTGCTTAGGTGTACGTGCTCATTGAGTTCAAAGAGTTCGATGTAAAATAAATCTAACAACAAATTCAAGCATACAAACAAACGCAAAATTTTTCAAATTTTCAATGGCTATAATCAAGTCAATCTATTTCTCATCATCGGAAAAATCAAAATCAAACACAAACAACAGAAAGCACTCAGATAAAACAAATAGAAAAATAACTAGAAACATGAGCAGTGCACAACATTCAGATAAAGTTCCCACCCCCAAACTTAAATGATACATTGTCCGTAATGTATAGAATTTGAATTAAAAAGCAAGAGAAAAGAACTCCCCTGATTAGTCGGAGGCTGAATCAATCGTCTTTGTCAATGTCTTCATCCTCATGTTCACTGCTATGACCGGGATATGGTGGTAGTTGAGGTAGCTGCTGTGTGTCAATGCCTAAATGAGTGGCAAAAATCCTCATCATCTGATCATTGATTTGAAAACAACCTGCAACGTAGGATGCCTGCTGCTGACTCCATTGCTGAAGCTCATGAAGCTCCGTCTCAACAACTGTTAGACGATCAGAAAGTGATATATTCCGTTGTTGGCGTGCTGGAGGAGGTTGTGAGGAAGAAGCGTCTGAGCTTGGTGCTTCTTCTATATCTGTGATCCGATAGATAGTCCTTAGGTCCAGCGGATGCATTGGTTGTTTGATTTGCTCCCCTGCAGTCCAGGTAACACCACACGATCCACAAAGTGCTGTTATCAAATATGTAAAATACAACCCTGCACTGATCGAATTTCGCTGTATAGAATGTTGTTCTGGATAATGCGTCCCACATCAATACTCAATCCTTGGTAGATGGCGAATAGAAGGATTGCTCTGTCTCTTGTGACATCACTTAAATGAGTTGTCGGAAGCAAACGAGCGCCTATAAAGTAATGCCAAGCTTTTGCTGTCCTATCCATTGCACTTGATGGAAATGAAGTCCGCTCATCACCGGACAATTTCCATTGTGTCTCAACTTTGCAAAGAACCCGGAGTACTTCGTCGAGGTCAGGTGCACTGGCATAAGCACTGTACTCATCCATTGGGATAGTGGGGGTGTTGAGCAATTTGTTGATTGTGCCTCTGTCGAATGCCACTAATTTCCCTCTAACCTTTACCTTCAGATTCGTGTGCTCTGCGGCATTTGCATAAAATTCACGCACAACCGGAATAATTGCAGCTTCTGGTGTTATGCAGAATTGTTCCCATTTACGAGCAGTGATGATCCTGTGAATGAGGGAGAAGTGTCCCTTGGTGATATTAAATCGTTGTTCAAGAATTAGGACTTTCTTGAGTTGAGAACGCTCAAACCTCAGTTCTGCTTCCTTTGAGACAAAAAGCTTTGAATTGTAACCGGTGGAGCTAGGTCTCGCGCGTTTGGGAGGAGCTATTTAATCAAGACTTTTGTGCTTTAAATAATTACACTCCAAACAACAGAAAATAACCAAGAGCAACACCCACTTTCACACACCAATTCCCAAATAAAAAAATTGCAGTAGAACTTTCAATCCAAGTTGAGCAATTGCTTCAATCAATTGAGTCTTGAATAACCCAGCATAATAGATTGCAAATTTAACTCATTAACATCATAAATTTATTCAGCTGCAGTACCCTTCTCTCCCAACGCACAGTCCTATGAAAATTTTTCAGCATAAACTTGTGAAAATGCAACTTATCCATTCATCATTTCCTCAATTTTTCATCAAATCACCATGTATTATAAGCTACCCATAAACAACTCAAGTGATTTCACTTAAAAATATGAAGTTTGGGAGTCTCAAAGTGGAGAAATCTTACTTGATTAAAAGACCTTAATAGCACCCAAAATCACTTGAGAAGATTGATTCTCCTGGAGAATGGAAGTAATCCATGGTGGAAAATGCAAAAAAAAAAAAAAAAAAAACTCTTGCTTGTGTGTTGCTATAGGAAGCAGAAGTGAAATTTTTGTGTTTTGGAGAGGGAGAGCAGCTGGAATTCTAATTTTTTGGACTGCCCTAACTGTAGGAGAGCTGGGCATTTAATTCTCTTTGTGCAATCTGGCGCTGCAGCGCTGAATTTTTGGGCTGGATTTTTGGTTTTGAATGATCAGGTCCTGGCGCTGCATCGCTTAGTTTGTGAGGTTGTAGCGCTGGATTTCTGGGCTGATACGTGAAATTGAAGGCCTTAGTGCTGTAGCGCTGAATTTCTGTCCTGGCTCCACGTAGAGCTGAAAAATAAACCAAAAATACACATTTTAAAGGATTAAAAATTTAACTAACAGACAAACCAAACAAAACAAAAAATTAAACACACAAAACAAATTCAAAAGACAATAAAAAAAAAAACAAATTGTTAGTTCTAATTTATAATCTTTAGCTTGACTTTCTGATTTATGGCACTTGGAGAATGGTTGTGGATGATTGAGGGTCAAACGTCCCCATGATGTAGTGCTTCAATCTGTGCCCGTTGACCTTGAATGTCTCATTGTTTTTATTGTGTCATAATTCAACGGCACCAAAAGGTAAGACACTTATCACGGTGTACAGTCCAGTCCACCGAGATTTCAGCTTTCCCGAAAATATGTGCCTTCTTAGGACTTCCAGCAACCGTTCTTCCATTTTACCTGTCAACGAAGAAAATATTATCACAAGGAAAATATTTTTCTCTAAATAAGCATATTTTAAATGAGCAAGTAAAGTTTTCAATTCAATTATTATTATTTGTTCTTCTGGCACTTCTTTTCCCATTTCAGACTCCAAGTTCCTTGCTTCTTCTTCGATGATGAGTTTTTCAATGGTATTAGTTCCTGATTCCATGATGCATCCCTCCAAAGTATCTTCATTTAATGTTTTCTCCTGAAACTCCTCAATGAGGTTATCAATAATATCCACTTGAAAACAAGAAGAAGTAGAAAAGCCATAAGGGTATTTCATAATTTTATACATATCAAAAACTACTTGCTCATCATTGACTCTTAAAGTCAATTTCCTTTGTTGTACATCAATTAGGGCTCTCTCTGTAGCAAGGAATGGACGTCTAAGTATAAGAGGTACCTCATGATCCTCTTCCATGTTGAGAACAATGAAGTCTACAAGGAATATAAATTTATCAACCTTTACCAGTACATCTTCTATAATTCCCCGTGGTCTCTTAATAGATCGATCAGCTAATTGCAATGACACTGTTGTTGTTTTGATTTCTTCTAATCTAAGTTTCCTGAAAATTGAAAGAAGCATAAGATTGATACTTGCACCAAGGTCACATAAAGCTTTATCAAAAAATGAATTTCCTAAAGTGCAAGGTATAGTAAAACTCCCTGGATCTTTTAATTTTGGAGGTAACTTGTTTTGCAGTATAGCGCTGCACTCTTCAGTTAACATTACCGTTTCGTGTTCCCCGAGCTTCCGTTTATTAGACAAAATTTCCTTTAAAAATTTAGTGCAACTAGGCATATGTGCTAATGCCTCTGCAAATGGAATGTTAATATGCAATTTCTTGAAAATCTCTAAAAATTTTGAAAATTGCTTATCTAATTTTTCTTTCATAAATTTCTGAGGATAGGGAAGAGGTGGCATATATTTAGTTTCACGGTTAGAATTGATCAAACCTTTACCAGTACATTTCTTTGCTGAAACATGTTTCTCCTCTTGCTCAGTCTCTTTTTTCTCACCTTCTTGATGAGTGATTTCTTTAGGTTGTGGCTCTTCCAATTGTGTGCCGCTCCTTAGTGTTATGGCCATGACATCCTCCTTAGGATTCTTTTCTGTGTTGCTCGGGAGGGAACCTTGTGCACGTCCAGAAATTATGTTCACTAGTTGATCGACTTGAACTTCCAGATTTTTTATGGATGCTTCTTGATTTTGGAATCTTGTTTCTGCTGTACTTAAAAATTTAGCCATCATATCCTCCAAGTTGGACTTCTTTTCTTGAGGAGTATATTCAGGATGAGGTTGCTTTGCATTACTTTGATTCCACGAGAAGTTTGGATGATTCCTCCATCCCGGATTATATGTGTTGCTGTATGGATTGTTCTGCCTGTGAAAATTTGAAACAAAATTAGCTTATTCAGCAGATGAATTATACGCAAACTGATTACCTGCTTGACAGTTACTGCTATGGTGGCCACTACCACCACACAATTCACATATAATATGTGTAGTAGGATAGAGTCCATCTATCTTCTTGGTGAGAACCTCCATTTGTGTTGTTAAAGCTATAACAGCATCTGTATTGTGTAATCCTGAGGTTTTGTTTAAAGGTAACCTCTCAACTGGCCATTGATAAGAATTTGTGGCCATCTCTTCTAGCAATTCAAGAGCCTCTTCTGGAGTTTTTCTCATGATCGTGCCACCTGCGGCTACATCAATCATATTTCGGTTTGAACTGGTTAAACCGTTATAAAAAGTTTGTACCTGCATCCAAGTGGGCAACTCGTCATGAAGACATCTTCTCAACAGGTCTTTAAAACGTTCCCATGCCTCATAGAGTGACTCTCGATCGACCTGCAAAAACATAGTAATTTCATTACGTAACTTTGTAGTTTTTGCAGGAGGGAAGTATTTCCCTAAAAATTTATGTGCCAACTCTGCCCATGTTGTTATGGATCCGGCAGGCAGAGAAGTCAACCAGCTTTTTGCTTTATCCCTCAATGAGAATGGGAAAAGCCTTAAGCGAATTGCATCATCCGATACTCCGTTATGCTTGAATGTGTCACAAATTTCCAGGAAATTAGTCAAGTGAACATTTGGATCCTCTTGCGATAGGCCCCCAAATTGTACTGAATGTTGAATCATCTAAATGATGGCGGGCTTAATTTCAAAATTTTTCGCTTGTATAGTGGTCGCTGAATGCTAGATTCAACACCATCCATCTTTGGCATGGCATAATCCCACAGTGCACGCTGCACCTCTGCATTGTTTCCTTCTGCCATTATGTCAACTGTTACTGGTGCTGCTCTTCTCAAAGCGTGAAAAGTGCGCTCAATCTCTGGATTAAGTTCTGCAAGTATTCTCCCACTAGTACGTGTCATGCACTAGAAACGAAAACCCTGCAAAAATAGACTTAAAAACAAAATTAATAAACTCTCAAATTAACTAGTAGAATCACAATAAATGTAATATTTTATTTCAATCCCCGGCAACGGCGCCAAAAACTTAATGCGATAAAATTGACACTAGCAAGTGCACTAATCGTTCAAGTAATAAAATGATGAGTAAATATCGTTCCCAACGAGGACTGAGCAAATACTACAGAAATTATGACTCGACTCTTACTGTTATTTGAGCGAACGAATAATTGTCGGAGAAAAAGTTACTAACAATTAACTAAAAAGGGAAAAACATAACGTAATAGTAAATAACGGAAGATTAGCAAACTTTGGAATGAAGACTCTTATGAACTAACGTGCTAAGGACTCGACTTCACCTAAACCATAATTGACAAGAGTTTCGAATGGACAAGTTTCGTTTAATATGTTTTCCAAGATGGTAGAATCCCCAATAAATTTGGTTATCCATATTCCAGGTCTAACCATAATCTCAAGAATCATTAACTTCGAATATCCGTATTCCAGGTCTATTCTAGATTAATTCAAATTAAGAAGCATTAAGTGTTTTTGGATTCCTTTCAGTTAAATCTCCCTATTCGGTTATGATTTAAACGGACCACATGAACTTCCTAGAATCCCTATTCGGTTACTCCTATTCCATTCATGGCATGTTTTACCCTGGCCTTTGTATAGATAACAACCCAATATCATATTTATTAGTTCAACCATTCATAAAAGCATGGCTTCTCTATTCGACACATCACCATCCCCAAAGAAGGAATCAAAATAATAAAAAGCATTAAGAATAATAAAACACACTCTTAAAAAAACATATTAAATTCCACTCGTCCAAACAACAACTCAAGATATAGGTTTAGGATCCATCTATCCTTAACACAAAAATATCTACTCCATAATAATATTCAAACAAACCATGTTCATATTATAAAACATCAACACAGGTAGATAAGAATAATACAAAACCGGAGAAGAATGATTTAAAAGCTTGATGCGTAGCCTCTCGGAGTGTCTCCAACTCTCCTTTGGCTTCTCCTCTTCTCCAAATTTTGTTTTCTTCTTCTACGGCCGCTCTTTTCTTCTTGTTCAGCTAGGGTTTTAATTTATAACATTCAAAATTCGCGGGCTGGCGCTGCAGCACTGCAGTGCCAAGACATAAAAAAGCTCTAATTCTGGCGCTGCAGCTCCAACTTTCTGGCGCTGCAGCGCCAACTTTCTGTCCAAATCCTCTCTTTGTGTCAGCTACCAGCGCTGTAGCGCCAACATCCTGGCGCTGCAGCCTTGAGTTTCTGTCCTCTCTGTGCATTTTGACCTTCCAATGCTCTCAAGCGCTCTAGCAAGTGTCTGCACAATAAATTTCCATGACTTAGCATTTGATAAATCAACTAAAAACAACTTATTAGTAAAATAAGATAAACTAAACTCAAATTGCTAAAAACACATGCAACATAATTCTAATGCTTAAGATCAACACCAAAAACGTGCTAAAAGCAGTATAATAATATGATTTATTCAGAGTTATCACCTTGTCAACACTCGGCCAAAATCTCCGAAGTTCTCCAAAAGTCCGAGCGTATGAGTTGCGTTGTATACGCTCGGCCAAATTCTCCAAAGTCCGAGCGTTTGAACCTACGCTGCAAACGCACGGCCTTATCCTCCAAGGTTCAGACGTTTTGCAAACGTCCTACCAAGGCTACTCCTTGTACGAGCTTTTGAAACCTCTATCAGATTTTGCCAAAATCAACATCAATTCATGCAAGTATAAAAGGCAAGGTTACCATAGGAAGACAGAAATTGAAAGAAAAGATATTTTCAAAGGATTACAACTAACGACCTCGAAGTACAAGTAAAAGAGGACCGTTACCCTCAGAATTCTCTAAACCAATGGCTCCACTGATAGGAAGTAAGGTCGCACCTCCCTCTCAATTTCAGAAACTGAACTCATTTCTGCTTAAAACAAAATGTGTCAGAAAGCCCTATTTATAAGAAGGGAAAACGCGTTCTGCGAGGGGAATTAATGCCAGAAATGGAAAAAGATGAGATGTTACGATTTTGGAAAAGGCCTTTCACTTCTCCAAACGACCTTTCACCTCCCAAGAATGACGGTCCTAGCCCCCACGAACGAGTTTTGCTGCCCAGACCCATGAAAAGCTCGTTCCACAAAATACTTCCTGAAGCACATAAATGAACTACAGGCCAAGTCCTAACTCAGGCCACATCCCCAACCAGGTCACATCAGCACCAACAGTTTCTTGGCATCAACAAGTATGTAGTAACTTTTTTTTATACTCTTTTATTTTTTACGAGCATCCTTTTATCAAGTAATTCAAAGATGTAATTCAAAAATGTCCGATTGCTTGGATTTTGGTTTTTCAATTTTGAGATGAAATTTAAAAAATAATGTTAATACTTCGATTTTTTTTAAGGTTTAAAAACGATGCTTTTTATTTAAAAATTTAAATAAAAATCAAATTTATGAAAATTTAAATTTAAATATATGATAAAATTTACGAACCCATCAGGCTTTAAGAACCAAACCCATGGTTTTTGTTGCCGTCCGTTATTCTTCGTTATCTTCTTCTTGGAATAAGCATCAGCTCAGTGTTCCCTCCAAATTACTTCTCTCTATCTGTTTGTAATTGTATAGAGTATAAGCCCTGGCTCCCAAAGCGACGACAGAACATGAATGCCTCGATTATTGGTGAGCCCCTCCTCTTTCTCTCTCTCTCTTGCGTGCTTGCTTTTTTTCCCTTTCGTTTTGGTACTTATTCTATGTACAAATTCTTTTGAATGTTGATATTGATACTGTGTATTTGTATTAGATCCATTGCAAGGAGATTTCCCGGAGGTGATAGAGGAGTATTTGGAGCATGGGGTCATGAAATGCATTGCCTTTAATCGCCGTGGTACCCTTCTTGCTGGTAATTATTACTCCCTCTCTCTCTGCTATTTTCCTGTGTTCTGCTCTTTTGCCTTTTTTTTTTGTCTTCTGTATTTGCAGTTTTTAAAATGGAAGCTTCGTATTTCGAGAATGTAGCTTCTATGGGGTTCCTAAGAATGTTATTTTTGTTTTCCTTTGAAAGCATTCTACGTTTTAAGATAAATAAGTTGTTCCAGAAAAGCAAAGAAGAACTGATCTCTCTCTCTCTCTCTCTCCCCTCCACCACCCCCACCCCCACCCCCCCCCCCCCCCCCCTCCAACAACCAAAAAAAGGAACAGAAGTTTTTTTTTTTTAAAAAGTGTTTAATTTTAATCGAGCTTTTTGGGTAAAAATATTCCATTCGAAACTTTTAGGTACTTTGCGGGTAGTTTTGCACAGTAAATCTGTGTTTCAAGAGTATCTTTGTAAACTAGTTAGCAATGTGATTTTTAATGTTTTTTGGGTAAAATTCTGCGCATAATAGGTTGCCGGGATATAGTTCGTTAGAACAAGGAAAGCAAACTGGGAAATAATCGAAGTGGGAGAGAAGAAGCAGCAGAGAATGATAGTGAGACCATTTGAACTGGGCTTTTACTGCCAAGATCTCTCACTATTATTCTCTCTCAGAGAAACCATTACATTAAAGACCATTAATATCTTTTTCAACTTCAATTATATATCATAAACAAACTAGTTGTTAGTAATCTATGTTACTTTTGGTTTGATTAAAAGTAATAGTATGCTTAGAGTTCTATAAATTTTTTTTTTTTGTTGAACACCTCTAGTGCATCATTTTTTTTTTGTTCCCTGAAGATATTTGAATCATGTTAGAATGAAAACTTAGGAGGTTATAGTTATTAATATTATTGGCTGGAAATATGAAGAATTAAGGGGAATGTGCTCTACAGCAAGTATCTTTATCCTAGCAATATTCTTTCCAGTGGTCTATATTGATTATTGGAAGATACTGAGTGTAAACAATTGTTAGTTTGGAGTGGCCTACTCATAAGTGTTGCAGCTTTGAGTTAAATATCTAAGAAAAATACATTATTTATTACAATATAAATTCATTCCACCTTTCTATGACTATGGATATAACACCAGCTCTCTGGCATTAGAACCAGTGGCGAGGGGTAGATTAGGATTTAGGTTTCAATCTTACTGGTCAAATGAAGAGAAAAGAGAAAGAAATGACATACCATGAAAAAGTCGCTATTGCTTCTCCTTATCTTTCTTGGCTTGTATTTATTTATTATTTATTATTATTTTTTTTTTTGAGAAGTATAAAACAAATATCCATAGTAAAACAATTGGCAATGTTGAAGTTGCAAAAAGGTGCGGGGTGCAACATTAGGACTTCTCTGGAGATCATCCATCCTTTTACTACTCTCAAGTGAAGCTTCCTTTGCTTGTGATTAGTAATTGAGTCACCTCCTTTCTTATCCTGCCCTTCCATTTGGCCAATGTATCTGTGTTTTTTAAGTGTGATGGATGTAATTCTTTTATAAGGTTTTATTAGAACCATTGTTTTTCTTACGTGCGTGAACTATCCTGGTGGAAGATTGATGTTGACATTTACATTGTTGCTAAAATATGCTTTGTTTTAATAAATATTTGGAGGAAAATAGTTTTGGACCCTTACATGAATTTTTTGAGTTGATTTCTTCATTGCATGTTTACATTCTAGTGAGTGAAGTTTAATCATGCTGTCGAGTAAAATGTTGATATTCAGTTTTGAGGTTGGTCTTCCTTTGTAATACTCTATTTGTGCATGTGTTTCAAGGTCCTTGGCATGAGATATAAATATTCAAATTGGACCCCTTGTTATCAGTCATTTTATAGATGGTTCATGGATTTTTGTTGTATTAAACATTTGATAAGTGGAGTTGATATACCATCTTATGTTATTGTTAGCGTGTAACATTTGAAACATGGACATTATATTTATTCAAAATATAATATCATAGGTTATAATAATACGTGCGAATATTGTGTTTGAGCTATTGGTAATGTAACAGAACAGCTGACTGTTTACGTCTCTAATTTATTTGTTTATGTGGATAGCAAAATTATCAACAAAGCATGTCAGATGTAATGGGATGAAGTACTTGTGGATTTTCGGCTGACTGATAACTATAAATTAACTTCTTGTAATTGAGTTTACTAGATATATCAATGGATGTTTGTGTGGATGACATATTAACCTATTTGGCGTTATAATATGTGGGTGAAGTCAGGATATTACCTTTCCAAAGATATCTTTTTTTTTTCATTCTCCTGTATTGAATCGTATGACCTTTATCAACACAAGTGGCAGCCAATCAAATTGTATCAAGTGCCACCTGAATGTTAAACTTTTATATTGGCACCTCAGTGTCCTCTATGCTATGGTGTGGTACTACTGAAAACTTTAATACAAAGTGGGGCATCTTTTGTTTCATGTACGACATGGTGTATGCTATATTTGCATCTTTGAGAATTGAGACGGCGAAGGAATGTGCTTTGTGATTGGAAAGTGGAAATATTTGGTGACTTGATTGGATTTTCGTGTTAATAAAATAGTTCTGTAGAGTAGGGTGTACACAAAAAGTTGTCATGAGATCATGACAACAGCGTAAATACTAGTTGTATGGCCCAATTTTTACTGTTGAGGAAAATAATATGACAATTCCTTCCATATGCGAAACACTTTGGACCTTCTATGAGCATCTTTTTTGGTGTTTTAACATAAAGCACCATGGTAACTGTATTGAATCTGCAGATATTTTGGTTTTTAATCATTTGGTCAGATAAAGAAATTTTTGTGTGCAAGCACAGAAAATTTTCTGAATTCTTTGTTCCTCATTCTTGATTCTTGTTTCCTATATTTTTGTTAGCTGGATGCTCTGATGGAAGTTGCATTATCTGGGACTTTGAGACCAGGGGAATTGCCAAGGAGCTCCATGATAAAGATTGTGTTGCTGCCATAACAAGTGTCTGCTGGTCAAAGTATGGCCATCGGATTCTTGTATCCGCTGCTGACAAGTCATTGACGCTTTGGGATGTCTTAAGTGGGGAGAAGATTACACGCTCAATTCTCCAGCAAACCCCACTACAGGCTCGTCTATATCCTGGTTCCTCCACTCCATCTCTTTGCCTGGCTTGCCCTCTCTCATGTGCTCCCATGATTGTTGACTTAAAAACAGGAACCACAACTGTGCTTCCAGTTGCAGTTTCTGACGTGGGCAACGGACTTGCCCCTCCATCACGCAACAAGTACTCAGATGGAACTCCCCCTTTCTCTCCAGCCGCTGCATGCTTTAATAAGTTTGGAGATCTGATTTATGTGGGGAACTCCAAAGGGGAAATACTCATAATAGATTGCAGAAGCATTCAGGGGTGTGCTATGGTTCCCATTTCTGGGGGAGCAGTGGTTAAGAACATAGTATTCAGCAGAAATGGGCAGTATCTCCTTACCAATTCGAATGATAGGACAATCAGGATCTATGAAAATCTTCTGCCTTTGAAAGATGGACTTAGAGCCCTTGATGACCTAAGCAAGACCGTCGAGGAACTTGATGGTGTTGAGAAGATGAAGGCCGTTGGATCAAAGTGCTTAGCACTTTTCCGGGAGTTTCAAGATTCTATCACCAGGATGCACTGGAAAGCGCCTTGTTTCAGTGGTGATGGTGAGTGGGTAATCGGGGGTTCTGCAAGCAAAGGAGAGCACAAGATCTACATATGGGATAGAGCTGGGCATCTTGTGAAAATTCTTGAAGGTCCAAAGGAAGCATTGATTGATCTATCATGGCATCCTGTTCATCCCATTATCGTCTCTGTCTCTTTGACTGGCTTGGTTTATATATGGGCTAAAGATTATACTGAAAATTGGAGTGCATTTGCTCCTGATTTCAAGGAGCTTGAGGAAAATGAGGAGTACGTGGAACAAGAAGATGAATTTGATCTGATGCCTGAAACTGAAATGGTGAAAGATAATAAATCAGCTGAGTGGAAATGATATTATTATTTTTTGTTCTGTGTTTCTGAAATATATGCATGCTTGCAGGTGAAAGAATCAGATGTTAATGAGGATGATGAAGTTGATATAGTGACATTGGAGAAGGGTGCTTTCAGTGATTCAGATATGTCTCTGGAAGAACTCTGCTTCTTGCCAGCTATTCCTAGTCCTGATGTTCCTGAGCAGCAAGAGAAGTGTCTGGGAACTTATTCGAAGTTGATGGACAGTAATCATTCTGGATCTCCTATTTCAGAAGAGGCTGGACAGAATGGACAAACTACAAACTGTGCATCAAGTCCACTTGAAGGTAACATCATGCCTCTCATGTATATTATGAAAGTTTTGAGGTCCTTCGAGTTCAGATTTACATGGATTAAATATGGAAGCTCTCTTAATCACTGAATTCTTAAATTATTATTATTTCATCATTCATGTGAAAGATGTGAGTTTGAAACTCCTATAATGACTTAACACCTTCCTCATTAGACAATAAATCTTTGACTTTACCTGAAATAGTTGCACTCATAGCTGTTGGAGTTGCTTTAGTATCTCAAATTTAACTGATTGTGAGTTTTGAACCCTTGTCCATGGCATGAAACCCTAATGATAATGTATAATCTCAGCCTTCACAAACCATGTGCATGTTTATTTGTCTATGGGTGTCTGTGCACAGATAATGGTTGACTTTTGTTTGTCTCATGGAACTTTATCCTTTTTGTTTAGTGGCTTAACCTATTCTTAGATTTTGAGCTATAAATTGCAGTTATATGTACCCTGTTGAACCAATTTCGAATGATAACTATTTTCTATAGGTCAGTTCGAGTTGGTTAGGGTGCTGCTATCTTTAAGTTTAGTCTATGCCAACTTGATTGGTTCCCACTTTGGCAACCTCACTTTAAATCGTGCTTATACAACCAGCCTTGAGAAATAGAAATAGAAATATGCCATGGACAAGGGTTCAAAACTCACAAGCAGCGTGCTGCTGATGCTGGTTGCTTTGCCTGCGTCTAGCACAAGGCCGGCCTTTGAGCCTGGCTGCTCTTTGTGCCTAGGTGCGCCTTTAACAACTTGGGGTGCGTTATGTGCAAGAGATGGGGTTTTAGGGGATATTCTCATATACCACAGTGTCCCTTTTATTTCAATCATGTACGATCTTCCATACAATTTTTTGGTTTCAGAAAAAAAGTAGCTATATGATACAGTACCTTTGCTTTTCTGATGTATAGATCTATGCTTCCTTATCAAAGGAGAAAAAATTCTGCCTTTACCAATGTGAGTGTCCATTTGGATTTTTTTTCTTCTTAATGTGCATGGGGATGGTTAAGGTGGTCCTCACATGCATAATGTACAGTAAGCAAGATATTTCTTTTTCGTTGTCTTAGAATGATTTATTGTGAAACCAGCAGTCATAAGAGATTGTCTTTCACTGGATTTGTCAGTTATTTGAAAGAACCATTTCAGCTTTTTGACTTTGTGGGAAATGTTGTCATTAGGTGGTAGTTTTAAATTGAAATTATATTTTCTCAAAGGATTCAAACAAAATAAAGAAGAAGATAATTGCAGCTTTTGAGAAGAAAAAAAATTGCACTATTATGCTATGTATTAGATGGAGTATGCATACCACACTGTATATAATTTCCTTGTCCAATTTTTATTTATCAAAATAAAAAAAAATTCCTTGCCCATTTCTCCAAAAATAAGAAAACTTTCCTTGCTCAAATGGATTGCTAACTGACATGCTGCAATGGATTATACTGTTACAGAAGACACGGGAGGAACACGCTTGAAGAGAAAACGAAAGCCTTCAGAGAAGGGATTGGAGTTGCAGGCAGAGAAGGTCAGAAAACCCTTGAAACCCTTGAAACTGGTAGATTGTCAAAAGTAAAATATAAATCTATGGTTGATCAAGATATTAATAATGGTGTATACGGGGAGATGTTTCTGATGGGTACCATTAGATCATAATTTTTATATGTTCTTGTTTGTACTTATGAAGTTTCTTTTTCCAGCTGGAAGAATCATTTATTATTTCTAGAACACGTTTGGAGTGATCTTTTCTTGAGATTCATATCCCATCAAGTTCCCAAATGTCAAAATTGTGAACCAGAAGGCATGGTAATTCTTTTCCTTAGGAAGTGTCTAACAAATCTAAAGTGAAGAAGTCTTTGATAGAGAATTTCGTAAGCTCATACGGTGCCATGAAATTTTGTGGTCGCATAATGGTGCTTGCCACACTAGTATAGGTGAAACTGGTGAAAAGAGGATGAAACTTTTAAATGACTTTTGAAATTGAGATATTTAGAAACATCGTGCTTATAATTGTGGTATTTGGAGGAAGTATATCTTTTTTGGATTAAAAGAATGCGCAGGGTACAGTGTGCTGGAATTTAGGCTATGCTTTTTTTTTTTTTTTTATAACACTGGAATATAGGCTACATTTGTTGCCAAAGATTTTAGAATCTTGATTCTTGAATTGCATAAAATCCTGGATTTTGGAATCTTTATATATAAGTCCATTGTTCTTTTGATGTAAGAATTTCTTTTTCTTCATAAAATTTTCACTTCTACCAATTGATTTTAAAATCCTCATATTTTAAAATACTTATATATAAAAATCCCACGTGTAAAAGAACAACAGTATTCTAAAATCTTCAAATGTTTAAAATTCTATCTACAAAATCCATTCAAAAGAACATCTCCTTAAAGTGATCTCCATAACTGTCCGAGCCCACTAAGTGGACAGGCTTTGAGGCATTTGTGTGGATTTAACAAAAAAACTGTCTTCTAAGTTGCATTTGGATTCATGAATTTTAAATACATGCCTTTGTATTTCAAATTTAGTTTAAAAAGCTTGGATGCAACTTATCAAAAAAAAGCTTGGATGCGATTCAAAGTAGGGATTTTGCATTTTCATGAATTCATTCAATTAAAAACTTGTAGGAAATATCATCTTTCCTCATATATTTCAAATTCATAAATTTTGAAGATTTGAATAAAATCTTGAATTTGAATGTTACTACAAAAGCTCTAGCCTTTGAATTGCATCCAAGCATAAACTAATTTGATATACAAATACATGTATTTCAAATTTATGAATTTAAAGGAACCTTTATAATATATACTAGAATCCTAAATAGGTTGAATCTTGTCAACATTGGACAAGATATTGATCTTAATGAGTTGCCTGCTGTCTTCCATGGTCTGGTCGTCATGCTTCATAGTCGTCTTCTTTTGAGTTCAACAAATGATGTTGGTAGCTACTAAAGTTAAAAGAAGATGCTGTTTTGATGCACTCGTTCAATGGATGGAAAACTGTTCAGATTAAGCAAACCTTTTAACCAAAATCTATTTTGGTCAAATGCTCTGCTCCTGGAAGGTGAATTGTTGACTGAAAATTAGAGGTGTGCAAGGAAACTATTCAAACCGTCAAAACTGAACCAAACTGGCTATACAGTTCGGT
Source organism: Bretschneidera sinensis (assembly GCA_023935145.1). Taxonomy (NCBI): domain Eukaryota; kingdom Viridiplantae; phylum Streptophyta; class Magnoliopsida; order Brassicales; family Akaniaceae; genus Bretschneidera; species Bretschneidera sinensis. The sequence goes on along the minus strand of CM043705.1, from coordinate 89,770,715 downwards.
GTGAGTCAGTTTTCTATTCCACAGGTTTAGTTTTGGTTTGGAGAAGTCCATAAATCGTCGGTTTGGTTTGTGTTGCGGTTTATAGATTTCTCCAAACCAATAAATTGGTTATTAAATAATATTTTTTTATATTTCAATTTCAATTTATACATAAATATATATACCTCTCTCTCAACTTTGATTTTTACTTTTAATATTTACTTGAATTAGAATTTAGAAGTTAGAAATGTACTATGTATGTGGAACAATTGTTATTTGTTTAGTATTTTAATGGTTTGTACTAAATTTTAGACCTTTTGGACGTTAATTTTTAAACTTTGTTGTTTGGATGGTTTGAAAATGCTAGTAATTTTTTTTTTTTATGTATGGAAAAATATTTAAATTAAAAATAAAAAATGAACCGAGCCAAAACAAACTATTTGATTGGTTTTTGGTTTGACCGATTACGGTTTGAAGGTTTCCTCAAACCTGTACTACCGGCTTGGTTTCCAATTTTGAGGGAAACTGATCCAAATCAAATTGCGCACACTCCTAATGAAAATCCCTCGTACGTCAAAACAGATTCTTGTTCAGCTTTGTTCATAGACTTCCAAACCTATTGCAGGGCAGGATTCTATTTGATATAATTGTATCTTAGAGACTTGAAATTAAGGAGGAAAAAAAAGGTTGTATCGCATACACTAAAGATATTGATAAGTCTATGTAATTTTGGGTTGACTTGGTTTTGTAACGATAATGCGTCGTGTCTGGTTCTCTTTCCTCATAAGCACTCCAAGAGTGGTAGTGAAAGCTCTAGCATGAGGGATTTTTTGGATTTTGTGGCGAGCTATGGTTTTGCGGATGCCCACTCCCAGGAGGGTTCTTTACTTGGTCTAATTTTAGAGAATTGCCTTCTTTCCATAGAATTGATCGTTTCCTTGTTTTTGGTGATTGGGAAGAGCTTTTCCCTCAATTTGTGCAAAAAATTTTGCCTCAGCCAACTTCGGATCATCATCAAATCGCTCTTGAGATTTAAGTCTTGGATTACGGTACAACTCCATTTCGCTTTGAGAATATATGACTAAAAGTGGAGGGTTTCTTAGATCTAGTCAGAAACTAGTGGAATGACTTCCATGTGTTAGGGGTATGCTAGTTTTGTGGTGACTAGGAAGCTAAAGTCACTGAAAGAAAATATGTAAAGATGGAACCAGGACACTTTTGGGGATGTTAATGCTAAGAAGAATGAGTCGTTAGAGAGATTCATGATTTGGATGAGAAAGAAGTGAGCAGTGGTCTCTCCCACAAGGATTCTAGTCAAAGATTGGTTTTTAAAAAGATCTTGCGAAAGTCATCAATATGGAAGAAGTTTCTTCGAGGCAATGCCAAGTTTGTTCATAGGATGGCAAATGTCCACTGGATACATAACTTTATTAGCAAGATTGAGGTTGGTGGGGTAATATTCGATGAGAAAGATGTTAAGGAAGCTAATTGCGGTTTTTGCAAGGAGCTTTATGGTGAACAATGTGATAGGAGGCCTTCTCTTAACAGGTTGACTTTTGATCGTATTGATGGGGTTACAACCAGATGGCTTGAAAGTCTTTTTGAGGAGGGATCCTTGGTGCTCTTAGGAGTTGTCAAGGTAGCTTCGGAGCTTGAAGATTTCACTTTGGTTTTTTTCCAAAATAATTAAGAGGTTGTGAATGGCGATATTCTTAAGCTTTACGAGGAATTCTTCATCGCTAATGAGTTTATTCTTAGCTTAAACACCACCTTTACTGATCTTGGCGATGTTTGAGTCCAGCTTGAAGTCAATTTTAAGTTAGAGCTTATTTTTTAAAATTTGCCAAAAACTTAATTAAATAAAATCAAAGGGTCTATTAATTGATGTTTAATTGTTATTTAATGAAATTTGATTCAATTTGACTAAGTTTTTGGTAAAAAAAATTTAAAAAATAGGTTTCAACATAAAGTTGGCTTTAAGCTGGACCTAAACATCATCTTTATCCCGAAGAAGAATGGAGCTACTTGCATTAATGAATTCCGGCCTATTAGCCTTGTGAGTTGTGTACAAGCTTATTTCTAAGGTGTTGACGGTTAGATTGAAAAAGTGATTGGAAAAGTGGTGGGTTCACATCAAAATGTTTTCATTGAGGGAAGACAAATTATGGATGCTACTCTTATTGCTAATGAAGTTATGGATTCTCATCTCAAGTAAGGAAAAGAGGGTGTTAGTTGTAAGCTTGATATGGAAAAGACATACGATCATGTATGTTAAGACTTCGTGATATATTTGCTAAAGAGGATGGGTTTTGGCAATTTGTGGGCTAAGTGGATTAAGAAGTGCATCCTTTCCGCTCTTTCTCTATCTTAACTGCTATCCACCCGGGTTCTTCCACACTTATAGAGGCCTTCAACATAGAGATCCTTTATGGCCTTCATTCATGCTAGTGATGGAAACTTTTAGCAAGATACTATCCAAAGCGGTAGATGTTGGCCTTTTGAGGTGTTTTCAAGTGGGTTGGAGTGGTAATGAGGTTCTTTGTCGGATATATTATTGTCTCTTGTGGAGCGGAGGATGAGCAATTTCTCAGTCTTACATGCACCCTTACCAACTTTGAAGCGGTTTCCAGTAAAAAACATCAACCTTAATAAGAGTTTGTTAATTCGTATTGGAGTGAATGTTGATGGGGATTTTTTGGCTAGCCTTTTAGGGTGCTTCGTGGAAACTCCTCCTACAAAATATTTGGGTCTTCCCTTGGGGACCAAATTTAAAGACAAGTATTTTGGATCCTATTGTTGAGAGGTTTGAGAGAAAGCTAGCCGGGTTGAAAAAGCTTTCTCTATCTACGGGGAAGATTGATTGTTATCAAGAGCAGTTTCTCTAGCCTTCCTATCTACTTTATATCTTTTTTTTTCAATTCCTTGTGGGGTGGCTAAAAGGCTTGAAAGTATCCAAATTAGATTCTTTTGGGGTAACATGGGGGAGGAATATAAGTACCATTTGGTTAAATGGGGTATTGTGAAACAATCAATTGAAAGAGGAGGTTTGAGGCTTAAATCACTCACTTTGTTTAATAAAACTTTACTTGATAAATGGTAATGGAGATTCTCCTATGAAAAAGAGCATCTTTATTGGAGAGTTGTTTGTGTCAAATATGGGGAGGACCATAATGAATGGATTTCTAAAAAAATGGAGGGCTTATGTAGTAGAGGGTTTGGAAGTGGATTAGGAAGGAGTAGATGACTTTCTTCCTATGGTGTTCTTTGAGATGGGCAACGACGACTCTATTAGGTTTTGGCATGATGTGTGGTGTGGGGACACTACCTTAGAATATCACTTTCCAAGTGTTTATACTCTAGCAAGGGATAAAGAAGCCTTGATTTGTGATTGTGCTACATTGATCAATGGTGTGGGCTTGGAATATTACATTAAGTCATAATGTGCAAGATTGGGAACTCCAAAAGTAGAAGAGTTTTTTTAGAAGATTTATCAAGCAAAGTTTGACTTGCAAACAGAGGATAGGGTGATATGGTGCTTTTCAACGGATAGGAAGTTTGAAGTTCACTCCTTCTACAAAACTCTTTGATACTGGCAAATAGGTAAAACCGGAAGCAGAATAGAGAAAGGGGAGATAACGAGAAAGCAAGAGTATAATCAATTTTCAATTCATAATTCCAATCTCCCAAAATTAACATAATAAGGTACTTATATAAGCACCAAGCACACTAGAAAATCCTACTAATTAATAACCCCTAACATAAAAGGAAATAAATCAAAACATAATAACTCCCTAATAAAATCCCTAATATAAAAAAGAAATAAATTAAAACATAATAACTCTAAAATAAAATCCCCAACATAATAGGAAATAAATCAAAATATAATAATTCCCTAATATCCCAGATATCCTAGAATAGTAAATAATTCATTTCCTTTTCTACATCATTCTCTCCCACCTACAAAAAACTTGACCATGAGTTTTGAAGGGGTGAAGTATCAAAACTTGTGATTTGTAAAGTTGCATGGCAAAGACTTGCAATTTTCGAGATGTAGCATTCTCGATCGAGTAGAAGAAGGATATCAAAAAGAGTTGTTGAGGAGCCTTAATCCAATGCGAGAGGAAAAAATCAATGTAAAAAAGGTCACACACACAAATCTTGCTCTCATCTTGGCTTTAGTCCTGTTCGTTTTAAAGTGACTCAACAAGTACATCATCACCGTAAATGGTAGAGCTTTCTTCAATGATTTGTTTGTTCTTTACAAAGTCGGTGTGGATTAGAGAAACAACTTCAGACTCGTCTTGAATGGAATTAAGATTGGTAGAAGTTTTGCTGAAAGCTGCTTCCACTTGTTGTTTCACTTGTTCAAGGAGTTGTTGCATCTTGCGAATTCGAGTGTCAAAGGTGGAATACTCGATCTCCAATTGAAAACAATTAGCATAAATACATCGACCATCAAACTCGGTTTTAGCCCAAATAGCATCTTGATGCCAATAGTATTGCACGAGAGCTTGAAATTCCATTGAGTTGAAGAAAATACTAATTTTCTCCACATGGCTAAATGGACCAAAAACTTGATAAAACACATCTTCTGTAATGGGATACAGTACATGATGAACTGTAACTAGAAGATCTCGACTAAACTCACGCATTCTTCACAAGGAACTCCAATTTGATGTAAATAAAATAAAGAGCATAAATAAAACAAAAAAATGATTTTGAGGTTTTTTTTTAATCTTGGCTTAAGGAGAGAATTTGTTGTGATAGAGGGAGGGATTTAGCTCTAATACCACTTGATACTAGACAGATAGGTAGAAACAAAAGCATAATAGAGGAAGGGGAGAAACAACAGAGAAGTAGTAGAGAGATAACGAGAAAGCAAGAGGATAATCAATTTTCAATTCATAATTACAGTATCCCAAAATTAACACAATAAAGTACTTATATAAGCACCAAGTACACTAGAAAATCCTACTAATTAATAACATCCCTAACATAAAAGGAAATAAATCAAAGCATAATAACTCCTCAATAAAATTCCTAACATAAAAGGAAATAAATTAAAACATAATAACTCCCAAATAAAATCCCCAACATAATAGAAAATAAATCAAAGCATAATAATTTTCTAATATCTCAGAAATCTTAGAATAGTACATAATTCATTTCCTTTTCTGCATCACTCTTCTTTCGCCTTTAGAAGGAAATTCAAATTTTCCTTGTAAGGCTATTTGGAAGTCTTGCTCCCCTTCTAAAATGGTGTTTTTTTGCTTGGAAAGCTTCGTGGGAAGAATTTTGACTATTGAGAATATTCAAAGAAAGAAAAAAGTTTTGGTGAATCGATGCTATCTTTGCTAGGAGGAAGTCAAATCCATCTACTACATGTTGCTTATCTCCCCTTTGAAAGAAGGGGGAAAGTTTTTTTTTTTTGGGAAGGCTTTTTGGTTCTTTGACAGAGCACTTTTGCAACAACATGCACCATGTAATATTTTACTGATATTCATACTTAAGTAAATATCTCAGAACACTGCCTTTTGTTTTCTTTTCCTTTTTTTTTTTTTGCCTTCTCTCTTATTTCCTTTCATTTTTTTTGAGGTAGAAGAGAACCTTCATTCTTTCTGAAAATCTTATTAAAATAATTTTGGGTTTGTTGTGGGTTTGGCATTGTGAGCCATTACAGTGCTGTTAGGGAGCATAGTATATCCCTGTGGATATGATCTCGCACTTGAATACTATGCTACCACAGACCTTGTACACTTGCAAGAAAAACTAGAACGGTTATTTGCCTAATTATTTAAGTAGATAATCGCTTCATCACAACTTCACACACCTAATATACAATATAACACAAAAAAAGGCTTAACCGAGGATGTGACGCTCGTGGATCCATCTAAAACTTTGCTGAACTTCAAAGCTTCATGATGCAGGAGGATTTGAGTCAGATGATGCTGCTAAGTTGTTAGATGACAAGTGGGCTACTTAGGCCGGTTTACATCGTTTACCGAGCCATGGGCTCAGATTGAGCCTCAAAGACCCTTGTCTGATTGGAAATGGGCTTCCGGGAAAAACTCAGTACTTTGTACTGAACCTTATCGTTTTTAAGCCAAAAAACAACGTTTAGACCTTCAAATTGGTAGTTTTTAGTTTTTAGGAAACTTTTTATTTTATTTAATTTAAATTCGGCCTTAATTTAATTTTCTTATTTTAGCTTCAGCCTTATAAATAAGGTCTTAGGGTTTCGTAATCATTATTATTGTATTTTTTGCATAAATTAAAATAAAGCATTAGAGTAGTTTCTCTGTATTGTTTTAGGGTTTTTCTTGTGTTACTCCCTGTGAACTATCTATTCGACTAGCCTGTAGAATAATCTTTTATTTTGGCACACAATGGTCGGCCACTATTGAAGAAGAATAGTGCAGATTTTTCTTAAGAAAAATGTGTGACTTGGTGCATGGGAAAATGTGGAAACCAAAGGGGGGAAATGAGGAATTAACTAGGCAAAAGAGGGGCAAAATAATTTCTTAAAATAGAACATAATGGTTGGCCACATGGGGGGATTTAGAGAGAAATTTTTTGAGTGCAAAAGAGAGAACTTATCTTCAAAATTAAAGGCAATTAAGAAGTGCCAAGTGGATGGTGAAATTTGAATTTCACTTGAATAGTTAGAAAGCTTTCTTTTGTTTGGATTTTGGACCAAAAGTGTATTGGGTTTGTTAAAATCAATGGGCTTTAGTGGGTTTTGGGTTGGACCAAAATTAGATTTAAGGCTTTGGGCTTGAGTTTGGTGGAATTAAATATGGCCCAATTGATTTAAGCTTAAGGTGGATTTAATGGGCTGGGAAAAAATAGTTTGCGATTGACTTTAATCCAAAATCAAATTTAAACCTCCTAAATTATCAAGTCTGAGCGCACATTAGGATCAAAGGTTCATCATTGGAACGCGTGCGTGCCCCATTCAAAATTTTAGAATTAAATTTGGTGTCTACAACTATCATGATAATCGATAATGGCATAAGACAGTTGAATGTCATCTCGATATCTGACTCCAAATTATCAGACGCGTAAGACACTGACTATGGGTAGTGGACAGTCAATTGTCAGTCCATTATTTTCAAAATTTAAACTTCCCAATGGCTATTTCTTTAAGAGTTATGACATTTAGTTCATAGCTCTTCATTTTATTTATTTATTTATTTTACTATTTGAGGTTTGGAAAACATTATAAACACATCAAATAACTTCTCAATAACCAACTTTAAAAATCTGCTTCTTTTTCTTCTTCTCTCAACTTTCTCCCGATAGAATTATTTACAGCTATTGCTATTACTATTTCAAAGAGAGTTCTTATGGTATTCTTCAGATTTGCGATCTGCAGATCTCAGAGACTTTGTTGTATATTAAAAGATATTTGTCTGTAGCTCATTAGCAAACTCTTAAGGTGCATGAATAAATAAAACTAATGAAAATAATTCCTAACATGCCTCAAAGTCTCATTTTTTTTTCCTTAAATTTTTTTCTTATTTTCAAATTTTTTTATTACTACTCCATAAATTACTCCAACAGTTATAATTAAATGTATATATAAATACTGTAGTCCTAATTTTGTGTGGAAATGCAGGTTGAAGGAAAGCGAGAGAGAAGGAGAAGCATTGCATGGAGAGGATATGAATAGATAATGACAGTTAATTAGAACCACTAAACCCTTTTTTGTTTTGACTAAATAAACACACGCACATATTCACTGGACGAACGGACCTCCGTTGGCTCTTACATTCTCTCTTTCTCCTCGTCCACAAATCAACCAATTAATACTCCAACTAAAAACTAGGACGTGCTTTTTCACCATACAGCTCAACTCTTACTACAAATTCATCTCCTCTTATAATTTAACCCAAGCATCAATTATTCTCTTCTCTCTCAAATTAATCTTCACTACTCCCACCATTTTTGCTACTGTCTTAATTAATTAATTAATTAATTTCATTTCCTTTCTTTTTAATTAATTTGCATGGCTAATGGCTTTCATTGTGGATCAACAACCACATTACAAGCATTATTGTAGAATTTGCAAGAAAGGGTTTGGGTGCGGGAGGGCATTAGGAGGCCACATGAGGGCACATGGAATAGCCGGCGACGACAGCGCTCATATCGACGACGAGGATGAAGACGATCACGGCAGCGATTGGGAGGGATCAAATGTCGCCCCTACGACCAACAAACGGATGTACGCGTTGCGCACAAATCCAAACAGATTGAAAAGCTGTCGCATTTGTGAGAATTGTGGAAAGGAGTTTTCTTCTTGGAAATCTTTTCTTGAGCATGGGAAATGTACCTCCGATGACGCTGAATCCCTCGTGTCTTCACCAGGATCCGACGGTGGTGGTGATCAAGATGACATGCCAGTGCCACGAAGAGGGTGTGATAATAATAATTGGTCTAAAAGAAAAAGATCCTTCAGATCATCGGCTAATAAACTAGTGGTGGGGAATTTTTTAAACTCTTCAAATTGTCCATCAAGTGAAGAGGAAGATCTGGCAAACTGCCTCATGATGTTATCTAATGCTATCGTTGATCCTTCAGTGGCTGAGCCAGAGGAATCTTGTGCATCAGCTAGTAAAGAAGAGGAAAGAATAAGAAACCCATTGAATTTCATTCCTCCTCGCGATCGAAATCCATATAGTAGTAAGGGTACAATAGAGAAGGCCAAAGGGGTGGCTTCAAAAGGGATTTTCGAGTGTAAAGCTTGCAAGAAAGTGTTTAATTCGCATCAAGCATTGGGTGGACATAGAGCTAGTCACAAGAAGGTTAAAGGGTGTTTTGCGGCTAGGTTTGATCATGAAAATCTCGCAGAACAAGATCACGATGTGATCACGCACGAAGAGTTTTTCCCAACTAAATCAACCTCAACTTTACAGCAATTCGATCACAGGACAATCACTACTACTGCTCCTCCATTATTGGCAGCTTCAACTTCGAAAAGTAAATCCAAAGTACACGAATGCTCGATATGTCATCGTGTGTTTTCATCAGGACAAGCACTAGGTGGACACAAGAGGTGTCATTGGATTACCTCTAATTCTCCAGACACATCTAAGTTTAATCATAATCATCATCAGTTTCATGATCATCAACAGCAAACACCTAATAACTTGTTCAAAGATTTTGAACCACTTGATCTTACGCTGGATCTCAATCTTCCTGCTTCGGTTGATCATGTAAAACCATCAAGCTGTGAAGTTTCTATGGAAATTTTCTTGCAACCTTTGGTAGGTGTCGATGCAAAATTAGAAAGAGAAGATAACTTGCATAATGATGATGACAACAACAGCAACAAGAAGGAGAATTGTGAAGGGTCATTGAAGATTATTAATGTGGATGATGAAGCAGACAGTAAGGTGAAGTTAGCAAAGCTAAGTGAACTGAAGGACATGAACATGAGTGGAGGTTGTTCAACTCCATGGTTGCAGGTGGGGATTGGTTTATCTAAAGATGAACAAGTGGCAGGTGATCCATAAAAAAACTTATGGATCTTCTTGCCACTTTGTTTCCTCTTAATTTGTTCTTTATAATTTGTATTATCAAACTGTAATTATAAACACACCAAAACTTACAATTCATCATTCTTGTTATATTTCATTTACACCAATTTTATGCTGCTTTTTGGTGCAGAAAACATATATAGAGATTAAATCCCCATCTATAAACCATTATCTCATTAAGTATTCTTCATTTTTTTTTAAATCTAACTATTTTTTCTTGATATTTTAAAATCTCACTAGAACACCAACAATCTCAAATGAGGACTTCATTGTTGAGACTGCTAATTGTAGTTGTCTCTCTAACCCAATTACTATGATTTGCAAATCCATGATTTGCTCTATTTGGACAAACTAACAAATCTTTGATTTCAAAATTCAAAGTTCTGAAAATGCTGACTAAATCAACAATTTATTGAAGCGAGGCATTTCAGGAAATTTATTATTTTTTTCTCGACAATGCCTCTGATGAATACATTCCAGGGAAAGTAAATAAACAATCCTGCGTGAATCAGACACTGTCATCAGCTATTAACAAGAATATCATTCCTTGAAATGACATTGTTGGGAATGTGATTCCCATCCATGATAAATGAAACCAAGCCCATGAATAGAAGGGACAATGTGAACAATATGTTCGAAATTTATTTCACACTGCAGAAATGTAAATACCATTACTAGAAAGAATAGTTGCCAAAGTATAAAAGCATAACTGATTCCAAATAAGTCACCTTCTGATTCTAGTTATTACCGTCTAAGAAAGTACTGAATAAAAATAATTATCTGAAAAGCTTCAAAAACTTAAATAGAAACATTAAACTTGATGGGAAATAAGAAGCTTATCCGAGGACACACGACGACCATGCTGAAGAAAAACACTCCATATGTTATTAATTTAAGGCCAAAAATGTCAATGATAGAATGAAAATGTAGTTTGGAAATGAACTGAAGTAGTCGTGGATTTTGCAGTCCTGATATGAGGACATTCAAAGAAGATATGCATTTGAACTAGCTTTCCAATAGTGAATTCGAGCATTTCATTGAATGATGTAGGGTGAATGTTTTTGGTTGTGGAGTGAGAAGCCATTATTGAAGAATCATCATCAAACTCTCTCCCAGTTGGAATTAATGGCCCTGAATGCGAAATATTCCTATAGTGAGTACTAGCTTCTTGTTGATGCCGAAAAATGGTTGCTGACGTGGTGTTGACTTTCAGGGGCTTGAGTTGACTTTTCGAGGACTGCACAAATGAACAGAGGTGAACTAAAGAACTCTTGGAAGGAGGAGAGGGGGAGACTGCCGAGGGCACTCCGATGCTCAAGTTAGAACGAGGGCTTGAGAGAGGCCGAGGCCGAGGGTTAATTTTAAAGTAAATTAAGTGCAGATTGTGCAAGAGTGAATGAATCCTGAACTCCTATACCTCAGTTTACTTGTAGTCCTCCGAGTAAGTATTGCCCACGTGGGGGAGGTATGGCCTTGCCCATACCGTCTCTGCTCTGAAGAGTTAGGTCTTGATTGCGTGTTTAGTAAGTCGCGTGTGTCAGGGGTCACGTGCTTAGGCCCGCTAATCACACTTGGATGAGGTGACTGCTCATTGCTTGCTCCACATGTGTCTTACAATGCTGAGTAGACTTGACACGTGTCGTTGTCCTATTGGTGATACCAGAGCCTACATGTGGGCTTCTCATTGGATGAGGGTTTTGTGGGCTACATCACAGGCCCCCACTTCCTCAAGTACTCGTGCCTATGATGTTCGTGCCGTGGCCGAGTGTTTGTACTTAGAGACTTGGGGATTGGTGGCTAGTACCTTTTCTTTGGTGATTCTAGGCCGAGCACATGGAGGGCAGTTCATACACTCGGTACTGGGAAATCTAGGCCGAGCGTATGGGAAGCAGCTCATACGCTCGGACTTGGAGAATCTAGGCCGAGCGTATGGGAAGCAGCTCATACGCTCGGACTTGGAGAATCTAGGCCAAGCGTATGGAAAGCATCTCATATGCTCGGACTTAGAGAGTCTAGGCAGAGTGTATGGAAAGCATCTCATACGCTCGGACTTGGAGAATCTAGACCGAGCGTATGGAAAGCATCTCTTACGCTTGGACTTGGAGAGTCTAGGCTGAGCATATAAAAAGCATCTCATTCGCTCGGACTTGGAGAGTCTAGGCCGAGCGTATGATAAATAGCTTATATACTCAGTCTTGGAGAGTCCAGGCAGAGCATATGACAAGCAGCTCATACGCTCGGTTTTGGAGAATTTTGGCCGAGCGTATGGAAAGCATCTCATACACTCGGACTTGGAGAATCTAGGCCGAGCGTATGGGAAGCAGCTCATACACTCAGACTTGGAGAATCTAGGCCTAGCGTATGGAAAGAATCTCATACGCTCGGACTTGAAGAATCTAGGCCAAGTGTATGAAAAAAATCTCATACGCTCAGACTTGGAGAGTCCAGGCCGAGCGTATGATAAACAGCTTATACGCTCAGACTTGGAGAGTCCAGGCCAAGCATATGACAAGCAGCTCATACGCTCGGATTTGGAGAGTCCAGGCCGAGTGTATGACAAGCAGCTGATACGCTCGGTCTTGGAGAATTTTGGCCGAGCATATGGAAAGCAATTCATACGCTCGAACTTGGAGAATCTAGGCCGAGCGTATGGAAAGCATCTCATACGCTCGGACTTGGAGAATCTAGGCTGAGCATATAGAAAGTAGCTCATACACTCAGACTTGGAGAATCTAGGCCGAGCATATGGAAAGCATCTCATACGCTCGGACTTGGAGATTATAAGCTGAGCGTATGGAAAACATCTCATACGCTCGAACTTGGAGAGTTTAGGTCGAGCATATGACAAGCAGCTTATATGCTCAGACTTTGAGAGTTTAGGCCAAGCGTATGACAAGCAGCTCATATGCTCGGACTTGAAGAGTCTAGGCCGAGTGTATGACAAACAACTTATATACTCGGACTTGGAGAGTCCAGGCCGAGCGTATACCAAGCAGCTCATACGCTCGGACTTGGAGAGTCCAGGCCGAGTGTATGACAAGTGGCTCATATGCTCAGACTTGGAGAGTCTAGGCCGAGCGTAGCTTATACGCTCAGTCTTGGAGAATTTTGGCCGAGCGTATGGAAAGCATCTCATACGCTCGGACTTGGAGAATCTAGGCCGAGTGTATTGAAAACATCTCATACGCTCGAACTTGGAGAATCTAGGCTAAGCATATGGAAAGTATCTCATACGCTCGGACTTGAAGAGTCTAAGCTGAGCATATGGAAAGCATCTCATACGCTCGAACTTGGAGAATCTAGGCTGAGCGTATGGGAAGCATCTCATACGCTCGGACTTGTAGAGTCTAGGCTGAGCGTATGACAAGCAGCTCATATGCTTGGACTTGAAGAGTCTAGGCCGAGTGTATAACAAACAGCTCATACGCTCGGACTTAGAGAGTCCAGGCCGAGCATATGCCAAGCAGCTCATACGCTCGGACTTGGAGAGTCCAGGCCGAGCGTATGACAAGTAGCTCATATGCTCAGACTTGGAGAGTCTAGGCCAAGCGTATAACAAATAGCTCATATACTCGGACATGGAGAGTCTAGGCCGAGCGTAGCTTATACACTCAGTCTTGGAGAATTTTGGCCGAGTGTATGGAAAACATCTCATACACTCGGACCTGGAGAATCTAGGCTGAGCGTATGGGAAGCAACTCATACGCTCGGACTTGGAGAATCTATGCCGAGCGTATGAAAAACATCTCATACACTCGGACTTGGAGAGTCTAGGCCGAGTGTATGGAAAGCATCTCATATGCTCGGACTTGAAGAGTCTAGGCCGAATGTATAACAAGCAGCTCATACGCTCGGACTCAAAGAGTCTAAGCCGAGCGTATGACAAGCAGCTCATACGCACGGTCTTGGAGAATTTTGGTCAAGCGTATGGAAAACATCTCATACGCTCAGACTTGGAGAATCTAGGTCGAGTGTATGACAAGCAACTCATACGCTCGGACTTAAAGATCTTCATTTAGGGGCTTCTTAATTTTGGGTCCATAGGATCTCTTCACTTTGGGCCCATGGCATCTCTTCACTTTGGGCCTATGGAATCTCTTCACTTTGAGGCTCAAGGGCTCTTTTAATGTTTGGGCCCATAGGATCTCTTCACTTTAGGCCCAAGGGCTCTCTTCATATTTGGGCCCATGGGTTCTCTTCACTTTGGGCCTTTTAGATGCGCATTAAATCAGGATGGCGGCTGCCTTTTATTTGACGACACATGGAGTGCAGGAAGGGTCGTGTTTTTATGAAAGCTGGTTCCTTGGGGAAAGTGAACGATGCCTGGATAATATCAAGGGTCGCGTCCTTTCGGTTGTAGGTGTTTTTAATGTTCCTTGTTTCCTGTTGCCACAACTTCTATATAAGAAGAATCTTCCTCATTTCTCCTCACTTGCAATTTTTAGAAACCTTGATAGCACTCGGAGTTTGAGAGAAATGGTTGAGAGCGCTCGGTACAGTGAGAATTAGAAGCCACATTCGAACTCGCTCATTTCTTGGTGAGTTACTTCTATAATGTCTGATCATAGTGAGAGTGAGCTCAGCAGAGATCTATCAAGGGAATTTGAGGAGGCCATAGATCCTCTTCTTTGAGGCTATTTCTGGGGAGGGTACCCTAGTTCTTGTACTCTTCATCCCCAAGGGAGATAATAGGGAAGAGGGTGAGAGAGATAAGGAATCTTCTGGAGATAAGGGGGAGGTTGATCGGACGTTGTTGAGGATTATGGAGGATGACATGAAGGCCGAGAGGAAGGAGTGGATGTTTGAGGCGAACTCTGTCTCAAGTGTGGTGGGGGAGGCGGAGCTTCCGGGGATGAGGATGAGATACCGAATCCCTATGGAATATGCCCTACGGGCACCAGAGGGTAGAGAAAGGGCTTGTGATGCCCTTCCAAGTCGCGCGCCTTATGAGCTGTGCGTTTACGAACAACACATAAAGGTCGGGCTTAGGTTCCCTCTTCACTCGTTCTTCTGCTCAATGCTCAGGTACTTTGGTATCATGCTGATTCAACTGGTGCCCAACTCGGTGCAGGTGATTCTTGCTTTTATAGCCAAATGTCAGGAGGTGGGCGGGGTCATGAACCTCAATGTTTTCAAAGCCCACTTCCAGATAGCCCAGCTTGGGCAAAGTGGGTGGGTGATAGTGAGCTCGAGGGCTCGAAAGAGCATACTGAAGAAGAAACCCTCTTCCATAAAGAAGTAGAAGAGGTCATTCTTCTTCATAAGGAGTGCTGAAAGCTTCAATGTCCCCCTCGGTTGGAGCTTGGATCGTGTTGGCAAGTGCAAGAAGCCGCACCGGTTCAGGAGATGTTGAAGGCTATGCTGGCCGCGTCTCTAAATATCGAGGTCCTTAGAGATAATGAAGAGCTCCACAGGCGCGGCCTTTGCCCTCCCAACCTTCCAACAAACCTCGCGCATAGTAACCTTTAAGCATTTTACTTATTCGCAATTTCGTTTAGTTTTTAAGTCACTAACACTTATCCTTTGTGTAGAGATGGAGATGACAGCCTAGGCAAGGGAGAGGGCCAAGCGTATGGCCAAGGAGAAAAAAGTGGGCCACGGAGGCCAGTGGCTCGGCCTCGGAGCCGAGGAGGAAGCAGGCCTGGGCATCAACCCTAGTGCCTATTTTGGTGGAGAGCCCTCCAAAGCCTCCTGCTCAAGACCCACAAGCAACTTCAGCCATGCTTACTCCTTCCCAGGGCCCCTCATTGTCCAGGGATGAGTCTGGGGTTGTTGCTCCTTTCATGCCCAAATGGGCATTAAAGGTCGATGACTCGGTGTTTGCGCACCCCAAAGTCATTCGTGATAATCTTATCATGAGGATTCCTCCCCGTGATATGGTGGAGCTCACGAGGAGGCCCTTTGAGGGGCTTTGCTCGACCACGGAGGTCATGGCCTCCTGAGTATGACTTCTTCTTCAGTTTTTTATCTTTTAACATATTCTGACTGTTTACTTATGGTGTTTCCTGTGCTTGTCTCAGACTGGTGTCATCGCTGGAGTCTTTGCTCGGCGTAGTGCGGACATGGCCGAGCGTTTAGCGAAGGCCGAGCAAAGGCTGGACGAGACTAGGGAGCTTGCCCAGGCTCTGGTCACTTCCCTTGAGAAGGTCAAGAGGGCCAAGGACATTGCAGTTATGGAGAGGGACCACCGTCGCCAGGCCGAGAAAGCCCTAAGGAATGAGAAGGATCTTATCAAGGCCGAGTTGGAGGAGGTGGCTCGTAAGGCGGCGGAGAGGGAGGAGGGCGGTGCTCAGTTCCTGGCGGGCTTTAATGAAGCCAAGAGGAAGCCCGAGTCCCTCTTCCTAGAGGTCGACTTTTCTGGCCTGGAGCTAGGGTCTTCCTTAGGGGAGGCCGGTACTGCTGCTGCTGCTGCTGGAGGGGATGCAAAGGACATGGCTGGGGACGGTCCTCGGGAGGCCCCAGCACCTTAGGATAGTTTTGTTTTTTTTTTTTTTGTACTCAAGGCCGATAGTGCATATCTTTTGTATTTCGACTTTTAAGTTAATGAAATTTCGAACTTTTTTTCAAACTTCACTTTTATTATTCCACACTTTTACATTACACATTACTGATAGAATTTACAGAGGTTCTCCGCGTTCCAAGTGCGTGGAACGGGCTTGCCATCCAATTCCTCAAGTTTTAAGGTGCCAACCCAGCAAACTCTTCGGATTCGGTATGGGCCTTCCCAATTTGGAACGAGCTTTCCCGTATGGCGAGGATGGGACACTTCACTTTTCCGAAGGACAAGGTCATGCAATTGGAAGCTTCTGTTTCAGACTCGGGAATTATAATATCGGGCGGTTCTTTGTTGATACGCGGCTAAACGGATTTGGGCTTTGTCTTGGGCTTCGTCAACCAAATCTGCGTTCATCCACAAACCTTTGTCGTTGTTACTTGGTTCAAAGCATTGCACGCATATCGATGGTACTAATAACATATTTCCCTTTGGTGGTTCACATATCATTACTAAATGTGGGCCTGATAGTCTTTGAGTTCGGGTTTTGAAATCGATAAATGCATGGATATGTGTATTTAAATGGAGTTTGTTAGATAATTATAGAAATTAAATTGGATTGCATTTAGAAATGAAAGACTTCAAAGCGTATAACAAAGTCGTTTTCTTTAAGGATACAGCGAAGCCTAGTGAATGATTGGGTTTTTTGCAGGAGTAGATGATATGTGTTGCGCATGCCATCAGGTGCGCATGTATGCATTACAGTATAGCATAGCCACTATTATATGAGTTACCAGGATTCGAATCCACTTCATTTGTTAATTGAAATGAATGTCAAGTTCACTGTGAGATTCAATGTCACACATAAAAAATCAATATGAACCATTGATTTTTTTCAAGTTCACTTTAATTAATGATATCTGCACATTCAATGGTCCAAATTGATTTTTTAAGATGTGACATTCAATCTCACTATAAACTTAACCCTCATTTCAGTTCATAAATGGAGAGGATCCAAATCGGAGTTACTGATCACTCGCTTCATCAATTTCACAATCCGTAACATGGGTTATAAAAACTATACCATATCTAATTACTATGCACAATCCACAAATTATTATATTTCATACTTTTATTCTGGATTATAAGTAACTTCTAACAGAAAAGGAATTAATAAAAGAAAAATTATTTCGCACAAGTCACACCAATTAAGGCAAGGGATCCTATCTCTCCCTACTTGTTTATTTATGCAATGAAGTTCTCATCAAATGAATGTGCTTTAATGTGGAATCAGGGGTTATTTATGGGCTTAAAGCCTCTAGAAATGGTCCTCATATTCCTATTCTTCTCTGTTTTGCTAGTAATTGCTTTATCTTCTCTAAGGCTACTGATCAGACTTGTCTCATGCTTTTCGCTCAGCCATTGGTGACAAATCTTCCATTTACTTGTCTCCTAATGTGACTGATTCAGAAGGCTCGTATTTAGCGAGCTTGTTACATATCCCTTATGAAAATAAGATTGGTAAATATCTTGGCCTGTGATTGCTTGCCCAGGAGAGAGATCCAACTGCTGCTTTCCTCAACTCCAAGCAAATCATTTCCTCTCATGCTTGCAACCTTTGCCAGTATGAGAAGGAATAAGTTCAACATTTTTTTCCAGATTGCCCTTTGTTTGCTGCTCTTAATTCTGTTTTGGATCATGCTAGAGATTTGAACTTGCATCTTTCTTTGCAATTCAGCAACCGAGCAGCATTTGGCAACTCATTTTGTGCATAATTGTTTCTCTTTATATTCTGCTTTGGTCTGTTGTTATGTGGCATATTTGGATCCAGAGAAATAAAGCCATCTTCTAGAATGAGACAACTAATATTTTCAATCTTATCTCTAATGCTAAAAGTCTGATTTCCTTTCTTCTGCATAGTAATCCTGTGTATTATTACCCCTCATTCTAATTTGCAGGACTTCTGTTTCTTCATTCCTCAGCCTTTCATGAAATTAACACTGATGGCTCTCCATTTGGGAACCTATGAAAGACTTGAGGGGGAGGAGTTTCACATTGAAACTGATTCTCAGTTGGTTATTTCTCTTTTTCATAGGAGAACGGTCAATAAGATCGGGTGGATGTCAAAATGCTCCTGCTGGATTGCATCTTTTTGTTATAGAGAGATGAATCAAGTTGCAGATGCTTTGGCTAAAGAAACTAACACTGATGGTCTTACTATATACTACTCATTATACTCCTTTTATTGAGCAATTTTTGTTCTCTATAACCTACCAGCAACTCTACTCCTGTGCTCCAAAAGGTTTCTTGTGTTCTCTCAGCATGTATAGACCTTTACTATTACCTAGCTTTTTGTATAGGCCAGAAAAAAATGTGATCTAGCCATTCATATTTCAAACTCAAATTTGAAGTCGTAGTACCAAGTTAACAAGAGTTTAACTCACTACATGAGAAATTATAGAGCTTACTAATATATATATTCATGTAAGTTTCCTTTTCCCTCCTATGGGGTGGAAGAGGATAAAGGGTTTTCTTATGGAAGCATGACATGAATTAATAATGGAGTTTCCTTGATGGAGTAGATCCGTAGACGAACCACTGGAAGGCAGCAAGGAAGGAAGCTATTATACCAGAAAAAAGAGATTTATTTGTATCAACAAGTAGTTTTCTTTAGACTACAACAGTACTATTAAGATAATAACCGAAACTTTGTTCCCAATTAGACAGAGTGAGTTCCTTGATGCGAAAAGAAACAAAGGTACCATGGGAAAAGGGAAATGAGGCAACCAAGAAGAAAGAACAATGCTATAGATCAAACATCAAGAGTAAGAAAAACAATTAAATTTGGGAATTTTGCCTCTCATGAAAATGAGTAATAGAAGTATGGAACACAGAACTTTACAAGAACCATCTCCATAGAGCCGTCAAGTCGCAAAAGACTCCCCTGATAAAGAACATGTTGCTCAAGGCAACAAGTCACTCAAAATAGTTTTTTTCAGGAATACCTAACTAGCAAGCTTAAAAGCATCAATAAAGAGGCCATAAGTGAAACCCATCTTGAAGTTGTTGAGAAGAGCAAGTGGAAAAGTCACCTTCGGCCGGCTGTAATAAAACCTTGTAACATACTCGGTCAGGAGAACACACAATACTGCAGCAATGACATCATTGACCCCTAAAGCTCCAAATGACAGAGAGATCGTTTGTGCTACATAAAAGCCACCCAACAAGGAGATTCCCCCAAAAAGTGCCCGTCGAGAAGGACTGCGGAAATAATTCCTAGAGACTTCTGGCACAATTCTGATAATGTCAACTAATCTTCGTGGCGCTCCATTCTCTTGCACAGCTCGGATGCTAAGAAACCTTGGGGAAGATCGCGAGGCAAAAATTCCATATTTTCCAAGTAAAACTGTTGTCTGAGGATACAAGCCAAATTTGTGGAGGTTTGTAGAGATCACACTCATAGAATGAGCCATCCAAAAATCTTCGGCAGAAGGATCATTTGAAATGCCTATCCTAGAAAAAAAGAATAAAAAAAAGAAATAAATTTAAGATTACCCTTTTCACTAGAGTAGAACTTCTATACATGGCAAAGTGAAGATTTGAAACATGCATGAAAAAATATGGAGAGCGAAAATGTACAAGTTAGCAGTAGTGCTATGAAAAATTTTCAAAATTTCTTAGCTTCAAAATCCGACACCATACATGAAGAACTCCTTTTTCCCTTTTCTCTTTTACCAAAATACATTATTTACAAGATTGGAAAGTTTGGAAAATAGTAATATGTGCAAGAGAAGCTTGCTTTGACTCTGGTTCTGCAAAATAGGCAATTTATATGCAGCGCACATAGCTATTTCTCTGTAGCCTGTGCAATTTATATGACATTAAATTGCAACTTCTCCCCAAAAATCAACACAATTAATTTGATGCTTCAGGTTACCGCAGCAGCAGTAGAATTACGTGAATTTTGGCAAACTCATTTCTATAAGCTAAACGGACTTAATCATCCACTTAAATGAGTAATCCTATCTTCACTTGATTTGCAAAATGTATTTACTATTTTCGAATGACTGTCATTAGGGATATGGTCAGCCTATTTAGCCCCAAAAAAATGCATCACACTCATAAAAATAACAAGTGAACTGAGGAAATTAAGAGTGGGCGCAGGAGTGATAATCATTAAAAACAGGGAATAATTACTAAGTCAAGCATTAAGCACACCTCAAGTTTGCTAATCATACATATACTATGGCTAGCAATCCAAGAAAGATAACAAGAAAATCGAGAGACCCATTCAATCAATTGAAGCAAATGACAACCATAACAACGAGGAACTTGCCCCGGACGTAAATCTCTTGATTTGTACCCGTTGGAAATTTGACTGGTAATTTTTGGACATACACAATTATGGTCACGAAATTCCCAAAAATTAAAAGGGTCTTAGATTTGCAACACTTACCAAAAAAATGAGAACCATAACAACCAGAAAAGAAAAAATTAAATGAAAAAACAAAACAAAACTAACCATTGTTTCAGTTCAGGTTGCGAAACTACATAGAAGACAGCGAAACAGTCGATTTAATCATTTAACAAATCAGGCAGTACGCCAATGCTTAAGAAAAGAAGCTCTTCTCTTTCCCCTTTTTTCTTTTTCTTTTTTGAAAATTACAAAAAAAGCAAAAAATAATAATGATCTCTTGTTCCAGATACACGTATCTAATCTCTCTCTCCGTCTGGATTTAGGCTTATGAGCTTTAGGGTTTATGTGTGACTGGTTAAGCCAGCCCATCTATACATTTGTAAGTAGCTTATAAGCTTAAATCGGAGCCCATCATACTTTGGGGCTTTAAAGCCCAGCCACCCATTTTTGTACCCTTTGGGCATTTTTCATACGGGTGCCCTATTTCCACTGCTTAAATAGCTGCTGTCACAGTCAATTTAATTTTCATGACAAGAATACCCTCCAACCTATTTTCTCGTTTTCTCTGCTTTCCGTGTTCGCTCTGGATAATATTCTCTTCACTCAAATATATTTTCCATCGACTCTCCTCACTTGGCCTGGACATCACCAGTCTCTTCAAATTTTTTTTCTTATTTTAACAATGAAAGTCTATTTTTTGGATGAACAACGAAAGTCTATTGATTTTATAAACAATAGAAAGACAATCAATGAGTGACGCTTGGAATAAAAAAAATCAAAAGAAAAGGAGACAAAAAAGAGTAGAAAAATAATTAAAAAAAACCCACATCAAAAAATTTCATGCCCATCAAAACAAATCCCACGTAACACTAAAAACGCATAGAATTAAAGATATCACATATCAGATTTGGAAAAATCCATTAAATTTTTCAAAGAATTTTTCTTTAAATTGAGTTTTTAAAAATCTTAATTCTTTAAATAGTATTGTTTTAATTTAATTTCTCAAAATGTGGTATTTTGTGCCACATCATCAAATAAAAAAAATTACACTAATAACTTTTATAATTTGACATTGAAAAATAAATTACCCATGCTTCTTAATCTCACCTCTTTCCTTTAGTTACATTCATTGGAAAAAAAAAATCATTCACCAAATTAACAAAATAATTAAATATACTAACATATATAAAATAGCGATTGTCTAGATATCTATATTCTAGAAAACAATCAATTGACAGAGATAGCGAAAGTGACCTATATGGACATGCAGTATCACACAAGAATTGTTTACCTGATAACCATGCTAACATAAAATACACAATAACACAAACAAAGCTAAGATCGCTTCAAGAATTATTACTTTCCATCAGGAATCTGTGGTTAATGAATAACTAGCAACAGGATGATTAATATCAGCAAACCTGAATAACTCTCTAATGTGGATGCTTCTCTCCTAATGAGAGTGAAATCTCATTATTGCATTTAACACTTTAACTCGAGAAGCAAGAATTGTTAAGTTGCCTCTCATAAACAGAAAGATGAAGACCCGAAATTATTATACATTTGAAATAGTACGCCAATGTGTCCGATTCATTTGACTATTTAGCTTTATATGTTTAGCTTAAGAAGTATTGGCCTTCATATAAGAATTCTTAAAACTCTAAGAAGGATTCATAAGATTATCAAAAAGAATAGGAACCAATTAAACCTAAGATAAACCACCGCTAACCTAATAAACGAACATTTCAAATTCAGTGAACTATTTTATTGTTGAAACCTAGATGGACACAACTATTACGTAAAAGAAAGAGACTAGAAGAAATATGTCAATTACAGGCTTTTCTAAGAAGATTATGGACCTATCTTTAAGTTTAAACCAATTGATGGAATCAATCGCATAACCAATTTCCTGAGATTTTAGTCAGCTAGGCAGTTGGTACTGCCAACAATAGTACCCGCCTATATATTTTAGGATTCTTAGTTCTTAATAATAGCGGACGTGAAAAGAAAGAAGAAAAAAAACTACATAACATACCTATATGAATACATCCCTGTAGCAACATATGTTGCCATGGCTTTAGATATGATCTCATAGTGACCTTGGGATCCAAAGCATATGACAAACTCCATATCCAAATAAAGTTGAAATTTTGGAGTTTACACGATTCAGTTCAACTCACAGTAAAAAAACAAACAAACAAAAATTTGCATATTTATATATGATTAAAGCTAAGAGGAATGACACAATCAAAGTACTTAATTGAGAAAATCATGATGTTAAGTTTTTTTATGATTTAAGTTCGTTATATATTTTAGTTAATTTGTTGAATGATTTTTTTTTTCAAATGGATGCAGCCAGAGGAATGAGGTGGGGTTAAGAAAAATGGGTCATTTATTTTCTAATGTCAAATTATTAGGACCACTAGTATAATTTGTTTTTTTTTATTGGATGATGTGCCATAAAATACCTTATTTTAAGAAATAAAATTAAAACAATCATATTTAAGGAATTAAGATTTTTAAGAACCCCATTTTGAAAAGAAAAAAACTCCAAAACTTAGACTAAATTTTTTTTATAAAATATAGATAGGTTTTCTAAAGAGTAAATTTCTTTTTTCGTCCTTGAAATTGTCCTCCATCCTATTTTGTTTCTTAGAGTTTCACTTGTTCTAATTGAATCCTTAATTTTATATTCCTGACCCAATTAAATCCTTCTGTTTGCTGGCCTATTAGCGGAATCCTAGGTTGCAATCTACGTGGACATTGGAAGTAAAATTATCGCCTGTTTTTGGCATATGTGGCACGTGAATTCTAAAACTCAATATCCACCGTTTGATCTTGTCATTCCAAAAAGGGTTATTAGGGATTTGATTTTAGGGTTCTACATATGGATCCTAAAGTTTAATGGAATAAGGGATTCACCTTAGGGTTTTAAATTTGGGTTCTAATGGATTAGGGATTTGACATTAGGGATCTGAGGGTTCATAGAAAGGAGAATCATACTAGAAAGAAAAAAAAGCTCTATACGCAAGACATGGTTAACAAAGTAAGCAAATTTTTTCTTCAAAATTGAAAGTTCAAGCAAATTCTTCAAATTTAAACAAACATTTGTAACTTACTTGCCACATAGTTTTCGTATTAAAAGAATCTTTTGCTTGAATTTGATTTGGTCGAGGACGTGCAAAGGACTGTATATTTCCCACAATGATAGTTAGCCAATTTAATGTATTTATTTGCATAGCAATGAATTGTTTTAGAAAATTTTATTTATATAGAGTAATAAAATTTTCGTAAATGACTTGCTTATAGAGGAAAACTAATATATATATATATATATATATATATATATATATATATATATAATTTAGTAATTTTAATTATATAATAATTTTTTGTTTGTGGAGACTTGTTTATATGGAATAATAATAAATAGTTTGTAAAATACTTGTTTATGGTAAGAGTACTTTTGTTTAGTGAATGTTTTACACCATATTTGTACTTTAGTATATAGTATTAACCTATATTATCAATTTTTTTTTGTTTAATGTATGTATTTACATAGCAAATAATTTTTTTTGAAAATTTTGTCAATACATAGTAATAAAAATTTTGTAAATGACTCTCTTATAAAGGAAAACTAAAACCTATATATGTGAAAAATAAAATTACAATTGAATGAATTTAATTACATAATAATTTCTTGTTTGTGGAGA
The DNA here is from genome assembly GCA_023935145.1 of Bretschneidera sinensis. Classification (NCBI taxonomy): domain Eukaryota; kingdom Viridiplantae; phylum Streptophyta; class Magnoliopsida; order Brassicales; family Akaniaceae; genus Bretschneidera; species Bretschneidera sinensis. The sequence continues at coordinate 89,746,574 of CM043705.1, read as the reverse complement.
CTTGTTTATGTGAATAATAATATATAGTTTGTAACATACTTGTTTATATAGAGATAAATTAAATCATGATTTTTGCAGAGAAAGAAAAAAATCAAATCTAAGAAATAATTCTTAAGAGGTTTAGTGAATGCTTTAAACTAGTTTTTGTATCATTACATGAAGTATAGATATAGATTATCTATTTTTTATTTTTTTTTGTAATAATTTAATTGCATATTAATTATATATAGAAAACCTTTTTATATATAATACCTTTTAATACCCTCCAAACATATTTGTAGACGTAGTGATGATTTAAAATAATCTAAAAATATTTATGAACGTGCCAATGATTTAGTTTTATTCTATTTTAGCTTAGATGGATGAAGTTTATAGAAAAAATTGCTATACAAGAGAAATAAAATGTTCACTCTTATATTTATATATATGTATGTATGTATGTATGTATGTATGTGTGTGTCTATATATATATATATATATATATATATATTAAATAGATTGTAGAATATAGATAACTTATAATTAAATTTTGTCTACTACTTAACTTTATTAGCTTTTTTACATTGCAAATGTTTTTATAGATTTAATAAATTAAGGTTTATGTTGTTCAAAAACCCATGAAATCAAAATTACGTCATTTAAATAAGGATATTGTAATCTATTGAAAGTTTTGCACCTTAATCAGACTCTAAATATATATTGTTGTTGTGCCGATAATATACCTAAATAAATAGGTGAATAATCGCACTTGTTTTACTTGCAAGTGCACAAGGTCAACAGTGTAGTATAGTGTGCGAATGCAAGATCATTTCCACAGGGATTGGTAAAGTTCAATTTAAAATTATATTCGCAATATAAAAAGATAGAAATAATAAAAGTGTTGAGAAATAATAAAGATAAAATACTAAAGATAAAGGCGTAGGGACTTGATATCCACCACTAATTATGCTACCACAATATAACAGTATGCCAATGCTTTATTCATGCCATGTATACCTACTGGTTGCCAACCTAAGGGCATGGTATCTACTCCTTAAGCTATTAATTTCCCCTAAGCAACGAGTTAGGCATGGTATCTACTTAAACTCTTTTCTTCCTTAAGGGATTCAGCATGGTATCTGCTTGAGTTGTTCCTTAAGAGAGCATAGGATATGTGGAAATCGACAACCACATGAGACCTAGGGCATGGTATCTACTCCCGGTTTCCCATGTTGATTAACCCGGGTATCCGGATAAGATATCCCTTGTTACTAATATTAGACCCAGGACTCGGTCATCCAAATTGATCTAACTAACAAGTCCATACCACATGCACATATTGATCAGACATATACATATGAGGAATTTAAATAAAAGCAGGTATTAATCAAGTTTAAGCAACACAACATAAATATCGCAAGGCGCCAATACTAAATTTGTTGAGTAACATAATTAGGGCTTCAACTAAGGCCTACTAAGAATTTAATTACACATAATAAAATAAAAAGGAAAGAACAAACCCGAGAGAAGAGTCGTCAATTCCGCTCCACGGTCTCCTTCTCCAAGCTAAAGCAAAAGATAAAAGAATGGATCTAAGAAGTGATCCCCCCAAGAGGTGATGCCTTTTGTGTGTGATTTACAAGTGTATTTATAGGTCTTTGAGAAGTCCTAATCGGCTCATGAGTTCCTAAAATTTCCTAAAACGCAAAACTCCTTTATTTCCAAAATAGAGTTATTTCCAAAACAGGGTTCTGCAGTTTACTGTTCACGCTCGTATGTGTGCCCTCGATCGCAATGTGCGCTCGATCGCATTGCATGTGCGCTCGATCGCATTGCACGTGCGCTCGATCGCACTTTGTCCAGAAAGTGCTCCAGGGCTTCTAGATTTCTTCCTTAAAGTGCCAAAACTGCTTCTTTTTCTCCAAGTCCCTATAAAAACATGTAAAACATACAAATGGAGTAAAAGATACCAAATTAACGTAATAAAGGATCTAACAAGTGTAAATAAGGGGGCTTAAATATGTATATTTAAGCGTCTATCACACCCCCAAACTTACATATTGCTAGTCCCTTAGCAATACTAAATTAAAAACTAAAACAGAAATATAGATAAATCCAATGTTCATAGTGTCAATAAAAAAATCTAGATTTTACACAAAACAATGATACGCATTCATGAGCAAGCTTAACAAGTGTAAACATATATCTGCAATGAATAAGAGTGTTGAACGTAAATCATATTCACTAGGTATTCTAAGATATCACAAGTTTGACTTCGGTGTGTGGTGATTAGCACATAAAAGATTGAGTTTCCAAGAAATTCAAATGGGTAGTGTTTCGATGACTCAAGATTCACCAAACTTCCTATTAGAGTCAACAAATATGGCATAGACTTTTATTTGCGAGATTTTTGCCAAGTTAGTTCCTTCAAGCTTTCTTGATAACTCGTGTAACGAGTGTTTGGCCAATGACTCCCAAACCAGATGGTTTTAGGGCATTAGGTGTAAAGACACCCCTAAGGACTTACTGGCTCGAGTCAACAAGGCTACGAAACTAACTGATTTTTATGCTACCATTTAGAATTTTCCACCTTTTGACGTGACACTCAATGCTTACTGAGGCAAGAGGTCTAGTTACTCAGTGAAAAATTCCTTTTTAATGATCACTTAAGATTTTCTACCTTTTGACGTGACACTCAATGCTTACTGAGGCAAGAGGGCCAGTTACTCAGAGGAAGATTTGTTTTTATTGATCATTAGGAGCATTATTCTCTTTTTGAGCACGAATCAATCTTTTCTATTTTTATATGCCAAAATGTCAATCTAATAGGTCATCTAGTTCACAGTCAAGCAAAAGAAACATACCAATCCAAATATCATGTCATACCCCACACAGCTATGTGTTAATGTGCTCGTGATAGTTCAAGTTAAACTTGTGAATTCTTAAATGCCAAAAGGGCAGTGATCTAGGTTCAAAACTTGTTTATTGGCCTATATGTTCAAAGTGTTAAGCTCACTGATGAAGTCGAATCATAACATTTTGTTTAGATCACAAAAAAAAGTTTATTGGACAGAATGAACATGCATTTATCTATGAAAATAACAACAGAACTAAAAATGTAGGACATAGTGTAGTGTGTGAATGTGTCTCCCATACCCCCAAACTTAAATTACACATTGTCCCCAATGTGTGAATAACAAGGAAAGAGCTGACCTGGGAGATGGAGAACTAGCTAGGTCGGCATGGCTCATAGCGTACCCCCAAACTTGAACGGATGCACACATTGTCCCTAAAAAAGAAAAACTAACGTAATACGGGAAAACAAGAAGTAATTAAAATAAATAAATAACAATAAATACGTAAAATAATAAAAATAAAAGGATAAGCTGTGGGGTGCCTCCCATGAGCGCTAAGTTTAACGTCTTCAGCCGGACTAAGCCTTATTTTTCCCCAAAACTACGAGTGGCAGCAGCTAGCATAAGAAATGTCTTATACTCTCCCATATAAGCATATGGTAAGTGCTCTGACAACTGCTTGAATTCCAAGTTAGGTGCCTGTACAATAGAAGGGAAAATAATATTAGTAGGCACATGATGGTCAAATGGATCGGTGTACTTACTTGGATGCTTTGGAAAGGCCTCTAGAAGGTGCATAGTTTCAATGAGGTCTTTAGTAACATCTTCTGATTTTGCCTCAATATCTGATCCTTTGAAATAATGGGTGAAGGTGGTCTCCAAGGGATCAATATGATGGTCATGAAAGACTTGTTTAACAACACCTTGCTTTTGTTCACTTAGCTCCTTAGCCAATTCCCCCATTTGTACTTCCAATATATGAATAGCTTGCTCATGCTTGGTATTGATTTGTCGTTGCTCAATCATGAACTGTTCTTGTGAAGTCATCAGTTGCCTCATAAGACTCTCTAGGTTACTATTTTCTGATTCCGGCACTGGTTGGGCTGCTGTTTGGAAGTATTGGTGTTGTCCTTGAACATTTAAAGCATTATGATTGTTGCTCCATGAGAGGTTAGGGTGGTGCTTCCATCCAGGATTGTAGGTATTTGTATATGCATTGTGCGGTCCCTCATAATTTGCTTGCTCTTGATCTGCATATGAATACAAAGGGCAAGTGTTAGTAGTGTGATCAAAACGAGAACATATAGCACATACCTGGAGTGGTTTGCCTCGCGGACTAGGTGATATGTTTTGACTAGTCATGGCATATATGAGCATATCTAGCTTCCTCTCCATAGCATCTAGACAAGTATATTGAGCTTCTGTCATTGGTGCTTCTCCCTTTGAATGAATTAGTTGAAAAGCTTCAGTGCAGCAGTTTTAGTACTGCTGCTCGGGTACTCTCTGGACCTTTTGCGCTCGAGCGCACCCTGAACTGCGCTCGATCGCACTGGGCTTGCGATCGATCGCACCAAGTAGTGTGCTCGATCGCAATGAGGACAGAAACTCCTCCTCTGCACACCTAAACAAAACCAGAAAAAGAAGGAATAAATCTGATTTTTGATAAAAATAAAAAATAAAACAGAACAGAATCAAATAGAATAAATTAAAATGATAATAAAAAAAACTAACAAAAATAATTCTAAAAAGAGATTTAGCACAATCCCCGGCAACGGCGCCAAAAACTTGTTGTGCCGATAATATACCTAAATAAATAGGTGAATAATCGCACTTGTTTTACTTGCAAGTGCACAAGGTCAACAGTGTAGTATAGTGTGCGAATGCAAGATCATTTCCACAGGGATTGGTAAAGTTCAATTTAGAATTATATTCGCAATATAAAAAGATAGAAATAATAAAAGTGTTGAGAAATAATAAAGATAAAATACTAAGGATAAAGGCATAGGGACTTGATATCCACCACTAATTATGCTACCACAATATAACAGTATGCCAATGCTTTATTCATGCCATGTATACCTACTGGTTGCCAACCTAAGGGCATGGTATCTACTCCTTAAGCTATTAATTTCCCTAAGCAACGAGTTAGGCATGGTATCTACTCTAACTCTTTTCTTCCTTAAGGGATTCAGCATGGTATCTGCTTGAGTTGTTCCTTAAGAGAGCATAGGATATGTGGAAATCGACAACCACATGAGACCTAGGGCATGGTATCTACTCCCGGTTTCCCATGTTGATTAACCCGGGTATCCGGATAAGATATCCCTTGTTACTAATATTAGACCCAGGACTCGGTCATCCAAATTGATCTAACTAACAAGTCCATACCACATGCACATATTGATCAGACATATACATATGAGGAATTTAAATAAAAGCAGGTATTAATCAAGTTTAAGCAACACAACATAAATATCGCAAGGTGCCAATACTAAATTTATTGAGTAACATAATTAGGGCTTCAACTAAGCCCTACTAAGAATTTAATTACACATAATAAAATAAAAAGGAAAGAACAAACCCGAGAGAAGAGTCGTCAATTCCGCTCCACGGTCTCCTTCTCCAAGCTAAAGCAAAAGATAAAAGAATGGATCTAAGAAGTGATCCCCCCAAGAGGTGATGCCTTTTGTGTGTGATTTACAAGTGTATTTATAGGTCTTTGAGAAGTCCTAATCGGCTCATGAGTTCCTAAACTTTCCTAAAACGCAAAACTCCTTTATTTCCAAAATAGGGTTATTTCCAAAACAGGGTTCTGCAGTTTACTGTTCACGCCCGTATGTGTGCGCTCGATCGCATGTGTCCTTGCGCTCGATCGCAATGTGCGCTCGATCCTACAAGTGTGCGCATGATCGCATGTGCGCTCGATCGCATTGTATGTGCGCTCGATCGCATTGCATGTGCGCTCGATCGCACTTTGTCCAGAAAGTGCTCCAGGGCTTCTAGATTTCTTCCTTAAAGTGCCAAAACTGCTTCTTTTTCTCCAAGTCCCTATAAAAACATGTAAAACACACAAATGGAGTAAAAGATACCAAATTAATGTAATAAAGGATCTAACAAGTGTAAATAAGGGGGCTTAAATATGTATATTTAAGCGTCTATAATGAAAGAAAAAAAAAATCAAACACCCACAATTTAAACTTGAAATAATATTTAATGGGTTAAATTATGATACCATTATTAAAAGTGTGGAGATCTATCATATGTAATTTTTTTATTAAATAAATTAAAGGTTATAATTAAACAATACCTTAAGATAACTACATAATTCATTTAATTTTTTTTATTGAACTATGATGTTTGGAATGAAATTTAACTTTACGGTATAAATCAAGCTTGTTACAATCCCCATATCTGTGAATGGTCAGACAACAAAAAAAATTTCTTGCGAATTTTTAGGTCATGTGTGGATAACTTGTAACGACCCATCCCGGGTTGGCGACCTGTTGAGCGATTATATACCTAAATAATTAAGCAGATAATCGTACTAGTTTTACTTGCAAATGCACAAGGTCGACAATGTAGTGTAGTGTGCGAAAGCAAGATCATCTCCACAGGGATTGGTAAAGTTCAGTTTTTGGAATTAGTTTCTTTAAAGTAAAAAGAAATGAAATAACTGTTGAATGTGAGTTGATAATAATAAAGACATAGGGTTTTGATATCCACCACTAGTCATACTTTCCCAATTGTATAATGTATCAGTGCACTAGTCTTATCATGCATACCTACTGGTTGTCAACCTAAGGGCATGGTATCTACTCCTTAAGCTATTGATTTCCCTAAGCAACAAGTTAGGCATGGTATCTACTTTAACTCTTTTCTTCCTTAAGGGATTCAGCATGGTATCTGCTTGAGTTGTTCCTTAAGAAAACATAAGTACTATGGAAATCGACAACCACATGAGACCTAGGGTATGGTATCTACTCCCGGTTTCCCATGTTGATTAACCTGGGTATCCGGATAAGATATCCCTTGTTACTAATGTTAGACCCAGGACTCGATCATCCAAATTGATCTAACTAACAAGTCCATACCACATGCATACGCTGGCCATACACATACATATGAGGAACTTAAATAAGCACAGGCATTAATCAAGTTAAGCAACATAATAAAGGCTATTGGCAAAGATTTATAAATGCATAAATATATGAGAAAGCATAACTAGGGCTTCAATCGAGCCCTATAAGAAAGTTAGTTACACATGCTGTCTAAAAACATCATATATAAACTAAACATAAAGAGAAGAATAAACCCGAGAGAAGAGGCGTCAATTCTCTCCCAAAGCTTACGACTCCAAGTAAAAGCTAACAGAAGTGTTCTCTAAGTTATGGTGAATTGTGTGTGCTTTACAGGTGTATTTATAGGTCTTTAAGAAGTCCTAAGAGGTGCAGGAAACCCTAAACTTCCTAAACCGACAAAAACTCTTTATTTCCAAAACAAAGTTCTGTAGTTTACTGTTCACGCCCGTATATGTGCGCTCGATTGCACACGTCTTGCACTCGATCGCAGTACTGCGCTCGTTCCCTCTTGTGTGCACACGATCGCAATGTGCACTCAATCGCATTGCATATTGCGATCGATCGCAGATTGACCAGAGACTGCTCCAGGATTTCCAGGCTTCTTCCTTTAAGTGTCAAAACTGCTTCTTTTCTTCCAAAACCTATAAAACACATGTGAAATACACAGATGAAGTAAAACGAACTAAATTAACGTAACTAAGGACCTAATAAATGTAAATAAGGGGGCTTAAATATGAATATTTAAGCACCTATCACACCCCAAACTTACATATTGCTAGTCACTTAGCAATACAAAATTAAGAACTAAAATGAAAAAAACAGATAAATCAAATGTTCATGGTGTCCAACAAAAGTTTAGATCTTACAAAACTATGATGCGTATTCATGAGCAAGCTTAACAAGTATGAACATATTTTTGCAATGTATAAGAGTTTTGAACGTAAATCATTTTCATAAGGTATTTTAAGACATCATAAGTTTGACTTTAGTGTGTGGTGACTAGCACATAAAAGATTGGGTTTCCAAGAAGTTCAAACGTGTAGTGTTTCGATGACTCAAGATTCACCAAACTTCCTATTAGAGTTAACAAATATGGCATAGACTTTTATTTGTGAGATTTTTGCCAAGTTAGTTCCCTTAAGCTATCTTGTTGACTCGTGTAACGAGTGTTTAGCCAATGACTCCCAAACCAGATGGTTTTAGGACATTAGGTGTAAAGACACCCCTAAAGACTTACTAGCTCGAGTCAACAAGGCTACGAAACTAACTGGTTTTAATGCTACCACTTATAATTTTCCACCTTTTGACGTGACACTCAATGCTTACTGAGGCAAGAGGGCCAGTTACTCAGCGAAAATTTCTTTTTAATGATCATCTAAGATTTTCCACCTTTTGACATGACACTCAATGCTTACTGAGGCAAGAGGGCCAGTTACTCAGCAGAAAACAAGTTTTATTGATCATTAGGAGCATTTATTTCTTCTTTTGAGCACTAATCAATCTTTTCAATTTTTATATGCCGAAATGTCAATCTAATAAGTCATCTAATTCACAGTTAAGCAAAAGAAACATACACATCCAAATAACATGTCATACTCCACGCTGTTATGTGCTAGTGTGCTTGTGATAGTTTAGGTCAAACTTGTGAATCCTTAAATGTCTTAAAGGCAGTGATCTAGGTTCAAAACTTGATTATTGGCCTATATGTTCAAAGTGTTAAGCTAGCTGATGAATTCGAATCATAAAGTTCTGTTTAGATCACAAAAAAATTATTGGACGGAATGAACATGCATTTATCTATGAAAATAACATTATATATATGGGACATAGTGAGTGTGTTAATGTGTCCCTATACCCCCAAACTTAAATTGCACATTGTCCTCAATGTGTGAATAGCATGGAAGAAGCTGACCTGGGAGATGGAGAACTGATGGCTGGCATGGGTCGTAGCACGCCCCCAAACTTCAACTGGTTGCACTCACGCTGTCCTCTGAAAAAGAAAGAGAAACAAACATAAAATGGAAAACACATAATAATAAACAGATGGAAAAATAAACTACGAATAATAAAATGAAATAAACTAAGAAAAATGATATGCTTTGGGGTGCCTCCCATGAGTGCTAAGTTTAACGTCTTCAGCCAGACGTGATATCCTCTCACTGTTGATCATCAGGTGGTGCAGTCGAAGAGGTACCGGGTGTCGGAGGTAGGCGATCAAGAATGGCCTGCAGCATAGCCTCCTGTCGTGCTAACCGTGCCTCCAAACTATCCATGCGCTGATGCACGAGTGTGGTAGCAGCAGAGACCTCACCTCAAAAAGAGGACAGCTCAGCTAGGAAGTGCTGGGACTCAGTGGGTCCTATATCCGAATGATCCTCCTCTCGTATTGGGCTAATGACCGGGGGCTCGATATCCATACGATCCTCCTCAACTCGCTCAGCTGTTGGAGCAGGTATTAGGGGTCCTCGTGGCATATAAGAGATGTTGTGCGTCCACTGAGCCTTCTCGAAGAAGGGATGCTCTTGCACTGGCCCGTCACTGTGGGTCCCCTTAATCCCCTTCTTCTTAAGGATGGATGAGAGTAGGAACGGGAAAGGGAGGCCCCAAGCATTGGCTGTGGTGGTCTAACGGCCATGTACGTGATCCCAAAACTTGTGCAGCTGGCTCCAAATGACAGCTGGGATGGAGTACCAGTGGCCTCTATGGAAGGCATATAAGGACTGGAGAAACTGGTCTCGCCGCTGTGTCTTGTGCCCCATTGGACACACATTACGCTACAGGATCGTGTCTACAAGCCACAGTCGTGGAGGCAGCTTGGACCGGCTGGCCGCATTGTTATGTCTGTCGGCATACTGACCAGTGCACATGTATGTGATGATCTCAGCCAGAGCAAAGAACTTCGGCTGCTCCTTGATATCTATGTTTCAGGAGGGAACTCATCGGTGCAATGAAGAGCAGCGGCTATATCGGCACTAGTCACCTCGATGGGTGTGCTCCGGACTGAAGAAGTGAGAACTCATGGTCTGCTGCAGTCAAATGATAGGCTTGCGTAGAACTGGACTACGAGCTGGGAGTAAGCAGTGGAACAGACCGGCTTAAACAGCCTCTTCAACCCTCGATGTCGGAATGCTTGGATGGCCCATTGAGTGGCGTCCATGTGCCAGAATACGTCATTGATGGAGAAGGTGATCTCGAATAAAAGCTCTCTTTGCTCTATGTTAGGCCGAGATGACGAGGCATGACTGCTAGATGCACCAGAAGTGGAAACAGACGGTCTAGATATGTTTTTCTTTAGTTTCTGCCTGATTTACGATCGATCTTAATGAGGTGTGCTCGATCGCACACTGGCTATGCGCTCGATCGCAAATGTCGTGCGCTCAATCGCACACGGTCAGGCTTTTCCTCGAACAGCTTGTGTGCATCAAAAGACCAAGCTATGGTCTTGAGGATTTGAATGTGATCCCAACCTCCTGCAAACAGACAAGCACCCAATCATTCACAAAATACATCTATTTATACTTGAAAAGTAATTAAAATATATTAAAAATTCATGTGTGTGTATCAAAATGAGTACCTTGTGTATGGATGTAATGGGTAACATGGGGAGGGTGTATGTGGCAGAAATGGCTGATGACGGTGGTGATAGTGGATGTCAGTGGTGATGGGGAGTGAGGATGGAGGTGATTGTGAAGTGGAGAGTGTGAGTGAGAACGACTAAGTGTGAGGGTGTGAGTGTGAGAGTGTGAGTCTTGTGCGAGAGGGAGTGTGAATGAAAATTTGTAGATTTATATCTAAACCTTCTACCACGAGTGCGCTTGATCGCACATGGGTTGCGTTCGATCGCATTTGTGCGCTCGAGCATGTGTAAGGACACGTTCGATCGCACACTTGCGCTCGATCGCACTGGATGATGCGATCGATCACAAGCAGTGTGTCTGGGCAAAAATAACAACTTATCTCAGCTGAAAATGATAATTTTTGGAACAGTACAACCTTACCATTTGTTAGTGGCCTCAGTACCACTAACCTCTGTAGAGATGCTTGAGTGGTATGAATAATCGAAATGAATTTTTGCTCAAGCACTCTCGTGTTTCTGTGCTAGTTGGTTGGAGGGGGGCACTTAGAGCCCACCTCTTGTGGCTCTAATGCCTGTGTGTCAGCTGTATACTGAACCTCTTCAAGGGCCAAGTCTTCATCTCTTGGAGGAAATTGAATGTCGAGGTAAGGTTTGGCTCTGTGTCCATTTATTGTAAAGAGCTGATTCCAGCTTGGGCTACAGACTTCTAATGCACCATGAGGGAAGACCTTGGTGACCATGTATGGACTGCACCATCTGGATTTGAGCTTGCCTGGGAACAGTCTCAATCGCGAGTCATATAGCAGCACCTTTTTTCCTACATGGAACTCCTTCCGTACTAGTTGTTTGTCATGATAAGCTTTTGTCCATTCTTTGTACAACTTTGCATTCTCATAGGCATCATATCTCAATTCTTTAAGCTCATTTAGATGCAGCTTTCTTTTCTCACCCGCTTACTTCATGTCAAAGTTGAACTGCTTTATGGCCCAATATGCTCGATGTTCGAATTCCACCGGTAGATGGCATGCTTTTCCAAAAACTAGACAGTAGGGAGACATGCCTATTGGGATTTTATAGGCTGTCCTATATGCCCATAGAGCATCATTTAGGCGTAGAGACCAATCCTTTCGGTTAGGCTTCACAGACTTTTCTAATATTCCCTTGATCTCTCGGTTACTAATCTCCACTTGGCCACTGGTTTGAGGATGATATGCAGTGCCAACTTTATGAGTGATCCCATACTTCCGGAGTAGTTCGGCAAAAGAACGATGATGAAAGTGACTGCCCCCATCACTGATGATTGCTCTTGGAGTTTCAAACCTAGTAAAAATGTTAGCCTGCAGAAACTTGATAACCACTTTGTGATCATTAGTCCATGAGGGGACAGCCTCGACCTATTTAGACACATAATCCATGCCCACAAGAATATATAAATAACCAAATGAGTTAGGAAATGGTCCTATGAAATCAATGCCCCATACATCAAAAAGTTCTACTATATGAATATTTTGTAAGGGCATTTGATTTCGGGAAGAGATGTTACCTGTCCGCTGTCATCTATCACATGAGCTGCAAAAAGAGAAAGCATCTTTAAACAGATTAAGCTAGTAAAAACCAGATTGGAGTACCTTAAGAGCTGTTCATTTTGCCCTAAAATGTCCTCCACAAGCAAACTGGTGGCAGTGTTGCAATAAGCTCAAGTGCTCCTCTTCTGGGATACACCGTCTGATGATTTGATCGGGACAAGCTTTGAAAAGATAAGGATCATCCCAATAGTAATGTCTTGACAAAGATATCAGCCATTTTTTTTCTTGAGTGGTCATGCTTAGAGGAAAACCTTTAGCAGTTAGATAATTTACTATATCAGCGTACCATGGAAGTTTTACCTCTCGTGTGAATAGTTGTTCATCGGGGAAGTTCTCATTTAATGGTAACTCTTTATCATCACTCTCATAGGAAAGTCTTGACAAATGATCCGCAACTACATTCTCATTACCTTTCTTGTCTTTGATCTCTAAATCGAATTCTTGTAGTAGGAGTACCCATCTGATTAGCCTAGGCTTTGCATCTTTCTTATTGATCCTTTGACCTAAGACAGCTCCCAAAGCGAAATCACTAGCATTACACATTAATTCAAAAGGGAGATTCCAATCCGGTGCCATCATTATCGGGGCAGATGTGAGAACATTCTTTAATATGTTGAAAGCTTGCATACAATTATTATTCCATTCAAACTTAGTATCTTTGGCTAACAACGCACAAACAGGTCTCGAGATTTTGGGGAAGTCCTTGATGAATCTTCTATAGAAACTAGCATGTCCAATGAAACTTCTAATGCCTTTGACTGTGAGAGAGGGAGGTAACTTTAAAATAATATATATTTTAGCTTTGTCGACCTCAATACCTCTGTTTGAGATGGAATGACCCAACATAATACCTTGTTGAACCATGAAGTGGCATTTCTCCCAATTTAGCACTAAATTACTCTCTTCACATCTCTTTAGGACATTTTCTAAATGATTTAGGCACTCATTGAAATTAGATCCAAAGACACTAAAATCGTCCATGAACACCTCAATATATTTCTCTACCATATCGGAAAAAAAAGGTTCATCATACATCTTTGAAAAGTGGCTGGTGCGTTGTATAAACCGAATGACATTCTTCTATAAGCAAATGTACCAAAAGGACATGTGAAGGTAGTCTTTTCTTGATCCTCAGGTGCTATGGCAATTTGATTGTATCCACTGTACCCATCCAAGAAACAATAGTAACTGTGATCGGCTAATCTCTCCAACATTTGATCGATGAATGGTAAGGGGAAATGATCTTTTCTGGTTTCCTTATTTAGTTTCCGGTAATCGATACATACTCTCCAACCCATTGTTTTTCTTGTAGGTATGAGCTCCTCATTTTCATTTTTCATTACTGTGATCCCATTTTTCTTAGGAACAACTTGAACCGGGCTCACTCATTTGCTATCTGATATAGGGTAGATGATGCCGACATCTAGTAGCTTCAATACCTCGGCCTTTACTACATCCTTCATGTGTGGGTTAAGTCGTCTTTTAGCATCTCGAGTGGGCCTTGCTTCTTCTTCAAGGTAGATACTATGCATACATTTTGCTGGACTTATCCCTTGATGTCAGCAATGGTCCACCCAATGGCAGATTTATATTCCCTAAGAACTCTTAACAACTTCTCTTCTTCTCCACTACTCAAGTTAGCAGCTACAATCACAGGTAAAGTCTTATTTTCTCCTAAATAGGCATATGTCAAATGTTCAGGTAGTTGCTTTAGTTCCAATGTTGGTGCCTGGATAATGGATGGAAGAAGAGTAGTATTAGTGGGTATGAGAGATTCAAATGGAGGAGGATACTTACTGGAATATTTTGGAGAAGTCTCAAGGAGGTGCGCAGTTATGATGATGTCATCAGTAATATCTTCATAATCTTGCTCCATATCCACCTCTGTGAAGCTGTGGATGAGAGTGGTCTCCAATGGATCAATGTTTTGGACCTGAAAAGCTTGCTCAACAAAGTTTTGTATCATACATACATTAAAGTATTCCAAGTCATCTTGAGGAAGTTTCATTGCATCAAATATTTTAAACTCTATTTTCTCACCATTGATTTTCATACTCATTATATCTTTTTTCACACAAATCTTAGTGTCAGTAGTTCTCATGAAGGGTCTCCCTAATATGATGGGTAAGGGCATTGGCATAGGGCACTCTTCCATGTCTAATACGATGAAATCAGCAGGTAAGATGAACTCTCCAACTTTTACTAGGACATCCTCGAGAATACCCCTAGGTCTTTTAATACTCCTATCTTCCAATTGTAAGGTAATAGACGTTGGTTGTAACTCCCCCAAGCCTAGGGTCTCGAATACCATGTAAGGTAGTAAGTTTACCCCCGGTGCTAAGTCTAGTAATGCTTTGTCATATAGCTGATCACCTATTCTACAGGGAATAGTAAAACTATCCGGATCTTTCAGTTTGGGTGGGAGTTTTCTTAGTAGTACAACACTTACTTCTTCAGTTAATGCTACAGTTTCATGTTCTTGAAATTTCCTTTTATGAGTGCAACAATCTTTTAGGAACTTAGCATAGGCGGGTATTTGATGAATTGTATCTAGTAATGGAATATTAATTTCAACTTTCCGTAAGGTTTCAAAAATATCAAGTAGTTTATTGTTTTTCTTTTGTTTTACTAACCTTTGCGGGAAGTGTGGTGCATTCACCTTCTCCATCTCACTTACCCTTGATGCTGATGGTGTCTTTTTGGATGCTGCTGGAGATTCCTCGGATCCGATCACTTTTCCATTTCTCAAGGTTGTGATAGCCTTTAGTTGTTTATGCCCCCCAGGGTTGGGTAATGTTTGAGCTGGGAGCTCCCCTTGCTTTCTGACACTGAGCTCTTTAGTTAGTTGTCCCATTTGTACCTCTAGTCTTTGAATTGCTTGCTCATGTGCCGCAGTGGTTTGTTTTTGCTGAGTCATGAACTGTTCTTGTGATGTTACCAGTTGTCTTATTAGACTTTCGAGGTCGTTTTTCTTTGGTTCGGGAGTAGCATGAGCAGTGGGATGGGGGTTTCGTTACTGTCCTTGATTGTTCTGGTTATTGCTCCACGAGAAATTTGGGTGGTTTCGCCATCCAGGGTTGTACGTGTTGGCATATGGGTTGTTCTTCGGTGGATAATTGTTAGGCCCCATGTAGTTGGCTTGTTCCGGATCTGCAGATGAGTACAAATGACACGTATCAGTATTATGGTTGTATTGAGAACAAATTGCACATACCTGGAGTGGGGTCGATGGTAGGCTGGATGAGGCATTTTGAGTAGTCATGACTTTTACAATTATATCTAGTTTTCTCTCAATTACTGCCATTTGAGGGGAAGATCCTCCATTTAGATTTACTTCATAGACACTTTTACCTTTAGTTACATGTCTACCTCGAGAGGAGAATTGCTGGGTGTGCTCGCTGAGGGTTTCGAAGAGCTCCATTGCTTCTTCACTGCTTTTCTCCATTAGGACTCCTCCACAACCTGAATCAACAATACATTTGTTAGTATCATTTAAACCTTTATAGAATGGTTATACCAGTTCATCTTGAGGCAGGTTATGGTGTGGACATTTCAGTAGCAGCTCGTTGAAGTGTCCTCATCCTTCGAAGAAGAGGTCCCCATCCTTTTGTTGGAAGGACTGGATCTCCTTCCTCATTTGCCTTGTCTTTTGGGCTAGAAAGAACTTCTTCAGGAACTTGCTTGCCAACTCCTCCTTAGTGTGGGTGGAAACTGCAGGCAAAGAATTATACCAAAGTTTAGCATTATCTTTCAAGGAAAAAGGGAACATAATCAACCTTATTCCTTCTTGGTCTAGTCCTTGTATGTGCTGGAACTTGCAAAAATTGAAAAATTCTCGGATGTGTAAGTGTGGATCTTCGTTAGGAGTACCTCCAAAATAAGTCAAAGCATTCAAGATTTACGGAGATATGTAATAATTTCCTGCCACCTCAGGTTGATATGCAATGCATGATGGTTGATCAATGTTCCGAGGGATGAAGGAGTGCTTCATCGGTACTCGTGCAGGTGGTTGCTGATTCTCGAGCTGTTCCACCATTTGTGTTTCGTTCTCGACTTTTTTTTTGTTCTTCTCGAAGTTATTCCTTAGCTTTTTTCAGATAGTCGGCTCAAGCTTGGGATCAAGGGGTGAGAATGTTGGATGTTGGGATCGCAGTCCATGCATAAATCAAGAAAACCGGCTTCAGTGCAGCAGTGCAACTCTGCTGCTCGGGTAAATCTCTGCCCTAAATGCGCTCGATCGCATAGGAGGTTGTGATCGATCGCAAGTACCACAGAAAGTGTGATTTAGGGTTTACGTGCCTGAAATAGAAAATGAATTTGATTAGGTTTTGATAAAACAAAGATAGTAAAAGTAAAGTAATAATAATAATGATTAAACGAAAGTAATCCTAAAATGAACTTTTAGCGCAATCCCCGGCAACGGCGCCAAAAACTTGTTGAACGATTATATACTTAAATAATTAAGCAGATAATCGTACTAGTTTTACTTGCAAGTGCACAAGGTCGACAGTGTAGTGTAGTGTGCGAAAGCAATATCATCTCCACAGAGATTGGTAAAGTTCAGTTTTTAGAATTAGTTTCTTTAAAGTAAAAAGAAATGAAATAATTTTTGAACATGAGTTGATAATAATAAAGACATAGGGCTTTGATATCTACCACTAGTCATACTTTCCCAATTGTATAATGTATCAGTGCAGTAGCCTTGTCATGCATACCTTCTGGTTGTCAACCTAAGGGCATGGTATCTACTCCTTAAGCTATTGATTTCCCTAAGCAATGAGTTAGGCATGGTATTTACTCTAACTCTTTTCTTCTTTAAGGGATTCAGCATGGTATCTGAGTTGTTCCTTAAGAAAACATAAGTACTATGGAAATCGACAACCACATGAGACCTAGGGCATGGTATCTACTCCTGGTTTCCCATGTTGATTAACTCGGGTATCCGGATAAGATATCCCTTGTTACTAATGTTAGACCCAGGACTCGGTCATCTAAATTGATCTAACTAACAGGTCCATACCCCATGCATACGCTGGCCATACACATACATATGAGGAACTTAAATAAGCACAGGCATTAATCAAGTTAAGCAACATAATAAAGGCTATTGGCAAAGATTTATAAATGCATAAATATATGAGAAAGCATAACTAGGGCTTCAATCGAGCCCTATAAGAAAGTTAGTTACACATGTTGTCTAAAAACATCATTTATAAACTAAATATAAAGAGAAGAATAAACCCGAGAGAAGAGACGTCAATTCTCTCCCAAAGCTTACAACTCCAAGTAAAAGCTAAGAGAAGTGTTCTCTAAGTTGTGGTGAATTGTGTGTGCTTTACAAGTGTATTTATAGGTCTTTGAGAAGTCCTAAGAGGTGCAGGAAACCCTAAACTTTCTAAACCGACAAAAACTCTTTATTTCCAAAACAAGGTTCTGCAGTTTACTGTTCATGCCCGTATATGTGCGCTCGATCGCAGTACTGCGCTCGATCCCTCTTGTGCGCGCACAATCGCAATGTGCGCTCGATCGCATTGCATATTGCGATCGATCGCAGACTGACCAGAGACTGCTCCAAGATTTCCAGGCTTCTTCCTTTAAGTTCCAAAACTGCTTATTTTCTTCTAAAACCTATAAAACACATGTGAAATACACAAATGAAGTAAAACAAACTAAATTAACGTAACTAAGGACCTAATAAATGTAAATAAGCGGGCTTAAATATGAATATTTAAGCACCTATCACCACCCTTGAGACGATGTCATCATATTTTGAAAATCCTAGCACAATACATATATGCAACAAAGAAAATAAACAACACCAAAAGAAATTTTTCATAAATCCTCAACCCTCAATAGGGGAGTTACATCAATCTGATATTTAAATATTCTATACAACGTAAAAAGCATGAATATTTACAAAATAAATTTTTATTTTATTTTCTCATTAGTCTGAGGATGTTGAAACGTACGTAGCTTATAGAAAATGATTTCTTCTGAACCTCAACTCACCAAACTATTTGTCAAGCCTGCTACTTGAAAATCATTGTATAATGAAGAGTTAGTTTCACAAACTCAGTGAATTAAATTTACTAAAAATACTCATTTGTATAAATAGTCTTTTAATATTTAAATCAATTTATATCTCCTACACTTGATACTAGTACTCTACTATCACTATTCATGTCATAATATCCATTCTCTATCATTCTTTTCCTATTGTTTATTGGTTCACCTCAAGACCATCAATTATCTCATAATTACCTCGCAATGAGGTTCACATCATAAAGTCTACCATTTAGATAGTTCTTATCACTATAACAATAACACCATACCTGAGCATTTCAATCATCTTACTATCATAACTGTCTCTTTCTATGAGACTAAACCACCTATAATTATATTCACAAGAATACACCACACCTCAACATTTCAATAATCTTATCACAATAACTGTCTCTTTCTGTGAGACTCAACCATTTATAATTAAATTCACAATTAATACATCACACATCAGTATTTCAATAATGCAAGTAATAATTAAAACAGATGCAATACCTTAAATACTTTCCTTTTCCACAAACACTTTCCCCATTCTCTCTTTTGGTGATATGGACTCACATTAGTTTTGGAGCTTTATGACCTAAGTTGAGAACTTTTTAGGACCTTGATAAGATCTTGGCCAAGATAGTGAAAGCTAAACTAGTAGAACCCAAGACAATGAATCTAAAGGTTAAGCAAGTACCAACAATACTAGTGAAAAAGTGAAAGGTTTTTGGGATAATAGTAATAATAAGGAAGAGCAAGTGCGTTATATGACTTGAGATGGCCATCACTTCAAACCTCTAAACCTTAAAGTTAATCATCCTGGTCGAGAACTTGAGACATCTGAAAGAATTGAAAAGATCAAAGAGAAAAAAGAAAAAGAAAAAAAGAGAAAGAAAACTTAATGATACGACAGTTAAAGAAGACGCAAGCAAACATATCAATACAGGGTTTATTGATGACAATTGTTAAGCATTGACAGATAATACCACTTGGGAGAATTGAAAATCCCTCTCAATACTAGACCCGAAGATCTCTTGGCATTTATCCATGTGTCCAAGAAGGATAGGTTAAAAATCAAATTCACCAATAAAGACCTACCACCTAAGGGAGCTCTCCATTCTAAAGCTTTATATTTGACTGCTGAAAGTGAAGGGAAAAAGGATATCGTTTGTTCAAGTAGACAATGGTTTCACTCTAAATGTATATCCAATGAGAACCATGCAAGCTTTGGGCATGAAGCCAGGCGATTTAGTCATTGCAGCCAAACAAAGAGGGCTTATGATAACACCAGGAGAGTTATAATATGAATGGTACACTACACTACACTGCACTACCATAGATCTATAGCATAGAAGTAGTTTCATCTACACTACACTAGAAGGTCATGTACAAAAGAGGTGGTGAGATAGTAACTCTGTATGGAGATGAAATAAGCATCATCCTTATCTTCGGTATTGGATCTGAAAACAAAGACTTGCATGGTTTTGCTTTCAAAGAAATGGATTTAATAAAAAATATACGTGTTGACTTTAGTCCTTACTTCAATCCAGTAGTAGCCCATATCATGAAGAACATGCATTACCACCGTGGGGCAGGTTTGGGTAAGAGGGCACAAAGCTTTGCAAGTTTTCCAAATTTCAAGCAGCAAAAGAAAAAGTATGGTTTGGGATATAATCCTACCAAGAAAGAAGGGAAGTTGGTGTTGAAAGGTGATGACTTCCTCTACTATAGATTCCCAGAACCATGGTTGGACAAAAATACTCAAAATAAGTACTCAAGTTTCAAGATTTTCTTTGATTTCGAGTTTTTGAAAAGGAAAAAAGAAGTCAGTGCACCAAAGTTAAATCAACTACAAGACTGGATCGAGTACCTAGATAGAAAGGCAAAAAAGATCATCATGACTAAAAATGATAAGGTTGTTACACCAATTTAGGACCCTAGTTCACTTATATTCCTGTCAATGGCCATGTTGGTCATTGAAAGATCAAAAAGAAGACAATGTTGCCGTTCAAGAAAGGTCTGCCAGAGCCAATTAATGACGAGTCTGGTGGGGAGTCAAGTCTTGAGTCATTTTCCTCTTTTTCTTCTATTTTGAATGGTGAGTAAGGGGATGTTATCCCTACCCCTTACCAAGTTAAGTCTAAGGGTGTTATTGATAAAATAATTAATAAGATGAGTAATAATTTTGCGTATTTTAAGTCTTTGTTATGTGATAAGAAAACCCAAAATATCTGCTCAATTGGGATGGTGACTGATCTCAATGTCACTTATGTGGTAGATACTAAAACAAATACGTGGGTGCTCATTAGAGAACGAGTTCATTGAATATGACTCGACTTAAAAACACCTACATAGAGTTTTACTTGCTTGTCAATAAGTAGTTCTTATATTACATTTGTGCATGTGGTCCTTAGACCTGAAACACCATGGTTATCTTGTATGTGACTTATTAAACTTTGATGTTGTTTAATATGGTTCTATCCATTGATCATTAATTAGTAGTAATTGGGTATAATAGGTTTTATATGGAGGTATACGAGTATACAATAAGGGATTGATCACTTCTAAGCAAAATGAGAGAATATCCTATGTGATCTACTAATATATGATTTGGAAAGTTCCATGGCCAAGGAAAGGTGAGAATTAGAAAGAATTTTCTAATTTCACCATTAGAATTATATTATTGATATCTAGACATATAGAATTAATGTTAAGGGTTTGACAGTAATTTCATACCCTAATTAACTTAATTAGGACATTGCATAATAGAATGATTGAATTACATGGTAATTAAGAGAGAAATCTTAATTCGGGATTTGTCTTATGTAGACTAACTTTAGAGATCGCATAGTTTTGTGATTGTTGTAAATTCAAGAACGCAAAGGAATTTGGATTTGGGCGTGTTAGAGAATTCGGTAATAGCAACTTCAAGGAGTCAAGAACAATGCAAATCATAGGCAACGATTCTAATCCTTGAATCTTCTTGTTCAACATATGTTTCTTCTCAATAGATTATAGACATTCTTAGCCAGATCAATGACATTCTCGGTGATTTTAGCCATATCCTTCTTCAACACCACCATAGTTTCTTTAGTATTGTCTATGTTATTGCCATATCAAGCAGTGTTTTCTTCATTTGTTTGGTTATTTACCTTTGATTAGTTGTTTTGAACTTGTCGATCACTGCTTTAAAGGTCTGTTTAGAATCATATTATAGTAGTGAAACTAGAAAACCTCCATATCACCCATAAATTTTCCAAAACCACCAATAATAGTTACATTGGTCAGCATATCCATAACCTTTTTTTGCAACTTCTTTCTCATGTTCTCCTTCTCTCTATAGTAGGTTAAAAGCTTCAATAGGTCAGACACATCGATAATATTTGAATGCCCAGATTTAATGGTGCTTGCTGGACTCAAGGTGAATCTGAGAGGAGGTTTTCAGGTTGGTTTGGAAGTTCTAAAATTTCTAAACACAATAGTGAGTCTACTAAATGGTGCCATGAGGGAAGTAGGGTCCGATGCTTTTTTGAAGGTCGTTCTTTTATAAGATTAATTTATATAGAAGATATCCATTCGGTGTCAAACTGTTTAAGCAATTGTCTTGTTGTCCTTGCTCTCTTATCAATTATTTCCACCAAAACTACAATATTTTCAAGCATCACCAGGAAACTAACTTATAAGCATTTTTTATATTTGATCATTACAATCATTTCTGAGTCAATATTGCTTTATTAATCATAAGTACAACATGTTCAAAATAAAATCTTATATTTGGAAATGCATTCTCTATTAAAGAGTTTAAGAAAAGAGTATCATCTTCATAAGGAACAACTATGTAAGAAATTCTCTTGTTGTCCTTGCTCTCTTATCAATTGTCTCATCAATATTACAATATTTCTAAGCATTACCAGGAAACAAACTTATAAGCAAGTTTTTTTATTTGATCAAACAATCATTTTTTTTGGAATCTATTGCTTTATTAATCATAAGTCACATGTTCATAATGAAATCTTATATTTGGAAATATATTCTCTACTAAAAAGTTTAAGGAAAGACTATCATCTTCATATGAAACAATTTAGGAGCTAGTAGTCTAATCTTATCACCAATAGTTGGTTTTTCGGTTCCATCACCGATCCGTTGCAGGAGTTCACTAAATGATGCATCAAATTTGGCACAAAAATTTTTCTTTAACTTTATCTTTTCAATATAGGCCATAAATATGATTTCACCAGGCTTGTATTCATTTTTTTTTTCACTCGTGTTGCTTTCTAAACAAAAGAGTTGAACATGATGAAAATCACCACTAAATACCACCGTTTCTCCACAAAATGGTAAAAGACAATGAAATATCTTTCAACATCTGATCAAAGCTAATCATGGATGCTTCATCCCATATGATAAGCTTTGTAACTTACAATAACTTAACAATCCCCATTTTGCTTGAATGAGTTCCTCATTCTTCCAATAACATGGATGCAACTATTATTGACATTGCAGTTGCAATAGCAATATAGTCTTTCGATATCAGGTATCATGAATCGCCATATATAGATATGTTTTTCTAGTTCCACCGGTTTATTAATGAAAAGAGCCCCAAATTTTATTGAAAAGACTCTTCTAATATGGTATCATGTGCATATCTTTGTTCTTTATTCAGTGTTAAATTTACAAGATATCTTGCTCTCATATAATGATTTTCAATTCATCTTCAATATCTTTTGAACATTTTTTTCTTCATTTAAATCAATATTATAATCATTCAAAGAGAACTCATAAATGTTTACATTCCCATTGATTCTAATATGGAGTTAATATTTTGTAGCACTTTAGTCCTAATGTAATCTATTGAGATACCACTAAGTTTCACATGATCTTTAGATATTGCTTCTTCAAATTTTTTCCGCAAAAATTTAGGATTGGTAGGATTACAATGGACTAAAACTATAGCAAATAAGCACGTCAAAATATAAGGCATTTAATATGCAAATACGTCTTGTGAACGTTGCTTAATACTTTTATTAGAATCTAACAATTCTCAGGAGGACCTTTCTTTTGCTAGACCAGATTTTGATGACATTCATGTGCTGAAACAATCCTTCCATTTGTCTATAAATAGGCTTTGTTTTTTTTTTTTAACACAACAACGTATATAATGACTAGACTTGTTATTAAGATTAGTGCAAGGTGGTTTGGGTTGAGAACCCCCCTTTGAACTTGTGGTTGTGTTAGCTGTAGAATGTTTATCTGGTTAATTTATTAATGAAGTGTGTTTTGTTCCTTTCAAAGAAAAATTCATGTAATCGCTTTATAAAAAGATGAAACATGAATTCTTTTGACACTTTTCAAGTCATTCTTTTTTTAATTTGAATTGTAATAAATTAATATACCACATGTTATTTTTTTTTTTCACATGCAACACATGTACAACAATTTCTAATATTGATAGAAATGGAAATAAATATATAAAGGTGATATAATAATTTAGAGTTATGAAAAAATATAGATTAAAAGAGATGGATGAAATCACTTCCATATAAAAAAAAAAAAAAAAATGGATGAAATCACAAAATAAGACGATTGAAAAAAAACACATGTGATCCTATTAAAAGAAAAGGAATAAAGTGTAAGTTTGATCTTAGAAGTTACAATTTAATCTCTAAACAAAAAAAAAAAATCTCAATTGAATCTTTAAAACAGTGTTTACAATGCAATCATTTTTCACCTATTGAAATCTCACCATTTTCAAATATAGTGGACAATAACATTGCTTTTAAGGGCTGTTACCGGTTTTATCAACCGCAATAAGGAAAAAAAAAGTAGGCATTTGTTTGGGGAGGGTTTTCAAAAACTTTTTTCAGTGTTCAAATATTAAAATCACTTTTCAAACACTGCTAACATGTTTGGCAAGGGAGTTTTGCAAAACAGTTTTTAAACATTGTTTTCAAAATAAGGGTTTTCAAACATTGATTTCCGAAAACTCCAGGCATGTTTGGTAACAGTTTTCAGTGTTCGAAAACTGTTTTCGAAAAAAATTTCTGAAAACAGTTTTCAGTTTTCGGTGTTCAAAAACATGTTTAGATAACGGTGTTTGAAAACTGTTTCCAAAACAATTTTCAGTGAAATGTTGTTTGGATAATCAGTGTTCAAAAACTGTTTTGAAAATAGAAAACTGCTTGGATTACACTTTCTTGTAACTATTTTCAGCTTTCAGTTTTCAGCGTTCAGTTTAAATTTTAATATCTAAAATTAATTTTATTTCTCATATTTACTAAATACATTTTTTAAGCACACACCAAATACTTGGAAATAATTAATATTATTTTATTTTTAAAATGTTAGTATTTTTTATATATCATGGATCAAAAATGACAACACTCTTCCCTTGGTCATGTCATGTTTACTAAATAAATTCTTAAAAATAAAAATAAAAAATATAATATATCTTTCACAATTTGATAAAATATGAACAACCAACCCATCAAATACAGTATTCAAGTTTGTATTAAGGGCTGGTACCGATTTTATCAACCGCAATAAGAAAAAAAAGTAGGGGCATGTTTGGTAACAGTTTTCAGTTTTCAGTGTTCGAAAAAAGTTTTCAGTGTTCAAAAAGAGTTTCTGAAAACAATTTTCTGATGAAAACATGTTTGGATAACTGTAACTCGAAAATTGTTTCCAAAACAGTTTTCAGTGAAATGTTGTTTGGATAATCAGTGTTCAAAAACTGTTTTGAAAATAGAAAACTGTTTGGATTACACCTTCTTGTAATTGTTTTCAGTTTTCAGTTTTCAATTTAAATTTTAAAATCTAAAACCAATTTTATTTTTCATATTTACTAAATACATTTTTTTAGTACACACAAAATACTTGAAAAAAATTAATATTATTTTATTTTTAAAGATGGAAGTGGAAGAATATTTTATTTATTAAATATTTTAAAATTCAATTTACGTCTTTAAAATCTATTACTATTATAAGACTATGATTTTATTAAGGGACAAGTTTTAATTTCATTGTAATTGTATGGCTACTGGATACTAAGACTTAAGAAGGAAGAAAAAAATTTAACAGCTAAAAGTGTGAGATGCAAATTGATATTTCATTGAAAGACTGAAAATGTAGGATGATATAGTGATGATTTTAATACACAAAATTGCACCGTATAAAGATGGTGCATAAACAAGGAATTGAAATTTCACAAATTATTAGTTATACAAGGACAACTAAATTACAACCTTGAAGTGAATTCCTAAACTCATTTTATTCTTCACTTCCTTGTTCTCATTCCATCGTTGAATCGACTAAATTACAAAACCCGAACTACTATCTCTCGATGAGAGAATAAATCACAAACTTACAAGGCAGAAATGTCACACAAATGGTGATGTTGTCTTGCCCCTATTAGTTGTGATCATACTTGGAGTTTGTAGCAGCCAAGAGAGCAGCCCCAATCCTAGAACCATCTTTAGAATGTTCAATGATCACATTTTGTGATACTTCCATCCCTAGAAGCTCTATTACTGAATCTTGCAAATATCCTCTGTACTGGGGGTTGTGCTCATACAACCCTCCATCCATAGCCACCACTGTTCTCCTTCCGAAGATGAGACCTCTTGAATCCTCCTCCATCTTTTGAAGAATCCCCACAATTCCAGCATCGACTATGCGCCCTCTTCGCTTCACTATGACATCACAAACCTCTAAGACAATCTTCCTTGCACTTAAGTTGGCCTCAACCTGATTAGAAAATCAAACGAAAAAGACTTGTCAAGCAAAAGACATTTAAACTTCAAGAACAAAATTATGCCAAAGATATTTGTCCTGTAGTGATGACTAAATTGAATTAATCAATGTATCTTTTATTTCAATATGTATATCTCTTAGGATATCAATATCAAGTCAGGAAGTTTCAAGATGAACATTAAACCTTGAGAGGAATTAAAAAGCCTGAGAAACCTCAAGACAAATCATTGAGGCAGAGAGAGAAAGTGGAATTTCCTAGTAAAATGAACAAATTAAGATGGCCTTGAACTTCCACAATTTTTTTTTGACAGGTGAAACTTCTACTAGTTCTTGTGATTACTAAGATTCTATTCTTCCTAAACAACTTTCTTTTCTTTTATAAGTAATTCTTCCTAAAGAACTTAATCCAGATTATACTAGCAGCTCTAAAGAGAGAAAAATTTCATCAAAATATACATTCAAATAAATGGCAACATGCTTGTCAGTTTCAGTATAAAACAGCAGCACATGCTTCCCATAAAAATCAGTGATTAATCTTTACCTGGTCAAGAGAAAACCTTAGCACATATATCAGTCTTTTACTTTAGTTGTCTTTGCTTCTAATTAAAAAACTTTCCCAACATAATGAGACACGAAACTTCTCAAACTACATCATTTACCTTTTGAATTAACGTACGAATCGGGTCCTCATTTTATTAAGGGAAATCTTCTTAATGAATAACTCACTAAGTTATAATTCCAGAAAATGAACTAATGCAGAAAAAAATCACAGTAGCTCATTCATCACAATTTAATCTTTGCAATGCCTTGTCTAATCTAACAATATCATCCTACTAACCCTTCTTGAATAATATAAGAACAAAGAAATGAGGGGGCTGACATTTAAACACAGAAACAATCAACTTGCCACATGCTTGTTGATATTGAAAGAAAAAAGAACCCAGTAATGACTATGAACTAAAAGCAAACACCTGGAGTACATTACAGATAAACAACTTATTACACCAAAAACCAGCAAGTTATAAATCCACAGAAATCACAACTTTCATCTTTTGTTCCAACAGATGAGCATTACTCTTAAGCACAATTACCCATTACACAACTGTGACTATTTAGATGCTTCCATGGCCATCAAAGCAGCTGACTTCTAAAACAATAATCTATCACACAAAAAGATAGTAAAATAATTTTCAAACAGACATCTTATGATGCTTTGCTGGCCACTCAAAGGAGCTTATTGGACACCTCCACTAGAAATGTCACGGAAGCATTCAAAATAACTCACTCAGGCAATAACAAAAACCAAATATCAAGCCACTACAGATCTCAATATTTTCTTAATCAATAATATATCATGGAAAACAAACCCAAAATCATACCAACTAAATCATCAATCTTATCACCTAAATCAGACATGTTTTTCGTCATCTTCAATCAATTTTTCCTTACTATCAAATACCCAGAAATCTAGAAAAATCAAACAAATCTAAATAAGACAAAAAAAATGAAAAAAGAAGCACTGAAAAACACACCATAGCTTTGAAGGGTTTGATCGTCCTTTAGGATGCAACCCTTGTAAATCACCAGAAAGAGAAAGAAAAAGTCGCATACCTTAAATCACCAGAAATCATCAGCAAATTAAGTGTCCTTGAGAAAAATTGTAGGACACCGCTTTTGTCGAGCGTCGAAAGGCTTTGGTAGCAGATGGGGCTTGCGATTTCTTCACAGCAAGGGTGGGTTCTTCACAACAAGGGTGCGTGAAGAGAGTCTAAATGAGTTTCATCAGGCGTGGGTTTCTGTGGATAGTGACAAAATGGGTGATGGTAATGAAGAGAGGGGATATGGGTTTCTGTTTCAGTTCATGGTGACGGAGTGTCAAACGAGAGAGAAGGTGAGCTGGGTAAGGAGGATGGCGAGAGTGGAGAGATGCAGAAGAGAGAGAGGGGAGAGAGATGAGACTCGCAAAAGAGAGAGAACACTCGATCGAGAACAGTAAGCAGAGGGCAGAGAGCAGTGTTTAGGTGCTACAAAATTGAAAACGAACACTGAAAACTCTAATTGGGAGTTTTGTAAAATCAATATTTGAACACTGAAATAATGAAAACTCTTTTTAAAAACTGATTCTCAAAACTGGTAGCCAAACGTTAAAACAGAGGTTTGAAAACTGTTTTTGAGTTTTGAACACTGAAAAGGGTTTTTGAAAACCCTTTCCAAACATACCTTAGGTATTTTGAAAAATTCTAGTTATTTTAACGGAAAAATTATAAGAAAGAATCACATTGAATAAAATATAAATTTAGAGATTCAATTAAGACTTATATTTTGTTTAGGGACCAAATTGCAATCACCACTTAGCAACCAAATTTGCACTTTACCCTTTTTCTTTTAATCAGATCGTAAGTGTTTTTTTTTTTTCATGAGTCCTACTTTTCGTGATTTCATCCGCTTTTTCTTCCGTTTTGAACTGCAACGCCTCACGCCAGGACTTCTCAGCTCAGCCATCTCCGTCCTCCATCGATTCGTTGCCTTTGTTTGTTTCCTTCCTCCATCGGATATTACTTGGGGTAAGTCAAAAGTGGGTTCTATCTCTTCTCTTTTTCTTTCTCTTTCTTCTCTCCCTCAGACCCCTCTTTTTTCTCTCCCTCAGACCCTCACCAAAGCTCAGCTTTTTCGCTCTTCCTTCCAGTAGCACCAGTAGCGGCTCTGACTCTCTCCACGGCTTGGTTTCAATTTTCCGGCGAAGCTATCCCACCAGTCACCAGCACCTTCAATCCTCCCTGCCGAGTGCCAGGTTACAAAACACTCTTTTGAGTTATGAGCTTTTAAGTTTTTTGTTTTTCATGATTTGAAATTGAAATTCTGCTATTTTTCTATTTCCTCTATGATATCTTGAGGTATACCTGACTTTTATGGTGCGTGGAACTTTTTTTTTTTGATGGAATGGTACGTGGAATTGAAACTTGAAACCCTAGTCCCTGTATTACAGTTGTAATTTGTAAACAAAGCAAGCAGCATTCTTTTCTGCAATGGAGTAGGATTTTTTATTATTTAGTTTAGGCATTCTTTTATTAGTTCATAGATCTTTTAGGCCTGCAGGTAGTCTTAAATAATAAGATTGTTTGAGCAATTTAATCTGGTGCTTCTTAGGAGTGGGGTGGTTTTCAGATTGAGAATTAGTGTTGTTTTTAAAAGGAGGGTTTGATGTTTTTTTTGAGGTGTTTTGGTTATCTTTGATCTTCTTTCCGTCTATTTCTGCTGGTTTTATTATTGCTGTTGGTGAACCTGTGTTTTTTGTTTCTTGGGTGAGGACTCATGCTTGTAATTTGGCTTTGGCCGACTCATATTATTATTAAAATCTATTATTTTGCTGTTAAAAATATTAAGATTGGATGGATGGGCTCATTTATAATTACTTTGTTCAACATATGGTCATAAACTCATGATCTCAATAAAAAAGTGAACCATGCTTGCCTTGCTGTATTGTTGTTGCTAGCTTGATCTTGATTGCATTCTTTACTGGTTATTGTTTTATTCCTTTCAGTACAAAGGGACTTCAAAGCCACATCTCTCTTTGTTTTTTTATCATCAGCTAAGTGAAATTGAAAAGGACTACATATATATCTTCACAAGCATAAAGCAACAATATATATATATATATATATATATATATATATATATATATAACTATTATATATTTTGAAATTGTAAGAAAATGATTCACTGAACAAAGTAATTGACCAAATATTGAGATTAAAAATTCTTTAGGTTAGGAATTACTGTGAACTGGGCTGACCCATTTCAAGGATTTGGTGTTCAGGTCTGGTAGGAGAGGATAAAAATCAATAACATTAGGAGTTGAATGGCACACATAAAATTTGTTCATATGAAAATTTGTTTTTCCGTCTTGATAAATTGGCTAAGTGTTAATGGTAGGCAACTTTTAATTTTTTTTGGCTTGTAATATATAGATTAAATCATGAAGTCAAAAACTATATATTCATCTTTCAAGAAGTGGATTGTGGAGAATTTAGAGAGTAATAATGAGACTTCATCATCCAATTTGCCACCATCTCCATGGGTGATGAAGGCATAGATATCTTTGATTAACTTGTTGTAACCCCCTTCATGGGTGATGAAGGCTTATATGTGTATTTTATATTTAATGTTTTAAAATGACTTGCAATTTTGAATGAAAATATAAGTATTATTTTAGTCCTAGCTAGAGGAAATTCTTGACTTCACCCCTTAGTAGGTACATGGGGTTTTAGAAAATATGTGGAGTGGGTTTCTCTTTGACCCCCGTATTTTTTTTTTTTAATTTTAGGGGGGAGCAATTATTATAGAAAATTTTTAAACCTTTAAAGTAGTATATACTCTAAAGAAATTTCGAAAAGCTGAAGGGGCGCAATTGCGCACTTACCCAATGTAGATCCGCCCATGAATGGAGTTCTAGGTAATCTTATTTTTGTTCTTGTTTCTCCGAATTGCACTTTTCGCTTTGAATTCATGTTGTCATTTTTTTACATTTCCAGGATTCTGTTTATAGCTAAATATGAAATTTGCATTTTGGCTTGCTTTTGCAGGTGACAAAGATTCGAAATTTGTTGTGTTTTATTTGTTATTATAGTGATTGAATACTGTAATTAAATTATTTATCATAAATACGGTGGGGGTTTTCACTATGAGTGGTGCTCCAAAAAGATCTCACGAAGAAGGTGGTGGTCATTCCTCCTCTTCAAAATACCCACATGAAGATGCGGGTTCGTACCCTAAGCTGACATCATCCTCAGCAGTTTCCAGTGAGTACCACCACCATCCCCACTCTCAATCCCATTCCCATGCTCCATTTGAGATAGGTCAAGATTCTCGAATTGCCAAGACCCCCCGCCCCGAATCTCGTGATGTGGATAAGAGGTCCCCTATGCATTCTATGTACCGAATGCCATCTTTGTCTTCCAATGATTCCCATTTGGATTCCCATCTGGCAGCCTCTGAGAGCCGGCCCGAGTCTAGGGATACCAAGGACATTAGAGACCTTACTCGAGATAATAGGATGGAAGCCAGGGAGTTGTATGGTGAGGCAAAGAGGGATTCTCAAAGTGCTAAAGGTGAAAGGGAAGTGAGGTTTGAGAGTAGAGTGGATGATAATAAAGAAACAAGATACGATAGGGAGAACTTTAATGATCAGAAGGGTGATATGAAGACAGAAAAGGATGGTTATGGTCACTTTAATTGGAAAGAACCGAAAGACTACCATAGAGGGAAAAAATACTCTGATGCGCCAACTGGAAACATGGATCCCTGGCATATTTCACGTAATAATTCGCAAGGGCCGGCTGAGGCTGGGAAGGAAGGCTCAGCAATTGAAGAGAGGGATTACATGGAAGGACATGAGGCTGTTGGAGAGAACAAAATTGATTTAAAAGGTGAGGACAGATTCAAGGAGAAAGATAGGAAAAGGAAAGATGCAATAAAGCACCGGGATTGGGGCGATCGAGATAAGGAAAGAAATGATCGTAGGGGCAGCATGCAAGTAGGTAATACAACTATTGAGTGCAAAGAATCTGCAAGAGAAGAAAAAGAAGCAGAGAGGTGGGAAAGGGAGAGGAAGGATTCAAAAGAAAAGGAAAGATTAAAAGAGAGGGAAAAGGATCATATCAAAAGAGAATCATGGAATGGGCTTGATAAAGAGGGTTCACACAATGAGAAAGAATTGGGAGATGGATCTGTCAAAATGCCAGACCCTGAAAATCCAGAATCAGATCACAAGAAACAGAAAGAAATGGATAGCTGGAAAAATGTTGACAGGGATCCAAGAGACAAAAGGAGAGAAAGAGATGCTGATGCAGAAGGTGACAGACCCGAAAAGCGCAGCAGGTGCTATGAGAAAGAATCTGACGATAGATTTCCAGAGGGTGAAGGGGCTACAGAAAGAGAAAAGGAAATTTTCAATTATGGAGTACAGCAGCGTAAGAGG
Organism: Bretschneidera sinensis; assembly: GCA_023935145.1. NCBI lineage: Eukaryota > Viridiplantae > Streptophyta > Magnoliopsida > Brassicales > Akaniaceae > Bretschneidera > Bretschneidera sinensis. The sequence continues at coordinate 89,714,727 of CM043705.1, read as the reverse complement.
ATGCTTCGGCCAAGAGGCAGCCCTCAAATGGCAAATCGTGAGCCTCGTTTTAGGCCCCGTGCTCAGGACAATGAAGGGTGTGTCTCACTATCTCTTTTGGTTGTTGATTTAACTGTAATTATATTTAATTGAGTGATTAATTTTGCATTATTTCACCCATGTTTTCTGGATATGCACTCTAGAAGATGTGCTATGTGAAAATAAACCTTTGTTATCCCCACTAAATTCCTTGAGTTCCCAATCAGGTACCGTGGTTATGTTCGTTATTACTTCTTTGCATTATGGGATTTCTTTTCTTTAGTGGTTTTGGAGTGAAGATAAGATTACTGTTAAGATCCATTGTGCTTCTTTTGGGTTGTTTAACTAGTTATTATACTTTTGTAGGCAAACAGTAATCACCTGCATATCACATATTTATGTCTTAGTATTATAGATGAAATTTAAAATGGAGAGATTCATTTAAGGTGATAGTGATGTGCAAAATGACATAAAACTCTTTTAGTGAGAAGAAATTGGAAAATTATTATGAGTTCCTGCTCAGATTGCCATGTAAGAACTAGAGCCATTAATCAGAAGTTTCGCTTTGTATTAGTACACCAGAAGAGGAAAATGTAGTTAGCATGATTGTAAATAAAAAATCAGGAAATTCAATAAACAAATTGATGATAGGATATTAATATTCGTCTTCTTCGTTTTGAAAATTCATACAAGAAACATTACGGGAGAAATGAGAGAGCCGTAATCATCCCTACCATCCATTCTTATGGTGCTTTTTTTGATAAGTATCCATCCATGCTTATGGTTCCTTAAACCTTAAAGAGCTTTGGCTTTGAATTGGATGAAGCCAGGAAGGAATATGAATTTTTTTCCTACTCCATTTTTTTAGCTAAAAACTTGGAAGTTTATTGGAATTCAGAACTTTTGGTTACTGCAATATTTTTCAGAAAGTTAATAATGTGCATTCTCTTGTACAGTAATACGAGATTGAGCATGTGTCTTCATTTCTGTGATTATGTGCTTAAATCTGTCCTGAAAGGAGTTAAGGCCTTATCTCACTAACTACATTAAAAATCCTATAACTTGGCTAATACCCAAGTTTCTTTTAAAAATAAAATGTACATATCTAATTATATTAGATCTTATTGCCAAAAGGAACTATTTAAAATTGGTACTGATTGTTTGTCACTAATAACCTATTATAACCGTAGATTTAAGTTAAGATGATGTAGTGAAATACATTATTTTTTCTTGTTGCAATTATTTCAAGGGAAATCATATTTAATGCCTAGAATTGCATTGGTTTTGGTACCAGTGATAGCTATGACATACCTATAAGTAGGACAATGTGGTGTGGGCAAATGTGGTACACATTTTATGGAAAACAAATAATTATGTAGGAATCTTAACCAACTGTCAATTATGAGCATTGGCATAGCTAATGCTATGAGTGAAACAAGTAACTTAGCATGGACTAACGTTTTGAAAGGTTTCTAGTTGAAGTTTCTAGAGAATAGAGGGAAATATGTCATTTCCTTGCCCAAAAACGACAGCTTATCTTGAATCTTTATTCAAATTGGATGCAAATTAGAGTTATATGGATCGGATCTAAGATTTTAATGTCTAACTTATAAGATTAGAGAAAGGTAAGAAAGTCACTCTCTTGGACTGTGAGTTCAAGGCGTGGCGTAATAGATAGATTTTGCCTCTAAAAGGTAAATGCATTTTATGAGAGAGTAGGAATTGGCAGATCTTTGATGCTGTTTACTTTTCCATGGCTGAAGTTGAGCAAGTAGCTTTGGTCAGTTTGTGAAATGTAATTTTTTAGTAGGAAAAACAAGAATATCACTATAGGGAACCAAGGGGTGCCCCATCACCCAGGTATAAAGGATCATTTAGACCAGAAAAGCTCGAGAAAGTCTAAAATATCATATTCATTTACAAAAACTGCACTGAGAACCACAACTTAAGCGTGTTAAGTGGTTATTGAGGATGTGTGAGGGGTCTCATCTCTCTCTTTGTAAAATGATAAAAGCCAACTGCTGTAAATATTTATTTGGTTTGAACCGCGATCCCATTTGTGGTACTTTTGCACTTAGTATCTCAAGAATTGGTGATCTTTACTCCCCTTCGAATCATAGTTAGGATGATGTGATCTGATTCTTGGTACATTCATGCATTAGATCCACAAAAATGGTGGTCTTAAAATGCTCTTAAAAATTAGATAATGACTTTAGCTTTAAAAATGTAAAAGAATACAGATTTTTAGACACAAGAAAGCAAAAGAGTAGTTCATAAGTTATTTTTCGAACTTGATGTTGATTGAAAGCATGAATTTTGAATTTAGTAGTTGTCAAAACTCTTTCTATCTTCTCAAATTTTATTGTGCATAAAACCTCATTATGTAATTATATTCATGGATAGATGTGATCTTTTTAATTTATACATATGCTTATATGTAATGAACCAGTTAAACCTAATCCTATCATACTGCGCACCGAGAGGTATTAACCACAACAGACCATGTTTTAGGTATTTATGAATAGGCTACTATATAGATTATTAGAAACAAATAAGTTTTGGAATTCTTTCTCTAACAAATAAGTGTACAGTTCTCTCTATCTTTCTCTATGTAGACATACATATATCTACATTTATGTGGTCATGCCAGGTGTATGCACATTTATGCAATTTTATGTTTTATTGGTTGGAGAGCTTAGTATAACGCTTCTTACTGCACTCTGTCCCAAAATTTTAGATTTTTTTCTTCCATTTTTGATGTCTTTATCATTTTCTTGATGCATTGCTCGTCCTTGCCCTCGACCCCCAAAGCTTCTCCCATCCCTGCCCCCATACCGAGTGGGGATTCTTTTTGGTTCCCCATCCCCGTCACTGAGGGGGAATTCGGGGATATAAGGCCCTCTCCCCTTTTATCCATGAGGCATAGATTCCCTGTTAACAACTCCTTATTTTTTGTAAAGAAAACACTTAATTCAATTAAAAACTACTAATATTATAACGCGAAAAAAAGACATGATATCAAATAGATGTTTAATCCACAGACATATCTATTTGCAAAAAGTATAAATATATATACTATAATATTAGTGGGGGTATCGGGTTCAAGGATTTATCGGGAGGGGAATACCATCCCCGAACCTGAACCCAACTGGGGATTAGTTTGATCCTTGTCCCTGACCTGCTGGGAAAAAATCCCTTCCAAATCCACCTCAAACGGGATGGGGAGTGCTGGGCCCATCGGGGTGGAGAATTTTGCCATTCCTAGTCTTTGTCCGCTATCAAGATCAATGAGCATTTATTTCTAATTTTTTTTATTCTCTTCCCTAATGACTTACTCCTTAAAAATCAAATACTTTTTAAATTGGTTAGGGAAATTTAATGTTATATTTAGATCCATGTGTAAATGCATTAAATGTCATATGCCTCAACATAATGCTTTGTAACTTGAGGAAGGTGGGGTCAATGAATCACTTGCTATGTTGATACTATAAATACTAGTATTTATTTCTGTGGCTACATCCTTCATTATTAAATTCAAGGACAAATTTTAGATGAAAGGAATTATTGACTTTAAATCCGTGGTTACCATTTTATTTTTATTCTCTTCCATAAGGTTTAGTTACCTCGAAGGCGTTTTCATTCAAAATACAAAGCATTAGTTTGAATGTTTTTGACTGTTGATTGATGTCTAGGTTAAGGCCTTCAAGGATACTCATTTTTTTTGGTGTAATGAAACTCTTTTTCATTCTCTTTTTGTTGGTCGTCTAAAGTATACTGATTTTGCTTTTGCTTTCTTTATTTTGCAGATCTCAAGGTATGATGTGGCTTTCCATTTTATTGAGTGGAACTTCAATTGCTCATTTTGGTGAAGAGAAATTTCTGACTTGTTGAATTGGTGCTGACTGTATAAGAAATTTGTTCAGTTTGCGCAGCTCTTTTATTTTATTCCTTGTGATATATAAATATTTATGATATGTGTAGTATGTACGTAAAACATGTATATGTATATATATATCTATTTATTATCTTTCATAGTTATTCATCAATGCTTTATAATGGCTTGATTATTTGCTTGTTTATCAAAAGCCCAAATTATATCTTCCAATCAAGTTTTTGTTGATGTTTTTGCGAGGCTGTTGTATGATATGCCAGCACTTAATGTAAGTATCAATTCTTCTTACATTATTTCAGATGCTCCCTACAACCATTATAATTGTTGCCTTAATGAATTGAAGAGGGAGTGACTCAAGAATTGAGATACTAATGATTCGTTGTGATTGGATAGTTTTGCTCAGTGTTATCTAAATCCTGATTGCTGTTATGAATGTTTTGGAGGATCTCCTTGGTTGACCTGAAAATTTGTCTCAGTAGAACTTGTTTCAATATTAAATGCTGTTTTCTCTTCTGGGAATTTTTCAACTAATATAGTTTTTCTTTGGAGGGGGGGGGGGGTAAGACAATGTTTTGGAGTACTTGTTTGACCTGAAAATTTGTCTCAGTAGAACTTGTTTCAATATTAAATGCTGTTTTATCTTCTGCGAATTTTTTAAACTAATATAGTTTTTCTTTGGAAGAAGAAGGGGGGGGGGGGTGGTTAGACATATACATATTTATTTTAGCGTCTACTGTGCATGGCCTTCTATTTTATCGTGCAATAGTTTAGATAAAATGCTGTTAGTTCCTTTTCTTACTTTGTTTTCAATGTAATGTGTGAGCTAGGCAGTTTCCAACTATTGTTACTGTGGTGGAAATTGATCATTTGGTGCTTAATGATGAACAGTGAAATTTTGCACGTTTAAAGTTTATGAATTGTGTGATTTCCTTGTATACCTGTTAATTCTTAATGCTGCTGGCAATTCAGGCAAATCTGAAATGTCCTCTGTTGTTTACAAAGTTGGTGAATGTATGCAAGAATTGATTAAGTTATGGAAAGAATATGAAGCATCTCAAGCTGATAAAAATGGTGATTTCCCAAATAATGGTCCCACTCTTGAGATTCGGATACCTGCTGAGTATGTTACTGCTACCAATCGCCAAGTAAGATCAGTCTGCTTCATGTTTATTTGCAGCTGATGATATTTTTACCCGTTCTTTTCTATGAATTCTTCCCTTATTTTCTTCGTTTTTCCTATAATCTTGGGGTTATCTTATTTGCTTATTTATTTATTTGAACCCTTTCTACCTATCATGTGGATATCGTGATAGTCTTATGTTGATAAACTGAGAAAGTATGCAACTTGATAGCCATGTGAACACCTTAAACCACTGAAATTTTGAAGAAAAAGAAAAGATTTTAGTAGGGCGTGGAGACCAATGATGTTCTGAGCTCACAAGTTTATGGACATGTGGGACTTGGTGGAAATTTTTGTTTGGTGCAGTGATCTGCAGATAAGATTTATTCTTCTTGGCAGGATGGGATAGCTCAATAAGGAGAGATTTTTTTTATTCAAAATGTGATTTTATCCTTATCTTCAACCCATCTTTAGCGTACTTAGATTGGAATATTGGATCCCTGTGGATTTTCCTTGTCTCCTTCCTTTCTCTCTCTTCTTTGAATGACTCTTTGGCTGTTCATTCCATCTCTTCATTAAGTCCCTTTTCCATTAAAAAAACAGTTGTGGCAACTGCAGAGGTGTTGTATTTGACTGGTCCTATTTATTGTGATACATTAACCATTATGTTGTGAGCATCTGTCGTTAGCATTTACAGCAATCTATGTTTGTAGAAAGCCCCAGCGTAAGTAAATATTTATCCATTGTTGGTTAACAATTTCAGATGTATTGATTATGTATTGCTTAATTGAGTTCTTTAGGTTAGCCAAGGCCATGATAGAGGGAATCTTCTTCAATGGAGTGAGTCCCTTATCAGAAAACAGGTGTTCTTTCAAGCTCTGTAGAAGTATTACTTCTAGGTTTCATGTGGGTTCTAAAGCTATCGTATGCTATCACACTGAAATCTTGTGGGCTTTGTATCTTAGTGGGATTTTTATTCGGACAACGTATTACTAGACCTAAATTACTTGTATTTGTCTAGTTGATACTCAAAATGTCATTTAAGTGAATGCTACTTGTCATATGTCGAATTTTAAGTTGTTGATTATGTTGTCCCACTCTTCATTTTATATGAAATACCCGTGTCAAACAAGTTTCCAAAATGTTTCTGAAAAATATGGACGTGACTCTTGGACCCTCCAGATCAATGGAAAATTTAAAGAACTAGTCGAGGACTAGTGTCGGAGTGGTACCCATATCCGATACCTGTGCCTAAGTCCGAGTAACATAGGTTGTAGGTTTACATTACATCATATTTGTATAGAGAGGGTCATGATTAGAGAACTAAATCATTTCCATCATTTGTATTAGATTAGATTTTGGGTCGATAAGATGGGGCAAGAGAGTGATTGTGAATTATGAGAAGGAAACTTCCTGATTTGTTAAATTACAGAATCATTGGTTTGAACTTCTATCAGGGTTTTTAGATGGAGGCAGAGGCAATTGTGGATTCGATTCTCACTTGCCTAGGGGGTGTGCCACATGTTCACATGGGCCGTGATCAGATGACTCTCTTTTATGGTTCGAGGATCTTCACGCCACTTCTTGAAGGGTTGCATTTGATTTCTTAAAGGGTGCCTGCCATATTTTTCAAGGGGATCCCTTCCTAGTCAAATGATCATTGTTTTTTTTTTTTCATTTTTTGAAATCCTGTTCCAAGATTCTTGGGGCTCTCCCCAAATTCTCATTTATCTGCTTTCTAATGTTATGAGAAGCTCTGTGCTAGATCTACTAATTCACATCACACTATACTTTTTTTTTTCTGGATAAGTGACATCACACTACTATAGTCATTCAGACTTCAATCTTCGGAGTAGTGGGATGGCTTGTGTGATTGCTGGAAAAGGACTCCACCTTATTGTGACATGTGCCCTGCAACCGTTGTAGCAGCACATTGCACTTACTCCTTTCCTTAGAGAATCAGGTTTGTGCCTTTAAAGTACATGTTGGCTTAACTAAAAAAAATGGGTTGTCATTTGGATGCATGCTGCCTTTCTATAGAGAATTAGGTTTTTGTACTTCTGTCTTATATGAAAAAGGTTTATGTCCTTTTGACACATTGACCTTTAGCATGCTCAGTTTCATGGGGTCTTTTATTAGTTATGCCATGTCTCGTAGGGTCTCTATTTCTTGAGGCTTCTCATAGCTGCTGTAAATAGTTGCAAGATTCAGTGGAATTTTCGCAGTCTCAGTAAGTCTAGTTTTCTCTTAAGGCCACCTTACTTTGCATTTCTTTCAGGATTGCCATTCTCTTGCTACAGCTTAGCCCTTTGCTTTCTCATCTTACATGCTATACATTAGCATTATCTGAAAGGACCCTAAATAACTCCCATTAAAAGCGGGATGTTCACAGATCATATCATGTGTGGATTATATAGTGTTGAGTTCTTTTTTTTTTTTTTTTTTTTTAAGTTTATTCATGTACAATATCTTGTACATCTTATATATAGATGTTTTGTGAATGTATCTCGAATGTTTAGGCTACGATTGGCAGGAGAGAAATGTGAGAAGAAGGAAGAGAGAGGAAAGAAAAATGAGCAGAAAGGAAAACATTGATTTACCCATCATGTTTTTGGTAGAGTGGATCGAAAAGTACAAAAGAAAGAATACAAAGACTAGTAATTAGATTATTTTGGTATGATGTGTCGCATGGGGATTCCTCTTTGAAAGTTCAATTTCCAGATGTTTTCTCCATTGCTCAAGATAAAGAGGCCTTGGTTAGCTCTTGTATGAGCATCCATGATGAGGAAATTGTGTGGGACATTGCTTTGGGTTGAAATGTTCATGATTAGTAAGTAACGCACAAGTCCCTTCTTTTACTCGAGTCCTCGGAGGGCAATGAAAATTTTCCTTGGAAAGAAATTTGCAAAAATTCCTTTCCCTTGAAAGTTGCTTTTTTCGCTTGGGAAGCTTGTTGGTGAGGGATCCTTACTATTGATAATCTTCAAAGACGAGGGAAAATTTTTGTAAATAGGTGTTGCTTTTCCAAAGAGGATTCCGAGTCCGTGTATCGCCTTCTTTTGGGTTGTCGTTTCACTAGACATTTATAGGAGATGGCTCTTAGTGTGGATGGAATCCATTGGGTGGTCGCTGGTTCTATTCAAGATGAAGTATTGGCTTGGAGCGGGTTGAGAGTTTCTAAGCAAGTGAATAAGGCTTATATAGCTTGATCTCCCTCTCCTTTTTTGGGTTATTTGGGATGAAAGAAATAAGAGAGCCTTTTGATGGGATGGAAAGTCCTTTGTCTTCCATCAAAGCTAAGTGAATACACGGCTTTTGGTTTCGGTATAAGGGGGATTTTTTTTTTGTAAATGATGAAGATTTATTATAGACTTCATTCATTGAGATACTATCTTATAGATAGTTTTTGTAATTGGTGAATTTAATATACCTTTTTTACTTATCAAAAGAAAAAAAAAGCTTATTTTAGCTTCCACTCCCCAATCCTCCCAATTTGTTAGGATTGTGATTTGTACATGTGGGAAGAAAAAATCAATCCCCTCACTTTTGTTTTCTATCAAATGATAGAAAATTGCTCTCCACTCACTTTTCTTTCCTCTCCCTCTTTCTTTCTCCTACTTGTCCTCTCCCTCTTCCTTTCTCTCACTTTTTCTCTCTACCACTCAATCTTAAATGTAAAGGTGAGGGGCCATTGAATAAAAACTATTTGAAAATTAACATAGGGATCTCTTATATAGAGATCTTTAGGATTCCTAGTCCCAATCCAACACTATAAATAAATAAATTCAATATTAATAAAATACCATATCCTAATCCTATTATAAGAAATTAAATCCTAATCAAATACTAGGTCCTAAGATCTCTACCAAAATAAAATTCTTTCATGATTACAATTACAAATTTATCACCATATTTTTCTTTCTGTACCCTATACGCCTTCTGTATCCCATCATTCTCCACCACTTAGAAAAAACTCTACCTCGAGTTTTGAAGTGAGGAAGCAACAATATTTGTGATGCTTGTAGAAATAAAGTATGGTAATGAAAAACGAGGTCTCTACCCAAATAAAAAGTTTTGACGAAAAATGTCTGTTGTGTAGGTGCTTCAAAGCAAATAGGTAGGATAAAATCAGCACTAGGAGCCTGCATAACAACCACTGTCTCACTCATATCTTCCAACTTTTCATGAATTTGATCAACATGTGGTATGGTTTGAGCTTAGTAGCACAATTTTCAAAACTCGCTCTGTCAACTTCTGAGCTATAGGTGTAACTTCCGCATTACCTTTCTTAGCACTAGCTAAGATTGTGGAGAGTAACTTGGGGGAAATTTCTTCACTTTCTTCTAAGACAAGGGTCATAATAGTCTCCATAGATGAGAATACATTCTTTGGATGATAATCCCTTATAGCCTTGAAGAAATGCTGAAACATCTCATTAATCAGAGCATCACATTCAAGATCCAACATCACTACACATGATCTAACCTTGGCAACAGTCTCAAGAATTAAGATCCTCTTAATATATGACCGACTAGACTAGTCCGCTAGATTTTCAAATGAGGATACAATCAATTGAATGACACCCTTCATTTGATCATCTTCATAAGGCGGTGTGGTGCAGTTATTCTTGTTACCTCTTAATATATGACCGACTAGACTGGTTCGCTAGATTTTCAAATGAGGATATAATCAACTGAATGACACCCTTCATTTGATCATCATAAGGCGATGTGGTGCAGTTATTCTTGTTATTTCACTGATGCGAGCCACGATCGCAATTTTCACATCAATATGTGAATGTTTGAAAAGTTAGTCAGCAGCTAAAACTTCCATCAACAAAGCAACTGCAGTTTGTAGCATTGTAGGAGTTGATTGTGTTACCTTTGAAGGGCATAGTGTGGTTTGATCTAAAAGATGAAAGAGCTTATCAGTCGACGAATGAGGACTTGTAAGCTCAGTGAGTTGTTGGTCAAGCTCGAAAATAGACACCATATTTCTTAGAAATCTGCATAGGTAGATCTGTGGTAGCTGACCAAAAACAAGTTGACCTTTACCAGAAAACAGATCAGCCGCGTTAGCGATGATGGCAAAGGTGGTGGGTTATACTCACTGGAAACTTCCGCACGTTGTGGTGGGGGCGACGTGTTTTGAGGAGCAGTGAAGTTGACCCAGATTGGACTCTCCCTCTCCTATTTGTCTTCTGAAACACGTGATCTATTATTGTTCACGTGTTACTGTTCACAATTTGATTTTTTTTTTAGATGTAGGACCTTTTGCTTTGATTTTTTTTTTCTTTATGTAGTTTTTGATTTTTGAGAAAAAAAGGAAAAAAACAGAAAAATAAAAAAAGTAAAAAAAAATAAAAATTGTATCCACTTTATAAGTAGTGGGTTCAGTTGAGCTAACCCGAATCCTTTGTGTGACCATTAATGATGTATTATATCCAGTCACACAAAATGTGTTGCATAAGGTTTTTGATCCATATGGGTTTGTTGAGAAAATTATTATCTTTCAAATTGATATTGATTTTCAAGCCCTTGCAATTTACTAGGCACCAAGATACTTTTTGGGTTAAAACAAATTTGAATGGTCGTTGTATTTATGACTATTGTTGTCAAATGGAGATTAAGTATTACTCGTCAAGGGAACCAACTCTATCCAAAGAGGAGTTACTCAAGCTTCAAAAAGTACTTGATAAGGTTCTAAGTGAATAGAAAGCTTCACAGCCAATTTTTCTTGCAAAAGTGGTTTCATTTCAGATCCATCAAATCAAGATAAAGTTAATTGTGCTCAACTCCAACATGAGAACCAAGAAGATGAAGCATCAAAGATCATTGACTTTGAGACGCTCCAAGACAAGACAGAAGTATATGTCGAGCAAGTTAAGACCAAAGATTGCAAGCACGCCTAAGATAAGCATGAGGGCATGAAATGTGTGGGATACTCCTTATCTTAAGTTGAGCAATGTTGAACTTGATAGTCTAGATATTGAAAAGGTGGTCAATGCAGAAAGTAAGCCAGACCAAACTTCCACGCCATGAGAAAAGATTGAAAACATGATTGAGGCAGTTGTGGGCACACAAATGCCAAGTGTTGCTTTTATCATGCCTATTTGGTTTGACTCCACAACAGACATTCTTTACCAAAAAAATTTCTTTTGGTAAAGACCTCGTTTTTCAAGACTTTCATGACTACGCTTCATTTGTACAAGTATCACAGATATTGCTGCTTCATCACTTCAAAACTAGAGGTCGAGTTTTTTATAAGTGGTGGAGAATGATGGGGTACAAAAGGGTATTTGGACAAATTTGTAATTTTGTAATCATGAAAGAATTATATTTTAGTAGAGACCTTAGGACCTAGTATTTGATTAGGACTTAATTTCTTTGAATAGGATTAGATTTAGTATTTAATTAGTATTGAATTTCTTTATTTACAGTGTTGGATTAAGACTAGGATTCCTAAAGATCTCTATATAAGAGATCCTTATGTTAATTTTCAAGTAGCTTTGAATGAATAAAAATTATTGATATTGAGTATCAATTTCTTCTCAACCTCTAGGATAGCCTGGCTTCTCTTCCAATCCCAGGGTAGCTTGGCTTCTCTTTTAATCCCGGGTAGCCTGGTTTCAATTTCTCTATCTCTTCCTTTCTATCCTGTTTTACATCACCTTGCAAGTGCATAGTTCGGAACTTCATATTCTATACAGTGCCACTTATTGAAGAAAAGTCAAAGTTGTATCCAAATTTCCCTTCCTAAGTGCATGGTGTGACGTGATCAACACTGTGTGGCAACCGATTTATTTAGGGATAAGTAGTTGCGGACCTAAGGGAGTTCTCTTCCTTTTGTATTGTTCATCTTGTGGTTGTTTTTGTTTCTTGTATTTACTAAAGTTTATGACAAATGGAGTCAATGCTATTTGCTTGAGAAAAGGAAAAAAAAATTTCAATGCATTGGATTTGTCATATATTCTACTTGGTGATTAAGAATAACAAATGATATTTGAGTAATGTCTAAAATCTACAATACCAAGGAATTGGAATTTTTTTTAATGTAATTTAATATTATGGAAATAGTTGATGCAGAAAATGAAAGGAATTATATATTATTCTAGGATTTCTGGGATATTAGAGAATTATTATGTTTTGATTTATTTCCTATTATGTTGAGGATTTTATTTGGGAGTTACTTGTTTTGATTTATTTCCTTTTATGTTAGGGATTTTATTTGGGAGTTATTATGTTTTGATTTATTTCCATTTATGTTAGGGATGTTATTAATTAGTAGGATTTTCGAGTGTGTTTGGTGCTTATATAAGCACCTTAATATGTTAATTTTGGTAGACTGGAATTATGAATTGAAAATTGGTTATCCTCTTATTTCCCCTCTGCCCTAATTTATTTTCTATCATAGTCTATTTCTGTCTGTCATCTCTGCTGCTTCTATGATGTTTCTCCTCTTTCTCTATTCTGATTCTATTTTTAATTATCTGTCTGACATCATGTAGTATTAGAGCCGAATCCTTCCCTTTATAACACCAAATTCTCTCCTTAAACCCAGATTAAAAAAAAAACATCAAATTGAAGTCACTTATGAGGAATGCGTGAGTTTAGTCGAGATCTTCTGTTTACAGTTCATCATGTACTATCAAGTTTTTGGTCCATTTGGCCATGTGGAGAAAATTAGTCTTTTCTCCAACTTAATGGAATTTCAAGCTCTCGTGCAATACTTTCAAAATGCTATTTGGGTTAAAACCGAGTTGGATGGTCGGTGTATTTATGCTACTTGTTGTCGATTAGAGATCGAATATTCCACCCTTGAGACTCGAATTCGCAAGATGGAACAACTTATTGAACAAGTGAAAGAACAAGTGGAAGCAACTTTCATAAAAATTTCTACAAATCTTGATTCCATTCAAGATAAGTCTAAAGTTCTTTCTCCAATCCACCCAGACTTTGTAAAGAACGAACAAATCATTGAAGAAAGCTATACTATTTACTATGAGGATGTACCTATTGAGTTACTTCAAAATGAACAAGGTCGAAGCCAAGATGAGGGCAAAATTTGTGCATGTAACCTTCCTTACATTGATTTTTTCCTTGCGTACTGGATTAAGGCTCCTCAACAACTCCTCTTGATATCCTTCTTCTGTTCGATCGAGAATGCCACATCTCGAAAATTGCAAGTTTTTGCCATGCAACTTCACAAATCACAAGTTTTGATACTTCACCACTTCAAAACTCGTGGTCGAGTTTTTTGTAAGTGGGGGAGAATGATGCAGAAAAGGAAAGGAATTATGTTTTATTCTAGGATTTCTGGGATATTAGAGAATTATTATGTTTTGATTTATTTCCTTTTATGTTAGGGATGTTATTAATTAGTAGGATTTTCTAGTGTGCTTGGTGCTTATATAAGCACCTTATTATTTTAATTTTGGTAGACTGGAATTATGAACTAAAAATTGGTTATCCTCTTGCTTTCTCTGTTTGTTATTTCCCTTATGCACTAATTTCTTTTCTACCTAGTCTATTTTTGTCTGCTATCTGTGCAGCTTTTATGTTGTTTCTCCCATTTCTCTATTATGCTTCTGTTTCTAATTATCTGTCCGACATCAATAGTTTTGCTTTAAGTTTTGATTGGGGCAGCCTAGAGCTGTTAGGTGTATTGTAGCCCCCCCTCCTTTTGTTTACTTTTTGCAGTTTAATATTCATTTGCTTTATTCACTGCCTCGCTCCCCTACATTTAGTCCAATTTGTTTATTTTTAAATATAATGGTGTTTCTTTTCCCTTAACTTCTGAGCTTCTGATTTGCTTCCTGGAGCTGTACTTACCATCTTTTAAGTGCTTAATTGCATTATGTGCAGGTCAGAGGTGGCCAGCTATGGGGGACAGATATATACACTGATGACTCGGATCTTGTTGCTGGTATGTGGTGTAGTGAATAAGAGTTTGTAGTTAATATGTCTTAGGTTTGTAAATCATAGAATTTTGAAGTTTGCAAATCTAGCATTGATATTTGGATCTGTCTTCCAGTTCTCATGCATACAGGTTACTGCCGCCCCACTGCTTCTCCGCCTCCATCTGCTATCCAAGAATTGCGTGCTACCATCAGGGTGCTACCTCCACAAGATTGTAAGTCCAATGTCAGCTCTAACTTGCTTTCCTACTCATGCTAACGGTTGAAAGCATGTTGCTAGCTCCATCATATATTAAACTTCGACATAGGTTTAGTAAGGGCAATATCTATAATCACTTGATCATAACTTTATTCATCTGGGTAGCATGAATCTATTAAACCCTTGTAGCATGGTTCTATTAAATCCGGGTAGCATGGTTATATTTAATTTGGACTTAAAATTGGGAAGACAAGATTGATGCTCAGTGGTTCATAAAATGGTATTATGTTTATCCAATGACCATACCGTTAGCGTTTAACTTCTGGTTGAACTTTGGTGTGCTTTAAGTTGTACTTTTAAAAATAGGATTTTAATCATACATGTACCCCATACTTTCAGTCAAATGCCACTTTGGATTCCGTACTTTAAGTTGTTACAATGTTCTCTTTGCACTTGACCAAATATCCAATAACTACCTTACTTCACATTGGGGTTAAAATAACAAAATGTAGCTGCATATGTGGCACATGTGAAAGCTCAAACGTGTTATGGTTGCTGTTTTAGGGTGATTTGCAAAAAGACTTAAATACCCTTACCCTTCATCAAATTCTCAATCTATTCACAGCGAAATTTCTTCCTTTCATCTCGATTTAACACAATTTCTAATACAATTATATCTTGATTCAACAAAATATCTTCACAATTTCTCAAGATATGTGAGACCTTAAAGTAGAAAAACCAACTTTTGTTTTATTGGTAAAGTTAATGTTCTATATATAAGTCACAAAGGGGTTGTAGCCCATTTACAATAGGACTATATACACGATAGTATATCCATAAAATCAAGGAAGTTATCCTCATTACAAAGTAATTTCCCTTGACCAAAAACAAAGTTTTTTTCTTTCTTTTTCTAGTAAGTAAAAACAAAGGGTGTTAAACCATCTATCTTTAATAGACTTAACCGGTACCTCAACTCCATCAAAAGCCCTCTTATTGCACTCTTTCCACATCAACCAAAATATAGGTAGAGGGATCAAAGCATAGGCTTTCTTCATCTCTTTAGAAACACGAATACATTTCAAGCCTAAATCTCATTATAAACACAAAAGCCATGTCCCAATGTCCCAAAGCTGTTTAATCGATCAAAAAAAATGTCCCAAAGCCGTTTAGTGAAAGCACAACCCATTAGAAAATGGCAAAGGGATTCAGTTCTCTCTTTGCAAAGGTAGAAACGGTTAACTAACACCTTCCCTCGCTTTTGGATATTGTCCATAGTTAAAATTCTTTCCCATGTTGCTTCCCACGCAAAGAATCCAACCTTGCTAGGCTCTTTTGACGACCAAATGGCTTTCCAAGGAAATTTCAACCTAGCTTCCATAGGAAGCTCTTACAAAAGGTCATTGTAAAATATCTTTAACTTCAAACCCCTTCTCCTTATTCAACATCCTAGAAGCTTGACTCTCCCGACTCAACTCAAGTCAATTTTGTGAAGCAGAAGCTAACTTCAGGTACGGATTTGACAGGATTCTTCCTTTCATGTTGCTTTACTCATTTTCCCTTCACTTGAGGTAGCTGTCTGAATCTGTTAAGAAAAATAGAAAAATAAGCGTGAATTTCACTTAGCTTCCATGGCGTGTCTATGGACCATAAAATAAGAAACTAAGTTTCTCAATTTACCAGGCATGGAAGAAGCAGAACAATCCCTAATCATCTGCTTCTTTTGCATTCTTCACCATTACCCCATTAAACAACAAATTAAAACAAACCCAAAAACAGAAGTAAAAAAACAATCAAATGAAGAAATTAAAGAATAGGCAGAAAGATTTTCTTTTTGATAAGTAAAGAGAAAAAGAAAACTCGCCAGATAGAGCACCTACCAAGACCAGGTAATCATTTACATGGATGTTGCTACTCAAGCAATCGTGTCTAATCTCTTGACACTCTCATCCCCAACAACCTTTCCCTTTTGGTTAACTGAAAATGCCTCAGGGCACCACATTTCATGTCTCATTTGGCTTGGCCAACTCTATAGCTCTGTCTCAGTGACTTCCCCAATTGTCCACACATGTTTCTGAGTATTAATACTCAAACAATGACAGGTTCAAGTAGAGATTTTTAGTATTTCTTGAACTTTTTGTTGGACTTTTGCTATTTTGGGTGATGCAGCCATTGTTTCTCATATAATTGCAGTTCTAATTGTTTGGAAATTTTATTTTGTATACTCTACATCTTTGACTTGTGACAAGTAATGGTGAACTAAAAAGTTCTAAAGAAAGCAGTCTCAACCTCTTGAAGACAGAAAGCATACTTAGGTGGCTCTTAGAAAAGGACGCTGCCCAAAATTTAAAGCATGTACAAATTTCAAGGAGAAACAAGATTTAGAAATGCATTCAAAGAGAGACAAGATAACAGTGTATTTATGAACTCAGTTCTTTTCTTTTCCTGTCATTCCTCCGAATACCAGAAGTAGTCAAAAGCTCCCGAGCTGATTTAGGATTTACCTAATACGGCAGAAAGAGAAATGTATGATGGTAGAGCCCACATAATAACTCAAAAGCGAATAGTCTACTGTATGTACACACACACGCACATGCGCACACACACCCCACATTCCTACATAAATATACACGCACACGCACTGAAGATTGGAAGTTACAATCAGTGAACTCTTTTCTCTACTCTTCTTTGTGATGCAAATTTTAGTAATAGAGGTGAGGATGTGCTCTATTGGAGATTACATGGAACAATTTTTTTGAGATGAAGTTTCTTCTGGGCTTACTCAAACACCAACATTTGTTTTCCGTGGATATTGGTATAGAACTGAAGTTCTCTAAAACGTCGGTTTTAATTTTTCTCCTTTTTCTTTGGTAGTTTGGCCTGCTGCTCTCTCCTGTATCTTTACATGTGACAACTGTTTAAGAGAAAGAAAATCGTTGCAAGTTTGTGCTATAGGTCTAAGGAAGACGAAGAGAGTAGATCATCTTCTGCTACATTGTCCAGTTGTTTTTGACATATAGTCCTTCTTTCTCATCCTTCTTGGCATTTCATTGGGTTTATACCTAGAATATGATTAAGATGACAGGAAGTTGGGGGGTTTTTATAAAAGGGTGTCGGTTTGTATGCATGAAAAGCGATTCCTTTCTGTTTAATGCGGCATCTATGGTTGAGAGAAACTACAAAGCTTTTAAAGGAATCAAGTATTTGATGCAGAATAAGAAAGACAATATTTATTATTTTGGGATGTTGGATTTATCTTGTAATGGCAATATTCTTGGAGATGCTATTTTAGGAAAATTAGATTTAGGCAATTAAATAGTTATTAGGATTTGGTTTACTTTCTTATTTAAATAATGTTTGGTGCCTATATGATAACACTGATATTAAGATTGTAAGGGAGACTTGGACTATGGAATAAACTTGAGTTTTGGTATATCTCTTGTCCTTGTTCTTGTTCTGTTTTCTTTTCTACCTTGTCTAATTCTTTTCGGTCTAATCTCCCTCTGCTTTCTTGTTTCTCCCTTTTTCAATCTGTTTCTGTTTCTACCTATCTGTGAAGCATTATCTCTGTTTATCAAACTCTAATGGTACCACTTTCCATATATTTTTTTTTGGAATTTATTGATGTTTCAGATTTTAGATCTTTAAGTTCTTTGGTGCTTATTTCTACTTCCCGTGGACTAGGTTGTCTCTTTTTTTCCTGATATTTTTTTTGTTTAAATACTGGAAGTTATATAATAAAGAGGAAAAAGAAGAAGAAAAAACACTATGCTGTTGAAATTTATTAATTGAGTTCCCATGAGTTTTTTTAATTATTTATTTTCTTTTTTCCTGTTATTATAGTTATATTTTTCATCACCAGATCATGTCTTTTCTGCAATTCTAACACATCAACCTCGAACGTTTTTATTAGGCTACACATCTAAACTGAGAAACAATGTTCGTTCCCGTTCTTGGGGAGCTGGAATTGGATGCAGTTACCGGGTTGAGCGGTGCTGCATTGTGAAGGTGACTCTTCTAGCTGTTTTCTTTCTATTTGCAGAACATATTTCCAAAGTACTTTTGAAATATATATGGGGCTTCGTCATTAAACATTGGAGATGGTTGGATGTATTTGTGGCTTTTGTTCTAGGATTTAATAATTTCTCTTCTTTCATTTATGTATACTCCCTCTATCCCATTTATTTTGGCAAGTATTCTATTTTGGGATGTCCCATATTGTTTGTCCATTTTGAAAAGTCAATGTTCAACTTTAGTTAAACTTCCTAAATTGCCCTTAAGTTTAGGTTTCTAAAAGACTCTACCATTTAAGTCTAGGCATTAAATGAGGGTATTTCTGAGAAGTAAGTTATAATTTTATGAGTTGTAATAGGAATTGTTATGCTTAAAAAGTTGGGTTTCTATACATACCTAAATAAATGGGATGGAGAGAGTACTAATTTATCATGTTAACTATTGATTGGACATGCAGGAGATTTTATTATGATATTGTTAGCAATTTTCATTTCTTGATGCTTCTTCTTGCTTCACTTTGATTTCAGAAAGGAGGTGGAGCTATTGATCTTGAGCCGTGTCTTACACATTCATCAACAGTGGAGCCTACTCTTGCTCCAGTGGCTGTTGAGCGGACTATGACTACAAGGGCTGCAGCTTCGGTATTACCTGGAATATTTTTTCCCCCTATAATATATAAGTTTCTGTATTTAAGTTCTCCACCCAAAATAAAAAGTATTTTTAAGCTACTATGACAATGCATGTAACATTTTCCATCATAGCTATTATAAAAGTAGGCCATGTCTGAAATTGAATTTGAGATTTGGTTGTGAAAATAAAATATTTGGATGTTTTGAAACACTTGGAATTATGTCACATAGAAATACACAGAATTTGGATCAGATTCCCCTTCCCCCCCCAAAAAAAAGAAAAGAAAAAGAAGATATACAATGGTTATGTTTTTTTTTGTCGTCGTCGTCAAATTGTCAAAATGAAGTGATCTGCAAGAAATTTGATTTAACGGTCGACATATTTGACAAATGATGTACAGTCCCTCTGTTCGTAAGGCTTTTTTTTTATTTGCCTGATATCTGCAGCATTTGTGTTGCAGCAGAGGTTTAAATGGAGGGTAAAATGAAGGTTTACACCTTTGCTTTTTAAATTTCAAGAAGACTGATTAATGATGGACATTTTTAATTTCAAGCTTTGCACCTTTTCTATTTTACTAGAGAGTGTTGATGTTATCTGAAACTAGTAGCTTCTGTAATTGACTTAATGGTGGACATATTTGACATATGATGTACAGTCAATGGGGCTTTACACCTTTGCCTTTTTAAATTTCAAGCAGACTGATTAATGGTGGACTTTTTTTAATTTCAAGCTTTGCAGCTTTTCTATTTTACTAGAGAGTGTTGATGTTATCCAAACCTAGTAGCTTCTGTAATTGACTTAAACATTGTAATATTTGTGGAAGTAGATTGTCTAATGATAGGCTACTGACCAGATGGTTGAAAATATATTATTATACCTGTTGCAAATGTTTGGAAAATCTTGGTATCTAAGATATTTTAATATTTGTGTGAGTGCATTACCCTATGGAATTCCATGGGACTTTGGTGGAATCCTAGAATTTTATCCCCACCTTGTGGAGATGTGAAATAGAACTTATAACAAAATCTTGAATACAATTTTAATTTATAAGTTAGTCCACTTTTATCTTTCATAATACGTGACACAATTTGGGTAATTGTCATCATAGAGAAAAAAAATAGAATTGGTTATTTTATCCAGGAGTGCATATTTATACAATCGAGACCTTAGTAGATCAAATGGGTCAAGCCTAAATAAATAAAGCCTGTGCATTAAGAGGAATACCAAAGAGCCTCCAAGGATAATGGATCATTCTTATACCCTGTCCCTGAAAACCACCTTCTCACAAACTATCCTTCATGATTATTAAACAGCAGTGTAATGGGTTTTATCATCCAGAATTCATCTCCTTTATCAAAGAAAACCTTCTTGAAGTTAGATGAGCATAAATGGATTGAAAAAGTCTGCTATATTTTTGCACTTCCATTGCACATGATTTATTGATTGTGATTTACATATTCCATCGGTTAGACGATTTCTAAAATTTTTGTACTTAAAAGCCATTTGTGCGGTCTCTTGTAAATTAGAAAGTCAAAAGCTATGATCATTGCAAGATCGCATTATTGAACATTGAATTTCTTACTTCTTATTTCTTGTCATTTAGGGTGCCACATTAGATTTTTTTTGTTGGAGTAAATTTGGTATTTCCATGCTTAATTGTAACCTGTTGCTTTTGCACTTTGATAACTGGTAATCTGAAATTTTATGATTGCCGTCGAAGGATATGGATATAGCCATTATAATTTTTATTTCCATTATAGTCATATGTTTGAAAGTAGTGAGGAAATATATGATATGTTAACAACCACATGACCTTTCACTGTACATGTGTGGGCTTGTGTTTTTATGTCTATTCAATCATTATCAGCTTACCTGGTTTTCATTCTTTAGAATGCATTGCGACAACAAAGATATGTACGAGAAGTTACCATACAGTACAACCTCTGCAATGAACCTTGGTACTTTTCAAATCTTCTTTTTTGATTATTTCTTGTGTTGATATTCTAAGATTTGCATGTGATCTGCAGTACATTCTTGTATTTGATTGCCATTATTTAGACAAAGCCTTTAGAGTCGGCTTATAGGTCTACATCCTACTCTGGATGCCCATGAAGAAATAACGAAATGAACCCATTGCAATATATCATGTACTTGCATGCATGCAGGTGTGCTCATGCTTATGCAATTGACATCTGGTTGGTACAACATAGGTGCTCATTACAGTAAACAATGAGTAGTTTTCAGTTATCAGTTAATTACTTGGACTTGAGGAGTTCTTATGCAGACGTATCTGCTTTAATAGCATTTTTCTATAGAACTTTGTTTCTATGGTTGTAGGGTCCCCATTAGCTTATGACGATTTCTATCCACCTTCAACTTATTGATTAAATGTGCCTTCTTTGATTGGACATTTAGATAATAATATAGCCATGCTTTTCATGTTTTCTAATTGATTTAGATGATTAAGAGAATAAATTATTCTCTGCGTGTATATTTTCTTTGTTGACTAAGGGGGAAAAGAAGTGATGGGGTACAGAAGGGTATGGGGAAAATGTTGTAATTTTGTAATCTTGAAAGAATTATATTTTATTAATTTCTTAGAATAGGATTAGAATATAGTATTTGATTATTTTTTAAATTTTTTTATTTACAGTGTTAACTTAGGGCTAGGATTCCTAAAGATCTCTATATAAGGGATCTTTATGTTACTTTTCTAATAGCTTGGAATAAATAAAAAATCAGATTGATATTGGGTATCAATTTCTCTCAACCTCTAGGGTAGCCTGGCTTCTTTCCCAATCCCCAAGGTAAAAAGCATAGAAATCAGCCGCCAACCAAAAAAGTTAAGATACGAGATTCGCATTGCGGTAAGGAGGAGACAGAAGTCCTAGTTGCATCCAGCCCAAGACGAATGAACTTGGCCTTGTGTAGGTTGAGATTTCTGGGTTGAGACAGGCGGTTTCTCTCATTTTAGGTTCCCAATCGTCGGCCGAACATCATAGCTCCACAACAAGGAGGTTTTGTGAATTACACTTGCTGGATGGTTTCATTACGATGAATGAATGCATCCATTCATTGCATTTCTCTATCCCAAGAGCCGGGGGCTGGCTTCTCTTCCAGTTCCCAGGGTAGCCTGGTTTCTATCTGTATCCTTTATCCTTATTTGTTCTAAATCAAGAAGGAAGAGACTTTTCAGATCATTTATTCTTTTGAGAGCACCCATTGATATGGACAGCCAGGAGCTAATATTTTATATCTAACTGAGCCAAAATCTGATGTATATGCTTTCAAGCCAGTTTTAACTTGATTTAGATATGTTTTGGGTAGTGGTATGGGTATGGGGATGTGGCATATTACTTACCTGGTGCAGGGTATAATGGGATTAGGCCTAGTTGATTTCTTATGTTTTTACCCATGCATGCATAATACTATTTAAAAGGATGATATGAGTTTAGACGGTTAGTAAGCTAGATATTCATAGTTTTGGACAAGTTTTATGAGTCACTTTCTTATTCCTTTCTTTTTATCTTGGTATCATACATGTTTTCAGTAGATTTTATGAAAAATCCATCCTATATGGATTAGCATTAAATGTTTTTGAAGCTAATGAAAGAATTATGGAATTGATATTCTGTTACCAGCTTTAAAAATGTAATTTCATGTGTTGGTTGGCTATACTTTTGTCTGTTGCATTTCACGTGTTCTCCTAATTGCATGGTGCTGTGGTATTTATTTCAGTTTTGGCTCCTATAATCACATTTTCATCACCTTTTGTGTCAAATTTGTGTTTATTTTCTAATTTTGCATGTTTGGTATGTTTGTTTATTTTCTAGTTTTGCATGTTTGGTATTTCAGGCTTTCAGCATTTAGCTCCCATAAACTACTCAAATGTTGCATGTTGCATATTAAATGTCATTTATTCTGTGTCTGTGTCTCTCACGTGCACGAACATGCACACGCACACTCACACGTGCAGGCTTCTGGTTCTGAGCTTTATTGAGAAGTTAATAAGAATACTTTTGGCATTTTTGCTTTAGTTTAGTTTTTTCGGTTTTAATTCATGATTACATGTTCTCTTGTTTGAACTTCTTTGCATTGTAAGTTTGGTTGGCCAATAGACATACAAATGTTGGATTTTTAAATAATTTCTTGCTATAGCTCAATAAGTCTCTTTGTCTCTATTCCAAGCATCTTGTTGTATACCTTGAGTTGGAATGCAATGGTCTCCTATATATCGTTTCTTCAATGGACGAGTTGCTCACAGCTTCTTTTGTTGCTGTTGTTTTATGTCTTTTCCTCTTTTATTTTTTGTGTTTTTGAGTGCTGTCTACAGTCAGTTATTTTATTTACTTGTTGATTTCAATGCTTTTGTATTTGTTCAGGATTAAGTACAGTATAGGTATTGTTGCTGACAAAGGTCTGAAAAAGCCCCTCTATACATCTGCACGCTTGAAGAAGGGAGAAGTTCTATACTTAGAAACACATTCGTGCAGGTGTAATTTCTATTATATTCTTTTATTCTTTTTTGTTTTTTTTTGTTGCTTTTTTTCCCTCTCTTTGGGGGTGGGGGTAATGCTTGCTATTATCATGGAGGTTATCCAGCATGAATGATGATTGTATTTATTATCCAGCATGATTTCTTATTTAAAAAGCTTTAATATCATTCTTCTGGTGATGTGACTGGGTTGCCTGTAGCTGAAGTGGAGGGCCATTTTGATGGGTGAGGGGGAGAGTGCTCTTGTAGAGTGTGAAGGACTGAAGTGGCTCTGTTAATAATGAGGTGTGTTTAGCTTTAGTTGAGATTGTGGAGCAGGCAGATCAGTGGATGGCTATGGATATGGGGGATGAAGAATGAGTTGAGTCGTAAGGCTTCAGATTGGGTTCTTAATTGGGTTAAAAAGCTGAATAAATTGGTTGGAGTTCTTTAGTTGGAGTGGAAGATCAACCTATTAGGTTGTTTGAGGAAATTGCGAGGATTAGGGTTGAAGAATATAATTCTAGGAGCTGTAAGCAACAAGAGGCTAGGAAGCAGTCAAGGGTGGGTATTAGAGAGCTCATAAGGTTGGCATTTGATGTCAATTATGAGAAGGGAGGTGGTGGTGTTGAAAAAGTTTTGTTGAGGTTGATCACATAGGATAGGGTTGTCTTTGTTGATCAATGAAGCGGAAAATCATTTCTTGGAATGTGAGGGGGTTGAATGACTTGATGAAAAGGGCTACAGTAAAGCACTACCTTAGATAATGGAATGGAGACGTGCTTTGCATTCAAGAGACTAAATGGGAGGTAATTGATGATGCGGTTATTCGTAGCATTTGGGGCCTGAGAACCTGTGTGGTTGGAAAGCTTTGCCATCAATCAGTGCTTCGGGGGGAGTTGTTATTATGTGGGATATGAAGGTTCTTGACTTGATTTATGTATGTGGAGTGGGTTATGACTGAAGTTTATGGGCGAGTTGAGAGTGGAGATAGGGGTCTTTTCTGGGAGGAGTTGGCGGAGGATAAGAATCGATGGCATCTCCCATGGGTGGTGAGAGGTGATTTTAATGTTGTTCTTTATCCTCATGAGAGAACCAAGGGTTCTCAAGAGACTAGTTCGATGAGGGAGTTTCTGGAGTTGGTGAGGGGTCATGATCTTATTGATTTGCCTTTATCGAGGGGTTCTTTCAGTTTTAGGAAGACACTCTCGCTCGAGGATTGACCGTTTCCTTGTCACTGGTTGGTGGGAAGCTTTCTTTCCCGGGTTGATTCAAAAGCCGTTGCCTCTCCTAACTTCGGATCATAACCCCATTGTTATTGTAATGGGGGTATGCATTGGGGGTCGACTCTGTTTTGGTTTGAGAATATGTGGCTTAGAGTGTATGGTTAAGTGATCTCGTTAAGGGTTGGTGGGAGGGCTGTAATATAAGAGGCTTTGCTAGTTTTCTAGTGGCCTCAAAGTTTAAATACTTAAAGGAGGAGTTGAAAAGATGGAACAAAGATTCATTTGGAAATGTTAATTCAATTTTAAATGCTTTGTTGGTGAGATCAATAGGCTTGATGAGAAAGAGATCGTTGAGGGGCATTCGGGAAAAGACAAAGAAAATGGGTTAAAAAAAGAACTTGCTAAGCTCATATCCATGGAAGAAATCTCTTGGCGTCAAAAATCTAGAGAAGTGTGGCTTCATGAGAGTGACGGAAATACTAGGTTTTTTTCACCGTATGGCCGGTGCTCACAGCAAGTTTAGCTTTATTAGCTCCATCGAGGCTGATGGGGTGTTGTTTGAGGAGGAGGGGGTATGAAAGGGGTGATTTGTGATTTCTATAAGAACCTTTATAAGGAGACTTGTGAAAGCAAATTGAATTTGGATGGTTTATACTTTTCGAGAATTGACGGGGAGGAAGCAATTTGGCTTGAGCGGCCTTTTGAGGAAGAAGAGATGCTTGTGTCTCTTTGGGCTTGTCATGGCGATAAAGCGTCGGGACCCGATGGTTTTACCATGGCTTTTCTTGTTCATAATTGGGAGGTGATCAAAGGGGATATCCTTAGATTTTTTGAGGAGTTTCATTCTTCTGAGGAGTTTGTGGGAAGTCTTATTACCACTTTTATTGTCCTTATACCTAAGAGGATTAGGGCGTCCAATGTTAAACACTTCCAGTCTATTAGTCTGTGGGGTGCATTTATAAGCTCTTATCGAAGGCTCTAACCTCTAGATTGAAGGTAGTTTTGCATAAAGTGGTGAGCCTTACCAAAATGCCTTGCCTTTATGGAGGGAAGACAAATATTGGATGCCATTTTGATTGCTTTTGAAGCGGTAGATGCCCATTTAAATGATGGAGGAGGAGGGGTGATTAATAAGCTTAATATGGAGAAGGCTTACGACCATGTGTTGGGGCGTAGTTATCTACTTTGAAAAGAATGGGTTTCGGGGACAAATAGTGTAAGTGGATTTTCAAGTGTATTTCTTTGGCTTCTTTCTCCACCTTGGTTAATGGTTGTCTTTCCGGGTTCTTTAGAGCTTCAAGGGGCCTTAGACAAGGGGATCCATTGTCACCTTTCTTGTTCATTTTGGTGATGGAGGCTTTTAGCAAGATGTTATTGAAAGCAGTGGATGGGAGGCTTTTGAGTGATTTCAAAATAGGGAGTAATGGAGGTAGTGTGAATGTGTCTCACTTTCTCTTTGCCGATGACACTCTTGTTTAATGTAGGCCGGAAGCTATTCAAATGTTGCACCTTCGTTGCATTCTTCTTTGTTTTGAGGCGGTCTCGGGGCTTAAGGTTAATGTTAGTAATATTCTTCTTAGTGAGAATATTAATGGCTCTTTGCTTGCTAGTTTGTTGGGGTGCAATGTGGAGTCACTTCCTATTACTTATCTTGGCCTCCCTCTTGGGGCTAAGTTCAAAGACAAAAGTGTTTGGCATCCGACTGTGAAAAAGTTTGAGAAACGGTTGGCCGGGTGGAAGAATCATTACCTCTGAAAAGGGGGAAAACTTACTCTTATTAAGAGCACTCTTCCTAGCCTTCCCATCTACTTCATCTTTCTATTTTCTATTCCTAGTTGCGTGGCTAAACGGTTGGAGAGTATTCAATGAAGGTTCCTTTGGGGTAACACGAGGTAGGAATACAAGTATCACTTGGTGAGGTGGGATGTGGTTAAACAACCGTTGGAAAAAAGTGGGCTTGGTATTAAATCTCTCACTCTAATCAATAAAGCTCTTTTTGGTAAATGGTTATGGAGGTTTCTTGTGGAGAGGGATCGAGGAAAGTGGTAGAGGCTAAGTTCAGATTGAATACTTATGGATGGATGTCTAAGGAGGCGAGGTGGGCATACGGTGTTGAGGTGTGGAAGTGGATTCGAAAAGGGTGGGAGATTATCCTTGTGTTTTGGTTTCGGTTGGAAATGGGGAGAGAACTCGACTTTGACATGATTCGTGGTATGAGAACACTCCTTTCAAAGTCCAATTTTCGGACATTTTCGATATTGTGAGAGATAAAGAAGCACTCATTAGTTCTTGCATTTCCTTTACTAACATTGGGATTTTTTGGGATGTGCCTTTAATCTGTAATGTCCATGATTGGGAGTTTGAGATGATTGAGAGGTTTTTGGAGACCTTATATAAAGATAGGTTGGATGTGACTAGGGAAGACTTGGCTAAATTAGGGCCTTGTTCGAAGAAAGGTTTTGAGGTGAAGTCTTATTACAAAATTCTCCTTGATGAGATTCCCTCGGATGGATCCACCAATTTCCCTTGAAAGGCTATTTCGTGTTCTCGTGCTCCCAAGAAAGTGACTTTTTTTTTTTGCGTGGAAGGCTTCATGGGAGAAAATTCTTACCATAGACAATTTACAACGAAGAGGGAAAGTGCTTGTTAATAGGTTTTACTTATGCAAAGTTTGCATTGAGTCTGTATTTCATCTTTTGATGGAATGTCCATTGGCTAGAAGTTTGTGGGAGATGACTTATAGGATTTTGGACATTTATTGGGTGGTTGTCGGATATGTGAAAGATAAAGTTTGGGCTTGGAGTGGGTTGAGGGCTCCAAGGGAGATTAAGAAGGCTTTTTTGTTGATTTGACTCTCTATTTTTTGGATGGTGTGGAATGAAAGGAATCAAAGAGCTTTTGATGGTGTTGAAATACCTTTTGGTGGCATTAGAGATAGTTGGTTTAATACCATCAATTTTTGGTTTAGAGGGAAGTTATTTTTTTAAATGATTTTGACCTCCTTGATTTTTTAGATCTTCTTTCTTGTAATTAGCCTATAGTTTTGAGTTGCATCCTCTTGGTACTTTGTTAATACAAATTTGCTTATAAAAAATAATTTATTTTTTATTGCCACTGGCTATTTATTGCTACATACGCAAAAATGAAGATAAGGTAGATCACTAGATTCATCTCTCTCCCCTCTTTCTATCTTTAGTTCGCATTGAAAACCTTTCTCCCCTAGTTTTTAGCCTGGAAAATAATTTATCATGTGGTAACTTTTAGCTGCTGTTGTTATTTTTCTAATTTCGTAAGATACTATTTGAAGGTATGAGCTCTGTTTTACGGGAGAGAAGACGGTCAAAGCTACACAAGCATCACAGGCACATGAAGCAGAGACAGAGAAGTCTCAGAATTATCAGTCACATTCCACAAATGGTGAAAAAGGCGAATCTGATAACATTGTAATCGATGTTTTCCGGTGGTCCCGTTGTAAGAAGCCTCTTCCGCAGAAAGTCATGTGTACAATTGGGATCCCTCTTCCTCCTGAACATGTGGAGGTACTTTATCTCAATTTTTTCCCTCATACAACCTTTCTGCATGTTTAGATTTGAAAAGAATCATTTATTTTCTTGAGGAGATTCTCCTGTCAGTCCCAAATCTATGGATATGTTCATTCCTTGTATTTGCGTGAACTTTTGAGTTTGTATGTATTATTGTGCATTCTGTCGTCACCTAGTTCTATTGCTCAGCTCTTCTTCAGAGCAGATGAGGAAGATGATTTATTCAAAATAACAATGCCAGATTATGCACTATGGGAAATAAACAGTGTTACCCACTTATCAAAATAAATAAAAAAAACCAGCCCTACCCTTAGCGGTGCACTAGTGCCTGCTGGATAAAGAATATGAATATTCTAAACAAAGAATTAGAATGATAACAAATGAGCCTCAGAAAACATCAGTTGCATCAGAAGCTTATTTATATTCCTCTTAACATTGAAGTTCCAATCTCAGGCATACCAAGCTGCTGCTTTCTGTGCTGTCTTCTCTTTCTTCTTATCTCCATTCTCTTCAGATTAACCCTCCATCAAATCCTGAACAGTTCTGAGGACCCATTGCAGTCCAGAAAGAGAAAAAAATCAGGCCTACCAAATCCAATTCTCTCTTGATTACTTCCTCAAGACATATGATTCATGCAGATTCTTCCCTCGACTCAAATAAGTCTCACTCACGGGTATCTGAGCAATTTACTGTTGCTTTGATTGAACTTCACATGTCCCAAGCAACCAGTCTTTGTACTAGTAGTGCCTTTAGTGGAACCAGCATTTTTGGAGTTATGTTGCTGCCAAAGGATTAACAGAATACCCATTCATTGGTCAAACTTTTTGGAATTTAAGAAATTAATGACCCTTTGGTTCAGGATCAAATTACATATTTTTTAATATGACCTCTATTTCTAGAATAAATATTTTTCTTTACTTTTTGTATTATTTGAAATCTGATGGACATTGATAAAAAAAATTATCAAATCTCATTTTTTTTATAACAAAACATATATGGAAATGTCTGTGGTGATGGTAACTTGATAAAAGTGAAAATTGTGAAAACATATTTTTGTTATTTTTAATTACATCTTTTAGTAGTTTCCAAGAACGAAGGTAGATTTCGAGTCAAACTCAAAAGAGCAAAACTCAAAAGCCTTTGTGATGTAGGACTTAAATCCTTGTGAAATATTAAGTAGTGCCATCCAGGAAACTGAAATGGAACGTTCTTGGTCTCTTTCTTCATATCAGTATATGTTGAGATACTCCTGAGGAATTTCCTAGCAATTAGACTGTAAAATATGATTGATAATCAAAATAAACTATGGAACAGATGATGAGTCCAAGAGAAAGGTCTTTTTGGGGCTCCTTGTTTTCAGGGGTGTGTGTGGAAGGAGAGGGGCTTGAAGACTTTAGGTTTTATAAAATGAGAAAGAACATACTTTTTAGATTTGCGTTAGACTCCCGATTTTCTTTGATCTTCTGCATTTTAATTTTTTTCCCTGTAATTTCTTGGTTGCTTCTGTTAGTGTTGGATGATTTTGGTAGCACTTAATTTTTAGCAGTTCTGTTTGTTTGGAATGATTTACCGCATTTAATTTTTAGCAGTTCGTACACAATTTAAGCTTGTAACTCATCTCATAGGTAAAGTCAATTGTCAAATTTGTTTGGAAGACAGATATGTGTAGGAGCTTTTAATTTCTACTAGAGCTACTCCTCTTTGTGTGCACTTGCATGAGATGATATGATAAACATTTTTTTATTAATGGAAAAAAGTGTAGAATTGGTAACGTGCTGCATGCAAAACTATGTATTGTGGTTTAGCTTTTTACCATGTTTCTTTATCGTTTTCCTTTCTCTCTTCACTGCCTTTTTGTTTCTGCTTGAACAGTTATTGGAGGAGAACCTTGACTGGGAGGATGTGCAATGGTCACAAACTGGTGTTTGGATCGGTGGAAAAGAGTACACACTTGCTCGAGTGCATTTTCTATCTGTGAATTAGTTACTTCTATCAGACTTGTCATAATGTAGGACTATCTATCCGGATTTGATTTGTGTAATAAGGCTAATGATTTGAAATATGGAAGGCGTTTAATTATTATTATTATTATATCCTGTTAAAACACAAGTTTTTCTTTTTCTTTTCCTTTTTTGGGTTTTATTTATTTATTTATTTTGGGGGTTGGGGGCTCAGGGGGTTGTGGAAGTATGGAATCGTCAGCTTTGAGCAAAAAGGGCTGACCTCCTGGCTTAAGACCTGTAAATTCCCAGTTACTGTTTGGTTGGATATTGGGCTACAAACTCCATGGACAAAGGAGTCTTTTTCTACAAACACTACAAAATATAACACCAATCTATTGGTGAATTCAGAATTGTATGAATTCAGTAACCTTTACCACCGTTAGATTAAATTTGGTGTATCTTGGCTGTCTATTGTCAAAATCCCTAATCTTCAGTTCTCCTATATGGGTCTCCCTCATACAGAAATACACTGAATATGCGGCAAAAAAGCTTAGCAATAAGGTACCAATTTTCCAGCAATATTCTCCCATGATTTTCAGTTTTTGTTTTGATTATTTGCACTTATTTTTTTTATACTAACATGTTTTTTCTATTGTTAGATGAATTCTCTTATCTTCTTTTCCACAATAATATATTTTTAACATTTAAATTGCTTCCATGCATGATTATTATTTCTTGTTTGATTGCTATAACTGTTGGACGCAAAATTATTTGATATAAACTGTGCTTGAGAATGCGTGTATGCTAGTGTGAAGTAAAAATAGCTTTTGTTAATTATTGAATGTTTTTTCAAGAACACAAGCTAGGTTTCAACCTAAGTGAGAAGGAAACCTTAAATCTTTCTTATCTCGTACTCCAATTTTTGCCTTGTTGCAAACTAATGATAAGAGATTTTGGTTCTTTTGAAAGTCAAATGACGATTTCAAATTTACCTGTAGTATTTGCTTTTTGCTTTGATGACATCTCCCTCAATTGTCTCTCGAAAAATGTATGACGAAAGGCCTAACGTTATAAACAGTGAAATGTCAAATATATAAGTTTAACACTTAAAAGCGCACTCTACTTGGAAGCCTCCTTACTAATAAAAGATTGTATTAGATCTATTAGGTTATAATCTTTTTATATACCAATTTACTTCGATTTGCACAATCATTTATTTATCCTTCATTGAAGGTAATAACTTTGGGTATGAGGTTTAGAGTTGTGGGTGTGTGAAAGAAAGAGATACTTACAACTTCATGCCACAAAAAGTAAAGAGTATGACTTGAAAACTACATCTGACGCTAAGAAAGGAGCTAACACCTAACAATTGCACTCAAAGTTTCAAATGGTATAGTTCAATTCCCTATCGATGTCGTCGATGGCTAAATCCAATTGCATTGACGAGAACCAATATAGACGGACA
Source organism: Bretschneidera sinensis (assembly GCA_023935145.1). Taxonomy (NCBI): domain Eukaryota; kingdom Viridiplantae; phylum Streptophyta; class Magnoliopsida; order Brassicales; family Akaniaceae; genus Bretschneidera; species Bretschneidera sinensis. The sequence goes on along the minus strand of CM043705.1, from coordinate 89,683,290 downwards.
GTAAGCTCTCGAAGACACCATAAAAGACTTAGCAGGAAAAAAAAATGAAAAAAGCCACCAAGAAAGCCACTTAAGGGATCCACTTGGAAAGGCTTATGTGGGAAGTTGGAGAGCTCCAATACACTAGGTGGAGACTTCATATGCTAAATAAAACGACCTATCATGCAAGAGGGGTTACCTTGAAAAAGGGTTAAGAGCATTAAGCTCCCACAAGCGAAGTCAAGAGCACACCCTCTCTACAAGGGTAAAAAGTTCTAAGTTCTTGAGGCGTAAAAGGTTTTAAGGGAAGGAATCAGGAAGTGGACAACCCTCTCGTTTGGCATGAAGGAGCTTGTACCACCATTACCATTAGAGCATGAAGGCATGAGGGCAACTACTTTTGATCCCAAATCTAAGGTGTTGATTGTGCATGATAACCTTAGGCCTCCACTTTTGATCCTACACCCCTAATGCATGTTGTGGGATATCAGATAATACCTCGTGGTTACCTCTTAAATCGTGACATGACCATATCGTCCTAAGGAAAAAACCGAAAGGATAACCGAAGGGACAATTCGAAGGGAAATAGATTCTACTCAATGGATTATCTATTAGGGTGCCGAGGGATGTACCAACTACACAAGGTCGTTGATGGATAATTATATCGAGGAGTCTCCACTTGGTTTTAAGGATCAAGAAACCTTTAACAACTGGTCGATTGAGGGTCAAGATTCATGGGTCAGGAGATTGAGTATGGAATAAGGAGGTCACAAGTGAGCGCCTTACTAATGTCTAGACCTAGAGGGGCTTAACCTTTACTTTTTCATTTCAAATGGATTTGTTTTATGTTGATTAATTATTAACTTGACTGTTTTTCTTTAATTTAAATGATCAAGCAAGCATGCAATGAGTATGAAAGCACACACGATATGAACATCCACATGGCAATATAATCCATCCATAGTAGTTAAAGAAAGTAAATGCGATTACAGGGAAATAATGAAAATGAAAAGTGTCTAACCACGACTTACATCCCTAAAAACAAATAATAACAAAATTACATGAAAATAGGGAAATTTAAAAGTACTTAACTACGACTTACATTCCCAAAATTGAAAGAAAATGATAAATGAATGAAAGATAAAAATAGCCTAACTGCGACATTACAAACCCAATTAGTTTATATGAAAGCGATAAATAAAATAAACCATCCTATAAAATCACCCAAAATCATTGATTTGACTACCAAAAACCACGTATAAGCTAAATATGCAAATACAATCATGTTATCACTCAAGAGCGAAGCATAACTAAGCAAGATATATGAGAATCATGAGAGGGAAGCAATTCTATTGAACATTATCGATGTAAAATAGTAACTTATTTCACTCAAATCAAAGCATGGAATCAAGGATAACAAGTAAGCGCATGTTGAGCAAAGATAACATTATGTAAGTCATGGAAAACTAAGATCTAGCATGCAAAAATCTAATGTAAACTAGCAAACATGAACAAGGGGTAAAAGGACAGAGACTTTAACATGTTCAAGTCATCAATCTAATACTAGAAACATCATGATAATAATTTGAGAATCAACCAAAGCAAAGGAAGCATGTGAATTCATATGATCAAACAAAGACTTAGAATTGAATCCAGAAAGCAAGTTGAATGCATGATGAACCCTAAATCATACAATCATAAAAGTTTTTAGATGTCATGTGAGTTATAGAAACATGTTAAAAGTCATGGAAGTATGCAAACAATTCGAAGAAAACAAATCGGAAACGAAACAAACAAGAACGAAGAAAAGAGGGTTTGGTCGCCACTTTGAAGTGAAGGTCAGACCTAATTGTGGCGGCTAGCTATGAACTTCTACTTTGAAGTGGTCGTCAGAAAGTGACTCAAATAATGGTCCTCTAGCTTCAGGTTTTTTATTCCAACCCTTAATTCTAGTAAAAGATCAATTAAAAGAAAACTCAAACAAGTTTAAGTGATCACATGTGAACAATTGTAGATCATAAAGACAAGATTAAACATGAATTAAAAATGCACAACAAGCAATCTAAATTGAACTATATAGCAAATTATCAAAGTAGAGATATACAAGAAAATGCACTTGAGTTATACCTTAATCACGTGTAAAATTCTATGAAGACCGTTGAACTGCTTTTTCGGATCTTTCTTAAGTAGGTTTGCATGAAATTATAAGTCAAAGAACTCTTCTCCTTCCTCGAAATTGGGTGAATTTATCCTTGGAAGCACTCAAGAAGACGTTGTTTCTTTACGATTGATTGCTGAACAAACCAAGCGTTGTTCGTCGCTTACCATCATCAAAAGATTGATGAAATACAAAAATACAAACCTTCTGATGAAGAATATTGATAATTTATTGAGTGAAAGCTGTGTTTTTTTTTTTATGTTAGATGAGTGTTTTGGAGTTAGGGTTTGTGTTTTGGTGAAGCTATAAGCAAAAATCCGAAAATTAAGTGTTTAGATGCTTGGGTTTGTGTGTATATTTGAAAGAGATTGGAAAGGATCCATTTAGGGATGCTAATGGGATATTCATAAGAATTAAGAGGTCCTATTAGGGTTAGGAATAAAATTTGGTCATTCTAGAGAGAATAGGCAAGTGTTTAGTGACTTTCCAAATTGAATTCCTGCACTAATAAGGAAATTAGGCAGATTTTGAACCTTTACTTGAAACGGTCCTTGCTCACTCATATAGATGAGTTTAATTTTTTTTTTTGGTATTTCTGGAAATCCCAGAGAGTATTCTTTCAATTCCAATTGGTTCAAAGTGTAAAATCGTCACAAATTTTAAATGAGAGGTAGAACACTAAAATTGATCAAATTAGGAGTACGTTTGGTAAAAAATTAAGCCCTCACTCATCTCTAATCAGATCAAGTCCCATAATATATCTTTATAAAGATATTTAAAATATATATGGATATAGAGAAGGATAGGTTTTAATGATTTAAAGATCAAAATCTATTAGGCTCGAAATTCAGGTTCTCAAAATAGTGAAAATAAGGATTTTTGGCAATGTCATTTCTATAGCTTGAGAATTCTCTTATTCTCTTATATCAATCAACCTTTAACATAGAAAACACTTGAATTCGCTATAGAATGAACATCAGTCACATGTAACAATCCATCATCTTAATTGTTTCCATATATTTCTGTTAGGCGACTATCTACCTAGATAAATATGCAAATAACCGTACTAGTTTTACTTGCAATTGCACAAGGTCAATGGTAGCATAGTGTGCAAGTGCGAGATCATTTCCACAAGGATTGGTGAATTTCAATTTAGAATTAGTTTCTTTCAAATTAAAAAGAGAAATAGTTGTAGAGTGTGAGATAATAATAATGAGGACATAAGACTACGATATCCACCACTAATTATACTTTCCCACTAAGTAAGGTGCCAATGCTCTAGCCTTATCATGAATATTTAATGGCTGCCAACCTAAGGGCTTGGCCCACACCTTAGGCTGTTGATCTCCCTATGCAACGAGTTAGGCATGGTGTATACTCTAACTCTTTTCTCTTTTAAGGGATTCAACATTAGTGTATACTGAGTTGTTCCTTAAGAGAGCATGAGGGCTGTGGAGATCGGCAACCATACGGGACCTAGGGCTTGGTCCGCTATTGGTTTCCCATGTTGATTAACCAGAGAATCTGGTGTGGATATCTCTTGTTACTAATGTCGAACCCAGGACTCAGTCATCCAAATTGATTCAACTAACTCATCAATACCACATGCATATGTTGATCAGACACCACATATATGAGGAATTTAAATACAAACAGGCATTAATCAAGTTAAACATTCTAATAAGGCTATAGCAAAGGTAATCAATGAATAAACATGTGGAAAAGTATAACTAGGGCTTCAATCGAGCCCTATAAGAGTTTAGTTATACATACTAGTTAAACTAAACATACTAAACATAATGAATTAAAAACAGAAAAATAAAACCGAAGAAAACTCGGGAGACAAGTCATCAATTCCTCTCCTAAGCTTGCAACTTCAGGTCTTCAACAAAAGATATGGTTTATGTATTTTATAGGGCTATTTATAAGGTCCTCTTGGTGTCCCAAAACCCTAATTTTCTATTTGGAGCCTGGAGACTTCTTTCCATATCTGGCTCTACCGCCTCTAGAGTGATTGTGCTCGAGCGTATGAGGTATGCGCTCGAGCGCAGGTGTGCACTCGAGCCTTCTTCAAGTGCGCTCGTGCTCTTGTGCTCTTGTGCGCTCGATCTCAATGGGGTGCGCTCGAGTGCACCTTACTGGATGGCGGATCTTGACTTTTGCTCCTAAAAGCTCCAATTTATCATCTTTTTATCCAAGTCTTGTGAAAAACACATAAAACATGAAAATGAAGTAGAAACTACTAAAATGTATAAATAAAGAGTCTAACAAGTGTAAATTAAGGGGCTTAAATATGACTATTTAAGCACTTAACACACCCCTAAACTTACATATTGCTAGTCCCTTAGCAATACAAAACTAAAGACTATGTCAGAACAAAATTTTAAAGATGAATTCATTTCTATAATACTTAAAGATTTGGGTTGTGCATAAAACTATAATAACTGTTCATGAGTAAGCTTATAATAAAAACACATTTTTGTATTGAAAATGGATTTTCAAAAGCTCATGTTACTTACCTAAGGTTAGCCTAAGGCATCGCAAGTTTGATTCGTGTGTGATGACTTAGCACATATAGGATGGAGTTTCCATATAATTTTAGTGTATAGTGTTTCGGTGCCCAACCCTTTTATCAAATTCCTTATCAAAGAGAACAAAAATGGCATAATACTTGCTTTTCCTTTCTTTTTCTTTTATCATTCTATCTTTGCCATGTTGAGTTCCATCGAGCTTTCTATTTGACCCGTGTAACGAGTGTTTGGCCAATGACTCCCAAACATATGGTTTTAGGGCATTAGGTGTAAAGACACCCCTAAGAACTTACTAACTCGAGTAAAAAAGGCTACGAAACTAACAGGTTTTTAATGCTTCTAAATGAAATTCCCATCTTTTGACGTGAACACTCAATGCTTACTGAGGCAAGAGGCTCAGTTACTCAGTGGAAAGTTTTTACTGATCATTAGAAGCTTTTCATTTTCTTTTTGCATGATGAACATTTTTCTTTATTTTTCTTATGCCAAAGTGTTCTTTTCAACAAGTCATCCGATTACAGTTAGGTTATGGAAACATATATAAAAGAATTATGTGTCATACCCCACACAAATGCGTGCTAAATGTGCTTATGCAAATTTGGATCAAACTCGTGAATTCTATAGCAGTTTCAACATTTAGTGTTTTGGCAGGGAGTACTTAAAGTCCACTGCATGTGGCTCAGGTGCTCTTGTTACTGCTGCATACTAGACAATCTGGGGCACTAAATCTTCTTCTCTTGGTTGCACTGTAATTTCAAAGTGTGGTGTGACTCTGTGTCCATATACCATGAATGTTTGATTTCTTGTTGGCAACTACTTCACTTCCAAGTTTGGTGCCTGGACAATAGATGAGAGAAAAATAGTTTTAGTATGCTCAAGACTTTCAAACGGAGGAATAAACTTACTTGGATGCTTTGGAGAAGCCTCAAGGAGGTGCACAACTTCAATGATGTCATCTGTAATATCTTCATATTCTGGCTTAGGAACCACATCCGAACTTGTGAAGCTGTGGGTGAGCGTGGCCTCCAATGAATTAGTGTGATGGACTTGAAAAGCTTGCTTGACAACACTTTGCGTCATACATTCATCGAAACATTCATCATCATTATCATCTTGGGGTAATTTCATTGCATCAAATATCTTAAATTCTATTATATCACCATTTACCGTCATACTTACAATACTCTTTTTCACATTAATTATTATATCAGCAGTTCTCATAAGGGGTCTTCCTAAGATGATAGGTAGAGGTAATGGCATAGGGCATTCTTCTATATCTAACACAATGAAGTCAGCAGGCAAAATAAACTCACCTACCTTTACCAGGACATCCTCAAGTATACCTCTAGGTCTTTTGATGCTTCTATCTGCCAATTGCAAAGTGATTGAGGTTGGTTGAAGCTCCCCTAAACCTAGCTTTTCAACTACTGTGTATGGTAGCAAATTGACACTTGCTCCTAAATCCAATAGTGCACACTCAAAAAACTGGTCACCTATCCTGCAAGGAATGGTAAAACTACCTAGATCTTTTAGCTTTGGTAGTAGTTTTCTTAACAATACCGCACTTACCTCTTCAGTTAGAGCCACTATTTCATGCTCCTGAAACTTTCTTTTATTAGTGCAACAATCTTTTAAAAATTTAGCATAAGCAGGAATTTGTTTAATTGCATCTAATAAGGGAATGTTAATTTCTACTTTTCTCAAAGTTTCAAAAATATCAGACAATTTATCTTTCTTTGGCTTTACTAATTTTTGAGGGAAGGGAGGTGCACTCCACTTCTCCATTTCACTTACCTTGGACATGGATGGCTTAGCTGGAGATGCTTGTGCTGGCTCATTAACTCCTATGATCTTATCATTTCTGAGAGTTGTAACGGCCTTCAGTTGCTGATGTCCTCCAGGATTAGGCATTGTTTGGGTTGGAAATTCTCCTTGCCTTCGTCCCGTTAGCTCCTTAACCATTTGGCCTATTTGTGCTTTCAGTCTTTGGATGGTTTGCTCATGCTTTGCAATTGTTTGTCTTTGCTTAGTTTGAATTTGCATTCCATCTGCCATGAACTGTTCTTGTGACGTTATCAGTTTCCTTACCATACTCTCTAGGTCACTCGACTTTGACTCTTGAACTGGTTAGGCTGCTTGGTGGAAGTTCTTTTGTTGCCCTTGAAGGTTCAGGGCATTTTGATTATTGCTCCATGAGAGGTTGGGGTGGTTTCGCCATCTAGGATTATAGGTATTTGCATATGCACTGTTTGGTCCCATATAGTTCACTTGCTCGGAATCTGTAGATGAATATAAATGGCAAGTCTCAGTAGTGTGATCAAATTGAGAACATAAAGCACATACCTGGCGTTGTGTGGCTTGTAGACTCGGTGAGGCGTTCTGAGCAGTCATAGCTTTTAAAAACATATCTAGCTTCCTCTCCATAACAGCTATCTGAGTTGGAATTCCACCAATTAAGTTAACTTCATACATGCCCTTGCTCCTAACTCCTTGTCTTCCTCTGGATGAAAATTGTTGGGTGTGCTCACTCAATGCCTCAAATAGCTCCATGGCTTCTTCATTGCTTTTCTCCATCAGCACACCTCCACAACCTGAATCAGCAATACCTTTATTCATGTCATTTAGACCTTCATAAAAGGCTAGTACCAGCTCATCGTGAGGTAGGTTGTGATGTGAAAATTTGAGAAGTAGCTCATTAAAGTGTCTCCATGCTTCAAAGAAAAGGTATCCATCTCTCTGTTGGAAAGATTGAATCTCTTTACTCATCTGCCTTGTCTTTTGTGCTGGGAAAAATTTTCTTAGGAACTTACTAGATAGTTCTTCCCAGGTATGGATAGAATCTGCAGGCAATGAATTATACCACAACTTAGCTTTATCTTTTAATGAAAAAGGGAAAAAAATTAACCTGATTCCCTCTTGATTTAGGCCATGGATGTGCTGGAACTTGCAAAGGTCAAAGAATTCCCGAAGGGTATAAGTGTGGATCCTTAGCAGGTATACCCCTAAAATGAGTCAAGGCACTGAGTATCTGCGGAGATATGTAATAATTGCCTTCCGCCTCTGGTTTATAAGCAATGCATGATGGCTGGTTGAGGTTCCACGGGATGAAGGATTGCTTCATAGGTCTTCGCTCAGGTGGTTGTTGGTTTTTTTAGCTGTTCTATTAGTGCTTCTCCCTCGAATTATTCTTCATTCTCCTCAAAGTTGTTTCTAAGCCTCTGTCGAATGGTTCGCTCAATCTCTATGTCGAGTGGAACGATGGTAGGGTTCCTAGATCGAAGCCCTTACATGAATCAGCTGGAAGACTTTGGTGCAGCAGCTTCAGTACTACTGCTCAGGTAGTCTCTGGACTATTTGCGCTCGAGCGCACAAGGTACTGCGCTCGATCGCAACAGTGCACTCGATCTCACTTGAGCTTGCACTCGATCGCCAGGCCAGAAACAGCATTGCTCCATACCTGAAATAGAAGAAAACAAAAAACGAAAAGAAAAAAAATTAGGTTTTTGATAAAGAAAATATAAACAAAACAGAGTAAAGAAATAAAATAAAATAAAACAAAACTAACTAAAATAATTCCAAAAAGAAATTTAGTGCAATCCCCGGTGACAGTGCCAAAAACTTGTTGTGGCGATTATCTACCTAAATGAATATGCAAATAACCGTACTAGTTTTACTCGCAAGTGCACAAGGTCAATGGTAGCATAGTGTGCAAGTGCGAGATCATTTCCATAAGGATTGGTGAATTTCAATTTAGAATTAGTTTCTTTCAAAGTAAAAAGAGAAATACTTGAGAGTGTGAGATAATAATAATGAGAACATAGGACTACGATATCCACCACTAATTATACTTTCCCACTAAGTAAGGTGCCAATGCTCTAGCCTTATCATGAATATTTAATGGTTGCCAACCTAAGGGCTTGGCCCACACCTTAAGTTGTTGATCTCCCTATGCAACGAGTTAGGGATGGTGTATACTCTAACTCTTTTCTCTTTTAAGGGATTCAGCATGGGTGTATACTGAGTTGTTCCTTAAGAGAGCATGATCGGCAACCACACGGGACCTAGGACTTGGTCTGCTCCCAGTTTCCCATATTGATTAACCAGAGAATCTAGTGTGGACATCTCTTGTTACTAGTGTCGAACCCAGGACTCGATCATCCAGATTGATTCGACTAACTTATCCATACCACATGCTTACGTTGATCAGACACACACATATGAGGAATTTAAATACAAACAGGCATTAATCAAGTTAAACATTCTAATAAGGCTATAGCAAAGGTAATCAATGAATAAACATGTGGAAAAGCATAACTAGGGCTTCAATCGAGCCCTATAAGAGTTTAGTTGTACATACTAGTTAAACTAAACATACTAAACATAATGAAATAAAAACAGAAAAATAAAACCGAAGAAGACTCGGGAGACGAGTCGTCAATTCCTCTCCTAAGCTTGAAACTTCAGGTCTTCAATAAAAGATATGGTTTATGTGTTTTACAGGGCTATTTATAGGGTCCTCTTGGTGTCCTAAAACCCTAATTTCCTATTTGGAGCCTGGAGACTTCTTTCCATATCTGGCTCTGCCGCCTCTGGAGTGATTGTACTCGAGCGTATGCGGTATGCGCTAGAGCGTAGGTGTGCGCTCGAGCCTTCTTCAAGTGCGCTCATGCTCTTGTGCGCTTGATCTCAATAGGGTGCACTCGAGCGCACCTTGCTGGATGGCAGATCTTGACTTTTTCTCCTAAAAGCTCCAATTTATCATCTTTTTGTCAAAGTCCTGTGAAAAACACATAAAACACGAAAATGAAGTAGAAACTACTAAAATGTATAAATAAAGAGTCTAACAAGTGTAAATTAAGGGGCTTAAATATGACTATTTAAGCACTTAACAATTTCTAATAAGACAGATTATCATTTATCAAATGGTACATGTCTTCACGGTCCAAGCCTCTATGATCCGAGATCAAGGATTTGATGTCATTAGAGGAGTAAATAACACTTAGTGAATCTGGTACTAAGTAAATAAGAATACTTAATGAGTACATCTGACACAAAGTGTCCTCCACCTGCTAGTTCCAAGTCAAGAGGAGCTAACACCTCAACGATCTCAAGGCTCCAAGCGACTAAGCCTGGTGTAGATATCCAATTTCATGCAAATATTAGAATGAGCCAAATATGAGGTCCGATGATGAAAATTTGGTTATGAGATGTTCAAGTTGGATGAATGTATTGTGGAAAATTAAATTTGAACAAGAATTAATTAAATTGAACTCAAAATTGGACAAAAATAGGTCGAAAATGAAATAAAATTGAGAGAACCTAACCCAACCAATCGGTTGGGTCCAGGAGCCGGTCTGAAAAGTCCTTGGATGACTAGTTGGGTCCCAAACTCTGTCAATTGGGTCTGAGACCCGTTTAGGTGAGACGCCTCCAATTTTTCCCGTTTCCCCCAAAACTTTAGAAATCGATTTCCTTGTTCAAAAACCTATTCAAGTTCGTGGGAGAGGAGATTTTCTTGTCCAGCAAGTAAGCTTTGTCCTCAACAAACCCTAGTTCCTTCACTCCTATATAAACTCCATTCTGCAGACACCAAAGTAAACACACACAAAGAAAAGCGGTAAAAACAACGAAATCTCTACAAACTAAAGCTATAGAGCTCTAGAAATTCCAACAACAATTTTTCTTCCATAAACCTTAACCTCTACAAAAATCCCACCTTTCTAGAAATCCAACAAACACAAACTCTAATTTTTTTGCACCAATTCTTGATTCAAACCAAATTTTGTGATCAATATTAAAGTTCTACTTGCATTCATCTATCACACGCAACAATCAAATATTTGAGAGCAATCCACATCACACGTGGAAACTCGCACATAACCAGAATTAATTCTTCAAATTAATCCCTTCACAATACGTGGAGAGATCAAATCACAAAAGGTTAGTAGTTTATATCTAGTAATTTAATCACCTCAAAACTTGAAGATTAATTATTTGAACTTCCCGGAGTTCAATTAGTTTGTACTTCATATAGATTTATTTATAAGAGCATGTTCTAGGTTTTTATCAAAATTGGTATGTCATGTAGATTGGGCTTTGCATCATTTTGTTTGATTATTGATGAGATGAAATTGACACTAGCAAGTGCACTAATCGTTCAAGTAATAAAATGATGAGTGAATATCGTTCCCAACGAGGACTGAATAAATAATACAAAAATTATGACTCAACTCTTACCGTTATTTGAGCAAATGAATAATTGTAGGAGAAGAATTTACTAACAATTAACTAAGGGAAAAACATATGACAATAGTAAATAAAAGGACAAATTTCAAACTTTGGAATTAGATTCTTATAAACTAACATGCTAAGGACTCGACTTCACCTAAACCATCATTGCCAAGAATTTCAAATAGACAAGTTTTGTTTAATACATTTTTCAAGATGGTAGAATTCTCAATAAATTGGTTATCCATATTCCATGTCTAACCCCAATCTCAGAAATCATTAATTTCAAATATCCATATTCCAGGTCTATTCTAGATTAATTCAAATCACGAAGCATTAAGCTGGAATTCTTTTCAGTTAAATCTCCCTATTCGGTTACTCCTATCCCATTCATGGCATGTTTTACCCTGGCCTGTGCATAGACAACAATCCAACATCATATTTATTAATTCAACCATTCATAAAAACATAGCTTCTCTATTTGACGCATCACCATGCTTAAAGAAAGAATCAAAATAACAAACAACATTAAGAACAACAAAACACACTCTTTGAAAAACACATTAAATTCTAACTTGTCCAAATAGCAACTCAAGACATAGGTTTAGGATTCATCTATCCTTAACACAAAAATACATACTCCATAATAATATTTAAACAAACCAAGTTCATATCATGAAACATCAACATAACCAAATAAGAATAAAACAAAACCAGAGATGAATGATTAAAAGCTTCAGAGGAGCCTCCAAGAGTGTCTCTAACTCCCCTTTTGCGTCTCGTCTCCTCTAACTCTGTTCTTCTGTTTCACAGCCGCGCTCCCCTTTTGTTCAACTAGGGTTTGCTATTTATAATATTCTAAATCTGCCAGCCAGCACTGTAGCGTCGACTTCTCATTATATGGTCAGAAAGCTTACCGAAAATATGTTGCTCAGCTTGGTCGGCACCTATATCACCGGCAAGGCATCTAACCTCTTCCATTCTCTTGAAGTCTTCTCAAATACATGGTTAGACTTTTTGGTGTTCACTCCACACCTCCTAAGGCGCAAAGCCTCCGTAAGACCAAGGACATAAGAAGGTAAACCCATATATCTTCCCAATAATGCAAGGTTCACACCCTTGTGGTTTTGGACTAGGAAGTAAGTTGTTATAAAAAAACAAGGAATCCCACAAGGCTAGAATCTTATTTGTTAGCAAGCTGGTCGGCTATAGCCAGGACCTTAGGTCAAGGCTCTAAGCCCTAATCCTTCTTCTCCAAGCTAATTTTTGACATCTTGGTATTATTGCCATATCTCAAGAAATGCATGGATTTTTTCATTCAAGGTTAAGTCCATATTAAAGTATACTTCCACACATTTTCAATGGTACTAGGGTCACCCTCAACAGACTTTGGAAGAGAAATTTATGCCTTTTCGAAGTTAGGGCTTAAAACACGTGGCCAACCGATGTCGACAGTCAGGAGGTCGGCACATCGGCAAGGTGGTCAACCATGTCGAAACCTATATTGTCGGTAACCTTTTCAGCTATACTAGTACCCTTGTCGACCACCCTAAGCCCTCGACTCTTCTTCCTCCATCTAGGCCTTGTTTCATTCTTTTTTGGACCAGATTCATCAAAAAAACTCAAAGGAATGAGAAAAGGCATGTGGTAAAGCCAAAACTTGGGTTCTACACTCGAGGGCTCTTAGAGCATCAGGACAGGACCCTGGGTCACACACCCAAGTGACATTAAAATGTGTAATGGAAAGGAAGAAGTCGAAAGTGTTACGACCTTTTTAAGGGTTAGGACATAGAAGAATGAAGCATCAACCTCAACTACCCGACTGGTGTGTCGGGACACTTGAAGGTCGGACCTACATATCCGATGTGGGAGTGGGATCATTTCCTCTTCTCGAAATGGATAGGAGTAGGATTTTAGATAAAATGATCAAGTGAGAGATATCCCAAAGATTATTTTTTTCAAATGATCAGTTCCATGCAGATAAATAAGGGTCAATCGAAGGGACTTTTTAGAAGGGTCATTTTTTCGAAGGAAATTCCAAAAAGTTATTTGCATGGAGTCGCCACTTAGTTTTAAGGATCCATGAACTCAGGCACTAGTCCAATTAAATAGAGAAATGGGCCTGAGACTTTGGGTAAGCAAAGGGAAAGTCCAAAAAGCGCCCTACCAACGCCTAGACCTTCAAGGATCTATCCTTAGCAACTTATCATAAAGAATTGTAGTAATTTGGTTTATTAATTAAAGCACTTTTTCCTTTTATTTGAATTAGATTCTCACACAAACATGCACATATATTAAAGCAAGCATCATATGATATAATAGCAATTAATTAGTATACAATTAATCCAAATAAAGCGACAAAAGATGATAAAAACACTTAGAAAAAAAAACTGAAGCGCTAACCCTAACCGTAACATTCTTGATCATCATACAAAGTCCAGATAGTAATTCCTCATCAAATTAATCATGCATATCATCCTAATCACCCATAAATCATTAATCACAAACACACACACACGCGCGCGCGCGCGCACACACACACACACACATATATATATATATATATATATATATATATATATATATATATATATGGGCGAAATAAGCATAAACTCAATTATAATTATGTGATATAACCAAGTTCTTGTGATCATCATATAAATTCCAGATGGTGTTACATCATTCAATAATCATAGAAAATCGTATCAACAAGATTAAAATCGAGAATCATGCAAAATAGACAAAATTGGGATAAACCCTAATCTAGTATTTGATTTGATTCAATCATGTTATTGGAGTCAATTAACGCATTAATCATACTCAAAATATTCTTGGAAGACTAAATATCAAATCAAAGAAGCATAGGACAACAATTGAATAGCAAAAGAGTTGGGTAAAAAGCCAAATCAGAAAGTTGGTGTCGAGTGGCCCCTAACACTCGGACGCTACTCCAGAGTAGCGCTCTCACTTGATGCCGACAAAAATTCATTTTCCCTCTACTTTTCTAATTCTTAACTTTAAGAAATTAGTCCCTTAAGATTAATAAAATTGGGCAAGGTCAATTGTATCATATAAAACATGTTTTTAACAAGAAATCATGCAAACAAACACATATTAAAGAAGAATTAATACAAAACAACAATTTACATGAAGGACGCAAATATGGAAAGTAAAGAGAAGTAGATAGAAGATCTTACCTCTTTGTGATTATCACTAATGTTGACCAACCTTTGAGATGATTTTGGTTATCCTAACAGATCTACAAACACAAAGACTCAAGATCGAATCGATTAATTCCTTGAATTTTAGTAGTGGTCCATCTTAGCTTTTCCTAAAAAAAACAAAGGATTCGATTGCACGAGCGATTTGTTGTAGCGCCAATTGTCGATTGATTATAATAGAAGATGCCCTTACCAATTGACAAACAAATTGAAAGCAATTAAAACCTTTTTGAGAGAAAAAGTTTTAGAAATCAACTTGAATTTAACCAAGTAGCTCATGAAAAAAAAAACACAAAATTTTGATAGCTGCTTGATTTCTCTTCTATGGAGATGGTGTGTTTATATAGGAGTTGATATGGTAGAATCCTCTTAGACTTGAAAGAGTCTAGATGGATTCAATTAAACTAGTTTTGGATAGATTTTTAAGTTTGTTTTAAATAGAACTTATCCAAATTCATGATTAAAATTGGTAGATTCTCTACCTAACTTCAAACAGGTCGTACGGGCTCATACGAAGTCAGATTTTGGTGTTCTTGGGTTTTCTGAAAAGGTATGATTATTTTTTACTAGCGGAAGTGGTGGGAGTCCGAGAAGATAAGAATTTTTCGTTCTATGGCCAAAGAGTAGACCTAGGTCTGTTTTGGCCCAGTTTTGATAATAAAATCATAATAAATCTGATTCCTGACCAATTTAAGCCTATAATACATCAAAAGAAAGATAATTAATAGACCTAACTGATTATGTAAATATCCAATTCCTAGATTTAATTTTTTAAAATTATAAAGCCTCGAAGTCAGATATTATGCAAAGTTGAAAAACAGTTTTGTAAAAATCCTTTCTAAAATCATTTTCTCTCATTTTTTTTGTAAAAATTGAATTGTTAAAAATCCAAAAATCATCTCCATGATCTAAATCATCAATAATCAAATGCCACAAGTCATCACTTGAGGCTCAATTATATGCTCCTTAATTATTTTCACTGGCGAAATAAGAAGGGTGATCCTTATTAATTATGGGCTATAAAATGAGGTTTCTATGTCTTGATACTTAAGAACTAAATCGATGTGTTGAAACCCTAAAAGACATGATTGGCAATTCAAGATACTTGGAAGAAGATTGGACCGAAATCAGTGTGTCAGAATGCTCAAGAACCAACCTGGCATGTCCGAACACTTAGAAGGAAATTCATCAAGAGGATTAGAGAATTCAAAAGGCAAGACTACAAGGAGGTGAGAGGTTTCTATTGTGAGTAAGAATCCACTCTTCGAACATATTTGACTCGTGGCTCAATCAAGGGTAAAAAGATTATTTCTCCAAACAAAGATAAAACGGTAAAAAGTTGTCTAAGGATAAAAGGGTAAAAATCACACTAAACCAATAGTGCAATCCTAGCCGTCCATAGATTCTCCATCCTAAGATTCAAATTTTCCTCCATAAATGATCTCTCTCCTATAAAGAGGAGTTCAAAATATTTTATTTAGGTTTAAAGCCTTTCTCTCAACTCTCTCTTTTTACGGTTTATATTTTATGATTTTACGAACTTGGGTATCAAAGTGCCCCCTTGGTGATAGACTCTGAGACTCTGAGACTTCATCTAGTGTCTTTCAAGTCCTTAGTAGTTATCCAAGTATTTGGAGTAGAGAGAGAGAGCAAAGAGCAAGGCACTTAGACTCTCATCCAGTTGTCTACTTCCCTCAAGGTTCTAACACCTTAAGTGCTACCTCTTTTTGTTCCTTTTCCAAAATCACTTTGGGCATTAGGGGTTATGCAACTCATCAAAGGTATATAAAATTCTTCATATGAAAAATCAAATTTGGAAGAAGAATTATATACTTAATTGTATACTTTTCTCTCATTGTGTATATGATGGCACATTTCATTCTTCTCATTTTAATCATTTTTTTCATCCTCATCATAATCATCATCTTCTCCTTGAGATGTGATGATGTGGTGGAATCTTCTTCTTTTTAATTCAAGTAGCTTTCATTCTCCTAGGTGAATTCTATTAGCTCTTCTAAGCTCTCACATGTTAAGTGCTTTGCCATTTTAATTTTCATTTCTTATGTGTCTATTTTTTTTAACAAATTCTTTAAAAAAAATCCATTAATTTGGCAAAAACCTAAGAAATTTGCTCACAATAGCAAAGGTGATAATAAACTATAACCATAGAATATAAAGAATTAACAAGTATGGTAAACTGAGCATGCAAAATCAAAAATTGATTTGTTGATGCCCAAAATGTGACCACCAGGAGGGTGGTACCCTTTTCATCTTCTTCTGGAGACAAAGTGTTTGAGGGAGAACTGGCATTACAGTGAAGGCTAGGGCCTTGCTTTTAGCTTTGCTTTCCTAGAGGCTAGGTCCTAGTGTGTTTGCTAAGAAAACTAGAAGACATTAAGTGAGGTCCGAAGTTGGTCTCCGAGCAAACACTCCAACACTCAAGTTATTAAATAATTAATAATAAAACTATATTTAGAAAGCTAGAGAACAGATTTTAGAACTTCATTTTTATAATGTTTTTCTTTTTATATGACAAAATGGTGGAATTGTTGAAGATTATGGAGTGATTACCTCCAAAATAAATGTGATGAATTGATTATCATCCCGATATGTAAGATTGTTAGAGTAAATCATGGAATCGATTTACATGGAATGATTTCCTTCAACACTTTATTTTATTTAAATGTAATTAATCACATGTTTCTATGTCACCAACTATAAATAGTGGTGGTACTTTGTTATTTGACTCAAGAAAGAATAATATAAAATGTAGCCCTTTGGGCTTTGTGTGTCGTGGATATAGGCATTTGGTCAAACCACGTCCGTTATACCTTGGTATTTTTGTTTTGTTTCTACATATCTTTTTAATTAATTTTTTATTTTATTTTTTATCATGGTATTAGAGTCAGATTGATTCGTTCAAATTAGCTTACGTGTTGTTTTGTCATGATGATTCATTCCGTGTATTTCTTATTCTCTTTCTTTGCACATCAAATTTTTTTGTGCACTATTTTCTCCTATTATTTTGTGTGATGATTGATCCATGCATCCTTTTTCGTCACTCATTGCATGTCGAAACTGTCCTATGCAAACTTTTCTTTTTCTTCCAATCGCATTGCCACATGAAAAGGATTTTGTCACTATGAATATTCTAGTGACTTTTTCATGGAAGCTTCATTTCTAAAGAATTGTTATTCTGAGACTCTTCATCAAATTTCGTTTGTTGCATGTTAGTGACAATATTGCAATTCATCAGCCTCTCCATACATGAATTCCAAGTTCAAGTTGGGCACTTCAATCTTTAACTTTGGACTCCAACTTGTCGGGGAATATTGAAAATTATGGAGCGATTACCTCCAAAATAAATATGACTAATTGATGATTATCCCAATATATAAGATTGTTAGAGTAAATCATGGAATCCATTTACATTGATTGGAGTGATTTCTTCCATCATTTTTTTTATTTAAATGTAATTTATCACATGTTTCTACTCACCAACTATAAATAGTGGTGGTACTTTTTTATTTGATTCAAGAAAGAATAATATGAAATGTAACTCTGTGGGCTTTGTGTGCCGTGGATGTAGCTATTTCGTCAAACCACATTAAACTTTGGTTTTTTTATCTTGTTTCTATATCTCTTTTTAATTTATTATTTTATTTTATTTTTTTTATCTAGAATCTTCATTATTAATACGATTGATTTGGATTGTCAAATTCGTTAATTTTTTTTGTTACCTTTTGATTTTGAATATCTAATAATCAATAGATTTCACATATAGATACCAGCTACTATTAATCCCCACAGAGGTAAACTTTCAGAGGTAAACTTTCATTCCATCTCATCCATCTTGTTTGCCTCTTGATGTTTCCATAATGCTCAATTTCTCTGGCGCACGGTATGATCATAGCAATAAATCCATGGAATTCTACTCTTTTTTTCTCCTAATATAATTAGATTTTAGTTTAACTCTATATAAACAAGTTAATTATAAAAAATAAAAAAAACCTCAAAATTAACAAGTTTTACCATAAAAAATTTATTACTTTGTAAGTAAATTCATTAATTTTAAAAAATATATGAATAAGTACTAAATTAAACATATTTACTTTTCTATTAAAATTTTGCAATATTAATAGATTCAACAATATATTGAACTTTGTAAAAACTCCAATAACATCAATAATTTTTAATATATGATTTTTTAACGATCTTGATATGAAGTTTGGAGATTGTATATAAACAAACATTTTAAAAAACAAAAGAAAACCACAAAAAAGTTCATTACTATTGAACAAGTGTTCCAAAAAAAAATATTGCTATGTAATTAGATACACTAAATCAGCAAAACAATAATAAAGATAAGATTTATAATATTTTTTATGTATTATGTATTTCATCATATTTCTATCATAATAATAAATTCTTCAATATATTAGAAGACAATCAATTCTACCAACTAAGCTTGCTGACATCTCCACTAATTAAATCTAAAAAAAAGTAATAAAAATTCATCACCTATAATGATGTAAAGAAGATACTATTGATTGAAAATTATTTTTTTTAAAACTATTCTATAGCTACAATTATCCAATTAATCAAGTTTTCAAAAAAATACATAAAAAAGTTTTTATTTTCAATAACATGTTTTGAAAACAAAAAATAAAAAAACATATCAAACACACCCTTAACACACTCTCTAAGATGACAAGGAGGCCTAATTTGTCACCTCTCGCACGCGATAAGTTTATTTCACATTGTCATATTCGTAACAAATATGGCCTGAATGGAGCATTACCACGTTACAAGGATTTGGAATATTTTTATGTAAGAAATGAAATTGAGTTAAATTTATAATATTGAACACCACCATGACAAATCTGAATTTATATTTTCTTTTGATAATATGATATTCAGTCTTATTATAAACATGATTCCATTTTAATTCTCAAATAAAACAATCCAAATCCCACACAATGTGACAATGCTCCATTCAGGGCTCATTTGTTACCAAAGATGGTAATGTAGAAAAACACTTATTGCGTGTCACCAGTGGAAAATTTGACATCGATTACTTGTATTGCAAATTTGCAATAACCCTAAAGCGCTAAAGGAAGCTTATCTCCACTTTGCAGAATTATATAATTTATGACGATAATAAAGCATCCATACTTTGCATCAAACGTAAAACATTGTCCATCTGGAAACTCTCAGATGGACTCTTAAAACATTGAAAAAATAACATCATTAAATAGGGGGCAGAAAGATACTAACAGCATTTCTACTGACTCCTTGGATTACTAATCACCATTCATCCCACTTATTTATGAAATCATTCCACATAGCTGCTGCAATGGACTCTCGTAATGCAAAAGCAATTTGTTCCTGTACTGAGGAAGCTAACTGCAATTCAGGTTGATCATCAAAATCAAGCAACTCTTCTACTGCCACCCCCTCAACACTAGCAAACAACCAATCATTTCTATCCTCCTGTCGGATGAAATTATGTAGAACACACGCTGCAATTACAATATCCCTTTGAATATGAAATGCGTACTGAGGGGCAAGTTTGAGAATAGGAAATCGAGTTTTCAGCACATTAAAAGACCTCTGAATGACATTTCTTAGAGATGAATGCCGGTGATTCAATAGCTCCGCTGCATTTCTAGGTAATTGATTAGCACCTCTGTATTCATACACGTGATACCGAACTCCTGGATATGGAGCAATAAATCCTTCCATATTTGTGTAACCTTTATCAACCAAATAATATTTTCCTGAAACATTGATAGATTCATGCAACTATCGAGCATGAAACTGGTGTAACACAAAATACGAGAAATTAATAAATAAAGAAGAACAAGTTGCATCTATAACCTTCAGGAATGTGAGGAAAATTTTGATCTGGATCATCTAGGACTGCTCTCAGTACACGCGAATCTTCAACAGAACCTTCCCAACCGGGATAAACGAATATAAATTGTAGGTCAAATGTGCAAGCTGCCAGCACATTTTGTGACAGATGGCCTTTCCTATTACGAAATCGAGATTGATCTTTTGCTGGAACATTTGCAGGAATTTGCATTCCATCTATGACTCCAATACAATCCTGAGGAAAAATAAGTAAAGTGAATGACATTTGATAATACACACAATTTGAGAAGACAGGAGCAATAGGTATTAACCTTGAAATATGGGTAAAATCTACTACTACTGAGAATTTCTGGAGGAGTAGTGAGAGGTGGTGGCTGCAAGAATTCACGTGACAGTGATTTGATTGCCTTCAAAACATTGTTGAAATGCCGGCTTATAGTTTCACCTGAATGCTGAAACCTCTCTTGGATTACTCTGTTACGCTCATTATGACCCACAATATTTAAGAAAATCGCAAGCTGCTCCTCTATCATAACACCAGCAGTATCACGCAACATGGCTCTTTGTCGGAGGATGTCACATAATTTGTGAAAAACATGTTTATCCATCCGAAACATTTCCCGACATAACTCATCAGGTCCGCCCAATACTTCAGTCATAAATCCACTTCCACTGAGAGACAAACTATGTTGTGGTTGCTTAGTTATACTATTATAATAATAGTAACCAGCAGCTGCAGCAACTAATTCTAACTCATCCAATTCTAGGTCAATATCATCCATGCTAGGTGATGTATCTGTAAAAACAGAATTAAATGCAGTATGCGTAACACGATGCAATCACATAGTTGTATAACACTGAACCTTTTTTGCAAGCATTTCGATCGCAACTATTGGCCTACAAACACAAGCAGTAATGACTGACAAAAAAAAATATTGGATATCATTAAACTGGATGAAACAGCCATCAAACATAAAGTTAGACAAACATTAGAGCACCTTGGCAATACTACAAACATACAGAGCAATGGACCATAAGGGAATATTTGGAACCAAAATGGTTGAAAATAACCAGTGTCACTCAAACTACTCAACTCTACACTTTGCCTGCAACCATGGCAACCGTTTCTCACTCTTGAGGGATATGAACGTTTCTCTGGCATTGGGGTTCTCAAATAAATCCAAGGCAATAAAGTAAATCCCTTGATCAACACTTTGCATCTCATCCAGTACTTTTATGCATTTGCTTATAGAAAACCTGTCCTCATTCTTCATAATTGCAGTGGCCCTCATTTTCGAAGCAGCTGCTATTTCTAGCATAGCATCCACTATGGCATCACCAGTAGCCTTACGACCTCTCTTGCAACGACCAGAACCAGATGGCGTCACAGACTGACGCTTGTTGTGCCCATCTAACATGGTCAGGTCATCTCCAGAGCCAGAAGAAACATCCTCATCCACATAATTCATTGGTGCACTAGGATCACCAGACATGCTTTAGGTCTCAATACACATCAATAATTGGGAACCCTAGGTTCCAACTGTCTTTATTCGAAAATGAAAAAAAAATGTGATAATCATTCTAATCCTATATAAATTAAAGCACCAATAGAAAGGAGAACAAAAAAAAGATAAGAAAAAAGAAACTACACGACCAGAGAGGCAGAGAGGAGGGAAAACAGTCACAGATGTATCAGATTCAAATTCTATATAAGACCAATTGCTTATCATCAAGAGAACGGATTCTTAAACTACAAACAAAAGGAAAGCATTATATAAACAATCTATCCAGAAATTTCCAAATATCTCCACAAAGAAAAATCAAATATTGTATGGCGATAGAGTATCATCATTCACAAGCTAGGATTTTTGGTTAACGATACTCCTGGATTACCAGCTTTACACTGGCTTTCCCACCTCTAAACCTCAATTTTTTCAAACAAAACTCACACCAATTCTGTTACTTCCCATTTATGAGCGCTTAGTCCAATTTCCTTCACGCTAACTAAGCTTAAAAATTTTAAACATGAAAATTTAGTTCCTCAAATGTCAAATGGTACAATCATAAAGCAATCAACCTGCACAAGCTATCTGTTTAAAAAAGGAACGCCCAAGCATCTTTACACTAATTTCACCCATTTTAAAAGATACTCTCCTAGCATGGTTTTAGGCTTTTAGCAATCAAACAATGTGCTAAATATTACTAATACAAATTCTAACCCATGAAATTAAAAAGAATATAGATGGTGAGAAAAATGCAAGAAGCGACCATTTTACAGAACAAAGGCATACTAAAAAAACACACCAAAGACAAATGCATTTTAGTGAAGAAAAAAAAAAACACTACACACACAAATTAAACCAATTTATGCTACACTATTTGGTTGGACAGGGAAAGAAAATATTCATTCATGTTTCTTAGTTTCTTTCTCTTTTTCACTTTCACTCTTCAGTTATGCGAGCAACCCAACGGATTGTCATACAAATCCTAGTCTTCTGTTTGTTTGTTTGTTTACATTAATAACATTAAAAACTTAAACGAAACGCACAGAGAGACAGAATAGATAGATAGAGAGAGAGACTCACCGTTTCTGGGCAACCCTTCCTTCTTTGATTATGGTTTGGCTGAGAGGTATTTCTAGGGCTTTTGGGGTTTTCGTTTCAGAGGGAAAAGAAATGCCCAATTACTTTTTACTTTATAAGTCAATATTTTTTATACGGACAATTACTAACGGAAGTCAGCAGACCCACGAAGCCCACCCATGTATTCATGGGCGCGGATCCATTGACCTTTTGTTTTCCTTATTTCTTTATTTTAAGTCTTATATAACTTGTATTTTATTATTTAAACTTTTTTTATAAAGTTTATAGATTCAGTTTTATATAATAAAAATTATGTTGTATTAGAATAAAAAAAAAATCATAGATATCAAGAATTTTTGTAATTTAATATATCTTTTTTTTATTTTGTTTTTAATGAAATTTGATTTTTTAATTAAGATTATATGATTTAAAGCTCAAGATATTTTAATTAACTATCTATAATATTTTATATGAGGTTTTATATCAAATAAGCGGAAAAAAAAAAGAAGCAAAAATAGATTATCGTAAGAAGAATGACATGGATAATCAAATCTCATATGAAACGAACATCCAACAACAATATTTTATAATTACCTGATATATTCAACTAGATTCAATCAAAAAAATATAATGGAATAATCAAGTGAATGGTTAATGGTGAAAAACCCCGTATTGCGAAATATTGTTAGATAAATTCAATTTTTTCGAATGTCTAATATATGTTAGTTTATTACTTAACTTAATTTTATTCTTTAAACGTTTTATAAATTATACTTTATTATTTTAAATTGTTACAGGACTAAAAATCAAAACTGTATGTATTTGAAAAAATGATCGAAAAAAATCATTTAAATTGTTTTTTTCTTTTTTCGACTATAATCTTATAATTTAGTTTTATTGAATAACTAATTTAAGATAATTTTCTATTTAGTTATTAAGTAGATTAGTTTCGTTATATTGGGTTTTATTTATTGAACTTTATTATTTTGGGTCATTATAGAATTTTTATAGATTGAGCTTTATACCCTAAATGATTATAAAATTAAAACAACATAATTTTGGTGAATGAAATAAAAAGAGAATACGCATGGCATAATAATAAACCTCCTAAAAATCTTCTCGAACATATTTATATTAATTAACTAGACCTCGTGTCCGTACAATGCATGAACTTCAAAAGTTAGTGGGTAATTTATTATTTTTAAAAATTTATGTGTTTTAATATATGTGTGTGGACTTGTGTGCTCGCATATATAATGCTAACATAGTAATAATTTGAGAGGTTGTCAAAACTTTTGTGTTTCAACTTAAAGAAGATTTATGGATGACTTTGGAGGTGGTCTCAAGAGTTTGGTAGGATTAATGTAAAACTCCATAATCTGATTTATTGTATCATGTTAATCAATTGTTTGCTCAAACTATCTTAAAGATCATAGAACAAATTGTGATGTTATGTTGATTGTCAAGCCTCACACAAATAAGCATATAGCTCTTTTCAAGTTTCAAATCCGTTTTCAACCACATGCTTGAATCCTCAAAGAAAGAATTGTTTGCTTTTGAGAGCCAACAGTATAACTGTATAAATTGTGACTATTTTCGAAAATTATTTAATCAATGAATATGATCTAATTTCTTAAAAAAAATTGTTGATAAAAAGATCTTTAAATGATTTGGAAATACAAATAGTTGATCTGATATAACATTTCCCAAGGAAGGAATAGTATAGGAAAATAGTGTAATAAAGGGTAAATATTAAAAAGTTAAGAAGAAAAATTTATGTCTAAAAATTTAAATTAAAAAGTATGATGCGGTCATACTTAATGGTAAATAATTATAATCCTAAACTTAAATTTGAATGTTGTGATTTATGCTCTAAATTATTGATCTTGTAATTAGGGTTGCCTTTAGTTATTTAGTTTTTTTTTCATGGTAAAAATCTGATAAGAAAATATTTTATATTGGTTAACTTTCACTTTTATGCATAAAATCAATGTGTGAGCATGTGTAAGTGCCAAATCTGTGATGGTTTCTCATTTTTGAGGTTCTTATTTCACACTATGTATAAACAAAGTATGCGGTGTTGATTAACACAATTAAAAATGTGGTTACAAATAGTACATTGATTAAAATATATGATCCAATTATGATATAAAAAAATAAAAAAAAATCAATGTTTGCCCTAGGGCATATGACATAGTTGTAAGTTTGACCTTCGAGATGATGGTTTCTCCGTGAAGTGTCGGGTTTGAGTCCTGCCACTGCACTGTACATCATGCGATTTACATTCTCCATAGGATCTTAAGGCAAGGATTGTGGGGACGGTCATAATGGTCCGTTATTAAAAAAAAAAAATCAATGTTTTATTCGTTCCTATCATAATTTTCATAATGTACCCATGAAGGGGTTTTTAATCTCTCTCTCTCTCTCTCTCTCTCTCTCTCTCTCTCTCTATATATATATATATATATATATATATATATATATATATATATATATATTATGCTTTGTAACATAATGCTTTGTAATTTTTGTTCTAAAATATTTTTATAAAGAATTATCTGGTAAAATTTAAATAATAAAGATATGAAGGGTATTTTTAGTTATTATCATTAAAATATTTTTCATTAAAATTAAATTAACTTAACCGACATGAATGAATTTTAGTAATTATTATTAAAATTATTTTCAAAATTTGATATAGTAATTATTTTTCTTTAAAAAGAAAGAATAATTTTTTTCAACGCTAATTCACTCAATTTAATTTTTTTACTATCTTCACTAAATTTAATTGGTTCAATTAAACTAATAAAAATAGAAATTTGTACATTTTAGACATTATTATGAGTAAAATATTTATATGCTTTATTTTTCATTGTTATAAAAAATTTAAAAATAATTTTCCTAGTCAAATTGAATTAAGATTATAGCATTAGTCATTATTTAAAAAAAAAATAATACTTTTTATTTCAAATTTTAGTGAACTTATTAACTTTTTATTAAATCAATAATTTAACATTAAATTAATATATTAATATTATATTTCATTTATAATGTAAAAAAACTAAGTTATAATAATTTTATTAAAAAATCTTAATTTACAAAAGCCTCTATCGATTTTTTTGACATTTATTTGATTTTAATAATGATAAAACAGTGTTTTAACTGTACTAACAGTTTTATCTAAGTGTTTTTCATTAAGTTTAAGCATCCAACTCAAAGACAAGATGTATGTCAAGCATAAATAGGAAGAGATTGCATTTGATTGACATTCAAAAGAAGATCGAAGACTAAGTTTAGATTCTAAGGTAGTTTACCCTCACATGTAAATCTCTCTTTTAGTTTTTTAGCTTAATCTTAGTTCAAAAACTCTTTTTGAAAATGTTTTGGTCAATCGAAAACTCATTTCTGTCTAAAACTGACTTAAAGTCTAAGTTTTCTAAAATGGACAATCGATTGTGGCTTTTCGACAGTCGACTGTCATGTCTCTGCAACTGACCATTTTTAAGAACAAAAATGGACAGTTGACTGTAGGTAATGGACAGTCAACTGTGAAAAAAAACAAAGAGTTTCACAGTCGACTGCCCAATTAGACAGTCGACTGTCTAATTCTCTATAAGCTGACCATTTTGAAAACAAAATGGACAGTCGACTATAGATCAAGGAGTGTCGACTGTGAAAGAGACAAAGAGTTTCACAGTCAACTATCCAAATCATCTTAAGCACAAAATTTCAAATTCAAGAGAGGACATCCGACTGTCCATTTTCCACAATCGATTGTCCTGTAGAGAAAAACGGCTAGTTTTCAAAATCTGGACACAAGATTTGAGCAATTTATGCTCCAAACCTACCAAATGTGTGTTTAACGGCCATATAAGGAGAAGGCTATAAAAACCCCTTATAAATGAGCATTCAAAAAAAAAAAAAAAAGCACATTCAATTCCAGAGTAAGCTCAATAATACTCTTGAAAGTTTTGAAAATTTTCTTTGAGCCATTTATCAAGCTTTGTTCTAAAAAGAGAGATCATCTTCATCTTGTAAAACATTTTATTGCTATCTCTCTTCTTTTCCTTTACATTAAACATCAATCATTGTAAAGAGAAAGAGTTGGTATAACTCTTAGAGTGTTTAGGATTAAACACTTCTTTGTAACTTCCTTGTAGAAGAGAGTGCTCGTAAAATTTGTGCAACACCCGTGAAGTTGCTCGGCTATAATTAGTGGATTGCTTCAAGAAAGTTCCTTAAAGAGAGTGGACGTAGAGTCGGAGAGATTTCGATATTGTCAAACCACTATAAACGGAGTTTGCGTATTCTCTTCCTTTACTCCTTTAATTTCAAGCATCTTTTTTGTTGTGTGCCTTGCTTGATTAAATTGTTAAAAACTTGTGTATTAATTATGAAAAGTTTTTAAAACCCAATTCACACCCTCTTGGGTTTGTACCTCAGTTTACAATTGGTATCAGAGCCACATACTCAATTTTAGGCTTAAAATCCTTGAGCTGATCCAATGGTTTAAAATAGTTATACCGAAGGTCATTCCGACACTAGACCTCCTTTGTTCAATGGCTCAAACTATAATTACTGGAAAAATAGAATGAAAATATTTGTTGAAGGATAAGATTATAATTTGTGGAGAGTCACTGAGGAAGGATCTAGAATTCCTACAAAGGAAATATCTATTAAATAAATCAATCATACAATGCTTAAACTTAAAGTGGAGTTTAGTGAAGAAGATTGTAGAATGATATCTCTAAATAGTAGAGCTACTAGTATGTTACATTGTGCTTTAGACATTACTGAGTACAATAAAATTTATGCATGTGTTTCGGCTAAAGAAATATGTTGTGCGAAAATATACCTAAATAATTAAGCAGATAATCGTACTAGTTTTACTTGCAAGTGTACAAGGTCAATAGTGTAGTATAGTGTGCGAAAGCAAGGTCATCTCCATAAGGATTGGTAAGGTTCGGTTTTAGAATTAGTTTCTTTAAGTAAAAAGAAATAAAATAATCGTTGTGCGTGATTTGATAATAATAAAGACATAGGGCTTTGATATCCACCACTAGTCATACTTTCCCAATTGTATAAGGTATCAGTGCACTAGCCTTATCATGTATACCTACTGGTTGCCAACCTAAGGGCATGGTATCTACTCCTTAAGTTATTGATCTCCCTAAGCAACGAGTTAGGCATGGTATCTACTCTTTCTTCCTTAAGGGATTCAACATGGTATCTGCTTGAGTTGTTCCTTAAGAAAACAAAAGTACTATAGAAATCGACAACCATATGAGACCTAGGGCATGGTATCTACTCCCAGTTTCCCATGTTGATTAACCCGGGTATCCGGATAAGATATCCCTTATTACTAATGTTAGACCTAGGACTCGGTCATCCAAATTGATCTAACTAACAGGTCCATACCACATGCATACGCTGGCCATACACATACATATGAGAAACTTAAATAAGCACAGGTATTAATCAAGTTAAGCAACATAATAAAGGCTATTGGCAAAGATTTATCAATGCATAAATATATGAGAAAGCATAACTAGGGCTTCAATCGAGCCCTATAAGAAAGTTAGTTACATTTACTGTCTAAAAACATCATATATAAACTAAACATAAAGAGAAGAATAAACCCGAGAGAAGAGGCATCAATTCTCTCCCAAGCTTACAACTCCAAGTAAAAGCTAAGAAAAGTGTTCTATAAGTTGTGATCTCTGTTGTGTGTGCTTTACAGGAGTATTTATAGGGTTTGAGAAGTCTTAGAAGGTGCAGGAAACCCTAAACTTCCTAAACTGAAGAAAACTCTTTATTTCCAAAACAGGGTTCTGCAGTTTATTGTTCACGCCCGTACATGTGCGCTCGATCGCAGTGCTGCGCTCGATCCCTCTTCCGTGCGCACGATCGCAATGTGCGCTCGATCGTATTGCATGGTGCGATCGATCGCAACTTGACCAGAGACTGCTCCAGGATTTCTAGGCTTCTTCCTTTAAGTGCCAAAACTGCTTCTTTTCTTCCAAAACTTATAAAACACATGTGAAATACACAAATGAAGTAAAATGAACTAAATTAACGTAACTAAGGACTTAATAAATGTAAATAAGGGGGCTTAAATAATATTTAAGCCCCTATCACACCCCCAAACTTACATATTGCTAGTCCTTTAGCAATACAAAATTAAGAACTAAAATGAAAAAATAGATAAATCAAATGTTCATGGTGCCCAACAAAAGTTTAGATCTTACAATACTATGATGCGCATTCATGAGCAAGCTTAACAGATACAAACATATTTTTGCAATGCATAAGAGCTTTGAATGCAAATCACTTTCATGAGGCAATTTAAGACATCACAAGTTCGACTTTGGTGTGTGGTGAACTAGCACATAAAAGATTAGGTTTCCAAATAATTCTAACGTGTATGTTTTGATGTCTCAAGATTCACCAAATTTTCTATTAAAATCAACAAGGATGGCATAATTCTTCTTTTCTTTTGTTTGCAATATTTTTGTCAAGTTAGTTCCCTTAAGCTTTCTTCTTGACTCGTGTAACGAGTGTTTAGCCAATGACTCCCAAACCAGATGGTTTTAGGGCATTAGGTGTAGAGACACCCTTAAGGACTTACTAGCTCGAGTCAAAAAGGCTACGAAACTAACTGGTCTTAATGCTACCAATCAGAATTTTTCACCTTTTGACGTGACACTCAATGCTTACTGAGGCAAGAGGGCCAGTTACTCAGCAGAAAGTTCTTTTTGATGATCATTTAAGATTTTTCACCTTTTGACGTGACACTCAATGCTTACTGAGGCAAGAGGGTCAGTTACTCAGCAAAAAACAAGTTTTATTGATCATTAGGAGCATTTATTTCTTCTTTTGAGCACTAATCAATATTTTCTATTTTTATATGCCAAAATATCAATCTAATAACTCATCTAGTTCATAATTAAGCAAAAGAAACATACACATCCAAATAACATGTCATACCCCACGCAGTTATGTGCTAGTGTGCTTGTGATAGTTTAGGTCAAACTTATGAATCCTTAAATGTCTAAAAGACAGTGATCTAGGTTCAAAACTTGATTATTGGCCTATATGTTCAAAGTGTTAAGCTAGCTGATGAAGTCGAATCATAAAGTTCTGTTTAGATCACAAAAAATTTATTGGACAGAATGAACATGCATTTATCTATGAAAATAACAACAAAACAGAAAAATATGGGACATAGTGAGTGTGTGAATGTGTCCCCATACCCCCAAACTTAAATTGCACATTGTCCCCAATATGTGAATAGCATGGAAGGAGCTGACCTGGGAGATGGAGAACTGATGGCTGGCATGGCTCGTAGCACGCCCCCAAACTTCAACTGGATGCACTCACACTGTCCTTGAAAAAGAAAGAGAAACAAACATAAAATGGGAAAATTAGTAATAATAAACAGATAGAAAAATAAACTAGGAAATATGACTAATAAAATGAAATAAACTAAGAAAAATGATATGCTTTGGGGTGCCTCCCATGAGCGCTAAGTTTAACGTCTTCAGCCAGACGTGGTATCCTCTCACTGTTGATTATCAGGTGGTGCAGCCGAAGAGGTACCGGGTGCTGGAGGTAGGCGATCAAGAATGGCCTGTAGTATAGCCTCTTGTCGTGCTAACTGTGCCTCCAAACTATCCATGCACTGATGCGCGAGTGTGGTAGCAGCAGAGACCTCACCTCGAAAGGAGGACAACTCAGCTAGAAAGTGCTGGGACTTGGTGGGTCCCATGTTCGAATGGTCGTCCTCACGTACTGAGCTAATGACCGGGGTCTCGGTCTCCATGCGATCCTCCTCAACTCTTTCAGCTGCTGGAACGGGTGCCGGGAGTCCTCGAGGCATGTGTGAGATGCTGTGTGTCCACTGAGCCTTCCCGAAGAAGGGATGCTCTCGCACTGGTTTGTCGCTGGAGGTCCCCTTTATCCCTTTCTTCTTGAGTATGTATGAGAGTAGGAATGGGAAAGGGAGGCCCCATGCATTGGTTGTGGTGGTCTGACGGTCATGAACGTGATCCCAAAACTTGTGTAGCTGGCTCCAAATGACAGTTGGGATGGAGTACCAGTGGCTTCTATGGAAGGCATATAAGGACTGAAGAAACTGGTCTCGTCGCTGTGTCTTGTGCCCCAATGGACACACATTACCCTGTAGGATTGTGTCAACGAGCCAAATTCGTGGAGGCAACTTTGATCAACTGGCCGCATTGTTATGTCTGTCGGCATACTGGCCAGCGCACATATCTGTAATGATCTCAGCTAGGGCGAAAGACTCCGGCTGCTCCTCGATATCAGTGTCATCGGGAGGAGACTCGTCAGTGCAATGAAAGGCAGCAGTTATATCGACACTAGTCACCTCGATGGGTGAGCCCCGGACTAAAAAGGTGAGGACCCCCGGTCTGCTGCAGTCAAATGATAGGTTTGCATAAAACTGGACTATGAGCTGGGAGTAAGCAGTGGAATAAACCGGTTTAAACAGCCTCTTCAACTCTCGATGTCGGAATGCTTGGACGGCCCATTGAGTGGTGTCCATGTGCCAGAATACATCGTCGATAGCGAAAGTGGTCTCGAATAAAAGCTCTCGTTGCTCGATGCTGGGCCGGGATGACGAGGCACGGTTGCTGGATGCACCGGAGGTGGAAACAGACAGTCTGGACATGCTGTTTTTTAGGTTCTGCCTGATTTGTGATCGATCTCAATAAGCTGCGCTCGATCGCACACTAGACTATGCACTCGATCGCAAATACCGTGCGCTCGATCGCACACGGCCAGGCGTTTTCTCGAACAGCTTGTGTGCACCAAAAATACAAGCTATAGTTTGTAGGGTTTGAATTTGATCCCAACCTCCTGCAACATCAAGAAATATCCAATCATATACCAAATAACATATATTGATACTGAAAGTGTAAATGAAACTTGTAAAAATTCATGTGTGAATGGAAATGGGTACCTTGTGTAGTGGACAGAATGTGGAGTGGAGAGGGTGTATGCAGTGGTAATGGGTGTTTGATGGTGGTGGAGTGGAGATGGCGGTGACGGGGAATAGGTGCTGGAGTAAATGAGTGATGGTACTGTAGTGAGTGTAGAAGATGTTGGTAGACGGGAAAGTGCGAGTGAACAGTGAGAGAGTGTGAGTGAAAATTTGCAGAGTTATAATTGAACCCTCTACCACGAGTGCACTGGATCGCACACAGGATGCACTCGATCGCACTTGTGCGCTTGAGCACTTTGACTGGCGCGCTCGATCGCATGGAATGTTGCGATCGATCGCAAGTAGTGTGCATGGGCAAAAATGAAAACTCACCTCAGCTGTAAAAATGAGAAATGTGGAACAATATAACCTTACCATGTGTTAGTGGCCTCAGTACCACTAACCTCTGTAGAGATGCTTAAGCTGTATGAATAATTGAAATGAACTTGCTCAAGCACTCTCGTGCTACAATGCTAGTTGTTTGGAAGGAAGCACTTGGGTCCCCCATCCGGTGGTTCAAATGCTTTTGATCTGTAGATAGAAGACAAGTATCAGTATTATGATCAGATTGGGAACATATCGCACATACCTGTAGTGGTGTAGCTGGTAGGCTAGATGAGGCAGTTTGAGCAGCCATGACTTTTACCAATAAGTCTAGTTTCCTTTCCATTGCTGCCATTTGAGGGGAAGATCCTCCATTTACATTTACCTCATACATACCCTTACCCTTGGTCACATGTCTACCTTAAGAGGAGAACTGCTGAGTGTGTTCGTTGAGGGTTTCAAAGAGTTCCATTGCTTCTTCACTGCTTTTCTCCATCAGCACTCCTCCACAGCCTGAATCAACAATACTCTTATTAGTGTCATTTAAACCTTCATAAAAGGCTTGTACCAGTTCATCTTGAGGCAGGTTATGGTGTGGGCATTTGAGTAGCAAGTCGTTGAAGTGTCCCCATGCTTCGAAGAAGACTCCATCTTTTTGTTGGAATGACTGAATCTCCTTCCTCATTTGTCTCATCTTTTGGGCTGGGAAGAACTTCCTCAGGGACTTGCTTGCCAACTCCTCCCAAGTGTGGATGGAAACTATAGGCAAAGAATTATACCATAGTTTAGCATTATCTTTTAAAGAAAAAGGGAACAAAATTAACCTTATTCCTTCTTGGTCTAGGCCTTGTATGTGCTGGAACTTGTAAAGATCGAAAAATTCTCGGAGGTGCAGGTGTGGATCTTTATTAGGAGTTCCTCTAAAATGAGTTAAAGCATTCAATATTTGTGGAGATATGTAATAGTTTCCCGCCGCCTCAGGTTGATATGCAATGCTTGATGGTTGATCAATGTTCCGTGGGATGAAAGAGTGCTTCATCGGTACTCATGCAGGTGGTTGCTGGTTTTCGAGCTATTCTGCCATTGGGGTTTTGTTCTCGATTTCTTCTTCGTTCTCCTCGAAGTTGTCCTTAAGTCTTTGTCGGATGGTCCATTCAAGTTTAGGATCGAGGGGAAAGAATGTGGGATGTCGGGATCGAAGTCCGTGCATAAATCAGAAAAACCGGCTTCAGTGTAGCAGTTAAACTCTGCTGCTCGGGTAGCTCTCTGTCTTATTTGTGCTCGATCGCACAAGAGGTT
Source organism: Bretschneidera sinensis (assembly GCA_023935145.1). Lineage (NCBI taxonomy): Eukaryota > Viridiplantae > Streptophyta > Magnoliopsida > Brassicales > Akaniaceae > Bretschneidera > Bretschneidera sinensis. Next base: position 89,650,090 of record CM043705.1, on the reverse strand, counting down.
GCGATCGATCGCAAGTATCACATAAAGTGTGAGTTAGGGTTTGATGTGCCTGAAACAAAAAACAAATTGATTAGGTTTGATGAAAAATAAAAATGGTAAACAAAAAATAGCGTAATAATAATTAAACAGAAGTAATTCTAAAAAGGAACTTTAGCGCAATCCCCGGCAACGGCGCCAAAAACTTGTTATGCGAAAATATACCTAAATAATTAAGCAGATAATCATACTAGTTTTACTTACAAGTGCACAAGGTCAATAGTGTAGTATAGTATGCGAAAGCAAGGTCATCTCCACAGGGATTGGTAAAGTTCGGTTTTAGAATTAGTTTATTTAAGTAAAAAGAAATAAAATAACTGTTGTGTGTGATTTGATAATAATAAAGACATAGGGCTTTGATATCCACCACTAGTCATACTCTCCCAATTGTATAACGTATCAGTGCACTAGCCTTATCATGTATACCTACTGGTTGCCAACCTAAGGGCATGATATCTATTCCTTAAGCTATTGATCTCCCTAAGCAATGAGTTAGGCATGGTATCTACTCTAACTCTTTTCTTCCTTAAGGGATTCAGCATGGTATCTACTTGAGTTGTTCCTTAAGAAAACATAAGTACTATAGAAATCGACAACCACATGAGACCTAGGGCATGGTATCTACTCCCGGTTTCCCATGTTGATTAACCTGGGTATCCGGATAAGATATCCCTTGTTACTAATGTTAGACTCAGGACTCAGTCATCCAAATTGATCTAACTAACAGGTCCATACCACATGCATACGCTGGCCATACACATACATATGAGGAACTTAAATAAGCACAGACATTAATCAAGTTAAGCAACATAATAAAGGTTATTGACAAAGATTTATCAATGCATAAATATATGAGAAAGCATAACTAGGGCTTCAATCGAGCCCTATAAGAAAGTTAGTTACACATGCTGTCTAAAAACATCATATATAAACTAAACATAAAGAGAAGAATAAACCCGAGAGAAGAGGCGTCAATTTTCTTCCAAGCTTACAACTCCAAGTAAAAGCTAAGAGAAGTGTTCTCTAAGTTGTGATCTCTGTTGTGTGTGTTTTACAGGTGTATTTATAGGGTTTGAGAAGTCCTAGAAGGTGCAGGAAACCCTAAACTTCCTAAACCGAAGAAAACTCTTTATTTCCAAAACAGGGTTCTGCAGTTTACTATTCACGCTCGTACATGTGCGCTCGATCGCATACGTCTTGCGCTCGATCGCAGTACTGCACTCAATTCCTCTTCTGTGCGCACGATCGCAATGTGCGCTCGATCGCATTGCATGGTGTGATCGATCGCAGCTTGACCAGAGACTGCTCCAGGATTTCCAGGCTTCTTCCTTTAAGTGCCAAAACTGCTTCTTTTCTTCCAAAACCTATAAAACACATGTGAAATACACAAATGAAGTAAAATGAACTAAATTAACGTAACTAAGGACCTAATAAATGTAAATAAGGGGGCTTAAATATGAATATTTAAGCACCTATCAAAATATGGGACAAACTACAAATTACTTATGAGGGCACTAGCAAAGTTGAAAAAATAAAAAATTTATATGCTAGTTTCCGAGTATGAATATTTTAAAATGTCTTTTAACGAAACAATTTCTCAAATGCACTCTCGTTTCACCACTATTGTTAATGGTTTAAAGCTTCTTGGTAGGAACATTGAAGAGTTTGAACTAACAAGGAAGATATTGAGATCTTTGCCATCAACTTGGAAAGCAAAGAATACGGCCATAATGGAGGCCAAATATCTATACAAACTTGATGTCGAAACGCTTCTCGGATCATTATTGACATACAAAATGGAAGAAATGAATCCCGGTGCCAATGATGATGAGATGAAGAAAAAGAAAATGATTTCTCTCAAACCTTCCACAAGCAAGAAAGAGGAAGAAAATGAAGAAGAGAATGAGAGTAGTGAAAAAGATAGTGAAATCACTTTAATCACCAAAAGGTTTCATAAGTTCTTGAAAAATAGCAAGAAACCTTACACAAAGGACTCAACTCCAAAAAGAGAACCTATTTTGTGTTATGGTTGCAAGAAGCCCGGACATATTAAAGCCGAGTGTCCAACAACAAACAAACCATACAAGAGCTTCAAAAAGAACCCCATCGTTGCAACCACTTGGAGTGATGATGAAAAAGAAGAACTCTCGGACAACGACATCGGATATGAAGAAATTGCCAATCTTTGCTTGATGGCAATTGATGATGAAAATGAGATAACAAATTCTTCCCCCTCTAATAATAATATTGTTAGTAGTAGTAAAGAATTGATTGAGGTAATTAATGAAATGCATGAAGAATTTAAGAAAATTGATTCTAGAAATATTGCTCTCAAGAAGAAAGTCTTATCTCTCTCCAAAGAGATGGAAAGTCTAAAGAAAGAAAAAGAAAAACTATCTTCTATGCTCTATGACTTGATAGGAGCTTAAATATTCATATTTAAGCCCCTTAATTTACATTTGTTAAGTTCTTTATCTATATGTTTTAGTCTATTTTACTTCACTTTTGTGTTTTACACGTTTTTATAGGGTCTTGGAGAAAAAGAAGCATTTTTGGCACTTAAAGGAATAAATCTGGAAATCCTAGAGCAGCTGCTGGCTAAATTACGATCGAGCGCACTCCTCTGTGCGATCGAGCGCAGAATTGCGATCGAGTGTACATGTACCGACGTGAACAGTAAACTGCAGAACCCTGTTTTGGAAATAACCCTATTTTGGAAATAAAGGAGTTTTACGTTTTAGGAAAGTTTAGGAACTCATGAGCCGATTAGGACTTCTCAAAGACCTATAAATACACTTGTAAATCACACACAAAAGGCATCACCTCTTGGGGGGATCACTTCTTAGATCCATTCTTTTATCTTTTGCTTTAGCTTGGAGAAGGAGACCGTGGAGCGGAATTGACGACTCTTCTCTCGGGTTTCTTCCTTCCTTTTTATTTTATTATGTGTAATTAAATTCTTAGTAGGGCTTGGTTGAAGCCCTAATTATGTTACTCATGAATATTTAAAAATAAATTTTTGTTTTATTTTCTCATTAGTCTGAGGATGTTAACACTTACATAGCTTACAGAAAATGATTTCTTCTGAACCTCAACTCACCAAACTATTTGTCAAGCCCGCTACTTGAAAATCATTGTACAATGAGGACTGAGCTTCACAAGCTCAATGAATTAAATTTACTAAAAGTACTCATTTGTATAAACAGTCTTTTAATATTTAAATCAATTTATATCTCCTACACTTGATATTAGCACTCTACTATCACTACCCATGTCATAATATCCATTCTCTATCATTCTCTTCCTCTTATTTATTGGTTCACCTCAAGACCATCAATTATCTTATAATTACCTCGCAATGAGGGTCACATCATAAAGTCTATGTTGTAGCGATTATCTACCTAAATAAATATGCAAATAACCGTCCAAGTTTTACTTGCAAGTGCACAAGGTCTGTGGTAGCATAGTGTGCAAGTGCGAGATCATTTCCAAATGGATTGGTGAATTTTATTTTAGAATTAGTTTCTTCAAAAGAAATAGTAGTTTGATTGTGAGAGAATAACAATAATGAGAACATAGGATTACGATATCCACCCTAATTATACTTTCCCACTAAATAAAGTGTCAATGCTCTAACCTTATCATGAATATTTAATGGTTGCCAACCTAAGGGCTTGGTCCACACCTTAGGCTATTGATCTCCCTATGCAACGAGTTAGGCATGGTGTATACTCTAACTCTTTTCTCTCTTAAGGGATTTAGCATGGGTGTATACTAAGTTTTTCCTTAAGATAGCATAAGGGCTGTGGAGATCGGCAACCACATGGGACCTAGGGCTTGGTCCGCTCCCGATTTCCCATGTTGATTCCTGGGAATCCGATGTGGATATCCCTTGTTACTAATGTCGAACCCAGGACTCAGTCATCCAAATTGATTCGACTAACTTATCCATATCACATGCATACGTTGATCAGGCACACACATATGAGGAATTTAAATACAAACAGGCATTAATCAAGTTAAATATTCTAACAAGGCTATAACAAAAGTAATCAATGAATGAACATGTGGAAAAGCATAACTAGGGCTTTAATCGAGCCCTATAAGAGTTTAGTTACACATACTAAGTAAACTAAACATTCTAAACATAATAAAAATAGAAAACTAAAAACTGAAGAATACTCGGGAGATGAGTCATCAATTCCTCTCCTAAGCTTGCTACTTCGAATCTAAAACAAAAGGTTTGGTTTATGTGTTTTACAGGGCTATTTATAGGGTCCTTTTGGTGTCCCAAAACCCTAATTTCCTATTTGGAGTCTGGAGACTTCTTTCCATATCTGGCTCTGCCACCTCTGGAGTGATTGCACTCGAGCGTATGCTGGATGCGCTTGAGCGCAGGTGTGCGCTCGAGCCTTCTTCAAGTGCACTCGATCTCTTATGCGCTCGATCTCAATGGGGTGCGCTCGAACGCACCTTGCTGGATGGTAGATATTGACTTTTGCTCTTAAAAGCTCCAATTTATCATTTTTTTTGTCAAAGTTCTATGAAAAACACATAAAACGCGAATATGAAGTAGAAACTACTAAAATATATAAATAAAGAGTCTAACAAGTGTAAATTAAGGGGCTTAAATATTACTATTTAAGCACCTATCAAACCCCCAAACTTACATATTGCTAGTCTCTTAGCAATACAAAACTAAAGACTATGTTAGAACAAAATTTTAAAGATAAATTCATTTCCATGATACTCAAAAATTTAGGTTGTGCATAAAACTATGATGACCGTTCATGAGTAAGCTTATAATAAAAACACATTTTTGTATTGAAAAAGGATTTTCAAAAGCTCATGTTACTTACCTAAGGCATCACAAGTTTGATTCATGTGTGATGACTTAGCACATATAGGATAGAGTTTCCACATAATTTTAGTGTATAGTGTTTTGGTGCCCAAACCTTTATCAAAGAGAACAAAAATGGCATAATACTTGCTTTTTCTTTTATCATTCTATCTTCGCCATGTTGAGTTCCATCGAGCTTTCTATTTGACTTGTGTAATGAGTGTTTGGCCAATGACTCCCAAATTAGATTGTTTTAGGCCATTAGGTGTAAAGAGACCCCTAAGGACTTACTAACTCGAGTCAAAAAGGCTACGAAACTAACAAGTTTTTAATGCTTCTAAATGAAATTCCAACCTTTTGACGTGAACACTCAATGCTTACTGAGGCAAGAGGCCCAGTTACTTAGTGGAAATTTTTATTATGATCATTAAAGGCTTACTTTCCACCTTTTGACATGAACACTCAATGCTTACTGAGGCAAGAGGCCCAGTTACTCAGTGGAAAGTTTTTACTGATTATTAGAAGTTTTTCGTTTTCTTTTTGCATGATGAACATTTTTCTTTATTTTTCTTATACCAAAGTGTTCTTTTCAACAAGTCATCCGATTACAGTTAGGTTATGGAAACATATATAAAAGAATTATGTGTCATACCCCACACAAATGCGCGCTAAATGTGCTTGTGCGAATTTAGATCAAACTTGTGAATTCTTTGGTGCCTTGAGGTAGGTAACTAACTTTGTAAAATTCCTAATACAAGACTATGTGTTCTAGTTTTTAAGCTTACTAATGAAGTGTTATCAAATTTTTAAATCAACCAAAATTTTTGTTTACCAAAGGAACATGCATTTATCTCTCCTAAAAAAAATTGGGACTTAGTGTGTGCATGTGTTTCAAGTGTGTGTGTAACAGTGTCTAGTATCTCCCACTACTCCCAAACTTAAAATATATATTGTCCCCAATGTGTGTGTGGCATGGAAAGATCTGACCTGGGAGATGGAGAACTAGGTTGCTTGCTTGCTTGTACATGCCCTGTTGTGCGTTTGTTTACTTAAATAATTAGGCAAATAATCGTACTTGTTTTACTTGCAAGTGCACAAGGTCTAAGGTAGTATAGTGTGCAAGTGCGAGATCATTTCCATAGAGATTGGTGAATTTCTATCTAGAACTAATTTCTTTAAGTTTAAAAGAGAAATAATAGTTGATAGTGAGTGAATAACAATAATGAGAACATAGGGCTATGATATCCACCACTAATTATACTTTCCCACTAACTAAGGTTTCAAAGCTCTAGCCTTATCATGAATATCCAATGATTGCCAACCTAAGGGCTTGGCCCACACCTTAGGCTATTGATCTCCCTTTACAACGAGTTAGGCATGGTGTATACTCTAACTCTTTTCTCTCTTTAAGGGATTCAACATGGGTGTATACTGAGTTGTTCCTTAAGAGAACATGAGGGCTGTGGAGATCGGCAACCACACGAGATCTAGGGCTTGATCCGCTCCCTGTTTCCCATGTTGATTAACCCAGGAATCCGGTGTGGATATCCCTTGTTACTAATGTCGAACCCAGGACTCGATCATCCAAATTGATTCGACTAACCTATACATACCACATGTAAACGTTGATGAGGCACATACATATGAGGAATGTAAATATAAACAGGTATTAATCAAGTTAAATACTCTAACAAGGCTATAGTAAAGATAGTCAATGAATAAATGTGTGGTAAAGCATAACTAGGGCTTCAATCGAGCCCTATAAGAGTTTAATTACACATGCTAAACATAATTAACTAAAAACAGGAAACTAAAACCCAAGAAGACTCGGGAGACGATTCGTCAATTCTTCTCCTAAGCTCTCTACTTCAGGTTTTGAACAAAAGATGTCCATTATATGTTTTTGCAGGGCTATTTATAGGGTATTCATGGCGTCATAAAACCTTAATTCCATTTTGGAGTCGAAAGACATCTTTCCAATTTTGGCTCTGCGTGGAGTAATTGTGCTCGAGCGTATGCGGGATACGCTCGATCGCATATGTGTGCTCGAGCCTTCTTCAAGTGCGTTCGTGTGCTTGTGCACTCGATCTCAAGGGGGTGCGCTCGAGCGCACCTTGGTAGAGGGCATAACTTCACTTTTTGCTTCTAAAAGCTTCATTTTGTTATTTTTTGTCCAAGACCTGTGAAAAACACATAAAACACAAAAGTGAAGTATAATCTACTAAAATAGATAAGTAAAGAGTCTAACAAGTGTAAATTAAGGGGCTTAAATATGACTATTTAAGCACTTATCACACCCCCAAACTTACATATTGCTAGTCTCTTAGCAATACAAAACCAAAGACTATTTTGAAACAAAATTTTAAAGATAAATTCATTTTCATGGTACTCAAAAATTTGGGCTGTGCATAAAACCATGATAACCGTTCATGAGTAAGTTTATAATAAAAACACATTTTGGATTGCAAAAGGACTTTCAAAAGTTTAATGTTACCCACCTAAGGTTGGCTTAAGACATCGCAAGTTTGATTTGTGTGTGAAAACTTAGCACAAATGAGATGAAGTTTCCATATAATTTTAGTGGATAGTGTTTCGGTGCCCAAACTTTCATTGAATTTCTTATTAAAGAGAACAAAATGGCATAGTACTTGCTTCTTTTTCCTTTTTCTTTTATCATGTGATTTTTTTTGCTATGTTGAGTTCCATCAAGCTTTCTATTTGACCATTGTAACGAGTATTTTGGCCAATGACTCCCAAACCAGATGGTTTTAGAGCATTAGGTGTGAAGACACCCTTAAGGACTTATTAACTCGAGTCAAAAAGGCTACGAAACTTAACAGGTTTTTAATGCTTCTTAATGAAACTTCCACTTTTTGATGTGAACACTCAATGCTTACTGAGGCAAGAGGCCCAGTTACTCAGTGGAAAGTTGATTTTTGGAAGCTTTTGATTTTCTTTTTGCATGATGAACATATTTTTCTTTATTTTTCTTTTGCCAAAGGGTTCTTTTCAACAAGTTATCTGAGTATAGATTAGGTTATGGAAACATATACAAAAGAATTATATGTCATACCCCACACAAATGCGTGCTAAATGTGCTCGTGCAATTTTTAAAGCAAACTTGTGAATTCTTAGGTGCCTTGAGGTAGTTAACTCAACTTTGTAAAATTCCTAAAACAAGACTATGCGTTCTAGTTTGTAAGCTTACTAATGAAGTGTTATCAAATTTTTAATTCAACAAAAATTTTTGTTTACCTATTGATCATGTATTTATCTTCCTGAAAAAAACTGGGACTTAGTGTGTGCATGTGTTCCAAGTGCGTGTGTGATAGTATCTAGTATCTCCCACTACCCCCAAACTTAAAATGCACATTGTCCCCAATGTGTGTGGCATGGAAAGATCTGACCTGGGAGATGGAGAACTAGGCTGCTTGCTTGCTTGTACACGCCCCCAAACTTGAACTGGATGCATGCACTAAATACCTGAAAAAGGAAAACAAATATTGTTCCGGAAAAAAAAATAATAGATATGAAAATATGACTATAAAAAGAAAAGTACTAAATAAAAAGGATATGCCTGGGGTGCCTCCCATGAGCGTTAAGTTTAATGTCTTTAGCCAGACGGGTATCTCCTCTCGCTGTTGATCATCAGTGGGTGCAGTCGAGAAGGTATCGGGTGCAGGAGACAGGCGATCAAGGATGGACTGTAATATGGCCTCCTGTCGTGTGAATTGTGCCTCTAACCCATCAATCTGCTGATGGATCAGATGGGCTGCCTCACAATCCTCTCGACGAATGTCGGACAGCTCACAGTGGAAGAAGGATAGCTCATCTAGGAGGTGTTGATACTCCATGGATCCCATGTCTGTCTGATCCTCCTCCCATGAAGGGCTCACCGGTGGATGCTCAGCCTCCATCGGATCATCTGCAATAGGCTCGACGGCTGGTATCTGTGCCCGGGGTCCTTGGGGCATGTGTGTTATTCGATTATATACCTAAATAATTAAGCAGATAGTTGTATTAGTTTTACTTGCAAGTGCACAAGGTTGATAGTGTAGTGTAGTGTGTGAAAGCAAGATCATCTCCACAGGGATTGGTAAAGTTCAGTTTTTAGAATCAGTTTCTTTAAAGTAAAAAGAAATAAAATAACTGTTGAATGTGAGTGATAATAATAAAGATATAGGGCTTTGATATCCACCACTAGTCATATTTTCCCAATTGTATAATGTATCAGTGCACTAGCCTTATCATGTATACCTACTGGTTGCTAACCTAAGGGTATGGTATCTACTCCTTAAGCTATTGATCTCCCTAAGCAACGAGTTAGGCATGATATCTACTATAACTTTTTTCTTCCTTAAGGTATTCAGCATGATATCTGCTTGAGTTGTTCCTTAAGAAAGCATAAGTACTATGGAAATCAACAACCACATAAGACCTAGGGCATGGTATCCACTCCCGGTTTCCCATGTTGATTAATCCAAGAATCCAGTGTGGATATCTTTTGTTACTAATGTTAGACCCAGGACTCGGTCATCAAAATTGATCTAACTAACAGGTCCATACCACATGCATACGCTGGCCATACACATACATATGAGGAATTTAAATAGGCACAGGTACTAATCAAGTTAAGCAACATAATAAAGGCTATTAGAAAAGATTATCAATTAATAAATATATAGAAAAGCATAACTAGGGCTTCAATCGAGCCCTATAAGAAAGTTAGTTACACATGCTGTCTAAAATAAACATCATATATAAACTAAGCATGAAATATAAAACCCGAAGAATACTAGGGAGACGGGTTGCCAATCCTCTCCAAAGCCTAAAACTCCAAGCTTAAGCAAAAGATAAAAGTGATCTCTAAGAGGTGGTGATTTGTGTGTGCTTTACAAGTGTATTTATAGGGCTTTAGTAGTCCTAAAAGGTGCAGGAAACTCTAGACTTCCTAAACCGTAAAAACTCTCTTATTTCCAAAACAGAGTTCTGCAGTTTACTGTTCACGCCCGTACATGTGCGCTCGATCGCACACGTCTTGCACTCGATCGCAGTGTGCGCTCGATCTTTCTTGTGTGCGCACGATCGCAATGTGCGCTCGATCGCAATGTGCGCTCGATCGCATTGCATGGTGCGATCGATCGTAGCTTAACCAGAGACTGCTCCAGGATTTCCAGGCTTCTTCCTTTAAGTGCCAAAACTGCTTCTTTTCTTTCAAGACCTATAAAACATATGTGAAACACACAAATGAACTAAATTAACATAACTAAGGACCTAATAAATGTAAATAAGGGGGCTTAAATATGAATATTTAAGCACCTATCACACCCTCAAACTTACATATTTCTAGTCCCTTAGCAATACAAAATTAAGAACTAAAACAAAAAAAATAGATAAATCAAATGTTCATGGTGTCCAACAAAAGTTTAGATCTTACAAAACTATGATGCGCATTCATGAGCAAGCGTAACAGATACAAACATATTTTTGCAATGAATAAGAGCTTTGAACACAAATCACTTTCATGAGGCAATTTAAGACATCACGAGTTCGACTTTGGTGTGTGGTGAACTAGCACATAAAAGATTAGGTTTCCAAATAATTCTAACGTGTATGTTTAGATGTCTCAAGATTCACCAAATTTCCTATTAGAATCAACAAGGATGGTATAATTCTTTTTTTCTTTTGTTTGCGATATTTTTGTCAAGTTAGTTCCCTTAAGCTTTCTTTTTGACTCATATAACGAGTGTTTAGCCAATGACTCCCAAACCAGATGGTTTTAGGGCATTAGGTGTAAAGACACCCCTAAGGACTTACTAGCTCGAGTAAAAAAAGGCTATGAAACTAACTGGTCTTAATGCTACCAATCAGAATTTTTCACCTTTTGACGTGACACTCAATGCTTAATGAGGCAAGAGGGCCAGTTACTCAGCGGAAAGTTCTTTTTAGTGATCATTTAAGATTTTCCACCTTTTGACGTGACACTCAATGCTTACCGAGGCAAGAGGGCCAGTTACTCAGCAGAAAACAAGTTTTATTGATCATTAGGAGCATTTATTTTTTCTTTTGAGCACTAATCAATCTTTTTTATTTTTATATGCCAAAATATCAATCTAATAAGTCATCTAGTTCATAGTTAAGCAAAAGAAACATACACATCTAAATAACATGTCATACCCCACACAGTTATTGATGAGTCTTAAATATTGCATATTTAAGTCTTTTAATTTTTATTTGTTAGATTCTTAATTTGTATTATTTCACTTTATTTTATGTCTTTTTTGTGTTTTGTGTATTTTTATAGGTTTGTGGAGAAAATGAAGCATTTCTGGAGATATCAAGCTTCAAGAGCAAAGAGGATGCCTTAGTGCGATCAATCACACGAGATATGCGATCGAGCGCACCTGCGCTCGAGTGCACTTGCCTATAAAAGAGCGCAAGGTCAACATCCCACATTGAGATATTTGCAGTTCAGTGCGCAGATGCGATCGTGCGCAACAGACATTCGATTGAGCACACATGCGATCGATCATACCAATCTACGATCGAGCGCACTCGGAGCAGTATCCCACATCGAGTCTGAAACCTGTAGTGCTCCGAGACTCCCCCTATATAAACACCATCTGACCTCATCATTCAATGTGCAATTCCTGAGCCATTTGGTGTTAACAAATGGACGTCTGCTGCCATTCTGGTGGATCCCGAAGGCTTTGCTACCACGAGGGGAAGCGCCGCCCAACAACGAGTGGAATTTCTCCCATGTAAAGTAATTTATTTCTTTTTAGTTCAATGTTTAGCTCTTTTATTATGAACTGTAGTTTCATAACTATGAGTGGCTAGAATCTTTAACTAAAGTTGAAGATGAAGCCTCGCCGTTGTTTGGCATATTAGTTTCAGTTTTGTTTATACAATTCTGATGTTTTTAGTATAAATGTTCTGTCAATTATTTGAGTAGAATCTTATGATTGATTGTGTTTAAATTGTTCTGTTGGATATTCCTTGTGTTTCATCTGATGGATACATTGAATTGTTTTCGATTAAATTGGATTTCCTTTGTGATTTGTTAAAAGCGGATACATTGGATGCTTTTGGTTTAATTGGGATATTTGTTGTTTTTTGTCTTAAGTTGGATTCATAGAATTTTTTGATAGGCTATCTTTAGAACATTGAGATATATGCTTAACTTTGGCGGGGTGGATTCAGAAACCTTAGTCTTTTTATTAGTTTTTAAAATCAATTTAGTTTAGCTTTTATTTATTTGGCAACATATAATACAAAACTCGGAACTAGGTTAAGATAAGATTAGTTTAGATAAAATTATATTTTCATAACGCAATTCCCTGCAGATTCGACCTTGCACTTGCACAACACTATATTGCAAACGACTCGTGCGCTTGCGAGTAAATTAAAACTCACAACAAGTTTTTGGCGCCGTTGCCGAGGAATTGTTTTGTTTCTGAATTTTTTTATCTGAATTGATTTTATTTTTCTACTAGTTTAATTAGCATTTTTGTTTTATTTTTATAATTATAATTTTAATTTTAATTTTAATTTTGATTTTGATTTTAATTTTAATTTTGATTTTATTTTATTTACAATTTCTTAAAAAATAAATAAATAAAATGAATTAAAAAAAAAGAACAAAAATGTGGATGAATCCAGCACCGGTTTCACAATCTTTAGAGGACGCCCTCAAGGATTTCATGAGGATGACCGATCAATCCATCAGTGTAACCAATGCATTCAATGTTGATAGTTGTTCCATCTGTGCTAGTCCTATACATTTAGCACAGAATTGTTCATCAATGCCGGCTTTGGCCGAATATCCTATGGAACAAGTAAATGCTTTCAATGACTATCGAAAGCAGTCAAATGGATCGTACGCCGAGATGTACAATCCAAGGTGGCGGAACCACCCAAATTTTTCATGGAGGCAAAACCAACCAATGAATCAGGGAGGAGCCCCTCATAATGCTCAAAATCAATATCCTCCCGGATTTGCCCAACAAATTCCTGGTCATGGTCGTTCTGCCCATCCAGCACCATTACCTACTTACCAAGCTCCCACTCAAACACCAGCGCTAGTTTCATAGTCACTAAAGGACACCATTAAGGAATACATGAAAATGAATAGCCAATCCATGAGCGACGTAAGAAGTGCAACAATGGTAAACACCTAAGCAATTGCCAAGCTGGAGAGTCAAATAGGGCAAATTGCAAGTCATTTGGGTGAGAGAGAGAAGGGGAAGTTCCTCAGTCAGCCCGTGCCCAACCTGAAAGGACAATTTATAGTTGGGAGTTCATCAACTCCTACGCACGGGGAGGAACAAGTACAGTCGATTGTCATACTGAGATCTGGGAGACAAGTGGACAATCGAGTGGAAGAGAGCCCTGCTATGCAGCAAGGGCAAGGGAGTGGCAACAATGAGAAGAGAGATGCTGAGCCATCTACAGCCACACTCACTGAGAAAGACCTTCCTAGGTCATTTGTACCTAGAGCGCCTTACCCCGACAGACTATAGGCGCACAAGAAATGAGGAAAGTACGAGGAAATTCTGGAGGTATTCAAACAGGTCCAAATCAATATCCCATTTTTGGATGCCATCCATCAAGTGCTATCATATGCCAAGTTTTTAAAGGACTTGGTCACTATCAAAAGGAGGACGAATGTCCCAAAGAAGGCATTTTTGACCGAGCAGGTCAGCTCAATCCTTCAGTGCAAACTACCCATCAAGTATAAGGACCCGGGGTGTCCTACCATCTCTCGCACAATAGGAGTCAGCCATATTGAGAGGGCTCTTTTGGATCTAGGGGCGAGTGTGAATCTTCTACCCTACTCAGTCTATTTGCAGTTGGGGTTAAGAGAATTGAAGCCCACATCCACGATGCTTCAATTGGCTGATAGGTCAGTGAAAAGACCACCGGGAATAGTTGAGGACGTCTTGATAAAAGTAGATAAGTTCTATTTCCCCATGGATTTTATTATGCTTGACACAGAGCCGGTTCAGAATGTAGGGATTCAGATACCGGTTATTCTAGGGCGACCATTCTTAGCCATGGCTAACGCCCTAATTAATTGTAGGACAGGGGTGATGAAGATTTCCTTCGAAAATATGACAGTGGAGTTAAACATCTTTGATATCACTAGGCAACCACTGGAGTATGATGAAGTGAGAAATGTATGCTTGATAGAGGGGATTCTTGAGGAGATTATGGATGAATCAAGCATTGAGGATCCCCTGGAGGCATGCTTTGCTCACTTTGGAGAGGACTTGGGCTTAGATAAGTTACTCGAGGAAGTGAATGCCATTTTGGAGTCTGATCCTCAAGAAAGCAATGAGACGGAGGAGACTGCAGCACCTGAACCCCCCAAGAAGGAACTTAAGCCTTTACCGGATAATCTTAAGTATAAGTTCCTAGGTCCAGCCGATTTTTTGTCTGTGATTATAGCTTCCGATTTGAGTGAGGCTCAAGAGGAGGAATTGTTAGATGTTCTAAGAGAGCACAAGGAAACTATTGGCTGGACTATTGAGGACATTAAGGGAATCATCACCTCGGTGGTGATGCACAAGATACATTTGGAGGAGAATGCCAAACCATCGAGAGAGCCACAAAGAAGGCTCAACCCAGCTATGCAAGAGGTTGTGAGGGCAGAAATAATTAAGCTGTTAGATGCAGCGATCATTTATCCCATCTCTGATAGCAGGTGGGTGAGTCCGATTCATGTCGTGCCCAAGCGAGCGGGATTGACAGTAGTAAAGAATAAGGACGACGAGTTGGTGCCAACTCGTGTTCAATCAGGGTGGAGAGTGTGTATAGACTACTGTAAGCTGAACGTTGCCACAAGGAATGATCACTTTCCACTGCCATTTATTGATCCGATGGTGGAGTATTTGGCTGGGCACGAGTATTATTGTTTTTTGGATGGTTATTCTGGATATAACCAGGTCCTCGTGGACCCCGAAGATCAAGAGAAGACGACGTTTACCTGTCCTTTTGGGACATTCGCCTATCGTCGCATACCTTTTGGGTTATGCAATGTACCCGCTACTTTTCAGCGATGCATGATCAGTATATTCTCTGACATGGTAGAGCGGTTCTTAGAGATTTTCATGGATGACTTCTCCGTCTTCGGTTCAACCTTTGAAGAGTGCCTGCACCGTCTCGCTTTGGTTTTAGTGCGGTGCAAGGAGAAGAACCTAGTGCTTAATTGGGAGAAGTGCCATTTTATGGTTAAGCATGGAATTGTACTGGGGCATGTCGTATCTCATCTGGGGATTGAGGTCGACAAAGCAAAAGTGGACCTAATTTCCAACCTTCCACCCCCACGTACAGTGAAGGAGGTTCGATCTTTTCTGGGCTATACAGGTTTCTACAGGCGATTTATCCAGAATTTCAGCAAAATCACCAGGCTCTTGTGCCAGTTATTACAAAAGGATACCCCATTTATATTTGATGAGGATTGTAAGAAAGTATTTGGGGATCTGAAGAAGATTATGACGTCTATACCCATTATCCAACCACCCAACTGGGGTGTGCCTTTTGAGATTATGTGTGACGCATCAGATTATACTGTTGGAGTTGTTTTGGGGAAGCGTGTTGATAAACTTCCCCATGTTATCTATTATGCAAGTCGAACTCTAAACGACACATAACTTAATTACTCTACCACTGAGAAGGAGTTGTTAGCAGTCATTTTTGCATTAGACAAGTTCAGATCCTACTTGTTGGGATCTAAGCTCATTATCTACTCGGATCATGCAGCCTTGAAGTATCTTTTCTCTAAAAAAGATGTTAAATCTCATCTTATCTGATGGATTTTGCTACTTCAAGAGTTCGACATCGAGATTCGGGATAAGAAAGGTTCTGAAAATGTGGTGGCGGACCATTTATCTAGATTGATTGTGGATTTCACTGAGGTTGCCACTCCCATTTCTGAGACCTTTCCTGATGAGTAGTTAATGCTCATTGCTCAAAATCCCATTCCATGGTTTTTTGATATAGTGAACTATCTTGTCATCGGATACATGCCTTTGCATTGGGGGCGACAAGATAAATCAAAGTTTTTAGCCATGGTAAAACATTTTTTCTGGGATGATCCTTATCTGTTTAAGTATTGTCCCTATCAGATCATCAGAAGGTGTATTCTTGAGCATGAACAATCTAATGTCATCGCCTTTTGTCATGATCATGCTTGTGGAGGCCATTTCAGTGCTAAAAAGACCGCTGCAAAGATTTTGTAGTGTGGATTTTATTGGCCTACCATGTTCCGAGACTCTCACACCTACTGTGTGTCTTGTAAGCGTTTTCAAAAGCTAAGGAGTCTTTCTAGGAGGAATATGATGCCCCTCAACCCTATTCTGATTGTTGAGATTTTTGACGTGTGGGGCATTGATTTTATGGGATCGTTCCCAAACTCCTTTGGCAACTTGTACATTCTAGTTGTTGTGGACTATCTATCCAAATGAGTGGAGGCCGTTTCGTGCAAGACCAATGACCACAGAGTTGTGTTCCAGTTTTTGAAGGACACTATTTTTACTCGATTTGGTACACCTCGAGCAATCATAAGTGATGGAGGTAATCACTTTTGCAACCGGATTTTTGAGCAGTTGATGAAGAAATATTTCATCACACACAAGGTTACCACCCCATATCACCCGCAGACGAGTGGACAAGTGGAAATTTCTAATCGCGAGATCAAACATATATTAGAGAAAACTGTGAACCCTAGTAGAAAGGATTGGTCTCTGCGACTGACTGATGCACTGTGGGCATATCAGACAGCCTTCAAGATGCCAATTGGCATGTCTCCCTATCGTATTGTGTACGGAAAGGCATGTCACCTCCCGGTTGAATTAGAGCATAGAGCCTATTGGGCTATCAAGCAGTTGAACTTCAATCTTTCGAAGGCTGGCACACAAATGAAGCTCTAACTCAATGAATTAGAGAAGCTACGGAATGATGCATATGATTGTGCACGGTCCTACAAGGCACAAATGAAGAAGACTCATGACCAACACATTTTGAGACGAGCTTTTGAGCCGGGTAAAAAAGTTCTTCTTTACAATTCACGCTTGCATTTTTTTCCAGGTAAGCTCAAATCTAGTTGGACAGGCCCATTTATTATTCGGTCAGTTTTTCCTCATGGGGCCATCGAGATTGAGGATCCCAAGAATGGTAACACTTTTAAGGTAAATGGAAAAAGGCTAAAACCATTCTTGGAGTTGAGGAGTCCGGACATTGAAACGCTATTGTTGGAGGATCCCATTTACTCATATTGAATATTGTCCACTAGGGAGAGTCTGGCTGAAGACTTTAAACTTAGCGCTCATGGGAGGCACCCCACAACTTATCTTTTCTGTTTGTTTATTATTTTACTCATTTATGATTAATGTTTGTTTCTAGTATTTTTTTGTTATTTTTCAGTATTTATTTTTCAGGGACAATGCGTATTTCAGTTCAAGTTTGGGGGTATGCTACGAGCCATACTAGTCCAGATAGTTTTTCATATCTCAGGTCAGCTCTTTCCATATTACTCACACAATGGGGTCAATGTGTAATTTAAGTTTGGGGGTATGGGAGACACGTTACACACACTTTGTCCTAATTTATTGTTGATTTTTTTCTTCGTGAAGGTAAATGCATGCTCATGTTATTTTGAAATTTTGGTTGATCTAAAATATTTCTGTGATGTGATGTCATTGATGAGCTTAAAATTTTGAACACATGATCTGGTGATAAAGTTTTAAAATTTAGTTACTTACTTTAGACATTTGAGAATTCACATGTTTGATCTAATCTAACACGAGCACATTAGCACAAATTGTGTGAGGTATGACATGTGATTTTAATGTATATGTTTCCTTGTCTTAACTGAAACTAGATGACCTGTTGGATAAACACTTGGGCATAGAAAAGCAAAAAAAAAAAGAAAGATATAATAATAATACTACTAATGATCATCATCAATAAACATTCCACTGAGTAACTTGACCTCTTGCCTCAGTAAGCAGTGAGTGTTCACGTCAGAAGGTGGGAATTTTATTCATAATGATCATTGCGAAATTTTTCGCTAAGTAACTGGACCTCTTGCCTCAGTAAGCAGTGAGTGTTCACGTCAAAAAGTGAAAATTTTGTTTGGTAGCATTAAGGTCAGTTTAGTTTCGTAGCCTTTTTGACTCGAGTTAGTAAGTCCTTAGGGGTGTCTTTACACCTAATGCCCTAAAACCATCTGGTTTGGGAGTCATTGACTCAACACTCGCTATATGGGTCAATTAGAAAGCTTAAGGGAATTAAACATAGCAGAGCCTTATATAAAAAATAAAAATAAATAAAAATAATAAAAACTATGCCATTTTTGTTCTTTCTGATGGGAAATTTGGCGAATCTTGAGGCATGGAGACCTTACACATTGGAGTTATTTAGAAGCTTCATTTTTATATGCTAATTCCCTTTACACAGTGTCAGACTTGTGATGCCTTAACCTGGCTTTTGTAAGTAATTAGATTTTAACATTTCTATTCATTGTGAAGATGGGTTTATCTCTTTAAGCTTGCTCATGACTAAATATCATGGTGGTGTGTGCTCCTTAAATTTTCGGATAACATGAGTGATGAACTTATCTTTATGTTCTTTGTTTTTCATTTAGTTTTTATTTAGTTTTGCTAAGGGACTAGCAAAATATAAGTTTGGGGGTATTTGATGAGTTTTAAATATTGCATATTTAAGCCCTTTAATTTATATTTGTTAGATTCTTAATTTGTATTATTTCACTTTATTTTGTCTTTTTTTTTGTGTTTTGTGTATTTTTATAGGTTTGTGAAGAAAATGAAGCATTTCTGGAGATATCAAGCTTCAAGAGCAAAGAGGATGCATTAGTGCGATCGATCACACGAGATATGCGATCGAGCGCACTTGCCTACAAATGAGCGCAAGGTCAACATCCCACATCGAGATATTTGCAGTTCAGTGCGCACATGAGATCAAGCGCACATGCGATCGATCGCACTAATCTGCGATCGAGTGCACTCGGGGCAGTATCCCACATCGAGTCTGAAACCTACAATGCTCCGAGACTCCCCCTATATAAACACCATCTGACCTCATTTATCTATGGCGGGGTGGATTCAGAAACCTTAGTCTTTTTATTAGTTTTTAAAATCAATTTAGTTTAGCTTTTATTTATTTGGCAACATATAATACAAAACTCAGAACTAGGTTAAGATAAGATTAGTTTAGATAAAATTATATTTTCACAACGCAATTCCCTGTGGATTCGACCTCGCACTTGCACAACACTATATTGCAAACGACTCGTGCGCTTGCGAGTAAATTAAAACTCACAACAGTTATGTGCTAGTGTGCTTGTGGTAATTTAGGTCAAACTTGTGAATCCTTAAATGTCTAAAAGGTAGTGATCTAGGTTCAAAACTTGATTATTGGCCTATATGTTCAAAGTCTTAAGCTTGCTGATGAAGTTGAATCATAAAGTTTTGTTTAGATCACAAAAAAAAAAGTTTATTGGACAGAATGAACATGCATTTATCTATGAAAATAGCAACAAAATAGAAAAATATGGGACATAGTGAGAATGAACATGCATTTATCTATGAAAATAGCAATAAAACAGAAAAATGTGGGACATAGTGAGTGTCTGAATGTGTCCCTGATAAGAACTCATAATATCTATATGTTTGTTATATTTCCTCATGTTTTAATAGTTATAATTGCTTAAATCTTGGATTTTGATTATGTTTCGTATTTTGTAGAGTATATTGAGGAGTTAAATCAAATTGAATTCAAAATCAAGAGATTTGTGAAGATTGGACAGAAAGTGGAAGCTGCAGCGCTGAAATGGCGATAATTGTGAAAAGATGACAGAAAGCTGAAGCTGCAGCACTGAAATGGTGATAATATGTGAAGATTGGGCAGCAACTTGGAGCTGCAGCGCCGGGAAGTTGGCGCTGCAGCGCCAGCTCGTGGGTTTTGAAAGTTATAAATACTAACCCTAGCTGAAAGAAAAGGGAGAGCTCAGATAGAAGGCGCAGCTGTTGAACAGAAAACCCCTTTTCTTTTTTCTTTAGGTTTTCTTTTAATTATGAGTAGCTAAACACTTTTTATCCGGCCGAAGGATATTTGAAGTTTTGGTTCTTCAAGAATTGTGAGATCTAAATAATTTTCGAGAGATTTTCTAATATTAGTGGTAAAATAACAAAGTTGATTATAGAGAGATTTTCGATTTATGTTATGGAGATATATAACCTAGTCTAAATGAATCGAGCTTGTGTATTTGTTGGCTAGAATTGGTAGTCTCTCTAATTATTAATACTGTTGATAGATTAAATCCTAAGAGATTGTTTAGGGTTGTTTATTAAAAAGGGAAGTAATCAAAGAGCTTGTTTTGGTTATCGAGAAAGTAAGGAGAGATAGGTTGTTAGAGCTTGTTAACAACCATAACCAATTTAGTGAAGAATAAAAGATTTTATCCTTGTATCTGTGATCAATTCTCTGAACCAATTATGAAATTATACCTTTGGTTGAATATTTGCCTGATATTGATTTCTCCTTAGTTTTTAGTTGAATATAATTGCTTTCTCTTTTGTTTCACTCCGAAATTTCAAACCCCTTTTTCTTTGCTTTAATTTTCATTAAAATAAATCTACCCAATCCCTGTGGATACGACCTTGCTCATCACTATTACAATTTGTATTTTTCAAGAGTGAGGATTTTATTATTTGTTGGATTCGACACCCACCAAATTTTTGGCGTCGTTGCCGGGGATTGGTGATTAATTAGATTTATTTTAATGCTTCGTTCTTCTCGTGCAAGTGAACTCCAATACGATCCTGAGATTGAAAATACGGCTCGAGAGTTAAGGAAGGAAGCTAAATTGCGTGGCAAACAAGCATCTTCATCCTCACCCCTTGGATTTAATTTAGTACCTGACTTGGTTGATTCATCTAGTGATTCTGAAATAGAAGAAGCAATGGCCAATCAAGAGAGAACTTTAAGGGAATTGACTGCACCAAATGTAAATCAACAGCCACTTTGCATTACATATCCAGCTTTGGAAGTGGGTTTTAAGTTAAAATCTGGATTGATCCATTTGCTCCCAACTTTTCATGGTCTTGAGAATGAAGATCCTCACAAGTATCTGAAGGAATTCCATGTGGTGTGCTTGAGCATGAAACCGTAAGGAGTGACCGAAGAACAAATCAAATTACGTGCTTTTCCATTCTTGCTGACTAAAAAAGCAAAGGATTGGTTATTTTATTTGCCCCCTGGCTCTATAACCACATGGATGGAGATAATGAGAGTGTTTCTTGATAAATTTTTCCCTACATCATGAGCTGCTGGCATTAGAAGGTAGATATGTGGAATAAAACAGAAAGATACAGAGACCTTTCACGAGTATTGGGAAAGATTTAAGCAACTTTGTGCAAGCTACCCACAACATGGAATTTCTGAACAGCTCCTCATTCAATGTTTCTATGAAGGGCTCTTACCCATGGAAAGGAAGATGATGGATGTAGCGAGTGGAGGTGCCATAGTGAACAAAACTCTTCATGACACTAGAGATTTGATCTCCATCATGGCCGCTAACTCACAACAATTTGGATTCAGGCAGGACACATCTCCAATAAGGGTGAATGAGGTAAGTATATCTTCCCTTGAAAATCAAATATCCAAACTAACTTCTATTGTTCAACAGTTAGCTGTAGGAAATATGCAGCAAGTGAAAGCTTGTGGGATTTGTGCTACCATCGGTCATCCAACTGACATGTGCCCTACACTTCGAGATGATTCCTATGAGCATGCCAATGCAGCTGGAGGATTTCTCGGCCCACCACAACGGAGATACGATCCCTACTCAAATACCTACAACTCAGGATGGAAGGATCATCCCAATTTTAGCTATGGAGCAAGACCACCATTCCAACACTTTCAGCATAGGCCACCTACTCCACCACCACAACAAACCTCCACAAGTTCAGGTATGTCTCTAGAAGAAATTTTTAAATCACTTGCAACTAACACGCAACAATTTTAACAAGAGACAAGAACAAGCATTCAGCAACTGAAAAATCAAATGAGTCAACTGGCATCTTCTATGAACAGATGGGAATCTCAAGGTAAATTGCCCTCGCAAACTTTTATTAACCCAAAACAAAATGCTAGTGCAGTTACCTTGAGAAGCGAGAAAGAGTTGAAGGAACCTAGTAAGGCAACACGTGGAGAAGAAATTGAAAAAGAAGTAATTGCTCCTCAACCTCAAACTGACCAGCCTAGTGGACTCGATAGTGAACAACCAAAGGCATTGGTGACAAATCCTCCCTTTCCTACTAGATTGACTAAATCCAAGAAAGAAGAGGAAGAGAAGGGAATTCTGGAAAATTTTCGCAAGGTTGAGGTAAATATTCCCTTACTTGATGCAATTAAACAAGTGCCTCGATATGCTAAATTTCTCAAGGAGTTTTGCACCAACAAGAGGAAGTTGAAAGGCAATGAAAAGATAAGTATGGGGGAAAATTTTTCAGCTATCCTCCAGAAAAAATTACCTCCAAAATGCAAGGACCCAGGTATGTTTACTATCCCTTGCAAACTAGGTGATGTTAGGATTGAGAAAGTAATGTTAGATCTAGGAGCTTCAATAAATGTCATGCCTCTCTCTATTTATTTATCTTTGAATCTTGGTCCATTAAAAAAAACAGGTGTGATTATTCAACTTGCTGATAGATCTAATGTATATCCTGAAGGAGTCTTGAAGGATGTCTTAGTACAAATTAATGGGTTGGTCTTTCCTGCTGATTTTTATGTTCTTGACATGGAAGAAGATGACTCTTCTAATTCAACACTAATGTTATTAGGAAGGCCATTTCTAAAAACATCTAGGACAAAAATTGATGTGCATGATGGTACACTCACAATGGAATTTGATGGTGAAATTATTAAATTCAATATTTATGACGCCATGAGGTACCCTAATGATGTGTCTTCTATTTTTGTTATGGATGTTATTGACCCGTTGGCGCAGGAAATCTTTGATCTAGTTGATGATGATAAGCTAAAAGTTACACTTAGCAGGTATCTCACTTTTGAAGGGCTACAGAAGATCATGAAGAAGTTTGTATTGGAGTCCGACCTGCAGGATACAATCTACGAATTAGAATCACTTAAACCTGTAAGGTATGATGTGTCTTACATTGAGTTGACTCTTTCTCACACAAAACTTCTTCCTTCTATTGTGCAGCCACCGAAATTGGAATTAAAACCCTTACCGGTGATAATCTCAAACAAACTCTCCATATTAGAGGAAGAAAAGTTGATTCGGATGCTTAGAGAGTATAAAAAGGCTATTGACTGGACTATAGCTGACATTAAGGGATTGAGCCCTTCCACATGCATGCATAGGATACTATTAGAGGAAGATTGTAAGCCATCTAGAGAAGCCCAATGTCGACTGAATCCACCAATGATGGAAGTGGTAAAGAAAGAGATTTTGAAACTTCTCGATGCAGGTATGATCTAACCAATTTCAGACACTAAATGGGTAAGTCTGGTTTAGGTTGTGCCAAAGAAAACAGGTATAACAGTAATAAAAAATCCTAATGGTGAGTTGGTGCCCACTCGAATTCAAAACGGGTGGCGGGTTTGTATAGATTATAGGAAGTTAAATGCATCAACTAGAAAAGACCACTTTCCTCTTCTATTTATTGATCAAATGCTTGAACGTTTGGCTGGTCGTACTCATTATTGTTGTATTGATGGCTATTCAGGTTTTCATCAAATCCCAGTCGCACCGGAGGATCAAGAAAAAACCATCTTCACATGCCCGTTTGGCACTTTTGCATACCGACGAATGCCATTTGGACTTTGCAACGCTCCTGCTACATTTCAAAGGTGTATGGTTAGTATATTTTCAGAGTACGTAGAAAATATCATAGAGGTATTTATGGATGACTTTATAGTCTATGGTAATTTTTTTGATACTTGTTTAACTAACCTTACAAAAGTGCTTAAAAGATGCATAGAAACGAATCTTGTTCTTAATTATGAAAAGTGTCACTTTATGGTTGATCAAGGTATTATTCTAGGCCATATTGTATCTTCTAAGGGAACTGAAGTTGATAAAGCTAAGATAAAAATTATCAAATCTTTGCCTTACCCCGCAAGTGTGCGGGAAATTCGCTCTTTTCTTGGATATGCAGGATTTTATCGACGCTTTATCAAGGATTTTTCCAAAATCACTCAACCCTTATGTAGGTTATTGCAAAAAGATGTGGTGTTCGAATTTGATAAGGTGTGCAAAGGTGCATTCAATAAGTTGAAGGATATGCTGACTTTGACGCCAATTATCCGGCCACCGAATTGGGATCTTCCATTCGAAATCATGTGTGATGCAAGAAATCATGCAACTGGTGCTATTCTTGGACAACGAGTTGGACGAGTTTCTCATGCCATCTACTATGCTTCAAGAACACTTGATAATGCGTAGAGGAACTATTCAACAACGGAAAAAGAACTTCTAGCTATTGTTTTTGCTTTAGAAAAATTTCATCCATATTTACTTGGCACTAAAGTAATTGTTTATTCTGAACATGCAGCTCTCAAGTATTTGCTATCAAAGAAGGAGGCAAAACCCAGACTCATTCGGTGGATACTTTTGCTACAAGAGTTCAATTTGGAGATACGCGATAAAAAAGGTGCAGAGAATTTGGTCGCAGATCATCTCAGTAGATTACCCACAAATGAAGAACCATCACCATTACAAGATGATTTTCCAGATGAGTATCTCTTTTCTATTGAAAAGTTAATCCCCTGATATGCTGATATGGTTAATTATCTAGTTACTAGAAAACTACCAGATGATTTGTCTAGAGCTCAAAGAGATAAAATCAAAAGTGATGCTAAACATTATGTTTGGGATGATCCTTATTTGTGGAAACATTGTTCTGATCAAATTATTCGAAGGTGCGTCTCTCAACAAGAAACTCCTTCCATTTTGAAATTTTGTCATTCATATACATGCGGATGATATTTTGGTCCCAAAAGAACAGCTCGTAAGGTGTTAGAATGTGGATTGTTTTGGCCTACTTTGTTTCGTGATTCATATATGTTTTGTAAAGCATGTGAACAATGTCAGAAAACTGGAAATTTAGGGCATAGAGACCAAATGCCACTCACCCCTATTCTTGTTTATGAAATATTTGATGTGTAGGGTATTGATTTCATGAGCCCTTTTCCTTCTTCTTATGGTAATGTTTACATCATTCTTGCTGTGGATTATGTTTTAAAATGGGTAGAAGCTGAGGCTACTCGGACTGACGATGCTAAAGTTATTGTAGATTTTGTCAAATCTCATATTTTTGTTAGGTTCGGGACACCAAGAGATATAATCAGTGATCGTGGGACTCATTTTTGCAACAGAGTAGTGGGGGCTTTATTTAAGAAATATAATGTTACCCACCGCATCTCTACTGCTTATCATCCACAAACAAATGGGCAAGTTGAAGTATCTAATAGAGATATCAAGTCCATACTCGAGAAAACTGTCAACCCAAATAGGAAGAATTGGAGTATGAGGCTTGATGATGCACTATGGGCTTACCGAACAGCCTATAAGACCCCCATAGGTATATCTCCTTACCGTTTGGTATTTGGCAAACCATGTTATCTCCCAGTCGAACTAGAACACAAGGCATATTGGGCTGTCAAGCATTGTAAGAAGGGAATGGATGAATCAGGAGGACAAAGGAAATTACAATTGCAAGAATTGGAGGAAATCCGCAATGATGCCTATGAAAGCTCGAGAGTATACAAAGAAAAGACCAAAGCCTTTCATGAACAACTGGTTTCTAAGAAAAATTTTTCTATTGGTCAGAAAGTTTTACTTTATCACTCTAGACTGAAGTTATTTCCTGGTAAATTGTGTTCTAGATGGGTAGGTCTTTTTATTGTTACTAATGTATTTCCTCATGGTGCAGTTGAAATAAAAAGTTCGGATACAGGTAAAACTTTTAAGGTCAATGGTCATCGTTTGAAACCTTTTTATAAAGGTTTTCGAGTGTATAATGTTGATCAAATTATTTTGGAATGTCCGACTTATGGTGATTAAGAGGTGGCAACGTCTAGCCAAAGATGTTAAAGAACGGTGCTTTTGGGAGGCAACCCAACTTTTCGTCTTACTCTCCTTGTTTTCTTTGTTTTATACTTTTTTTTATTTTTTTATTTTGGCGATTAGCTTGAGAGACTCGAAGACCATGTTGCCAGATTAGACAGAAACATGACAGCTTTCCTTGCTTACATAGGATTCACACCACCTTCACCCCCAAGCACGTGACTGATATCTTGGTTGATGCTCAACATTTTCAGGGGAGTTTTCTACTTACTCTTGTTCTTTTATAGTTTTTGAGTATCTATTTTTGATACATTGAGGAAAATGTATGGATTAAGTGTGGGGGAAGGTCTTTGACATATAAATTTGATTTTACTTGAACTTCACTTTTAGCTCCATTTTGATCAAATTTTTGCGTAATTTTTCAAGAAAATTTTCAAAATCCAAGTGATACTTTAGTTCTTGTTTGTGATCATTCTCTTCTGAATTCTAGATTCTGTCGACGCTTGTCTTAAATGATCTGGATTATTGTGAATTATTGAGATAAATTGAGGCATAATAAAGGATTAGCATGAATGGTTGAATTCTTATTTACTACACAGTGATTAATTGCTCTTGATGATTGATTGAATGAAAAGTGTGTGGGATCTAATGCACATGACCCTTTTTGTGCGCTTTTGAGCCAATGAGCATTCATATTATATTATGCTCCATTTTCTTAATTGAGTGATTGTCATACATAGTTGATTTTTCTAGAACTTGCTTTGTTATGCATGTCAGGAGACTACATTGTTGAATTGGATGCATTGAAGTAATAAGGGCATTTAGGTGGAGCCATTTAGCTTTCTTAAAAAGCCTACCTTGATTTTTACCTTAGAAAGCCAATTTTGAACCTTGGCCTTTTTGTTGGAAGTTAACCATGGTATAAGCAATGTCAACCCATCCTTTGTTGGATTTCCCTCTTTTGAACCTTGAATTGAAGGATCGTACTAGCTTGTTCACATGAAGCTTCAAATTATCTCTGAAATGATTGAAAGATGTTGGGAATAAAGTGATTCAAGTTACAAGTGCCTTGAATTGCAAAAAGAAAAAAAAATAAAATGGGCGGCCAGAGAAAAAGAAAAAAAAAGAAAGAAAAAAAAAGAAAAAAAAATAGCCGGCCAAAAAGAGAGAAAAATTATGCAATTTTAATTGTTTGGAAGTGAATTGATTGAAGAAAACATTTGATGTATTAAGTTGTGCTTTGTGTGGAGAAGTTGGTATAATTCCTTTGATAAAAGTACCTAAAAATTCCTTCTCATCACACCTTACCGAAGCCCTGTTATAACCCATTTAAGACCCTTAGATTCTTTGCATTCAATTCAATCCATTGATGTGATATATTAGCAAGCTTATGGTAAAGATCTTTTATGTTTTGACTTGAGAGTTCATTGATACCCTAAACACTTTGAACGTACTGAGTGAATCCAATGAGAGGGTGTTAGATCCTATTGCATTTTGATTTCGAGAAGATCATTGAGGTGATTGTTCATGGTTTGGTTTATAAGAATTTACACTATGAAATTGTTCGTTTCTTATTTGTCTTTAGATTTAAATCTTTAAGGCATGATAATTTGGATTATAGAGGATGAGTAAAGGTAGAAGAAGGAACGAGGATAAGAAAAGGTGACGAACTTAAGCTACTGTATGCTTGAGGACAAGCATTGTTTAAGTGTGGGGGAATTTGATAAGAACTCATAATATCTATATGTTTGTTATATTTCGTCATGTTTTAATAGTTATAATTCCTTAAATCTTGGATTTTGATTATGTTTCGTATTTTGTAGAGTATATTAAGGAGTTAAATCAAATTGAATTCAAAATCAAGAGATTTGTGAAGATTGGACAGAAAGTGGAAGCTGTAGCGCCAGAAAGCTGAAACTACAGCGCTGAAATGGCGATAATTGTGAAAAGAGGACAGAAAGCTGAAACTGCAGCGCTGAAATGGTGATAATATGTGAAGATTGGGCAGCAACTTGGAGCTGCGCTGCAGTGCCAGCCCGCGGGTTTTGAAAGTTATAAATACTAAAC
Organism: Bretschneidera sinensis; assembly: GCA_023935145.1. Taxonomy (NCBI): domain Eukaryota; kingdom Viridiplantae; phylum Streptophyta; class Magnoliopsida; order Brassicales; family Akaniaceae; genus Bretschneidera; species Bretschneidera sinensis. The sequence goes on along the minus strand of CM043705.1, from coordinate 89,622,029 downwards.
CTAGCTGAAAGAAAAGGGAGAGCTCAAATAGAAGGCATGGCTGTTGAACAGAAAACCCCTCTTCTCTTTTCTTTAGGTTTTCTTTTAATTATGAGTTGCTAAACACTTTTCTTCCGGCTGAAGGATAATTGAAGTTTTGGTTCTTCAAGAATTGTGAGATCTAAACAATTTTCATTGCTCTTTTATTTCTTCTCTATTTATATATCTTCTGTGTTTATTAAAAATTATTGTCTTGGTTGATTGATGCAAAGGGCCCGTTGTTCAATTATCAGGTCAATAAATTTCCATTTAGAACTTTAAATCCGTAATTGTTTAATTGTTCTAATATTTGTGGTAAAATAACAAAGTTGATTATAGAGAGATTTTCGATTTATGTTATGGAGATATATAACCTAGTCTAAATGAATCGAGCTTGTGTATTTGTTGGCTAGAATTGGTCGTCTCTCTAATTATTAATGTTGTTGATAGATTAAATCCTAAGAGCTTGTTTAGGGTTGTTTATTAACAAGAGAAGTAATCAAAGAGCTTGTTTTGGTTATCGAGAAAGTAAGGAGAGATAGGTTGTTAGAGCTTGTTAACAACAATAACCAATTTAGTGAAGAATAAAAGATTTTATCCTTGTATCTGTGATCAATTCTCTAAACCAATTCTAAAATTATACCTTTGGTTGGATATTTTCCTGATATTGCTTTCTCTTTTGTTTCACTCCGAAATTTCAAACCCCTTTTTCTTTGCTTTAATTTTCATTAAAATAAATCTACCAAATCCCTGTGGATACGACCTTGCTCATCACTATTACAATTTGTAGTTTTCGAGAGTGAGAATTTTATTATTTGTTCGATTCGACACCCACCAGTCCCTATACCCCCAAACTTAAATTGCACATTGTCCCCAATGTGTGAATAGCATGGAAGGAGCTGACCTAGGAGATGGAGAACTGATGGCTGGTATGGCTCGTAGCACGCCCCCAAACTTCAACTGGATGCACTCACATTGTCCTTGAAAAAGAAAGAGAAACAAACATAAAATGGAAAACAAGTAATAATAAACAGATAGAAAAATAAACTAGGAAATATGACTAATAAAATGAAATAAACTAAGAAAAAGGATATTCTTTGGGGTGCCTCCCATGAGCGCTAAGTTTAACGTCTTCAGCCAGACATGGTGTCCTCTCACTACTGATCATCAAGTGGTGCAGTCGAAGAGGTACCGGGTGCCGGAGGTAGGCGATCAAGAATAGCCTGCAACATAGCCTCCTGCCGTGCAAATCGTACCTCTAAACTATTGATGCACTGATGCACAAGTGTGGTGGCGACAGAGACCTCACCTCGGAAGGCGGACAGCTCAGCTAAAAAGTGCTGGGACTCGGTGGGTCTCATGTCTGAATGGTCCTCCTCTCGTACTGGGCTAATGAACGGGGACTCGGTCTCCATACGATCCTCTTCAACTCTCTCAGCTACTGGAGCAGGTGCTGGGAGTCCTCGAGGCATGTGCGAGATGCTGTGTGTCCACTGAACCTTCCCGAAAAAGGGATACTCTCGCACTGGTCTGTCACTAGAGGTCCCCTTTATCTCTTTCTTCTTGAGTATGTATGAGAGTAGGAATGGGAAAGGGAGGCCCCATGCATTGGCCGTGGTGGTCTGACGGCCATGAACGTGATCCCAAAACTTGTGTAGCTGGCTCCAAATGACAGCCGGAATGGAGTACCAGTGGCCTCTGTGGAAGGCATATAAAGACTGGAGAAACTAGTCTCGTCTCTGTGTCTTGTGTCCCAATGGACACACATTGTGCTGTATGACCGTGTCGACGAGCCAAAGTCGTGGAGGCAACTTTGACCGACTGACCACATTGCTATGTCTGTCGACGTACTGGCCAGTGCACATGTCTATAATAATCTCAGCCAGGGCAAAGGACTCCTACTGCTCCTCGATATCAGTGTCCTCAGGAGGGGACTCGTCAGTGCAATGAAGGGCAGCGGCTATATCGACACCAGTTATCTCAATGGGTGTGCCTCGGACTGAAGAAGTGAGTACTCCCAGTCTGCTGCAGTCAAATGATAGGCTTGCATAAAACTGGACTACGAGCTGGGAGTAAGTAGTGGAGCAAACTGGCTTAAACAACCTCTTCAACCCTCAGTGTCGAAAGGCTTGGACAGCCCATTGAGTGGTGTCCATGTGCTTAAATACTTCATCGATGGCGAAGGCAGTCTCAAACAAGAGCTCCCGTTGCTCGATACTGGGCTGGGATGACGAGGCACGACTGCTGGATGCACCGGAGGTAGAAGCAGATGGTTTGGTCATGTTTTTGTTTGGTTCTGCCTAATTTGCGATCGATCTCAAATTGGTGCGCTCGATCGCACACTGGTGCTATGCGCTCGATCGCAAGTACTGTGCGCTCGATCGCAAGTACTGTGCGCTCGATCGCACACAGTCAGGCTTTTCCTCGAACAAGTCGTGTGCTCCAAAAGACCAAGCTATGGTCTTGAGGGGTGGTGATGGTGACAAGTGTGAGTGATGGAGGGATGGAATGGTGGTGATGGAGGTTGTGAATGAGAAGGTGTAAGAGAGTGTGAGCAAGAGGGTGTTGGTAGCTGGGAGAGTGCGAGTGAGAGAGAATGTGAGGATGTGAGTGAACAGTGAAAGAGAGTGAGTGCGTGTGAGTGAAAATTTTCAGATTTATATCTGAACCTTCTGCCACGAATGCCCTCGGTCGCACACGGGTTGTGCTCGATCACACTTGTGCGCTCGAGCATATTGACTGGCGCGCTCAATCGTACTCTTGCGCTCAATCGCATGGAATGCTGCAATCGATCGCAAACAGTATGCATGTGCAAAAAGAAAAAACTTACCTTAGCTGAAAAATGATAAATTTGGAACAGTACAACCTTACCATTTGTTAGTGGCCTCAGTACCACTAATCTCAGTAGAAGCGCTTGAGCTGTATGAGTAATCAAATATGAGCTGCTTGTTGTGCGATAATATACCTAAATAAATAGGTGAATAATCATACTTTGTTTTACTTGCAAGTGCACAAGGTCAATAGTGTAGCATAGTGTGCGAATGCAAGATCATCTCCATAGGGATTGGTAAAGTTCGATTTAGAATTTTATTTGCAATGTAAAAAGATAGAAATAATAAACTGAAGGGTGATTCGATAATAATAAAGACATAGGGTTTTGATATCCACCACTAGTCATACATTCCCGATTTTGTATAAGGTATCAGTGCTCTAGCCTTATTATGTGTACCTACTGGTTGCCAACCTAAGGGCATGGTATCTACTCCTTAAGCTATTGATTTCCCTAAGCAACGAGTTAGGCATGTATCTACTCTAACTCTTTTCTTCCTTAAGGGATTCAGCATGGTATCTGCTTGAGTTGTTCCTTAAGAAAACATAGGTACTGTGGAAATCGACAACCACATGAGACCTAGGGCATGGTATCTACTTCCGGTTTCCCATATTGATTAACCCGGGTATCCGGATAAGATGGTCCCTTGTTATTGATATTAGACCCAGGACTCGGTCATCCAAATTGATCTAACTAACCCATCCATACCACATGCATACGTTGGCCTTACACATACATATGAGGAATTTAAATAAGCATAGGTGTTAATCAAGTTAAGTAACATAATAAGCTATGCAAAGATTTAATCAATGAATAAAAATATGGGAATGCATAACTAGGGCTTCAATCGAGCCCTATAAGAGAGTTAGTTACACATACTAACTGAAGTAAACATAATTAAACAAAACATAAGGGAGAAGAATAAACCCGAGAGAAGAGGCGTCAATTCTCTCCCAAGCTCTCCACTCCAAGTAAAAGAAAGAGAAAAGTGTTTTCTATCTAAGGTGTCTTTTTGTGTGTGAGTTACAAGTGTATTTATAGGTCTTTGAGAAGTCCTAATATACCCATGAGTCCTAAACTTTCCTAAAACGAAAATCTTGTACTTTCCAAAATAAGGTTATGCAGTTTACTATTCACGCCCGTACATGTGTGATCGATCGCATATGTCCTTGCGCTCGATCGCACTTTGTCCAGAAAGTGCTCCAGGGCTTCTAGATTTCTTCCTTAAAGTGCCAAAACTGCTTCTTTTTCTCCAAGACCCTATAAAAACATGTAAAACACACAAATGGAGTAAAAGATACCAAATTAACGTAATAAAGGATCTAACAAGTGTAAATAAGGGGGCTTAAATATGTATATTTAAGCGTCTATCACACCCCCAAACTTACATATTGCTAGTCCCTTAGCAATACTAAATCAAAAACTAAAACAGAAATATAGATAAATCCAATGTTCATAGTGTCAATAAAAAATCTAGATTTTACACAAAACAATGATGCGCATTCATGAGCAAGCTTAACAAGTGTAAACATATATCTGCAATGAATAAGAGTTTTGAACGTAAATCATATTCACTAGGTATTCTAAGATATCACAAGTTTGACTTCGGTGTGTGGTGATTAGCACATAAAAGATTGAGTTTCCAAGAAATTCAAATGAGTAGTGTTTCGATGACTCAAGATTCACCAAACTTCCTATTAGAGTCAACAAATATGGCACAGACTTTTATTTGCGAGATTTTTGCCAAGTTAGTTCCCTTAAGCTTTCTTGATGACTCGTGTAACGAGAGTTTGGCCAATGACTCCCAAACCATATGATTTTAGGGCATTAGGTGTAAAGACACCCCTAAGGACTTACTGGCTCGAGTCAACAAGGCTACGAAACTAACTGATTTTTATGCTACCATTTAGAATTTTCCACCTTTTGACGTGACACTCAATGCTTACTGAGGCAAGAGGGCCAGTTACTCAGTGAAAAATTCCTTTTTAATGATTACTTAAGATTTTCCACCTTTTGACGTGACACTCAATGCTTACTGAGGCAAGAGGGCCAGTTACTTAGCGGAAGATTTGTTTTTATTGATCATTAGGAGCATTTTTTTCTTTTTGAGCACGAATCAATCTTTTCTATTTTTATATGCCAAAATGTCAATCTAATAGATCATCTAGTTCACAGTCAAGCAAAAGAAACATACCAATCCAAATATCATGTCATACCCCACACAGCTATGTGCTAATGTGCTCGTGATAGTTCAAGTTAAACTTGTGAATTCTTAAATGCCAAAAGGGCAGTGATCTAGGTTCAAAACTTGTTTATTGGCCTATATGTTCAAAGTGTTAAGCTCACTGATGAAGTCGAATCATAACATTTTGTTTAGATCACAAAAAAAAAGTTTATTGGACAGAATGAACATGCATTTATCTATGAAAATAACAACAGAACTAAAAATTGTAGGACATAGTGTAGTGTGTGAATGTGTCCCCATACCCCCAAACTTAAAATGCACATTGTCCCCAATGTGTAAATAGCATGGAAAGATCTGACCTGGGAGATGGAGAGTTATATGGCTGGCATGGCTTGTAGCACTCCCCTAAACTTCAACTCGATGCACTAACACTGTCCTAGAAACAGAAAAGTAAACATAAAATGGAAAACAAGAACTAATAAAAAATAATAAACAAGTAAAATACTAATAACTATAAAAAGGATATTTAGTGGGGTGCCTCCCATGAGCGCTAAATTTTTCGTCTTCAGCCAGACGTGATACTCTCTCACTGCTGATCATCAGGTGGTGCAGTCGAAGAAGTACCGGGTGCTGGAGGTAGGCGATCAAGTATGGCCTGCAGCATGGCCTCCTGGCGTGTAAATCGTGCCTCCAAACTGTCGATGCACTGATGTACAAGAGTGGTGGCGGCAGCGACCTCGCCTCGGAAGGAGGATAGCTCAGCTAAAAAGTGCTGGGACTCGGTGGGTCCCATATCTGAATGGTCCTCCTCCCATACCGGGCTCATGACAGGGGCCTCGGTCTCCATGTGATCCTCCTCTACTCGCTCAGCTGCTGGAGCAGGAACCGGGGGACCTCGTGGCATGTGTATAATACCTTGTGCAATGTTTGACGGAATGTGAATAGGGAGGGGGGTTGACGGCGGTGCTGGTGGAGGACGGTGGTGAGGGTAAGGTGATGATGAGGTGTTGTGGTGGTTGGGTGTGAGGTAGGGTGATGTGGGTAGGGGTGTTGTGTGCGTGAGTGTGAGAGCAAATGTGCAGGGGGCGAGTGAAGTGAATGAGTGAGTGAGTTCAATTTTATAAATGTCTCTGCCTCGAGTGCGCTCGATCGCACACGGGGTGCGCTCGATCGCAATCTTGCGCTCGATTATGTTTTTAGGACACGTTCGATCGCACTCTTGCGCTCGATCGCACTCGATCGCACTGAAGGGTGCGATCGATCGCAAGTGTGGCATATAAGTATAATTAAAAACTTACCTTAGCAAAAAGAATGACTAATTGAAACAACACAACCTTACCAGTTGTTAGTGGCTTCAGTACCACTAACCTTACCAGAGGTGCTTGAGCTTAATAGATGATCAAATTTTTACTTTTCTCAAGCACTCTCTTGCGACCGTGCTAGTAGTTTGGAGGGAAGCACCTAGAGTCCACCTCTTGGAGCTCTAGTGCTTGTGTTTCAGCTGTATAATGTACTGATTCAAGTGCTGTTGATAGTGTCTTCATCTCCCATCTTGACATCTGGTCAACATAATAAGGAAAAGTAGTATGAGTAAGTGCAGGAGGTTTAGTTTGTAGAGCACACTTACTTGAAGGTTTTGGTGTGTCCTTGAAAAGGTGCACATCTTTAATCACATTATCCTCCTCCGGCCTAATGTCTACTCTTGTGTTTTCATGGTAGGGGAGAGTCTCCAATGTAGTGGTGCGATGGACCTGAGAAGCCTTCTCAACAACACTTTGCATGAAATTCATATTAGAATTTTCATCATCATTACTGGTCGATTTTAATGTATTAAACATTTGAAATTGTATTTCCTCATCATTTACTCTCATTGTGATAATGCCCCGTTTTACACTAATATTAGTGTCAGCAGTTATCATAAAGGGGCGTCCTAGGATGATGGGGAGAGGTAATGGCAAAGTACATTCTTCCATATCTAATACTATAAAATCAACAGGTATAATGAATTTTCCTACTCTTACCAACACGTCCTCAAGGATACCTCTTGGTCGTTTGATGCTTCGGTCAGCTAGTTGCAAAGTGACAGAGGTTGGTTGAAGCTCCCCCAAACCTAGTGTCTCGTATACACTGTATGGCAGCAGGTTGACACTCGCTCCTAGATCAAATAGTGCATGTTCGAACAGCTGGTCACCTAGCCTGCAAGGAATAGTAAAACTACCCGGATCTTTTAGTTTAGGTGGTAATTTTTTTAAAAGCACAGCACTGACCTCTTCAGTTAAGGCTACCATCTCATGCTCCTGGAACTTCCTTTTGTTAGTGCAATATTCTTTTAAAAATTTAGCATATGTAGGGATTTGTTTAATGGCATCTAACAAAGGAATATTAATCTCTACTTTCCGCAAGGTTTCAAAAATACCAATTAGTTTATTGACTTTCTTCTGTTTTACTAACCTTTGCGGGAAGGGTGGAGCATTCACCTTCTCCGTCTCACTTACCCTTGATGCTGATGGTGTCTCTTTGGACGGTGCTGTAAGCTCATCGGACCCTATCACCTTGCCATTTCTCAGGGATATCACAGCGTTTAGTTGTTGATGCCCACCAGGGTTGGGTAGTGTTTGAGCTGGGAGCTCTCCTTGCTTTCTGCTACTGAGCTCTTTAGCTAATTGTCCCATTTGTACCTCTAGTCTTTGAATTGCTTGCTCATGTGCCGCATTGGTTTGTTTTTGCTGAGTCATGAACTATTCTTGTGACGTCACCAGTTGTCTTACTAGACTTTCGAGGTCGTTTCTTTTTGGTTCAGAATTAGCATGGGCAGTGGGCTGCTGATTTCGTTGCTGTCCTTGGTTGTTTTGATTATTGCTCCATGAGAAATTTGGGTGATTCCGCCATCCAGGGTTGTAGGTGTTTGCATATGGGTTATTCTTTGGCGGATAGTTGTTGGGTCCCACATAATTTGCTTGCTCCGGATCTGCAGATAATGGACAAGCATTAGTATTGTGATCATATTGAGAGCATATCGCACATACTTGTAGTGGTGTAGCTGAGGTAGTTTGAGCAGCCATGGCTTTTACCAATAAATCTAGTTTTCTTTCCATTGCAGCCATTTGAGGGGAAGATCCTCCATTCGTATTTACCTCATACACACCTTTACCTTTGGTCATATGTCTACCTCGAGAGGAGAATTGCTGAGTGTGTTCGCTGAGGGTTTCAAACAGTTCCATTGCCTCTTCGCTGCTTTTCTCCATAAGGACTCCTCCACAACCTGAATCAACAATACATTTATTAGTATCATTTAAACCTTCGTAGAATGCTTGTACCAGTTCATCTTGAGGTAGGTTGTGATGTGGGCATTTGAGTAGCAATTCGTTGAAGTGTCCCCATGCTTCGAAGAAGAGGTCCCCATCCTTTTGTTGGAAGGATTGGATCTCCTTCCTCATTTGTCTTGTCTTTTGGGCTGGGAAGAATTTCCTCAAGAATTTGCTTGCTAACTCCTCCCAAGTGTGGATGGAAACTGCAGGCAAGGAATTATACCAAAGTTTAGCATTATCTTTTAAAGAAAAAGGGAATAGAATTAACCTTATTCCTTCTTGGTCTAGTTCTTGTATGTGCTGGAACTTGCAAAGATCAAAAAATTCTAGGAGATGTAAGTGTGGATCTTCATTAGGAGTTCCCCTAAAATGCGTCAAGGCATTCAAGATTTGCGGGGATATGTAATAATTTCCCGCTGCCTCAGGTTGATATGCGATGCATGATGGTTGATCGATGTTCCGAGGGATGAAGGATTGCTTCATTGGAACTCGTGCAGGTGGTTGCTGGTTTTCGAGCTGTTCTGCCATTTGTGTTTCGTTCTCGATTTCTCTTTTGTTCTCCTCAAAGTTGTCCCTAAGCCTTTGTCGGATGGTCCGTTCAAGCTCGGGATCGAGGGAAAAGAATTCCGAATGTTGGGATCGAAGTCCGTGCATAAAGCATAAAAACCAGTGTTAGTGCAGCAGTGCAACTCTGCTGCTCGGGTACTCTCTGCCCTAAATGCACTCGATCGTACAGGAGCTTGCAATCGATCGCAAATTCCATAGAAAGTGCAAGTAGGGTTTCTTGAAGTACCTGAAAGATAAAACAACTTTGATTAAGTTTTGATAAAAGATGGTAAAAATAAAATAATGAAAGTAATCCTAAAATGAACTTTTAGCGCAATCCCCGGCAACGGCGCCAAAAACTTGTTGTACGATAATATACCTAAATAAATAGGTGAATAATCGTACTTTGTTTTACTTGCAAGTGCACAAGGTCAATAGTGTAGCATAGTGTGCGAATGCAAGATCATCTCCACAGGGATTGGTAAAGTTCGATTTAGAATTATATTTGCAATGTAAAAAGATAGAAATAATAAACTGAAGGGTGATTTGATAATAATAAAGACATAGGGTTTTGATATCCACCACTAGTCATACATTCCCGATTTTGTATAAGGTATCAGTGTTCTAGCCTTATTATGTGTACCTACTGGTTGCCAACCTAAGGGCATGGTATCTACTCCTTAAGCTATTGATTTCCCTAAGCAACGAGTTAGGCATGGTATCTACTCTAACTCTTTTCTTCCTTAAGGGATTCAGCATGGTATCTGCTTGAGTTGTTCCTTAAGAAAACATAGGTACTGTGGAAATCGACAACCACATGAGACCTAGGGCATGGTATCTACTCCCAGTTTCCCATGTTGATTAACCCGGGTATCCGGATAAGATGGTCCCTTGTTATTGATATTAGACCCAGGACTCAGTCATCCAAATTGATCTAACTAACCCATCCATACCACATGCATACGTTGGCCTTACACATACATATGAGGAATTTAAATAAGCATAGGTGTTAATCAAGTTAAGTAACATAATAAGCTATGCAAAGATTTAATCAATGAATAAAAATATGGGAATGCATAACTAGGGCTTCAATCGAGCCCTATAAGAGAGTTAGTTACACATACTAACTGAAGTAAACATAATTAAACAAAACATAAGGTAGAAGAATAAACCCGAGAGAAGAGGCGTCAATTCTCTCCCAAGCTCTCCACTCCAAGTAAAAGAAAAGAGAAAAGTGTTTTCTATCTAAGGTGTCATTTTGTGTGTGAGTTACAAGTGTATTTATAGGTCTTTGAGAAGTCCTAATAGATCCATGAGTCCTAAAATTTCCTAAAACGAAAATCTTGTACTTTCCAAAATAAGGTTCTGCAGTTTACTGTTCACGCCCGTACATGTGCGCTCGATCGCATGTGTCCTTGCGCTCGATTGCAGTGGGCGCTCGATCCTACAAGTGTGCGCACGATCGTATGTGCGCTCGATCGCATTGTATGTGTGCTCGATCGCACTTTGTCCAGAAAGTGCTCCAGGGCTTCTAGATTTCTTCCTTAAAGTGCCAAAACTGCTTCTTTTTCTCCAAGACCCTATAAAAATATGTAAAACACACAAATGGAGTAAAAGATACCAAATTAACGTAATAAAGGATCTAACAAGTGTAAATAAGGGGGCTTAAATATGTATATTTAAGCGTCTATCACTGCTGAAGCGCTCTCGTGCCATAGTACTAGTTGGTTGGAAGGAAGCACTTGGAGTCCATCCCTTGTGGCTCCAGTGCTTGTGTTTCAGCTGTATACTGTACTGATTCAAGTGCCAAGTCTTCATCTCTTGGAGGAAATTTAATGTCTAGGTAAGGCTTGGATCTATGTCCATTTATCGTAAAGGGCTGATTTTCAGTTGGACTACAGACTTCTAATGCACCATGAGTGAAGACCTTGGTAACTATGTACAGACCGTACCATCTGGACTTGAGCTTGCCTAGGAATAGTCTTAATCGTGAGTCATAGAGAAACACTTTTTGTCTTATATGGAACTCCTTCCGAACGAGTTGTTTGTCATGATAGGCCTTTGTCCGTTCCTTATATAACTTGGCATTCTCATAGGTATCATATCTCAATTCTTCAAGTTCATTTAGATGCAGCTTTCTTTTCTCCCCCGCTTGTTTCATGTCGAAGTTAAATTGCTTTATGGCCTAATATGCTGGATGTTCTAATTCCACTGGGAGATGGCACGCTTTTCCAAATACTAGGCGGCAAGGAGACATGCCAATTTGAGTCTTATAAGCTGTCCGATATGCCTATAGAGCATCATTTAAGCGTAGAGACCAATCCTTTCGATTAGGTTTCACTGTCCTTTCTAAGATTCCCTTGATCTCTCGGTTGCTTATCTCTACTTGGCCACTGGTTTGAGGATGATATAGAGTGCCTACTCTATGAGTGATCCCATATTTCCGGAGTAGTTCAGCAAAAGAGCGATGATGAAAGTGGCTGCCCCCATCACTGATGATTTGCTCTTGGAGTCCCAAATCGCGTAAAGATGTTAGCCTGCAGAAACTTTACAACTACTTTGTGATCGTTAGTTTTTGAGGGGACAGCCTCGACCCATTTGGACACATAATCCACACCCACAAGAATATATAAATAACCAAAGGAGTTAGGAAAGGGTCCCATGAAATCAATGCCCCATACATCAAAAAATTCTACTACATGAATATTCTGTAAGGGCATCTGATTTCGGGAAGAGATGTTACCTGTCCACTGGCATCTATCACATGAGCTGCAAAAGGAGAAAGCATATTTAAACAGATTAGGCCAATAAAAACTAGATTGTAGTACCTTAAGAACTGTTCGTTTTTCCCCAAAATGTCCTCAACAAGCAAACTGGTGGCAGTGTTGCAATAAGCTCGAGTGCTCCTCTTCTGGGATACATCGTCTGATGATTTGATCAGGGCAGACCTTGAAGAGGTAAGGATCATCCCAATGGTAGTGTCTTGACAGAGATTTTAGCTGTTTTTTTCTTGAGTGGTTATGCCTGGGGGAAAAACTTTAACAGTTAGATAATTCACTATATCAACATACCATGGAAGTTTTACCTCTAATGCGAATAGTTGTTCATCAGGGAAGTTCTCATTCAAAAGCAACTCTGTATTATCATTCTCATAGGGAAGCCTTGACAAATGATTCGCAACGATATTCTCACTACCTTTCTTGTCTTTGATTTCTAAATTGAATTCTTGTAGAAGGAGTACCCATCTGATTAGCCTAGGCTTCGCATCTTTCTTAGAAAACAAATATCTCAAAGCAGCATGGTCAGTGAATACTATAACTTTAGAACCAATAAGATATGATCTAAACTTCTCTAAAGAAAAAATGACAGCTTACAATTCTTTTTCAGTAGTAGAATAGTTAAGCTGAGCATCATTTAAAGTTCTAGAAACATAGTAAATAGCATGAAGTACCTTATTGATTCTTTGACCTAAGACAGCTCCCAAGGCGAAGTCACTGGCATCACACATTAATTCGAAAGGGAGATTCCAATCTGGTGTCATCATTATTGGGGCAGAGGTGAGAACATTCTTCAAGGTGTTGAAAGCTTGCATGCAATCATCATTCCATTCAAACTTGGTATCTTTAGCCAATAATGCACAAAGAGGTCTTGAGATTTTGGAGAAGTCCTTGATGAATCTTTTATAGAAACCGGCATGTCCAAGGAAACTTCTAATGCCTTTGATTGTGAGAGGGGGAGGTAGCTTTAAAATGATGTCTATCTTAGCCTTGTCCACCTCGATACCTCTGTTTGAGATGGAGTGCCCCAACACAATACCTTGTTGCACCATGAAGTGACATTTCTCCCAATTTAGTACTAAATTACTCTTTTCACATCTCTTTAGGAAATTTTCTAAATGATTTAGGCACTCATCGAAATTAGAACCAAAGACGCTAAAATCATCCATGAACACCTCAATGTATTTCTCTACCATATCGGAAAAAATGCTCATTATATATCTTTGAAAAGTGGCTGGTGCGTTGCATAAACCGAATGACATTCTTCTATAGGCAAATGTTTTGAAAGGACATGTGAAGGTAGTCTTTTCTTGATCCTTAGGTGCTATGGCAATTTGATTGTATCCACTATACCCATCCAAGAAGCAGTAATAACTGTGACCGGCTAACCTCTCTAGCATTTGATCAATGAATGGCAGGGGGAAATGATCTTTTCTAGTTACTTTGTTCAGTTTTCGGTAATCAATGCATACTCTCCAACCCGTTGTTTTTCTCGTAGGTATGAGCTCCTTATTTTCATTTTTTACAACGATAATCCCACTCTTTTTAGGAACAACTTGGACCGGACTCACCCATTCGCTATCCGATATAGGGTAGATGATGCCAACATCTAGTAGCTTTAATACCTCGGCTTTTACTACCTCTTTCATGTGTGGGTTAAGTCTTCTTTGAGCATCTCGAGTGGGCCTTGCTTCTTCTTCAAGGTAAATACTATGCATGCATTTTGCTGGACTTATCCCCTTAATGTCAGCAATGGTCCACCCAATGGCAGATCTATGCTCCCTAAGAACTCTTAACAGCTTCCCTTCTTCTCCACTACTCAAGTTAGCAGCTACAATCACAGGTAAGGTCTTCTTTTCTCCCAAGTAGGCATATGTTAAATGTTTGGGTAGCTGCTTTAGTTCTAATGCTGGTGTCTGGATAATGGATGGAAGAAGAGTAGTATTAGTGGGTATGAGAGATTCAAATGGAGGAGAATACTTACTAGAGTATTTTAGAGAGGTCTCAAGGAGGTGCACAGCTGTGATGATGTCACTACTAAAATCTTCATATTCTTGCTCATATCCACCTCCGTGATGCTATGGGTGATGATAGTCTCCAATGGATCAAGTTGTTGGACCTAAAAAGCTTGCTCAATGATGCGATGATATTGACACTAGCAAGTGCACTAATCGTTCAAGTAATAAAATGATGAGTAAATATCGTTCCCAACGAGGACTGAGCAAATACTACATAAATTATGACTCTACTCTTATTGTTATTTGAGCAAGCAAATAATTGTCAGAGAAAAGGTTACTAACAATTAACTAAAAGGGAAAAACAGAACGCAATAGTAAATAAAGAAAGACTTGCAAACTTTGGAATGAAGACTCTTATGAACTAACGTGCTAAGGACTCGACTTCACCTAAACTATAATTGACAAGAGTTTTGAATGGACAAGTTTCACTTACTATTTTTTTCAAGATGGTAGAATCCCCAATAAATTGGTTATCCATATTCTAGGTCTAACCACAATCTCAAGAATCATTAACTTCAAATATCTGTATTCCAGGTCTATTCTAGATTAATTCAAATTAAGAAGCATTAAGTGTTTATGGATTCCTTTCAGTTAAATCTCCCTATTCAGTTACGATTTAAGCGGACCACATGAACTTCCTAGAATCCTTATTCGGTTACTCCTATTTCATTCATGGCGTATTGTACCCTGGCCTTTGCATAGATAATAATCCAATATCATATTTATTAGTTCAACCATTCATGAAAGCACAGCTTCTCTATTCGACACATCACCATGCCCAAAGAAGGAATCAAAATAATAAAAAGCATTAAGAACAATAAAACACACTCTTTGAAAAACACATTAAATTCCACTTGTCCAAACAACAACTCAAGATATAGGTTTAGGATTCATCTATCCTTAACAAAAAATTATCTACTCCATAATAATATTCAAACAAACCATGTTCGTATTATAAAACATCAACATAGATAGATAAGAATAATACAAAACCAGAGAAGAATGATTTAAAAGCTTGATGCGTAGCCTCCCGGAGTGTCTCCAACTCTACTTTGGCTTCTCCTCTTCTCCAAATTCTGTTTTCTTCTTCTACGGCCGTCTTCCTCTTATTCAGCTAGGGTTTTCTTTTTATAACTTTTCAAAATCAGTGGGCTGGCGCTGCAGCGCCAACATCCCAGCGCTGCAGCTCCAAAATATAACAAAATCCCTATTCTGGCGCTGCAGCTCCAACTTTCTGGCACTGCAGCGCCAACTTTCTGTCCAAATGGTCTCTTTTAGCCAGCTACCAGTGCTGCTGCGCCAACATTCCGGCGTTGTAGCCTTGAGTTTTTGTCTTCATTATGCATTTTGGCCTTCCAGTGCTCTCCAGCGCTCTAGCAAGTGTCTGCACAATAAATTTCCATGACTTAGCATTGATAAATCAACTAAAACAACTTATTAATAGAATAAGAAAAACTAAACTAAATTTGCTAAAAATACGTGCAACATAATTCTAATGCTTAAGATCAACACCAAAAACGTGCCTACAAGTAGTATAATAACAAGATTTATTCAAATTTATCACTCAACAAAGTTTTGTATCATATAAACATTAAAGCATTCCAAGTCATCTTGAGGAAGTTTCATTGCATCAAATATTTTGAACTCTATTTTCTCACCATTGATTTTCATACTCACTATACCCTTCTTCACACAAATCTTAGTGTCGGCAGTTCTCATGAAGGGTCTCTCTAATATGATAGGCAAAGGCAATGGCATAGGGAATTCCTTCATGTCTAATACAATGAAATCATCAGGTAAGATGAACTCGCCAACCTTTACTAAGACACCCTCAAGAATACCCCTAGGTCTTTTAATACTCCTATATGCCAATTGTAAGGTAATAGAAGTCGGGTGTAGCTCCCCCAAACCTAGGGTTTCGAATACCATGTAAGGTAGTAAGTTTACCCCCGCTCCTAAGTCTAGTAATGCTTTGTCAAATAGCTGATCACCTATTCTATAAGGAATAGTAAAACTACCCAGATTTTTCAGTTTTGGTGGAAGTTTTCTTAGTAGGAAAGCACTTACTTCTTCCGTTAATGCTATAGTCTCATGTTCTTGAAATTTTCTTTTATGAGTGCAACAATCTTTCAGGAACTTAGTATAGGCAGGAATTTGTTTAATGGCATCTAACAAAGGAATATTAATCTCTACTTTCTGCAAGGTTTCAAAAATATCGATTAGTTTGTTGTTTTTCTTTTGTTTTACTAACCTTTGCGGGAAGGGCGGTGCATTCACCTTCTCCGTCTCAGTTACCCTTGATGCCGATGGGGTATCTTTGGATGTTTCCGCAAACTCATCGAACCCTATCACTTTGCCATTTCTCAAAGTTGTGATAGCCTTTAGTTGTTGATGCCCCCCAAGGTTGGGTAGTGTTTGAGCCGGGAGCTCTCCTTGCTTTCTGCCACTGAGCTCCTTAGCTAGTTGTCCCATTTGTACCTCTAGTATTTGAATTGCTTGCTCATGTGTTGTAGTGGTCTGTTTCTACTGAGTCATGAATTGTTCTTGTGATGTCATAAATTTCTGCTACTGAGTGGCCAGTTGTCTCACAAGACTTTCGAGGTCGTTTTTCTTTGGTTCGGGAATAGTTTGGGCTGCTGGTTGGAAGTTTTTGTGCTACCCTTGACTGTTTTGATTGTTGCTCCATGAGAAATTTGGGTGGTTTCGCCATCCAGGGTTGTAAGTGTTGGCATATGGGTTGTTTTTCGGTGGATAGTTGTTAGGCCCCATGTAATTGGCTTGTTTCGGATCTGCAGATGAGTACAAAGGATACGTATTAGTATTATGGTCGTATTGGGAACATATTGCACAACCCTGGAGTGGGGTGGATGGTAGGCTGGATGAGGCATTTTGAGTAGTCATGGCTTTTACAATCATATCTAGCCTCGTATCTAGCTTCCTCTCCAAAGCAGCTATTTGGGCAGAGGGTCCACTATTCAGAGTAACCTCATACATACCTCTGCTCTTGACTCCTTGTCTACCTCTAGAGGAGAACTGCTGAGTGTGTTCACTAAGGGTTTCGAAGAGTTCCATCGCTTCTTCGCTGCTTTTCTCCATCGACACTCCTCCACAACCTGAATCAACAATACTTTTGTTAGTGTCATTTAAACCTTCATAAAAGGCTTGTACCAATTCATATTGAGGCAGGTTGTGGTGTGGGCATTTGAGTAGCAGCTCGTTGAAGTGTCCCCATGCTTCGAAAAAGAGATCTCCATCTTTTTGTTGGAAGGACTGGATCTCTTTCCTCATTTGCCTAGTCTTTTGGGCTGGGAAAAACTTCCTTAGGAACTTGCTTGCCAACTCGTCCCAAGTGTGGATGGAAACTGCAGGCAAAGAATTATACCATAGTTTAGCATTATCTTTCAAGGAAAAATGGAACAGAA
This sequence comes from Bretschneidera sinensis, assembly GCA_023935145.1. Taxonomy (NCBI): domain Eukaryota; kingdom Viridiplantae; phylum Streptophyta; class Magnoliopsida; order Brassicales; family Akaniaceae; genus Bretschneidera; species Bretschneidera sinensis. Next base: position 89,604,925 of record CM043705.1, on the reverse strand, counting down.
TTAACCTTATTCCTTCTTGGTCTAGGCCTTGTATGTGCTGGAACTTGCAAAGATCAAAAAATTCTCTGAGATATAAGTGCGGATCTTCATTAGGAGTTCCCTTAAAATGAGTCAAAGCATTCAATATTTGCGGAGACATGTAATAGTTTCCCGCCACCTCAGGTTGATATGCAATGCATGATGGTTGATCAATGTTCCGTTGAATGAAAGAGTGCTTCATCGGTACCCGTGCAGGTGGTTGCTGGTTTTCGAGTTGTTCCGCCATTGGTGTTTCGTTCTCGACTTCTTCTTTGTTCTCCTTAAAGTTGTCCCTAAGCCTTTGTTGGATGGTTCGTTCAAGCTCGGGATCAAGGGGAAAGAATGTTGGATGTCGAGATTGAAGTCCGTGCATAAATCAGGTCAAACCAACTTCAGTGCAGTAATTCGCTCTGTTACTCGGGTAACTCTCTGTCCTATTTGTGCTCGATCGCACAGAAGGCTGTGATCAACCGCAAGTATCACAGAAAATGTGATCTAGGGTTTGATGCCTGAAACATAAAGCAACTCGATTAGGCTTTGGTGAAAAATAAAAATAAAGATGGTAAATAGAAAATAAAATAATAATAATAATGATTAAATGAAAGTAATTCTAAAAGAAACTTTAGCGCAATCCCCGGCAATGGCGCCAAAAACTTGTTGTTCGATTATATACCTAAATAATTAAGCAGATAGTCGTACTAGTTTTACTTTCAAGTGCACAAGGTCGACAGTGTAGTGTAGTGTGCGAAAAAAGATCATCTCCACAGGAATTGGTAAAGTTCAGTTTTTAGAATCAGTTTCTTTAAAGTAAAAAGGAATAAAATAATTGTTGAATGTGAGTGATAATAATAAAGACATAGGGCTTTGATATCCACCACTAGTCATATTTTTCCAATTGTATAATGTATCAGTGCACTAGCCTTATCGTGTATACCTACTGGTTGCCAACCTAAGGGCATGGTATCTACTCCTTAAGCTATTGATCTCCCTAAGCAACGAGTTAGGCATGGTATCTACTCTAATTCTTTTCTTCCTTAAGGGATTCAGCATGGTATCTGCTTGAGTTGTTCCTTAAGAAAGCATAAGTACTATGGAAATCGATAACCACATGAGACCTAGGGCATGGTATCAACTCCCGGTTTCCCATGTTGATTAATCCAAGAATCCAGTGTGGATATCTTTTGTTACTAATGTTAGACCCAGGACTCAGTCATCCAAATTGTTCTAACTAATAGGTCCATACCACATGCATACAATGGCCATACACATACATATGAGGAATTTAAATAGACACATGTATTAATCAAGTTAAGCAACATAATAAAGGCTATAGGCAAAGATTATCAATGAATAAATATATAGAAAAGCATAACTAGGGCTTCAATCGAGCCCTATAAGAAAGTTTGTTACACATGCTGTCTAAAATAAACATCATATATAAACTAAGCATGAAATATAAAACCCGAAGAATACTAGGGAGATGGGTTGTCAATCCTCTCCAAAGCCTAAAGCTCCGAGCTTTAGCAAAAGATAAAAGTGATCTTTAAGAGGTGGTGATTTGTGTGTGCTTTACAGGTGTATTTATAGGGTTTTAGTAGTCCTAGAAGGTGCAGGAAACCCTAGACTTCCTAAACCGTAAAAACTCTCTTATTTCCAAAACAGGGTTCTGCAGTTTACTGTTCACGCCCGTACATGTGCGCTCGATCGCACACGTCTTGAGCTCGATCGCAGTGTGCGCTCGATCTTTCTTGTGTGTGCACGATTGCAATATGTACTCGATCGCATTGCATGGTGCGATCGATCGCAGCTTGATCAGAGACTGCTCCAGGATTTCTAGGCTTCTTCCTTTAAGTGCCAAAACTGCTTCTTTTCTTCCAAGACCTATAAAACACATGTGAAACACATAAATGAAGTAAAATGAACTAAATTAACATAACTAAGGACCTAATAAATGTAAATAAGGGTGCTTAAAATATTTAAGCACCTATCAATGTGTGACTGGCTAAGGCTCCACTGTGCTATCTCAAAGAAGGGATGGTCACTATCTGGGCCATCTATAGAGGAACCTCTAACCCTTTTCTTCTTGAAGATATGGCTGAGCAAGAAGGGGAAAGGAAGGCCTCAGGCATTAGCCGTGGTCGTCCGCCGGTTATGTACCTCATCCCAGAACTTGTGTATCTGACTCCATATGACTGCTGGGATAGAGTATTAATGACCTCGGTGAAAGGCATAGAGAGCCTGTAGGAAATGATCCCGCTTCTGTGTCTTGTGCCCCAATAGACACATGCTCCGCTGCAGGACTGAGTCAACAAACCATAGATGGGAAGACAATCTCGACCGGTTCCCTGCATTGTTGTGGAGGTCTGCATACTGTCCCACACATATATCCTCAATGATGTGTGGGAGAGGGAACGAGCCAGGTTGCTCCTCTATGTGGCTGTCCTCTAGTGGGGACTCATCATAGCAGTGCAAAGAGCTAGCTATGTCAGTGGTGGTCAGCTCTATAAACCTGCCCTGGACCGAGGAGGATAAAAGCTCTGGTCTGGTGCAGTCGTAAGTCAGGTTCTCGTAGAAACTGACCACAAATCGTGTGTAGGCCGTCGAGCAGACCAGCTTGAATAGTCGCTTGAGACCCTAGTTCTTGAATTCTTGGACCGCCCATCTTGTGGCTTCCAAAGTCTTGAAGTCCTCTTCTACATTAAATGTTGTCTCGAACAGTATTTCACGTTGTTCAAAACTGGGCCGGGATGAATGATGGCGACTGCTAGAGGCACGGGATGTGGAAGCCATGTTTCAGAATCTGGATCTGTGTTTGTTGTCGAAATTGCACTTGATCGCAGATACTGTGCGCTCGATCGCACTATGGGTAGCGCGCTCGATTGTTGGTGCCTAGTGCTCGATCGCATTCGGTCAAACACTTTATCGAAAACTTGATGTGCACCAAAAACCAGAAGCTGTAGGATTTATACTCTCTTGCTCCAAACCTCCTGCAAACATAAAACTCTCCAATCAACACATATTAATGAAAAATATAGAATGTACATATGAGCTGAAGATCTAAAATCGTGTGTTTGCTTTAAGAAACAAAAAACCTGTATGTACCTTGTGCTTTTAGAAGAGGGGGTATGTGTGTAGAGTAGACCGAAAATATTTTTGCTGCGTGGTTTGGCTTAGTTGTGTGGTGAGGTGATGGTGGATATGTGCCGAATGAGAGTGGAAGGTAGGGTTTTGTTGTGTGAGATGGTTCGTGCGAGAGAGAGAGCAGAAGTGCGATTGAGCATAAGTAAGGGAAAGAACGGGAAACTGTTTATAATGTGCACGTGACCCTTCTGCCCTGATTGCACTCGAATGCATTAGTGAAGTACGATCAAGTGTAATTGTGCGCAAGTGTTTAATTGTGGTGCGTTCGCGCGTAGTGCAGGGCAAGGTGGCGCTCGAGCGCGCATAATGCGCGCTTGATCGCAATACAGAAATAGTAAAAAGAGTTTATAGAAAGAATTTAATTAAGGTAAATGGGAACGATACAGTCATACTGATTTGTAGTGGCCTAAGTACCACTAACCTTGATAGAGGCACTTGAGCTATATGTTGAGCAAGTGAATTTTCTCAAGTGCTCTCTATGGTAGCTTTTTAAGGCTACGTCTCTTTAAGTAGGCAATTAGGCCCCCCATTAGATGGTTCTAAATCCGTTGATAGCTGCTTTGTTTCCAACGTAGATACCTGGTAGATAAAACAAGGGAGTGTAGTATTAGTAAGCACATGATTTTTAACTTGAAGACTGTACTTACTTGAAGGTTTAGGTGTGCTCTTGCTGGTGTGTACAACTCCATGGACGTCTTTAATCACATTATCTTCCAGCCCAACTCCCAATCTTATGTCATCATGGATGGTCTTCATTGGATCAGTGAAATGAGCTTTGGACATTTTCTCATTAATACCATGTACGAAGCTTACATTATGACACTTATCATCAATTCTAGGAGGGTCTATTGTATTAAAGATTTTAAATTCTATCTCTTCATCATTTACTCTCATTGTGACAATACGTCTTTTTACATTAATGATTGTGTCAGCAGTGATCATAAATGGTCTCCCTAGAATGATAGGGAGTGGTACAAGCATATGGCACTCCTCCATGTCTAATACAATAAAATCATCCGGTAAAATAAATTTACCCACTCTTACTAAAACATCCTCGAGGATACCTCTTGGACGTTTGATGCTTCTGTCATCCAATTGTAATGTAACAGAGGTTGGTTGGAGTTATCCCAAACCTAGTGTCTCAAATACACTGTAAGGTAGTAAATTGACACTTGCTCCTAGATCCAATAATGCGCGTTCGAATAGCTGGTCACCTATCCTGCAGGGAATAGTAAAGCTACCAAAATCTTTTAGTTTAGGTGGTAACTTTCTTAATAATACAACACTCACCTCTTCGGTCAAGACTACCGTCTTATGCTCTTGAAACTTCCGTTTGTTAGTGCAACAATCTTTTAAAAACTTAGCATAAGCAGGTAGTTGTTTTATTGCCTCTAATAAAGGAATATTTATTTATACTTTTTTCAAGGTTTCAAATATGTCAATCATTTTAGTTTCCTTTTTAGGCTTTACTAACCTTTGAGGGAAGGGTGGAGGTGTATTTACCTTTTCTATCTCTCTTACCTTGGATATGGAGGTCTGATCCGGAGTTGTTTGTGTAGGCTTGTGGGTACCGATGACCTTTCCACTTCTTAAGGCTGTTATAGCATTAACTACTGGTGTCCTCTTGGATTAGGTAGTGGCTGGGTCGGGAGCTCTCCTTGCTTTCTGCTACTCAATTCCTTGGCCAACTGTCCCATTTGTACCTCTAGGCCTTGAATGACTTGATCGTGCTTAGCAATGATTTGCCTCATTTCAATCCGAAATTGCCTTGACTCTTCCATGAATTGTTCATACTTATTCAGGATCTGTTGTTGCTGAGTTGCTAGTTGTCTCACAAGAATTTCAAGGTCATTCTTCTTTGGTTTAGGAGCAGTTTGGGTTGCTGGTTGGAAATTTCTTTGCTGCCCTTGACTGTTTTGGTTGTTGCTCCACGAGAAGTTCGGGTGATTCTGCCATCTAGGGTTGTATGTGTTGGCATAGGGGTTGTTCTTTGGCAGATAATTGTTCGGACCCACAAAGTTGGCTTGCTCATGATCTGCAGATGAATATAAAGGACAATTATTAGTATCATGATCAAACTGTGAGCAAATGGCACATACCTGTAGTGGTGCAACTGATGGGTTAGCTGAGGTGTTCTAAGCGGCCATGGCTTTCACTAATAGGTCAATTTTCTTTCCATAGCGGTCATTTGAGGAGATGATCCTCCGTTTAAGTTTATCTCATACATAGCCTTATTTTTGGTTATGTTTCTACCTCGAGAGGAGAACTGCTGCGTGTGCTCACTGAGGGTTTCGAACAGTTCCATTGCCTCTTCACTGCTCTTTTCCATCAGCACTCCTCCACAACCTGAATCAACAATATTTTTTTTTAAATCACTTAAACCTTTTTAAAAGGCTTGTACTAGTTCATTTTGGGGCAGGTTGTGGTGTGGGCACTTGAGTAATAGCTCGTTGAAGTGTCCCCAAGCCTCGAAGAACAGATCTTCATCCTTTTGTTGGAAGGATTGTATTTCTTTCCTCATTTGCCTTGTCTTCTGGGCTAGAAAGAACTTCTTTAGAAATTTGCTCGCCAACTCCTCCCAAGTGTGGATGGAAACTTCAGGCAAAGAATTATACCATAATTTAGCATTGTCTTTCAAGGAAAAAAGGAAAAGAATTAACCTTATTCCTTCTTGGTCTAGGCCTCAGATGTGCTGGAATTTGCAGAAGTTGAAGAACTCTCGAAGGTGCAGATGTTGATCCTCACTAGATGTACCCCTAAAGTGAGTTAGCGCACTGAGTATCTGCGGAGATATGTAATAGTTTCCTTCCGCCTCAGGTTGATACGCAATGCACGGAGGTTGTTGGAAGTTCTGCGGGATGAAGGACTGCTTCATCAGCCTCCGCACAGGTGGTTGCTGTTTAGCTATTTGTTCTGCCATTAGTGGTGTCTCTTCCTCACTCCCTTCTTCTACCTCTTCCGGGTTATCCCTAAACCTTTGTCGAATTGACCTCTCAAGCTCAAGATCAAATTGAAAGAATATTAGATTCTTGGACCGACGTCCGTGCATGAATCGATGGATGATATGTGAGTGCAGCAGTCAAACACTGTTGCTCGGATGACTCACTGCCTCAATTGCGCTCGATCGCACAAGGGAGTGCGCTCGATCGCAAGTGGCACAGATAGCTTCCTGGGGTGCCTGAAACAGAGAAAAAGGAATTGATTAGGGTTTTTAGTAAAATGAAAAAAAATATAAAATAAAAACAGAATAAGAAATAATGGTAACTGAATGAGAATTTAATTCTAAAAGAAATTTAGTGCAATCCCCGGCAACAGCGCCAAAAACTTGTTGTGCGTTTATTTACTTAAATAATTAGCCAAATAATCATACTTTTTTTACTTGCAAGTGCATAAGGTCTGTGGTAGCATAGTGTGAAAGTGTGAGATCATTTCCACAGGGATTAGTGAATTTCTATCTAGAACTAATTTCTTTAAGTTTAAAAGAGAAATAACAGTTGATAGTGAGTGAATAACAATAATGAGAACATAGGGCTATGATATCCACCACTAATTATACTTTCCCACTTACTAAGGTTTCAAAGCTCTAGCCTTATCATGAATATCCAATGATTGCCAACCTAAGGGCTTGGCCCACACCTTAGGCTATTGGTCTCCCTATGCAACGAGTTAGGCATGGTATATACTCTAACTCTTTTCTCTCTTTAAGGGATTCAGCATGGGTGTATACTGAGTTGTTCCTTAAGAGAGCATGAGGGCTGTGGAGATCGGCAACCACACGGGACCTAGGGCTTGGTCCGCTCCCGGTTTTCCATGTTGATTAACCCAAGAATCCGGTATGGATATCTCTTGTTGCTAATGTCGAACCCAGGACTCAGTCATCCAAATTGATTCGACTAACCTATCCATACCACATGCATACGTTGATCAGGCATATACATATGAGGAATGTAAATATAAACATGTATTAATCAAGTTAAATACTCTAACAAGGCTATAGGAAAGATAGTCGATGAATAAATGTGTGGTAAAGCATAACTAGGGCCTCAATCGAGCCCTATAGGATTTTAGTTACACATGCTAAGAGAAGCAAACATGCTAAACATAATTAACTAAAAACAGGAAACTAAAATCGAAGAAGACTCGGGTGACGAGTCGTCAATTCTTCTCCTAAGCTCTTTACTTCGAGTCTTGAACAAAAGGTGTCTGTTATGTGTTTTTGCAGGGCTATTTATAGGGTCTTTATGGCGTCACAAAACCCTAATTTCGTTTTGGAGTCGAAAGACATCTTTCCGATTCTGGCTCCGCTGCCTCTGGAGTAATTGCACTCGAGCGTATGCGGGATGCACTCGATCGCATATGTGCATTTGAGCCTTCTTCAAGTGTGCTCGTGTGCTTGTGTGCTCGATCTCAAGGGGGGTGCGCTCGAGCGCACCTTGTTGGAAGGTAGAACTTCAATTTTTTCTTCTAAAAACTCCATTTTGTTCTCTTTTTGTCCAAGACCTGTGAAAAACACATAAAACACAAAAGTGAAGTATAATCTACTAAAATAGATAAGTAAAGAGTCTAACAAGTGTAAATTAAGGGGCTTAAATATGACTATTTAAGCACTTATCACGCCCCCAAACTTGAACTAGATGCACGCACTAGGTATCTAACAAGGAAAAATAAACATTGTTCTGGAAAACAAAATATAAATAATAGATATGTAAATATAATTATAAACAAATGAAAAGTACTAAAACGAAAAGAATATGTATGGGGTGTCTCTTATGAGCGTTGAGTTTTAGTGGGTGCAGTCAAAGAGGTATTGGGTGCTGGAGGTAGGTGGTCAAGGATTGCCTGTAGCATCGCCTCCTGTCGTGTAAACTGTGCCTCTAACCCATCGATCCATTGATGGATCAAATGGGCTGCCTAGCGATCCTCCCGATAGATGTCAGATAGCTCACAATGGAAGTAAGACAGCTCGTCTAGGAGGTGCTGATACTCCATGGATCCCATGTCTATCTGATCCTTCTCCCATTAAAGGCACACTGGTGGATGCTCGGCCTCCATCGGATCATTCACTATCAGCTCGGCAGCTAGAATATGTACCCGGGGTCCTCGGGGCATGTGCGACTAGCTGAGGCTCCATTGGGCTTTCCCAAAAAAAAGATGGTCGCCAACCGGGCCGTCAATAGAAGAGCCTCTAATCCCCTTCTTCTTGAAGATGTGACTGAGCAAGAAAGGGAAAGGAAGGCCTCAAGCATTAGCTGTGGTCGTCTGCTGGTTATGCGCCCCATCCCAGAACTTGTGTATCTGACTCCATATGACCGCTAGGATGGAGTACCAGTGACCCCGGTGAAAGGCGTAAAAAGTCTATAAGAACTGATCTCGCATCTGTGTCTTGTGCCCCAAAGGACACGTTCTACTGTAGGACTGAGTCAACGAACCATAAACGGGGAGGCAACCTCGACTGGCTCCCCGTATTGTTATGGCGGTCTGCATACTATCCCGCACAAATATTATCTATGATGTGTGGGAGAGGGAATGGGTCAGGCTGCTCCTCTATGTGGTTGTCCTCTGGTGGGGACTCATCACAGCAATGTAAAGAGCCGGCTATGTCAGTGGTGGTCAACTCTATGAATTTGCCTTGGACTAAAGAAGATAGAATTTCTGGTCTATTACAGTCGTAGGTCAGGTTCTCATAGAAGCTGACCACAAATCGAGTATATGTCATCAAATAGACTGGCTTGAATAGTTGCTTGAAACCCCGGCTCTTGAACTCTTGAATCGCCCATCTTGTGGCGTCCAAACTCTTGAAGTCCTCTTCCACGTTAAATGTTGTCTTGAACAGTATTTCACACTGTTCGAAACTGGGTTGGGATGCCTGATGGTGGCTGCTAGAAGCACGGGATGTGGAAGCCATGTTCTGAAATCTGAAACTGTGTTACTGTCAAAATTGCACTCGATCACAGTCAAGTTAGAGAGAGAAGCTCTCGGCAAAAGCGATTTTACAGCTTGCTTATGTCTCCCACCTTTCTCTTCTTCCATCTCTCCCCCTTCTTCTTCAAATCTTTTCCTTAATCTGCAATGGGTAAAAAGAAGCAAAGCAGGAAGATCTCTATCTCTACTCAAGAGCTGAAGGATGTTGAATATGTTCATAAATATTTCAATGAGAAAAGTGCTACAGTGAAAATGTCGAGCAAGAGGGATTATGCAGCAAATAGCAAAGGATGAGTGTATGGAATCTGATAGCATCTCCTGCACCTTAGGTGAGGAGGATACTAGCTCCTTAAGAATGGAGATTGAGAGTTTCGGCTCTGATAGTGAAAATTACGCTCAGACAGGAACAAGAATAGTAACAGTAACAAGGGATGTAACAGATGTGAACAGTAACTTGTCTCGAAGGGAGACTGCGAAGGTCTCAAGGAAACTCTCCACCACCTTGGGTGTGGGGGAATCAAGCTCCAAGGGGTTGAATAATGAGGGTTCTAGATCAAAAAGTGAAGGAAGTTCAAAGTGTGAAGCTGATTGTTCCCCTCTGCCAGGTCTAGTTCAAATGGTTCCGGGTGTGAACAGTAAACTAAAGCAAGAAATTGAGGTTAAGAAAGCTGCCTGGGTTAGTCTCTTCGCAGACAATAGAAAACCTGCCAATGGAAAGCAGCTCTCAGTAATGGAGTTTGACAAAGATGATATATGTGTCTCTGAGGAGGATATAGATGAGTTGTTTGAAGACATGCCCCATTGCTTGGTAGGGTATTTTGCAGGAAGATTTCCAGGAAAAGCTGCTTTGAAGTAAATCACAGAATCATGGAAGATAAGAGTTCTTACTCATTTTCATGAGAGTGGATAGACTATTTTTAAATTTTAGAATGTTGAATACTTGATGAATATAATGCAAGAAGGACCATATATAATTTATGGAAGACCATTGCTCCTCAAACCTATACCCAGGTTTTTCCAATTTGATAATGAAAAGATAAGTACACTGCCAGTATGGATTCAGTTGAAGAATTTGCCATTAAAACTGTGGTCAACTAGGGTCCTAAGTATGATAGGATTAAGGCTGGGTAAACTGATAAGTGCTTAAATAGTCATATTTAAGCCCCTTAATTTACGCTTGTTAGGCTCTTTGTTTATCTATTTTAGTAGACACTACTTCATTTTCGTGTTTTGTGTGTTTTTCACAAGACTTTGACAAAAAGATGATAATTTGGAGCTTTTAGGAGTAAAAAGTCAAAATTTGCCATCAAGCAAGGTGCACTCGAGCTCACCTCCCTTGTGGTCGAGTGCACAGGCACACAAGTGCACTTGAAGAAGGCTCGAGCACACACTTGCACTCGAGTGCATCCCGCATATGATCGAGTGCAAACACTCCAAAGGCAACAGAGCCAAATATAGAAAGAAGTCTCCGGATCTCAAATAGGAAATTAGGGTTTCGGGACACCCTGAGAATCTTATATATAGCCCTGTAAAACACATAAACCATACCTTTTGTTTTAGACTGGAAGTAGCAAGCTTAAGAAAAGAATTGACGACTCGTCTCTCGCGTCTTCTTCGGGTTTTATTTTTTTGTTTTTATTTCATTATGGTTATAATGTTTAGTTTAGCTAGCATGTGTAACTAAACTCTTACACGGCTCAATTGAAGCCCTAGTTATGCTTTTCCACATGTTTATTCATTGATTACCTTTGCTATAGCCATGTTAGAATGTTTGACTTGATTTATACCTGTTTGTATTTAAATTCCTCATATGTGTGTGTCTGATCAACATATGCATGTGCTATGGATTCGTTAGTTGAATCAATTTGGATGACCAAGTCCTGGGTTCAACATTAGTAACAAGAGATATCCACACCGAATTCTCGGATTAATCAACACGGGAAACCGGGAACGGACCAAGCCCTAGGTCCCGTGTGGTTGCCGATCTCCACAACCCTTATGCTCTCTTAAGGAACAACTCAGTATACACCCATGTTGAATCCCTTAAGAGAGAAAAGAGTTAGAGTATACACCATGCCTAACTCGTTGCATAGGGAGATCAATAGCCTAAGGTGTGGACTAAGCCCTTAGGTTGGCAACCATTAAATATTCATGATAAGGCTAGAGCATTGGCACCTTATTTAATGGGAAAGAATAATTAGTGGTGGATATCGTAGTCCTATGTTCTCATTATTATTCACTCACACTCAACAGTATTTCTTTTTTTACTTTGAAAGAAACTAATTCTAAATTGAAATTGATCAATCCCTATGGAAACGATCTCGCACTTACACACTATGCAACCATTGACCTTGTGCACTTGCAAGTAAAACTAGTACGATTATTTGCATATTTATTTAGGTAGCTAATCGTAACAACAAGTTTTTGGCGCCGTTGCCGGGGATTGCGCTTAAATTTCTTTTTAGAATTATTTTAAGCATTGTTATTTCTTTTTTTTTATACTATTCTATTCTTATCTCAAGAAATTTTTAAGTTTCTGTCTTTTATCTTATTTTTGTTTCATTAAGAACCCTAATCAAATTCTTTCTGTTTTCTGTTTCAGGCACTCCAGGAGAGCTTTCTGTGCCACTTGCGATCGAGCGCACCCTCCAGTGCGATCGAGTGCAATTGAGGCAGAGAGTTACCCGAGCAGCGGTGTTTGACTGCTGCACTTACGTGACTGCCACCGATTCATGCACGGATGTCGATCAAAGCATCCGTCATTCTTTCCCCTTGATACCAAGCTTGAGAGGACTATCCAACAAAGGCTTAGAGACAACTTGGAAGAGGTAGAAGAAGGAATTGAGGAAGAAGCACCCATGGTGGAACAGATCGATAATCAGCAACCACTTGAGCGGAGGTTGATGAAGCAATCCTTCATCTCATAGAACCTCGACCAACCATCGTGCATTGCATATCAACCTGAAGTGGAAGGAAACTGTTGTGCGTTTATCTACCTAAATAAATAAGTAAATAATCGCACTCGTTTTACTTGCAAGTGCACATGGTCAACTTAGTAGTATAGTGTGCGAAAGCAAGATCATCTCCAAAGGAATTGGTGAATTTCGTTTTGGAATTATATTCGCAATGTAAAAAGATAGAAATAATAAAAGAGTTGATTTTGATAAAGATAAAATAAAAAAGATAAAGGCATAGGGACTTGATATCCACCACTAATTATGCTACCACAATATAACAGTATGCCAATGCTTTAATCATGCCATGTATACCTAATGTTTGTCAACCTAAGGGCATGGTATCTACTCCTTAAGCTATTAATCTCCCTAAGCAATGAGTTAGGCATGGTATCTACTCTAAATCTTTTCTCTCTCAAGGGATTCAACATGGTGTATGCTGAGTTGTTCCTTAAGAGAGCATAGGATCTGTGGAAATCGACAACCACACGGGACCTGGGGCATGGTATTTACTCTCGGTTTTCCATGTTGATTAACTCAAGAATCCGGTGTGGATATCTTTTATTACTAATGTCAGACCCAGGACTCAGTCATCCAAATTGATCTAACTAACAAGTCCATACCACATGCACATTGATGCGATTAAATTAACACTAGCAAGTGCACTAATCGTTCAAGTAATAAAATGATAAGTAAATATCGTTCCGAACGAGGACTGAGCAAATACTACAGAAATTATGACTCAACTCTTGCTGTTATTTGAGTAAACGAATATTTGTAAGAGAAAAGTTTACTAGCAATTAACTAAAGAGAAAAACAGAAGCAATAATAATTAACGGCAGATTTGCAAACTTTGGAATGAAGACTCTTATGAACTAACGTGTTAAGGACTCGACTTCACCTGAACCATAATTGACAAGAGTTTTGAATGGACAAGTTTCACTTACTATGTTTTTCAAGATGGTAGAATCCCTAATAAATTGGTTATCCATATTCCAGGTCTAACCACAATCTCAAGAATCATTAACTTCAAATATCCGTATTCCAGGTCTATTCTAGATTAATTCAAATTAAGAAGCATTAAGTGTTTATGGATTCCTTTAAGTTAAATCTCCCTATTCGGTTACGATTTAAGCGGACCACATGAACTTCCTAGAATCCCTATTCGGTTACTCCTATTCCATTCATGGCATGTTTTACCCTGGCCTTTGCATAGATAACAATCCAATATCATATTTATTAGTTCAACCATTCATAAAAGCATGGCTTCTCTATTCGACACATCACCATGCCCAAAGAAGGAATCAAAATAATAAAAAGCATTAAGAGCAATAAAACACACTCTTTGAAAAACACATTAAATTTCACTCGTCCAAACAACAACTCAAGATAAAGGTTTAGGATCCATCTATCCTTAACACAAAAATATCTACTCCATAATAATATTCAAACAATCTATGCTTATATTAAAAAACATCAACATAGATAGATAAGAATAATACAAAACCGGAGAAGAATGATTTAAAAGCTTGATGCGTAGCCTCCCGAAGTGTCTCTAACTCTCCTTTTGCATCTCCTCTCCTCCAAATTCTGTTTTCTTCCTCTACGGCCGCGCTCCCCTTCTTGTTCAGCTAAGGTTTGTATTTATAGCTTTCAAAATCAGTGGGCTGGCGCTGCAGCTTCAGCATCCCAGCGCTGCAGTGCCGAAACGTAATTTCTAACCCTATTTTGGCGCTGTAACTTCAACATCCTAGCGCTACAGCTTCAACTTTCTGTCCAAATCCTCTCTTTTTGTCAGCTTCCAGCGCTGCAGCGCCAACATCCTGGCGCTGTAGCCTTGAGTTTCTGTCTCCTTTGCGCATTTTGGCCTTCCAGTGCTCTTCAGTGTTCCAGCAAGTGTCTGCACAATAGATTTCCATAACTTAGCATTGATCATTCAACTACAACTTATTAGTAGAATAGGATAAACTAAACTCAAATTGCTAAAAACACATGCAACATAATTCTAATGCTTAAGATCAACACCAAAAACATGCCTAAAAGCAGTATAATAACATAATTTATTCAGAGTTATCAGACCCCCAAACTTACGTTTTTGCTAGTCCTCGAGCAAACTAGAACAAAATTCTATGCACACACATCCTAAGAGTGAGAGATGGTTTGATTAGATTTGATATAACATGCCTTAAGGATTGCATATAGATTATAACGCATGAAAACTTTCCAAATGTTGCAAATGTCTAGAATTTCAAATTTATCGTTAGCTTTATCTTACATCAAATTCTTCAAACGTGTGTGTGTGTGTGACACCTTTATAAACTTAATCATCACTCTCCACTAATGTAGGCCATGACAATACCCGAGATCCCCAGGACTTTATTCAGCTTGTAACTTTGGCTAAGGTTAAGGTATGGTAAAAGATTTATTTGAGGCTCACATCACCTTAAGCACATCAACCAATATCAATTTTAAAATTTCCCTCAGTTATCATAGAATACTTCCAATGCTTTTGTTGTTGTCACATCTTCTTCTTCTTCTTCTTCTTCTTCTTCTTTTTTCTCTTTTTTTTTTGTATGCTTGTACTATAGTAGCACCAGTCTTTATTTCCGTGTGCATTAATGAAACTACAACATATCATGCACACAACGATCAAACACGGCTTTGCCAGCTGTCTGTAATAGGCAGAATACAACTTGATCAATTAGTTCGTGTGGTAAACTCTTTAACTTCGATCTTTCCCTTGGTCACTCTTGATGGAAAATATTTAGTACTTAACACAGCCAAGTCGAAGACCGCTTTCTCTTGCTCAATCCTCTGCCACTACTTGAGAGAATAGTCCATTCATTCAATGATGTGCTCATAGATGAAAGGTAGAGTAGTAGCATTTTTTTCACGTTTTTTTTTTCTTTGAAAAGGAAATAGGTTAGATGATCGGGTGACAAAACAATAGATATCCAAGCTCAAAAGGGGAAAACTAAGGATAATCACATATCAAGGGTTAGCTAGAAAGGCTCAAACTTTCCAAACATGGCCTGGATCCTTTCTTTGGTATAGTACTACCTAGGATTTCGCCTCGAGTGGTCTTCAAACAAGTTCTAGAGTCTAAGAGATCACAAGAACTACACTGCTCACATAAACATTCTCCGAAACAGCAAGACAACAAAGTGTTTAGGTGTAAGCGCTCATTGTGTTCAAAGAGTTCGATGTAAAATAAATCCAACAACAAATTCAAGCACACAGACAAACACAACATTTTTGAAATTTTCAATGGCTATAATAAATTCAATCTATTTCTCATCATTGGCAAAATCAAAATCAAACAACCGAAAGCACTCAGATAAAACAAACAGACAGAAAGCACTCAGATATAACAAACAGAAAAATAACTAAAAACATGAGTAGCGCACAACACTCAGATAAAGTTTCCACCCCCAAACTGGAATGATACATTGTCCTCAATGTATAAAATTGGAATTATAAAGTAAGAGAAGGGAACTCTCCTGATTAGTCGAAGGCCGAATCAATCGTCTTTGTCAATATCCTCATCCTCTGGATCATTGCGATTACCGGGATATGGTGGTAATGAAGGAAGCTGCTGTGAGTCGATGCCTAAATGATTGGCAAAAATCCTCATCATCTGGTCATTGGTTTGAAAACAACCTGCAACGTAAGATGCCTGCTATTGACTCCATTGTCGAAGCTCATGACGCTCCATCTCAACCACTGTCAGACGATCAGAAAGTGATATATTCCATTGTTGGCGTGCTGGAGGAGGCTGTGAGGAAGAGGCACCTGGGCTCGGTGCTTCTTCTATATCCGTGATCTGATAGATAGTCCTGAGATCCAACGGATGCATTGGCTATTTGATTTGTTCTCCCGCAGTCCAGGTAACGCCACTTAATCCACAAAGCTGTTATCAAAGATGGGAAATACAACCCCGCACTGATCGAATTTGTGCTGTATAGAATACTGTTCTGGATAATGCGTCCTACATCAATACTCAATCCTTGGTAGATGGCGAATAAAAGGATTGCTCTGTCTTTTGTGACATCACTTAAATGGGTCGTTGTTGTGAGTTTTAAATTTACTCACAAGCGCACGAGTCGTTTGCAATATAGCGTTGTGCAAGTGCGAGGTCGAATCCACAGGGAATTGCGTTGTGAAAATATATTTTTAATCTAAACTAACTTTATCTTAACCTAGTTCCGAATTGTGAATGATATTGCAAAAGAAATATAAACTAAACTAAGTTGATTTAAAAACTAATAATTAAAAACACTAAAGTTTCCAAATCCACCCCACCAAAGTTAAGCATATATGTTCTAAAAATATAGCTTATCAAAACATTCCATGAATCCAACTATAAGACAAAAAACAAAGAAAATCCCAACTAAACCAAAAGCATCCAATGTATCCGCTCTTAACAAATCACAAAGGAAATCCAATTTAATCGAAAAGCATTCAATGTATCCATCAGATGAAACACAAGGAATATCCAACAGACAATTTAAACTCAATCAATTATAAGATTAACTCAAATAATTGACAGAACATTTATACTAAAAATTGTCAGATTTGTACAAGCAAATCTAAACTACTACGCCAAACAACGGCGGGGCTTCATCTTCAACCTTAGCTGAAGAGTCTAGCCACTCATAACGATGAAACTATAATTCTTAATAAAAGTGCTAAACATTAAACTACAACAACTAAATAAAAATAAATAAATAAACAACTTTACATGGGAGAAATTCCACTCGCTGACGGGCGACGCTTCCCCTCGTGGTAGCAATGCCTTTGGGATCCACCAGAATGCTGGCGGACGTCCACTGGTAAACGCCAAAGTGGCTCAGGAATTGTACACTGAATGATGAAGCCAGATGGTGTTTATATAGGGGAAGACCCGGAGCAATATGGGTTGCAGATTCGATGTGGGATACTGCCCGTGTGCGCTCGATCGCAGTGTGGTGCGATCGATCGCAGGTACGATCGATCGCATGTCTTGTGCGCACGATCTCATGTGCGCTCGATTGCATGTCTGCTACGATCGATCGCAGATGCACTGAACTTCAAATATTTCGATGTGAGATGTTGACCATGCGCTCGTTCATAGGCAGGTGTGCTCGAGCGCAGGTACGCTCGATCGCATATCTCGTGCGATCGATCGCAATGTCTCCAGAAGCTTCACATCTCCTGAAATGCTTTATTTTCTCTGCAAACCTGTAAAAATACACAAAACACAAGAAAGACGTAAAATAAATTGAAATACTACTAACTAAGAGCATAACAAATATAAGTTAAGGGTCTAAAATATGCAATATTTAAGACTCATCAGTCGTCGGAAGCAAACGAACGCCCACAAAGTAATGCCAAGCTTTTGTGGTCCTATCCATTACACTTGATGGAAATGAAGTCTGCTCATCACCAGACAATTTCCATTGTGTCTTAACTTTGCAAATAACCCGGAGTACCTCGTCGAGGTCAGGTGCGCTGGCATAAGCACTGTACTCATCCATTGGGATAGTGGGGGTGGCGAGCAATTTGTTGATTATGCCTCTATCGAATGCCACTAATTTCCCTCTAACCTTTACCTTCAGATTCGTGTGCTCCGTGGCATTTGCATAAAATTCACGCACAACCGAAATAATTGCAGCTTCTGGTGTTGTGCAAAATTGTTCCCATTTTCGAGCAGTGATGATCCTGTGAATGAGGGGGAAGTGTCCCTTGGTGATATTAAATCCCTGTTCAGGAATTGAGACTTTCTTGATTTGAGAACGCTCAAGCCTTTGTTCTGCTTCCTTTGAGACAAAAAGCTCGGAATTGTAACTGGTGGAGTTAGGTCTCGCGCGTTTGGGAGGAGCCATTTAATCAAGACTTTTATGCTTTAATAATTACACTTCAAACTGTAGAAAATAACCAAGAGCAACACCCACTTCCACGCACACAGATTCCCAAATAAAATTTTTTCAGTAGAACTTTCAATCCAAGTTGGGCAATTGCTTCAATCAAATGAGTCTTAAATAACCCAGCATAATAGAGTGAAAATTTAACTCATTAACACCCGAAAATTTATTCAGCTACAGTACCCTTCTCTCCCAACGCACAGTCCCATGAAAATTTTCAGCATAAGCTTATGAAAATGCAACTTATTCATTCATACTTTCCTTAATTTTTCATCAAATCACCATGTATTATAAGCTGCCCATAATCAACTCAAGTGATTTCACTTAAAAATCTGAAGATTGGGAGTCTCAAAGTGGAGAAATCTTACTTGATTAGAAGACCTTAATAGTACTCAAAATCACTTGAGATGAGTGATTCTCGGGAAAAATGGAAGCAATCCATGGTGGAAAATGCAAAAGACCCTTGATTATGTGTTGCGATGGGAAGGAGAAGTGAAATTTTGGTGTTTTGGAGAGGGAGAGCAGCTAGAAATTAAATTTTAGAGTGCCCTAACTATGGAAGGGTTGTGCATTTACATGTCAGCTTGCGGCCTGGCGCTGCAGCTTTCCCTTTTCAGTGCTGCAGCACTGAATTTCTGACTTGGAGAGGCGTGAGTGTAAGAACAGTGTGGCGGTGCTGGTCCTGAAGCTGCAGCGCTGAAATTGTGAGGCTGCAGCGCTGGATCTCTGACCTGGACAGCGTATAAATAAAAGACCTGGAGCTGCAGTGCTGAAAATGTGAGGCTGCAGCGCTAGATTGCTGTCCTGACTCCAAGTAGAGCTGAAAATAAACCAAAAATATACACTGTAAGGCCATAAAAATTGACAGAACAAATAAATTAAACAAAACAAAAAAATTTGAAACACACAAAATAACTTCAAAAGGCAAGAAAAATAAAAAGGAAGAACCAAAATGGTAGTTCTAATTTATAGTCCTTAGCTTGACTTTCGGATTCATGGCTCATGGAGAACAGTGGTGGACGATTGAGGATCAAAAGTCCCCATAATGTAGTGCTTCAATCGATGCCCGTTAACCTTGAATGTCTCCTTGTTTTTCTCGTGTCGAACCTCAACAGCACCAAAAGGTGAGACACTGATCACGGTATACGGTCCAATCCATCGAGATTTCAGTTTTCTCAGAAATAAACGAAGTCGGCTATTGTACAGAAGAACTTGTTGCCCTGGAACAAATTCTTTCCTCGAGATGTGTTGATCATGCCATTTTTTTGTTTTTTCCTTGTACAGCTTTGCATTCTCATATGCTCCTAATCGAAGTTCTTCCAATTCATCAACCTGCAACAAACGCTTTTGTCCTGCAAGGATTATATCAAAATTCAAGAATTTGGTGGCCCAGTATGCTTTATGATCGAGTTCGACAGGAAGGTGGCAGGCTTCACAAAAAACTAGCCTATATGGTGACATTCCTATGGGTGTTTTGAAAGCCGTTCTATATGCCCACAAGGATCATCTAATTTAAGAGCCCAATCTTTCCTAGAAGTATTCACGATTTTTTCTAAAATTCGTTTCACCTCCCGATTTGAAACTTCTACCTGACCGCTTGTTTGTGCATGGTATGAGGTGCCGAGTTTGTGAGTCATTCCATATTTTCTTAACAAGGTTCTAAATTGACGATTGTCAAAGTGTTTACCTCGATCACTAATTATTGTCCTAGGAGTTCCAAACCGCGTAAAGATGTTTTTCTTGAGAAATTGGAGAACTACTTTGGCATCATTAGTGCAGGTTTCTATGGATTCTACCCAATTAGACACATAATCAACAACAACTAGAACATACTGGTTTGACAAGGATGCAGGATAGGGTCCCATGAAATCAATGCCCCAAACGTCAAATATTTCGTAAACAAGAATATTGTTTAAAGGCATTTCATTTCGTTTAGAGATGTTACCAATTCGTTGACGCCTGTCACATGAGGTGACGTAAGCCTGGGCATCCTTAAATAAAGTCGACCAATAGAAACCTAATTGCAATACCTTTACTGCTGTTCAGTTTGCACCGAAATGTCCTCCAGCTTCTCTGTCATGGCAGTGATACAGAATATTGTTAAACTCATGCTTCGGCACACATCTGTGAATTACCTGGTCTGCACACAATTTGTATAGATGCGGATCCTCCCAAAAATAATGCTTCACGTCGGACATAAATTTTTTTCTTTGTTGATAAGTGAAGTGCCTTGGGATCCAGTTTCCTACAAAGTAATTGGCGAAATCAACAAACCATGGTGTCTCAGATACTATTAAAACAGAATCAAATGACGAAATAGAAAATATTTTCTCATCTGGAAATTCTTCGTTGATGCTGATGTTGGTCTCTTCTGATTTTTCGAGCCTTGATAAGTGGTCTGCTACTTGATTGTCAGTCCCCTTCTTATCTCTGATTTCTAAATCAAATTCTTGAAGAAGGAGAATCCACCTCAACAGTCTTGGTTTTGCGTCCTTTTTCGCTAAAAGATACTTTAAAGCTGCATGATCAGTATAAACAGTAACTTTTGATCCAATAAGATAGGATTAAAATTTATCAAATGCAAATACAACAGCTAAAATTTCTTTCAAACGGGAGGCTCCAATCTGGGGCGACTACAACAGGGGCGGTCACCAATTTATCCTTTAATGTAGCAAATGCTTGCAAACAATCATCAGAGAAGTTAAACTTCACATCTTTTACAAGAAGATTAGAAAGAGGTTTAGAGATTTTTGAAAAATCCTTAATGAATCTTCTGTAAAATCCTGCATGCCTCAAGAAAATTCTGATGGCTTTGACTGAAGTGGAAGGTGGAAGTTGTTCGATCACATCCACTTTAGCTTTGTCAACTTCAATACCCCTCGATGATATTTTGTGCCCCAACACTATCCCTTCCTGGACCATGAAATGACATTTCTCCCAATTTAGTACGAGGTTCGTCTCTTCGCATCGCTGCAAAACTAAAGAGAGATTATGAAGGAAATCATCAAAGGTTAGACCAAATAGTGTAAAATCATCTGATAAGAGCCATAAAATGCATTATAATTGTACTTATTTGTTCGCACTTTAGGGTTGATTTAGGTTTTAATTGCATTTTTATTCATTAACAACTCTAAAGTGGTATTTTTGGAGCATTAACTTATTTCGGTGCATTTTTCAGGTATCTTGATCTAAAAGAGATGGAAGAGCTATCATCGTTTTAAACATGAAGCTCCATTGAACAATCAAGCAAAATAATGGTCGTGGATGAGCCAAGATGACGAGAAACTAAGAAATGAGTTTTCACTAAGTTGCTAGAGTTGCCATACAAATCAATCATCTTTAAAAATTAAAATTTATTGATGTAGGAAGAACCAAGAAGTGTGCCACATATTCTCAGAAAGATCTGGAAGTCTACTTTCTGGAGGATTTTACGGTTCATTAAAATCATTTTTCTAGATAAAGTTATGGCGATTTTAGCGGACAGAGGTCAGACCTCCTAGTTCAGCATCAGCCCGCGCCGCACCTCACAACATCAAAATGCATAGAGAGGACAGAAACTCAAGGCTGTAGAGCCAGGATGTTGGCGCTGCAGTGCTGGTAGCTGACACAAAGAAGGAATTGGACAAAAAGTTGGCGCTGCAGCGCCAGAATTAGGGTTTTTTGTGTGTCTTGGCGTTGCAGCTCTGAGATGTTGGCGCTGCAGCGCTAGCCCGCGAATTTTGAATCTTTAAATTAAAACCCTAGCTGAACAAGAAGAGAGGCAGAAAAGAGAAGAAAGAAAACAAAATTTGGAGGAGAGGAGACACGAAAAGAGGCTTGGAGACACTCCGGGAGGCTACGCATCAAGCTTTTAATCATTCTTCTCCGGTTTTGTATTCTTTTATTCTATCTATGTTGATGTTTTATAATATGAACATGGGTTGTTTGAACATGATTATGGAGTAGATATTTTTGTTTAAGGATAGATGGATCCTAAACCTTTATCTTGAGTTGTTGTTTGGACAAGTGGAATTTAATGTGTTTTTCAAAGAGTGTGTTTTATTGTTCTTAATGCTTTTTATTATTTTTATTCCTTCTTGGGGCATGGTGATGTGTCGAATAGAGAAGCTATGTTTTTATGAATGATTGAACTAATAAATATGATATTGAATTGTTATCTATGCAAAGGCCAGGGTAAAACATGCCATGAATGAAATAGGAGTAACCGAATAGGGATCCTAGGAAGTTCATGTGGTCCGCTTAAATCGTAACCGAATAGGGAGATTTAACTGAAAGGAATCCAAAAACACTTAATGCTTCTTAATTTGAATAAATCTAGAATAGCTCTGGAATACGGATATTCGAAGTTAATGATTCTTAAGATTGTGGTTAGGCCTGGAATATGGATAACCAATTTATTGGGGATTCTACCATCTTGAAAAACGTATTAAACGAAACTTTTCCATTCGAAGCTCTTGTCAATTATGGTTTAGGTGAAGTCGAGTCCTTAGCACGTTAGTTCATAAGAGTCTTCATTCCAAAGATTGCAAATTTTTCTTTATTTACTATTGCGTTCTGTTTTTCCCTTTTAGTTAATTGTTAGTAACTTTTTCTCCGACAATTATTCATTTTCTCAAAAAACAGTAAGAGTCGAATCATAATTTCTGTAGTATTTGCTCAGTCCTCGTTGGGAACGATATTTACTCATCATTTTATTACTTGAACGATTACTGCACTTGCTAGTGTAAATTTCATCGCATCAAGTTTTTGGCGCCGTTACCGGGGACTGAAATAAACTATTACTTTTATTGTGATTCAACTTGTTAATTTGAGAGTTTTTTTTTAATTTTGTTTTTAAGTCTATTTTGCAGGGCTTTCGATTCTAGTGCATGACACGTACTAGTGGGAGAATATTTGCATAACCTAATCCAGAGATTGAGCGCACGTTTCACTCTTTGAGAAAAGCAGCACCAGTAACAATTAATACAATGGCAGAAGGAAACAATGCAGAGATGCAACGTGCACTGTGGGATTATGCCATGCCAAAGATGGATGGTGTTGAATCCAGCATTCGACGACCACCTATACAAGCGAACAATTTTGAAATTAAGCCCGCCATCATCCAGATGATTCAGCATTCAGTACAATTTGGGGGCTTATCGCAAGAAGATCCGAATGTTCACTTGGCGAATTTCCTGGAAATTTGCGACACATTTAAGCATAACGGAGTATCGGAGGATGCAATTCGTTTAAGGCTTTTCCCATTTTCATTGAGGGATAAAGCAAAAAGCTGGTTGACTTCTTTGCCTACCGGATCCATAACAACATGGGCAGAATTGGCACATAAGTTTTTAGGGAAGTACTTCCCCCCTGCAAAAACTGCAAAGTTACGTAATGAAATTACTATGTTTTTGCAGGTTGATCGAGAGTCACTCTATGAGGCATGGGAGCGCTTTAAAGACCTGTTGAGAAGATGTCCTCATCACGAGTTGCCCACTTGGATGCAGGTACAAACTTTTTATAACGGTTTAACCAGTACAACCCGAAATATGATTGATGTAGCTGCAGGTGGCACGATCATGAGAAAAACTCCAGAAGAGGCTCTTGAATTGCTAGAAGAGATGGCCACAAATTCTTATCAATGGCCAGTTGAAAGGCTACCTGTTAATAGAGCTTCAGGATTGCACAATATAGATGTTGTTATAGCTTTAACAGCACAAATGGAGGTTCTCACCAAGAAGATTGATGGACTTAATCCCAACTCACATGCAATATGTGAATTGTGTGGTGGTAGTGGCCATCACAACAGTAGCTGTCAAGGTAATCAGTTTGCATATAATTCATCTGCTGAACAAGCTAATTTTGTTTCAAATTTTCACAGGCAGAACAATCCATATAGCAACACATATAATCCAGGATGGAGGAATCATCCAAACTTCTCATGGAATCAAAGCAATGCAAAGAAACCTCATCCTGAATATACCCCTCAAGAAAAAAAGTCCAACTTGGAGGATATGATGGCCAAATTTTTAAGTACAGCAGAAACAAGATTCCAAAATCAAGAAGCATCCATAAAAAATCTGGAAGTTCAAGTCGGTCAACTAGCGAACATAATTTATGGACGTGCACAAGGTTCTCCCCCGAGCAACACAGAAAAGAATCCTAAGGAGGATGTCAATGCCATAATACTGAGGAGCGACACACAATTGGAAGAGCCACAACCTAAGGAAATTACTCAGCAAGTTGACGAGAAAGAAGAGACCACGTAAGAAGAACATGTTTCAGAAAAGAAGTCTATTGGTAAAGGTTTGATCAATTCTAACTCTGAAACTAAATATATGCCACCTCTTCCCTATCCTCATAAATTTATGAAAGAAAAATTAGATAAGCAATTTTCAAAAATTTTAGAGATTTTCAAGAAATTGCATATTAACATTCCATTTGCAGAGGCTCTATCACAGATGCCTAGGTGCACTAAATTTTTGAAGGAAATTTTGTCTAATAAACGAAAGCTTGAGGAACATGGAACGGTGATGTTAACTGAAGAGTGCAATGCCATACTGCAAAACAAGCTACCTCCAAAATTGAAAGATCCATGGAGTTTTACTATACCTTGTACTTTAGGAAATTCATTTTTTGATAAAGCTTTATGTGACCTTGGTGTAAGTATCAATCTTATGCCTCTTTCAATTTTCAGGAAACTTGGATTAGGAAAAGTCAAAACAACAACAATGTCATTACAATTAGCTGATCGATCGATTAAGAGACCACGGGGAATTATAGAAGATGTACTGGTAAAGGTTGATAAATTTATATTCCCTGTCGACTTCATTGTTCTCGACATGGAAGAGGATCATGAGGTACCTCTTATACTTGGACGTCCATTCCTTACTACAGGGAGAGCCCTGATTGATGTACAACAAGGGAAATCGATTTTGAGAGTCAATGATGAGCAAGTAGTTTTTGATATGTATAAAATTATGAAATACCCTTCTGGCTTATCTACTTCTTCTTGTTTTCATGTGGATATTGTTGATAACCAATTTGAGGAGTTTCAGGAGAAAACACTAAATGAAGATACTTTGGAGAGATGTATCATGGAATCAAGAACTACTACCACTAAAGAACTCGTTGTCCAAGAAAAAGCAAGGAACTTGGAGTCTGAAATGGGAAAAGAAGTGCCAGAAGAACAAATAATTATAAATGAATTGAAAACTTTACTTGCTCATTTGAAATATTCTTATTTAGAGAAAAATATTTTCCTTGTTATAATATCTTCTTCATTGACAAATAAAATGGAAGAACGGTTGCTGGAAGTCCTAAAAAGGCACATATTTCCAGGGAAGCTGAAAACTCGGTGGACTGGACCGTACACCGTGATAAGTGTCTCACCTTTTGGTGCCATTTAGGTTCGACACGAGAAAAACAAGGAGACATTCAAGGTTAACAGGCATAGATTGAAGCACTACATTACGGGGACTTTTGACCCTCAATCGTCCACCACCATTCTCTTAAAGCCATAAAACAGAAAGTCAAGCTAAAGACTATAAATTAGAACTACCATTTCGGTTCTTACTTTTTATTTTTTCTTGCTTTTTGAGATTATTTGGTGTGTTTCAGTTTTTTTTTTTGCTTAATTTATTTGTTATTTCAATTTTTATGGCCTTACAGTGTGTATTTTTGGTTTATTTTTCAGCTCTACTTGGAGTCAGGACAGCAATCCAGCGTTGCAGCCTCACATTTCTGGTGCTGCAGCACCAGGCCTTTCATTTATATGCTGTCCAGGTCAGAGATTCAGCGCTGCAGCCTCACAATGTTGGCGCTGCAGCGCCAAGACCTGTGCACACAAGCTGTTTATGCACTCACGCACGTTAAATCTGCCCAGAAATCCAGTGCTACAATGCTGGCAAGTGGAAGCTGCAGCACTAGGTCGCAAGCTGACATTTAAATGCACAGCTCTTCCACAGTTAGGGCACTCTAAAATTTAATTTCCAGCTGCTCTCTCTCTCCACTACCACCATATCCCGATCATAACAGTGATCATGAGGATGAAGACATTGACAAAGACGATTGATTCGGCCTCCGACTAATCAGGGGAGTTCCCTTCTCTTACTTGATAATTCAAATTCTATACATTACGGACAATGTATCATTTAAGTTTAGGGGTGGAAACTTTATCTGAGTGTTGTGCACTGCTCGTGTTTCTAGTTATTTTTCTATTTGTGTTATTTGAGTGCTTTCTGTTGTTGTCAATGATATAAGCTTAATTAAGATAACATACAGAATTTAGAAGGAGTTAAATTTTGTTTCGGTTTGAAATTAATTTAAGTATCAATCTTCATTTGGTTTGAGACTCTAGTTTGTGGTAAGATTGTATGATTAGTCTAAAACATCTAGAAAAGTTTTATGTGCGATTGTTTGTGAATACTTTTGCAGTCTCAACAAGCTCTAGAACTTATTTGATAATCATTTTAGGCGAATTCCTAGAATGCACACTACTTAGGATATGATATAGGTCATTTTTGAATCGTTTGAGCCTTTCAAACTTACCCTTGCAATATATATCACTAGTCACCTTTTTGAGCCCTTTTTCTTGAAAAAGAATTTGAACCTTGTTTCTTTCAAAAACTCATTTACTTACCCTTATGAGCCTAAAAATATTTTATCCTTACCCTTCTTTTAAAAGAACTTAGTTGTACACATTGAAGAGAAACACTTAAGAGGAGTAAGGATGGAAATAAAAAAAATAAAAAATAAAAACCATAACCCAAGTATATTAAAGAAGATAAGTTGGGGGTTTTGGAAAAGAAAGAAATAAAAAAAAAAAGAGGTGAATGAATATTTGCCAAAAATAGAAAAAGAAGAGAAGTATGGCAAAGAAAGAAGAAAAAGTGGTGACTTGTCAAGAGATATGCTCTTATAAAAAATGGTTGAAGGAGTTGAGCAATGAAGTAAAGTTATCTAGTGCTTGAAAGTGGTTGTGTTTAAAGCTAAGAGATTAAGTTCTTTTACTTGCAAATTCTTCCCGTTTTTCCTTAAACTTTACCTTGATCTAACATTACAAGTCTATGAAAGACCTGATTGATCTAATGTAGTGTGACGTTTCTACAATAGTGGAGAATGATTTGAAAAATAAGCCTATGGAGCTTGTTTATGTGATTGATATCACACAATTTGTTATGTTTTTAGAGGCCAAGACTTGTATTCATAAATGTTGTGCATAAAATCATCCGGGTGTTCGGATTAATGGATTGTGGTAACATGGATGTTAAGAGTCAATAACGATTTTAAGATTGATGTTTGGATTATTTTTGGACTTAGGCAAAATTTAATGATTCTATGTGTCGTACATTATGTGCAATTTTTGAGACAAAAAGTGAATTACTCTTGGTTGACACTAATATTGCTTTTCCTAAAATTTGATTCCTACCATAGAAATTCATCTCTTGTTTTCGCTTGAATTGCTAGGGACTAGCAATAAGCTAGTTGGGGGTTGTGATAAGAGCCATAAAATGCATTATAATCGTGCTTATTTGTTCGCACTTTAGGGTTGATTTAGGTCTTAATTGCATTTTTATTCATTAACAACTCTAAAGTGGTATTTTTGGAGCATTAACTTATTTCAGTGCAATTTTCAAGTATCTTGATCTAAAAGAGATGGAAGAGCTATCATCATTTTAAACACGAAGCTCCATTGAACACTCAAGCAAAATAATGGTCGTGGAAGAGCCAAGATGACGAGAAACTAAGAAAAGAGTTTTCACTAAGTTGCTGGAGTTGCCATACAAATCAATCATCTTTACAAATTGAAATTTATTGATGTAGGAAGAACCAGGAAGTGTGCCATATATCTTCAGAAATATCTGGAAGTCTACTTTCTGGAGGATTTCACGGTTCGTTAAAATCATTTTTCTAGAGAAAGTTATAGCGATTTTAGCGGACAGAGGTCAGACCTCCTGGTTCAGCATCAGCCCGCGCTGCACACCAAAATGCACAGAGAGGACAGAAACTCAAGGCTGCATCACCAAGATGTTGGCATTGCAGTGCTAGTAGCTGACACAAAGAAGGAATTGGACAGAAAGTTGGCGCTGCAGCGCCAGAAAGCTGGAGCTACAGCGCCAGAATTAGGGTTTTTTGTGTGTCTTGGTGCTGCAGCGCTGGGATGTTGGCACTGTAGTGCCAGCCCGTGAATTTTGAATCTATAAATTAAAACCCTAGCTGAACAATAAGAGAGGTGGAAAAGATAAGAAAGAAAACAAAATTTGGAGGAGAGGAGACACGAAAGGAGGCTTGGAGACACTCCGGGAGGCTACGCATCAAGCTTTTAATCATTCTTCTCCGGTTTTGTATTCTTTTATTCTATCTATGTTGATGTCTTATAATATGAACATGGGTTGTTTGAACATAATTATGGAGTAGATATTTTTGTGTTAAGGATAGATGGATCCTAAACCTTTATCTTGAGTTGTTGTTTGGACAAGTGGAATTTAATGTGTTTTTCAAAGAGTGTGTTTTATTGTTCTTAATGCTTTTTATTATTTTTATTCCTTCTTGGGGCATGGTGATGTGTTGAATAGAGAAGCTATGTTTTTATGAATGATTGAACTAATAAATATGATATTGGATTGTTATCTATGCAAAGACCAGGGTAAAACATGCCATGAATGAAATAGGAGTAACCAAATAGGGATCCTAGGAAGTTCAGGTGGTCCGCTTAAATCGTAACCGAATAGGGAGATTTAACTGAAAGGAATCCAAAAAAACTTAATGCTTCTTAATTTGAATTAATCTAGAATAGATCTGGAATACGGATATTCGAAGTTAATGATTCTTAAGATTGTGGTTAGACCTAGAATATGGATAACCAATTTATTGGGGATTCTACCATCTTGAAAAACGTATTAAATGAAACTTGTCCATTCGAAGCTCTTGTCAATTATGGTTTAGGTGAAGTCGAGTCCTTAGCATGTTAGTTCATAAGAGTCTTCATTCCAAAGATTGCAAATTTTCCGTTATTTACTATTGCATTCTGTTTTTCCCTTTTAGTTAATTGTTAGTAACTTTTTCTCCGACAATTATTCATTTGCTCAAATAACAGTAAGAGTCGAATCATAATTTATGTAGTATTTGCTCAGTCCTCGTTGGGAACGATATTTACTTATCATTTTATTACTTGAATGATTAGTGCACTTGCTAGTGTCAATTTCATCGCATCATCATCCATGAAGATCTCTAAAAAAAATTCAGTTATATCAGAAAAAATTGCCAACATACAACGTTGAAAAGTTGCTGGTGCGTTACAAAGACCAAAGAGCATCCTCCTATATGCAAATGTGCCATAAGGACATGTAAATGTCATCTTTTCTTGGTCCTCAGGTGCTATGGGGATTTGATTATATCCCGAGTATCCATCAAGCAGACAATAGAACTTGTGACCTGCCAATCTTTCCAACATTTGATCAATAAAAGGTAAAGGAAAGTGATCTTTTCTTGTGGTGTCATTCAATTTTCTATAGTCAATACAAACACGCCAGCCTGTCACAGTTCTGGTGGGTATCAATTCATTGTTATTATTTTTCACAACAGTGATCCCACCTTTCTTTGGTACTACTTGTATCGGGCTGGTCCAAGCACTATCAGAAATTAGATAAATAATACCTGCATCAAGCAACTTGACCACTTCTTTCTTAACGACCTCCTGCATTGCTGGATTTAAGCGTCGTTGTGGCTTAGTAGTAGGCTTGAAGTTCTCCTCCATGAGAATTTTGTGAGTACAAATGGAAGGGCTAATTCCCTTGATATCCGCTATTGTCCATCCCAAAGCCTTTTTGTGCCTTCTCAAGACTTCCAAAAAGCGTTCTTCCATTTTACCTGTCAATGAAGAGGATATTATAACCAGGAAAATATTTTTCTCTAGATAAACATATTTCAAATGATCAGGTAAAGTTTTTAATTCAGAGGTTATTATTGGTTCTTCTGGCACTTCTTTTCCCATTTCAACTTCCAAATTCCTTGCTTCTTCTTAGATGACAAGTTCTTCAGTGGTGGTAGTTCCAGATTCCATGATGCATCTTTCCAAAGTATCTTCATTTAATGTCTTCTCCTGAAACTCTTCAATGAGATCATCAACAACATCAGCATGAAAACAAGAAGAAGTAGATACATCAGATGGATATTTCATGATTTTATACATATAAAAAACTACTTGTTCATTATTAACTCTTAAAATCAATTTCTCTTATTGTACATCAATCAGGGCTCTTCTTGTAGCAAGGAATGAACATCTGAGTATAAGAGGTACCTCCCGATCCTCTTCCATGTCAAGAACAATGAAGTCTACAGGGAATATAAATTTATCAACTTTTACCAGTACATCTTCTATAATTCCCCGTGGTCTCTTAATAGATCGATCAGCTAATTGCAATGACACTGTTGTTGTTTTGACTTCTCCTAATCCAAGTTTCCTGAAAATTGAAAGAGGCATAAGATTAATACTAGCACCAAGGTCACATAAAGCTTTATCAAAAAATGAATTTCCTAAAGTGCAAGGTATAGTAAAATTCCCTGGATCTTTCAATTTTGGAGGTAGCTTGTTTTGCAGTATAGCACTGCACTCTTTAGTCAACATTACTGTTCCATGTTCCTCTAGCTTCCGTTTATTAGACAAAATTTCCTTCAAAAATTTAGTGTAGCTAGGCATCTGTGCTAATGCCTCTGCAAATGGTATGTTAATATGCAACTTCTTGAAAATCTCTAAAAATTTTGAGAATTGTTTATCTAATTTTTCTTTTTGGAATTTCTGAGGATAAGGAAGAGGTGGTATATATTTAGTTTCAGAGTTAGAATCAATCAAACCTTTACCAGTAGACTTCTTTGCTGAAACTCGTTTTTCCTCTTGTGTGGTCTCTTCTTTCTCGCCAACTTGCTGAATAATTTCCTTAGGTTATGGCTCTTCTAATTATGTGCCGCTCCTTAGTGTTATGGCCTTGACATCCTCCTTAGGATTCTTTTCTGTGTTGCTCGGGAGGGAATCTTGTGCACGTCCAGAAATTATGGTTGCTAGTTGACCGACCTGAACTTCCAGGTTTTTGATAGATGTTTCTTGATTTTCGAATCTAGTTTCTGCTGTACTTAAGAATTTGGCCATCATGTCCTCCAAGTTGGGCTTTTTTTCTTGAAGAGGATATTCAGGATGATGTTGCTTCACATTGTTTTGATTCCACGAGAAGTTTGGATGATTCCTCCATCCTGAATTATATGTGTTGCTGTATGGATTGTTCTGCCTGTGAAAATTTGAAACAAAATTAGCTTGTTCAGCAGATGAATTATATGCAAACTGATTACCTGCTTGGCAATTACTGCTGTGATGACCACTGCCACCACACAATTCACATATTGTATGTGAGTTGGGACTAAGTCCATCAATCTTCTTGTTGAAAGTCTCTAGTTGTGCTGCTAGAGCTATAACAGCATCTACATTGTGCAATCCTAAGGCTCTGTTGACAGGTAACCTTTCAATTGGCCATTGATAAGAGTTTGTGGCCATTTCTTCTAGTAATTCAATGGCTTCTTCTGGAGTTTTTCTCATGATAGTGCCACCTGCAGCTGCATCAATCATGCTGCGGGTTGTACTAGTTAAACCATTATAAAAAGTTTGTACCTGCATCCAAGTGCACAGCTCATGATGAGGACATCTTCTTAAAAGGTCTTTAAAACGTTCCAATGCCTCATAAAGTGACTACCGATCGACCTACAAGAACATAGTAATTTCATTACGTAACTTTGTAGTTTTTGCAGGAGGAAAGTATTTCCTTAAAAATTTATGTGCCAATTCTGCCCATGTTGTTATGGATCCGGCAGGCAGATAAGTCAACCAGTTTTTTGCTTTATCCCTCAATGAAAATGGGAAAAGCCTTCAGCGAATTGCATCCTCTGATACTCCGTTATGCTTGAATGTGTCACAAATCTCAAGGAAATTAGTCAAGTGAACATTTGGATCTTCTTGCGATAGGCCCCCAAATTGTACTGAATGTTGAATCATCTGAATGATGGCGGGCTTAATTTCAAAATTGTTCGCTTGTATAGGTGGTCGCCGAATGCTAGACTCAACACCATCCATCTTTGGCATGGCATAATCCCACAGTGCACGTTGCACCTCTGCATTGTTTCCTTCTGCCATTGTGTTAATTGTTACTGGAGTTGCTCTTCTCAAAGTGTGAAAAGTGTGCTCAATCTCTGGATTAAATTCTGCAAGTATTCTCCCACTAGTACATGTCATGCACTAGTAACGAAAACCCTGCAAAATAGACTTAAAAAAAACAAATTAATAAACTCTCAAATTAACTAGTAGAATCACAATAA
This sequence comes from Bretschneidera sinensis, assembly GCA_023935145.1. Lineage (NCBI taxonomy): Eukaryota > Viridiplantae > Streptophyta > Magnoliopsida > Brassicales > Akaniaceae > Bretschneidera > Bretschneidera sinensis. Next base: position 89,572,647 of record CM043705.1, on the reverse strand, counting down.
ATGAAATATTTTATTTCAGCCCCCGGCAACGGCACCAAAAACTTAATGCGATTAAATTAACACTAGCAAGTGCACTAATCGTTCAAGTAATAAAATGATGAGTAAATATCATTCCCAACGAGGACAGAGCAAATACTACAGAAATTATGACTCAACTCTTGCTGTTATTTGAGCAAACGAATATTTGTAGGAGAAAAGTTTACTAGCAATTAACTAAAGAGAAAAACAGAAGCAATAATAATTAACGGCAGATTTGCAAACTTTGGAATGAAGACTCTTATGAACTAATGTGCTAAGGACTCGACTTCACCTAAACCATAATTGATAAGAGTTTTGAATGGACAAGTTTCACTTACTATGTTTTTCAAGATGGTAGAATCCCTAATAAATTGGTTATCCATATTCCAGGTCTAACCACAATCTCAAGAATCATTAACTTCAAATATCTGTATTCCAGGTCTATTATAGATTAATTCAAATTAAGAAGCATTAAGTGTTTATGGATTCCTTTAAGTTAAATCTCCCTATTCGGTTACGATTTAAGCGGACCACATGAACTTCCTAGAATCCCTATTCGGTTACTCCTATTCCATTCATGGCATGTTTTACCCTGGCCTTTGCATAGATAACAATCCAATATCATATTTATTAGTTCAACCATTCATAAAAGCATGGCTTCTCTATTCGACACATCACCATGCCCAAAGAAGGAATCGAAATAATAAAAAGCATTAAGAGCAATAAAACACACTCTTTGAAAAACATATTAAATTCCACTCGTCCAAACAACAACTCAAGATAAAGGTTTAGGATCCATCTATCCTTAACACAAAAATATCTACTCCATAATAATATTCAAACAACCTATGCTCATATTATAAAACATCAACATAGATAGATAAGAATAATACAAAACTGGAGAAGAATGATTTAAAAGCTTGATGCGTAGCCTCTCGAAGTGTCTCCAACTCTCCTTTTGCGTCTCCTCTCCTCCAAATTCTGTTTTCTTCCTCTACGGCCGTGCTCCTCTTCTTGTACAGCTAGGGTTTGTATTTATAGCTTTCAAAATCAGCGGGCTAGCGCTGCAGCGCCGAGACGTAATTTTTAACCCTATTCTGGCACTGCAGCTTCAACATCCTAGCGCTGCAGCTTCAACTTTCTGTCCAAATCCTCTTTTTTTGTCAGCTTCCAGCGCTGCAGCGCCAACATCCTGGCACTGCAACCTTGAGATTCTGTCTCCTTTGCGCATTTTGGCCTTCCAGTGCTCTTTAGTGTTCCAGCAAGTGTCTGCACAATAGATTTCCATAACTTAGCATTGATCATTCAACTAAAACAACTTATTAGTATAATAGGATAAACTAAACTCAAATTGCTAAAAACACATGCAACACAATTCTAATGCTTAAGATCAACACCAAAAACGTGCCTAAAAGCAGTATAATAACATGATTTATTCAGAGTTATCACACATATTGATCAGACATATACATATGAGGACTTTAAATAAAAGCAAGTATTAATCAAGTTAAGCAACACAACATAAATATTGCAAAGGCGCCAATACTAAATTTATTGAGTAAACATAATTAGGGCTTCAACCAAGCCCTACTAAGGATTTAATTACACATAATAAAACAAAAAGGAAAGAAGAAACCCAAAAACATTATGGAGAAGAGTCGTCAATTCGTCTCCACAATCTCTTCCTTCGGGCTCGTCCGGCCTCCGGCCTCCTGACCTAAAACTAAACTAAAACTAAAAGAAGATTGAAAGATAAAATAAGGGATTAGATGATGTCCATTGTGTGTGTTTTACAGGTGTATTTATAGGGGGTGAATAATCCTAGAAGGCTCAAGAACCCTAAACTTTCCTAAAACATAAAACTCATTTATTTCCAAAATAGAGTTCTGCAGTTTACTGTTCACGCCCGTATATGTGCACTCGATCGCATGCATTTTGCGCTCGATCACAGTGCTACGCTCGATCCTTCACGTGTGTGAACGATTGCATGTGCGCTCGATCGCATGTAGTAGTGCGATCGATCACAATTTGACCAGCAGCTACTCTAGGATTTCCAGGCTTCTTCCCTTAAGTGCCAAAACTGCTTCTTTTCCTCCAAGACCCTATAAAAACATGTGAAACACACAAATGAAGTAAAATGGACTAAATTAACATAACTAATGACCTAACAAATGTAAATAAGGGGGCTTAAATATGAATATTTAAGCACCTATCAGAAACTACTACATATCTCCGCAGATACTCAGTGCACTGACTCACTTTAGGGGTACACCTAATGAGGATCCACACCTACACCTTTGAGAGTTCTTTGATCTTTGCAAATTCCAGCACATTCGAGGCTTAGATCAAAAAGGAATAAGGTTAATTCTTTTCCCTTTTTCCTTAAAAGATAATGCTAAACTATGGTATAATTCTTTGCCTGCAGTTTCTATCCACACTTGGGAGGAGTTGGCTAGTAAATTCCTGAGGAAGTTTTTCCCAGCCCAAAAGACGAGGCAAATGAGGAAGGAAATTCAGTCCTTCCAACAAAAGGATGGAGATCTTTTCTTCGAGGCTTGGGGACACTTCAACGAGCTACTACTCAAATGCCCACACCACAACCTACCCCAAGACGAACTGGTACAAGCTTTCTATGAAGGTTTGAGTGATACTAACAAAAACATTGTGGATTCAGGTTGTGGAGAAGTGCTAATAGAGAAAAGCAGTAAAGAAGCTATGGAGCTCTTTGAAACTCTAAGTGAACACACTCAGCAGTTCTCCTCTCGAGGTAAATATATAACCAAGAGCAAGGGAATGTATGAGGTAAATTTAAATGGAGGATCTTCTCAAATAGTTGCTGTGGAGAGGAAACTAGACCTATTGGTTAAAGCTATGACTGCTCAGAATACCTCACCTAACCCACAAGCTACACCACTCCAGGTATGTGCTATTTGCTCCCAATTTGATCATAATACTGATACATGTCCCTTATATTCATCTGCAAATCATGAGCAAGCAAACTTTGTGGGATCAAACAATTATCTGCCGAAGAACAACTCTTATGCAAACACATACAACCATGGATGGCGGGAGCACCCGAATTTCTCATGAAGCAACAATCAGAACGGTCAAGAGCAGCAAAAAAACTTCCAACCAACAGCACAATCTGTTCCCAAACCAAAGAAGAATAACCTCGAAAGTCTTGTAAGGCAGTTGGCATCTCAGCAGCAACAACTCATGACTTCACACGAACAGTTCATGGAAGAAACGAGATAATTTTAAACTGAGATGCGACAAATCACTGCAAAACATGATCAAGCCATTCAAGGACTAGAGGTACAAATGGGGCAATTAGCCAAGGAACTGAGTACCAGAAAACAAGGAGAGCTTCCAGCCCAGCCACTACCTAATCCAAGAGGACATCAGCAACTGAATGCTATAACAACCTTAAGAAGTGGCAAGACCATCGGCACCAATGAGCCTACACGAGCATCTCCAGACCAAGCATCCACATCTAAGGTAAATGAGATGGAAAAGGTAAATACACCTCCACCCTTCCCTCAAAGGTTAGTAAAGTCTAAAAAGGAAACTAAACTGAGTGACATTTTCGAAACCTTGAAAAAATGTGGAAATAAACATTCCTTTATTAGATGCAATAAAACAACTTCTTGCTTATGCTAAGTTTTTAAAAGATTATTGCACAAACAAAAGAAAGTTTTAGGAGCATAAGACGGTAGCCTTGACCGAAGAGATGAGTGTTGTACTATTAAAAAAATTACTACCAAAACTAAACGATCCGGGTAGTTTTACCATTCTTTGCAGGCTAGGTGACCAGCTATTCAAGCATGCATTATTGGATCTAGGAGCGAGTTTCAACTTGCTACCATACAGTGTATTCGAGACACTAGGTTTAGGGGAGCTCCAACCAACCTCCATTACTTTGCAATTGGCTGATAGTCAAACAACCGAGAGGTATCCTCGAGGATGTTTTGGTAAGAGTAGGTAAATGTATTTTACCTGCTGATTTTATTGTGCTAGACATTAAGGAATGCCATATGCCATTACCACTCCCTATCATCTTAGGAAGACCATTTATGATCACTACTGACACGAATTTTAGTGTAAAAAGGGGCATTGTCACTATGAAAGTAAATGATGAAGGGAAGGAATTCAAAATATTTAATACATTAGAATCAACCAAGACTGATATTGAGTGTTATAATGTGAGCTTAATGCAATGTATTGGTGAGAAAGTTTCTAAGGTCCATCACACTACTCCATTGGAGACCATCCCCAACCATGCTGACACGAGATTGGACATTAGGCCAGAGGATGATGATGTGATTAAAGATATCAATGGAGCTATGCACACCATCAAAAACACACCCAAGCCTTCAAGTAAGTATAATCTCGAGTTAAAAATCTTGAACTTACTAATACTACTTTTCCCTATTGTATTGACCAGGCACCAAAATTGGAGAAGAAACAGCTGTCAATGGCACTGGAACCACCTGATGTGAGCTCTAAGTGCCTCCTTCAACAAAAGTAGCACTGAAGCTACTATAGAGAGCGCTTGAGCAATTCCCACTTGCATAACATATAGCCTAAGCGCCTCTATCGAGGTTAGTGGTACTGAGGCCACTAAAATATGGTATGGTTGTATCATCACCAATTCTTCCCCTTGATCACTTCATTATTTTAATACTTCATTACTATCAGTCTTTTCTGCACTGCGATCGAGCGCACTACAGAGTATGCTCAAGCACACTCTTATGCTCGAGCGCACTCTTGCCATACGCCCCAGTGCGCGTGATCGCAACACCTTACCCACTTATGCACAGTGTGATTGAGCGCATGTCACTATGCACTCGAGCGCCCTTGGGGCAGAGAAGGCATGTGAGGGTTTTTTTATGCTTACTCAGCTCACAAACACTTGTTTTCCTCACATTACGCTCTAGCGTACCTCTCACTCTCACAGTCACAGTTAGCCTACTCTTGCCCTAATCTTGCATGGTAATTGCTTCCAAAACTGTTGCCTGTCCATCACAATCACCACCCTACCACCGTGCATCACCCTTCTACAAGTACAACCATTCTCCCTTGAACTTCCCCAAATCCAACACGGTATACAAACCAATTTTTGTCCTACTTACTCGCACACCATCACACACGGGTTTCTCATTTATATTTTCCTCCTATTATCCATTTATCTCGTATGATTGGCCATTTTATTTCATATTTACAGGAGGATTGGATCAAGTTCATAGGTTTTCCATAGCTTCGAGTTTTTGTTGCACACCAACTGTTCGACATATTGTCTGAGTGAGTGCGCTCGAGTGCTGGTACTTTAAGATCGAGTGCACCTCAATCTGTGCGATCGAGCACAAAAACAACAGAAACTATACTGTTCTTCTCAGCACAAGGCCTCCACTTCCAGAGCTTCCGGCAGCTACTTCTAGTCCACTCAACCTAGTTTCGAGCAGTGTGAAATACTGTTCGAGACCACATTTAACGTAGATGAGGACTTCAAGAGTTTGGACGCCACAAGATGGGTGGTCCAAGAGTTCAAGAATCGGGCTCTCAAGTGGCTATTCAAGCCGGTCTATTCGACGGCACACACTCGATTCGTGGTCAATTTCTACGAGAACCTGACCTACGACTGCACCAGACCAGAGATTTCTTCAGTCTAGGGCAGATTCATAGAGCTGACCACCACCGACATAACCGGTTCTTTACACTGCTGTGATGAGTCCCCGCCGGAGGACAGCCACATGGAGGAGTAGCCTAACCTGTTCCCTCTACCACACATCATAGAGGATATATGTGCGGGCCAGTATGCAGACCACCATAACAATGTGGGGAGCTGGTCGAGGTTGCCTTCCCGTTTATGGTTCATAAACTCCGTCCTCCAGCGTAATATGTGTCCCTTGGGGAACAAGACACCGCTGAGGGATCAATTTTTACAGGCTGTCTATGCCTTTCACCGGGGTCATTGGTACTCCATCCCAGCGGTCATATGGAGTCAGATACATAAGTTCTGAGATAGTGTGCATAACCGACAAACCACCACAGTTAACACCTGGGGGCTCCCTTTCCCCTTCTTGCTCAGTCATATCTTCAAGAAGAAGGGGATCAGAGGCTCTTCCATCGATGGCCCAGTTAGTGATCATCATTTCTTTGGGAGGGCCCAGTGGAGCTTCAGCCAATCCCACATGCCACGAGGACCCCGGGCGCAGATTCCAGTTGCAGAGCCTATGGTAGATAATCTGATGGAGGCCGAGATACCACCAGTGAGCCCTACATGGGAAGAGGACTAGCTAGACATGGGATCTATAGAGTATCAGTACCTTCTAGATGAGCTGTCTTCCTTTCGCTGTGAGCTATCCAACATCCGTCGAGAGGATCGTGAGGCAGCCCTTCTGATCCATCAGTGAATAGATGGGTTGGAGGCATAGTTTACATGATAGGAGGCAATACTACAGGCCATCCTTGACCGCCTACCTCCTGCACCCGGTACCTCTTCTACGGCACCCACTGATGATCAACAGTGAGATGATACCCCGTCTGGCTGAAGACGTAAAAATTAGCGCTCATGGGAGGCACCCCAAAGCATATCCTTTTCATTTTAGTTTTTTTTTCTTTTGTTTATGTTTATATTTACATATCTCTTATCCATATTTCTTGTTTTCCGGTATAACGTTTATTTTCTTTGTCAGGTACTTAGTGCGTGCATCCAGTTCAAGTTTGGGGGTATGTTACGAGCAAAGCAAGCAATCTAGTTCTCCATCTCTCAGGTCAGATCTTTTCATGCCACACACACATTGGGGACAATGTGTATATTAAGTTTGGGGGTAGTGGGAGACACTGTTACGCACACACTTAAAACACATGCACACACTAGTTCTTAGTTTTTTTTTAGAAAAGATAAATGCATGTTCATTTGGTGATAAAAAAATTTTGGTTGATTTAAAATATGATAACATTTCATTAGTAAGCTTAAAAGCTAGAACACATAGCCTTATAATAGGAATTTTACAAAGTTCAATTACCTACCTCAAGGTACTTAAGAATTCACGAGTTTGATCCAGATTTGCACGAGCACATTAGCACGCATTTGTGTGGGATATGACATATAATTCTTTTGTATATGTTTCCACGACCTAATTGTAATTGGATAACTTGTTAAAAGATCACTTTGGCATAAGAAAAATAAAGAAAAATGTTCATCATGCAAAAAGAAAATAAAAAGCTTCTAATGATCATTAAAAAAACTTTCCACTGAGTAACTAGACCTCTTGTCTTAGTAAGTAGTGAGTGTTCACATCAAAAGGTGGGAAGTAAGCCTTTAATGATCATAATAAAAAATTTCACTAAGTAACTGGGCCTCTTGCCTCAGTAAGCAGTGACTGTTCAAGTCAAAAAGTGGGAATTTCACTAAGAAGCATGGAAACCTATTAGTTCTGTAGCCTTTTTGACTCGAGTTAGTAAGTCCTTAGGGGTGTCTTTACACCTAATGCCCTAAAACCATCTGGTTTGGGAGTCATTGGCTAAACACTCGTTACAAGGGTCAATTAGAAAGCTTAATGGAACTCAACATGGCAAAGATCGCATGATAAAATGAAAAGAAAAGAAACAAGCATTATGCCACTTTTGTTCTCTTTGATAAGGAATTCAATAACAGTTTGGGTACCAAAATACTATACACTAAAATTATGTGGAAACCTTATCTTATATGTGCTAACTCATCACACACAAATCAAACTTGCGATGCCTTAAGCCAACCTTAGGTAAGTAACATGAGCTTTTAAAAAAAAATTTCTTTTTCAATACAAAAATGTGTTTTTATTATAAGCTTACACATGAACGGTTATCATGGTATTATGCTCAACCCAAATTTTTAAATATCATGAAAATGACTTTATCTTTAATTTCATTTTAACATAGTCTTTTGTTTTGTATTGCTAAGGGACTAGCAATATGTAAGTTTAGGAGTGTGATAAGTGTTTAAATAGTCATATTTAAGCCCCTTAATTTACGCTTGTTAGGCTCTTTGTTTATCTATTTTAGTAGATTCTACTTCATTTTCGTGTTTTATGTGTTTTTCACAGGACTTTGACAAAAAGATGATAACTTAGAGCTTTTAGGAGTAAAAAGTCAAGATCTGCCATCAAGCAAGGTGCGCTCGAGCGCACAGGCACATGAGAGCACTTGAAGAAGGCTCGAGCACACACTTGCACTCGAGTGCATCCCGCATACGATTGAGCGTAAACACTCCAGAGGCGGCAGAACCAGATATGGAAAGAAGTCTTCGGATCTCAAATAGGAAATTAGAGTTTTGGGACACCCTGAGAACCCTATATATAGCCCTGTAAAACACATAAACCATACCTTTTGTTTTAGATTAGAAGTAGCAAGCTTAGGAGAGGAATTGACGACTTGTCTCCCGAGTCTTCTTCGGGTTTTATTTTTCTGTTTTTATTTCATTATAGTTATAATGTTTAGTTTTGCTAGCATGTGTAACTAAACTCTTATAAGGCTCGATTGAAGCCCTAGTTATTCTTTTCCACATGTTTATTCATTGATTACCTTTGCTATAGCCTTGTTAGAATGTTTAACTTGGTTAATACCTATTTGTATTTAAATTCCTCTTATGTGTGTGTCTGATCAACGTATGCATATGGTATGGATTTGTTAGTTGAATCAATTTGGATGACCGAGTCCTGGGTTCAACATTAGTAACAAGAGATATCCACACCGAATTCTCGGGTTAATCAATATGGGAAACCAGGAGCGGACCAAACCCTAGGTCCCGTGTGGTTGCCGATCTCCACAGTCCTTATGCTCTCTTAAGAAACAACTCAGTATACACCCATGTTGAATCCCTTAAAAGAGAAAAAAGTTAGAGTATACACCATGCCTAACTCGTTACATAGGGAGATCAATAGCCTAAGGTGTAGACCAAGCCCTTAGGTTGGCAACCATTAAATATTCATGACAAGACTAGAGCATTGGCACCTTATTTAGTGGGAAAGTATAATTAGTGGTGGATATCGTAGTCCTATGTTCTCATTATTATTCACTCACACTCAACAGTATTTCTCTTTTTACTTTGAAAGAAACTAATTCTAAATTGAAATTGACCAATCCCTATGGAAATGATCTCGCACTTGTACACTATGCTACCATTGACCTTGTGCACTTGCAAGTAAAACTAGTACGATTATTCGCATATTTATTTAGGTAGATAATCGTGATAACATAAACCATTGTATGCTGAAAAACTTACCTAAAAAAAAAAAAAGGATTTCCAATGCAAGGATCCTTGTAGAGATTGATGTTACAAAAGAGGTGAAGCACTGAGTAGTTATCAATCAACCAGGAGGTAGAACTATTGAGCAGAAAGCCACTTTTGAGAACCTTCCTAGGTTCTGTAAAAGGTGTAAAGTTATGGGGCATTCAGATGGAAACTGTAGTTTCCAGGCTAGTAAAATTCCTAAAGAAAAGAAGGCAACAGATCCAGTTGGTGCTGTGGAGTCAGAAATTGGGCCTGAAGGTATGTCAGCTGTTGTGCGAAAATATACCTAAATAAATAGGTGAATAATCGTACTTTGTTTTACTTGCAAGTGCACAAGGTCAAAAATGTAGCATAGTGTGCGAATGCAAGATCATCTCCACAGGGATTGGTAAAGTTCGATTTAGAATTATATTTGCAATGTAAAAAGATAGAAATAATAAACTGAAGGGTGATTTGATAATAATAAAGACATAGGGCTTTGATATCTACCACTAGTCATACATTCCCGATTTTGTATAAGGTATCAGTACTCTAGCCTTATTATGTGTACCTATTGGTTGCCAACCTAAGGGCATGGTATCTACTCCTTAAGCTATTGATTTCCCTAAGCAACGAGTTAGGCATGGTATCTACTCTAACTCTTTTCTTTCTTAAGGGATTTAGCATGGTATCTGCTTGAGTTGTTCCTTAAGAAAACATAGGTACTGTGGAAATCGACAACCACATGAGACCTAGGGCATGGTATCTACTCCCGGTTTCCCATGTTGATTAACCCGGGTATCCGGATAAGATGGTCCCTTGTTACTAATGTTAGACCCAGGACTCGGTCATCCAAATTGATCTAACTAACCCATCCATACCACATGCATACGTTGGCCTTACACATACATATGAGGAATTTAAATAAGCACAGGTGTTAATCAAGTTAAGTAACATAAAAAGCTATGCAAAGATTTAATCAATGAATAAAAATATGGGAATGCATAACTAGGGCTTCAATCGAGCCCTATAAGAGAGTTAGTTACACATACTAACTGAAGTAAACATAATTAAACAAAACATAAGGGAGAAGAATAAACCCGAGAGAAGAGGCGTCAATTCTCTCCCAAGCTCTCCACTCCAAGTAAAAGAAAAGAGAAAAGTGTTTACTATCTAAGGTGTGTTTTTGTGTGTGAGTTTACAAGTGTATTTATAGGTCTTTGAGAAGTCCTAATAGACTCATGAGTTTCTAAACTTTCCTAAAACACAAAACTCCTTTATTTCCAAAATAGAGTTATTTCCAAAATAGGGTTATTTCCAAAATAGGATTATGCAGTTTACTATTCACGCCTGTACATTTGCGCTCGATCGCATGTGTCTTTGCGCTCGATCGCAGTGTGCACTCGATCCTACAAGTGTGCGCACGATCGTATGTGCGCTCGATCGCATTGCATGTGCGCTCGATCGCCCTTTGTCCAGAAAGTGCTCCAGGGCTTCTAGATTTCTTCCTTAAAGTGCCAAAACTGCTTCTTTTTCTCCAAGACCCTACAAAAACATGTAAAACACACAAATGGAGTAAAAGATACCAAATTAACATAATAAATGATCTAACAAGTGTAAATAAGGGGGCTTAAATATGTATATTTAAGCGTCTATCACACCCCCAAACTTACATATTGCTAGTCCCTTAGCAATACTAAATTAAAAACTAAAACGAAAATATAGATAAATCCAATGTTCATAGTGTCAATCAAAAATATAGATTTTACACAAAACTATGATGCGCATTCATGAGCAAGCTTAACAAGTGTAAACATATATCTGCAATGAATAAGAGTTTTGAACGTAAATCATATTCATGAGGTATTTTAAGATATCACAAGTTTGACTTTGGTGTGTGGTGACTAGAACATAAAAGATTGAGTTTCCAAGATATTCAAATGGGTAGTGTTTCGATGACTCAAGATTCACCAAACTTCCTATTAGAGTCAACAAATATGACATAGTCTTTTATTTGCGAGATTTTTGCCAGGTTAGTTCCCTTAAGCTTTCTTGTTGACTCGTGTAACGAGTGTTTAGCCAATGACTCCCAAACCAGATGGTTTTAGGGTATTAGGTGTAAAGACACCCCTAAGGACTTACTGGCTCGAGTCAACAAGGCTACGAAACTAACTGATTTTTATGCTACCATTTAGAATTTCCACCTTTTGACGTGACACTCAATGCTTACTGAGGCAAGAGGGCCAGTTACTCAGCAAAAAATTCCTTTTTAATGATCACTTAAGATTTTCCACCTTTTGACGTGACACTCAATGCTTACTGAGGCAAGAGGGCCAGTTACTCAGCGGAAGATTTGTTTTTATTGATCATTAGGAGCATTTTTTTCTTTTTGAGCACGAATCAATCTTTTCTATTTTTATATGCCAAAATGTCAATCTAATAGGTCATCTAGTTCATAGTCAAGCAAAAGAAACATACCAATCCAAATAACATGTCATACCCCACACAGCTATGTGCTAATGTGCTCGTGATAGTTCAAGTTAAACTTGTGAATTCTTAAATGCCAAAAGGGCAGTGATCTAGGTTCAAAACTTGTTTATTGACCTATATGTTCAAAGTGTTAAGCTCACTGATGAAGACAAATCATAACATTTTGTTTAGATCATAAAAAGTTTATTGGACATAATGAACAAGCATTTATCTATGAAAATAATAACAAAACAATAACAACAAACAAAAAAATGTGGGACATAGTGAGTGTGTGAATGTGTCCCCATACCCCCAAACTTAAATTGCACATTATCCCCAATGTGTGAATAACAAGGAAAGAGCTGACCTGGGAGATGGAGAACTAGCTAGGTCGGTATAGCTTATAGCGTACCCCCAAACTTGAACGGATGCACACATTGTCCCTAAAAAAAAAAAAAACTAATGTAATACAGGAAAACAAGAAGTAATAAATAAATAACAATAAATACGTAAAATAATAAAAATAAAAGGATAAGCTGTGGGGTGCCTCCCATGAGCACTACGTTTAACGTCTTCAGCCAGACGTGGTACCCTCTCACTGCTGGTCCCCAAGTGGTGCAGTCGAGAAGGAACCGTGTGCAGGAGGTGGAGGTTGACAGTTTAGGCATCATGGTAAGTTGCTGTCCAATGTGCGCTCGATCGCACTGTGAAGTGCGCTCGATCGCACTTGTGGTAGAGAGTGCGTACTCAGGGGTCTTACTGCCACTGACCTCAATAGAGGCACTTGAGCTACACGTTTATCAAAGTCTGAACTGCTCAACTGCTCTCTATAGTAGCTTCATCATTTAGTCTTTTGGCAAAGAGTACTTAAAAGTCACTGCATGTGGCTTAGGTGCTCTGGTTGCTGTTGCATACTGAACCATTTAGGGTGTTAAATCTTCATCCCTTGGTTGCACTATAATTTTTGAGTGTGGTGTGACTTTGTGTCCATGTACTGTGAAGGTTTGATTTCTTGTAGGCAACTGCTGCAATTCTAAGTTTGGTGCCTGGACAATAGATGAGAGAAAAGTAGTATTAGTATGCTCAAGATTTTCAAATGGAGGAGTGAACTTACTTGGATACTTTGGAGAGGCTTCAAGGAGGTGCACGGCTTCAAGAATGTCATCATAGACAGTTTCTAATGCTGGCTCAATATCAGGTCCTGTGAAGCTATGGGTGAGGGCGGCCTCCAATGGATCAATGTGATAGACCTGAAAAGCTTGCTTGATAGCACTTTGCAAAATAAATTCATTAAAACATTCATCATCATTATCATCTTGGGGTAATTTCATTGCATCAAATATCTTAAATTCTATTGTCTCACCATTTACCGTCATACTTACAATACCCTTTTTTACATTAATTATTGTATCAGCCGTCCTCATGAAGGGTCTTCCTAAGATGATGGGCAGAGGTAATGGCATAGGGCATTCTTCCATATCTAACACAATGAAGTCAGCAGGCAAAATAAACTCTCCTACCTTTACTAATACATCTTCAAGTATACCTCTAGGTCTTTTGATGCTTCTATCTGCCAATTGCAAAGTGATAGAGGTTGGTTGAAGCTCCCCCAAATCTAGCTTTTCAACTACTGTGTATGGTAGCAAATTGACACTTGCTCCTAAATCTAGTAATGCTTTCTCAAACAACTGATCACCTATCCTACAGGGAACAGTAAAACTACCCGGATCTTTTAGTTTTGGTGGTAGTTTTCTTAACAAAATCGCACTTACCTCTTCAGTTAGAGCCACTGTTTCATGTTCTTGAAACTTTCTTTTATTAGTGCAACAATCTTTTAAAAATTTAGCATAGGAAGGGATTTGTTTAATTGCATCTAATAAGGGAATGTTAATTTCTACTTTTCTCAAAGTTTCAAAGATATCAAACAATTTATCTTTCTTTGGTGTTACTAACCTTTGAGGGAAGGGTGGTGCATTCCACTTTTCTACTTCACTTACCTTGGATGTGGATGGCTTATCTTGAGATGCTTGAGATGCTTGAGCTGGCTTATTAACTCCTATGATCTTCCCATTCCGGAGAGTTGTAAAGGATTTCAGCTGCTGATGTCCTCTTGGATTTGGTAGTGTTTGTGCAGGAAGTTCTTCTTGCTGTCTTCCACTTAACTCCTTAGCCAATTGCCCCATTTGTACTTCCAGCCTTTGGATGGTTTGCTCATGCTTTGCAATTGTTTGTCTTTGCTGATCTTGTGAAGTTATCAATGTTGCCATTAGTTGTTGTTGCTGAGTGGCCAATTGTTTTACAAGACTTTCTAGATCATCCTTCTTGGGTTCTGGAACTGGTTGGGCTGCTAAATGACAGTTCCCTTGTTGCCCTTGAAGATTCAAGTTGCTTTGATTGTTGCTCCATGAGAGGTTGGGGTGGTTCCGCCATTCAGGGTTGTATGTATTTGCATATGCATTGTTCGATCCCACATAGTTCACTTGCTCGGGATCTGTAGATGAATACAAATGGCAGGTCTCAGTAGTGTGATCAAATTTAGAACATAATGCACATACCTTGCGTTGTGTGACTTGTGGAATCGGTGAGGTGTTCTGAGCAGTCATGGCTTTTACAAGCATATCTAGTTTCCTCTCCATTCCATCTATCTGAGTTGGAATTCCACCGAGTAAGTTAACTTCATACATGCCCTTGCTCTTTACTCCTTGTCTCCCTCTCGAGGAGAATTGCTGGGTGTGCTCACTTAAAGTCTCAAACAGCTCCATGGCTTCTTCACTAGTCTTCTCCATCAGCATACCTCCACAACCGGAATCCACTATACTTTGATTTATGCCACTCAAACCTTCATAGAAAGCCAGGACCAGCTCATCTTGAGGTAAGTTGTGATGTGGACATTTAAGTAGCAGCTCATTAAAGTGTCCCCATGCCTCGAAAAAAAGGTTACCATCCCTCTGTTGGAATGATTGAATCTCCTTCCTAATCTGCCTTGTCTTTTGGGCTGAAAAAAATTTCTTCAAGAATTTGCTTGCTAACTCCTCCCAAGTGTGGATGGAAACTGCAGGCAAGGAATTATACCAAAGTTTAGCATTATCTTTCAAGGAAAAAGGGAATAGAATTAACCTTATTCCTTTTTGGTCTAGTCCTTGTATGTGCTGGAACTTGCAAAGATCAAAAAATTCTCGGAGATGTAAGTGTGGATCTTCATTAGGAGTTCCCCTAAAATGCATCAAGGCATTCAAGATTTGCGGAGATATGTAATAATTTCCCGCTGCCTCAGGTTGATATGCGATGCATGATGGTTGATCGATGTTCCGAGGGATGAAGGATTGCTTCATTGGAACTCATGCAGGTGGTTGCTGGTTCTCGAGCTGTTCCGCCATTTGTGTTTCGTTCCCGATTTCTCCTTTGTTCTCCTCAAAGTTGTCCCTAAGCCTTTGTCGGATGGTCCGTTCAAGCTCGGGATCAAGGGAAAAGAATTCCGAATGTCGGGATCGAAGTCCGTGCATAAAGCAGAAAAACCAGTTTTAGTGCAGCAGTGCAACTCTGTTGCTCGGCTACTCTCTGCCCTATTTGCGCTCGATCGCACAGGAGCTTGCGATCGATCGCAAATGCCACAGAAAGTGCAAGTAGGGTTTCGTGCCTGAAACAAAAAACAACTTGATATAAGTTTTGATAAAAGATGGTAAAAATAAAATAATAACAATGATAAAATGAAAGTAATCCTAAAAGGAACTTTTAGCGCAATCCCCGGCAACGGCGCCAAAAACTTGTTGTGCGAAAATATACCTAAATAAATAGGTGAATAATCGTACTTTGTTTTACTTGCAAGTGCACAAGGTCAATAGTGTAGCATAGTGTGCGAATGCAAGATCATCTCCACAGGGATTGGTAAAGTTCGATTTAGAATTATATTTGCAACGTAAAAAGATAGAAATAATAAACTGAAGGGTGATTTGATAATAATAAAGACATAGGGCTTTGATATCTACCACTAGTCATACATTCTCGATTTTGTATAAGGTATCAGTGCTCTAGCCTTATTATGTGTACCTACTGGTTGCCAACCTAAGGGCATGGTATCTACTCCTTAAGCTATTGATTTCCCTAAGCAACGAGTTAGGCATGGTATCTACTCTAACTCTTTTCTTTCTTAAGGGATTCAGCATGGTATCTGCTTGAGTTGTTCCTTAAGAAAACATAGGTACTGTGGAAATCGACAACCACATGAGACCTAGGGCATGGTATCTACTCCCGGTTTCCCATGTTGATTAACCCGGGTATCCGGATAAGATGGTCCCTTGTTACTAATGTTAGACCCAGGACTCGGTCATCCAAATTGATCTAACTAACCCATCCATACCACATGCATACGTTGGCCTTACACATACATATGAGGAATTTAAATAAGCACAGGTGTTAATCAAGTTAAGTAACATAAAAAGCTATGCAAAGATTTAATCAATGAATAAAAATATAGGAATGCATAACTAGGGCTTCAATCGAGCCCTATTAGAGAGTTAGTTACACATACTAACTGAAGTAAACATAATTAAACAAAACATAAGGGAGAAGAATAAACCCGAGAGAAGAGGCGTCAATTCTCTCCCAAGCTCTCCACTCCAAGTAAAAGAAAAGAGAAAAGTGTTTACTATCTAAGGTGTGTTTTTGTGTGTGAGTTTACAAGTGTATTTATAGGTCTTTGAGAAGTCCTAATAGACTCATGAGTTTCTAAACTTTCCTAAAACACAAAACTCCTTTATTTTCAAAATAGAGTTATTTCCAAAATAGGGTTATTTCCAAAATAGGAATATGCAGTTTACTATTCATGCATGTACATTTGCGCTCGATCGCATGTGTCCTTGCGCTCGATCGCAGTGTGCGCTCGATCCTACAAGTGTGCGCACGATCGTATGTGCGCTCGATCGCATTGTATGTGCGCTCGATCGCCTTTTGTCCAGAAAGTGCTCCAGGGCTTCTAGATTTCTTCCTTAAAGTGCCAAAACTGCTTCTTTTTCTCCAAGACCCTACAAAAACATGTAAAACACACAAATGGAGTAAAAGATACCAAATTAACGTAATAAAGGATCTAACAAGTGTAAATAAGGGGGCTTAAATATGTATATTTAAGCGTCTATCATCAGCCCATCCCAAAGCTGACCCGACAAAGGGTTCAAAATCAGTAGGAACAGCAAAACTCCAGCTGGCCCTACAATAGACAGGGTTAGTGTCTCAGGGTCACAAAAGATCAAACAAGGAGCTCCTGCTGTTATGACAAAAAGTGTTGATAAGCTCCTAAATCCAACAAAACATGTGGTCCAGATGCAGGATGGCAATAGAGATTCTGGATCAAATCAAGCTAAGCAAGGCTTTCTCCCAACTAGTTCCAAAGGAGCTGAGAAGCTCCCTCTGCTAGAAGAGCATCAGAAGACCAATAAGAAGAAAAAAAAATGAAAGGATTATTTCAGAAATCCCTAAGGAAATGAAGGGGGGGTCCCCTCTAGGTGTACCATGAAAGTGGCATGCTGGAACATCATGGGTTTTCACAAGCCCCTCAAGAAAAATGGAGTTCTCCACCTTATGAACTCTAATAATATAGACATAATATGTGTTGTGGAAACAAAATTAAATGAAGCAAAGCTGAGCAGAATAATGAGAATCAAATTCAGTATGTGGCAGCAAGTTAATAATTTTCAATCTCATGAAGCAAGCTGAATTTTGATCCTTTGGAACCCCTCTAAGGTTAGCATTTCTGTTATTGATTCCTCACCCCAAGTAATTCATTGTAAAGTTAAATGTTTAATTACTTCTACTAGTTTTGTAGCTAGTTTTGTTTATGGTTTCAATACTATTGTATCTAGAAGACCTTTGTGGGAAAGTCTCTGTGAATTTAGCTATAGGAACAAAGATCCTTGGTTGGTTCTTGGAGACTTTAACAATGTTTTTGCAGTAGAAGAAAAAGGGAACGGGCTGCCAGTAACAGCTTATGAATTAAGAGATCCTCTTGCTTGCTGCAGTGAGACTGATTTAACATATATTAATTCCTCAGGATGCCTTTATACATGGTCCAACAATCACACTTGGAGTAAGCTGGACTGGGCTATGGTGAACAGTACTTGGGTTTTGATGGGGTTTATTGCTCATGCCAGTTTTTCTCCTCCTGGTTGCTTGTCAGACCATTCCCCTTGCATAGTCAACCTTTTTGAAGAAGAAAGGGGAGGGAAAAAGCCCTTTAAATTTTTCAATATGCGGGCAGATCATGAGAACTTCATAGGGACAGTAGGGACAACTAGAACAGTAATCTGGTAGGCTTCAAAATGTTCAAGCTTTGCAGAAATTTGAAATATCTAAAAGGCCCTCTAAGTTTATGAATGAGAAGTATTTTAGTCACATTTTTGCTAGGGCTTTAGAAGCATCTAAAGAGCTAATAAGATTACAACAGGAGCTGCATGACAATGTTATAGATTCTGATCTTCAACAGAGGGTTGCAGAACAGAAACTCAAAGCTTTCAAGCTGGTTGAGGCAGGAAGAAGCTTCTACTCTCAGTAAGCCAAGTGCAGATTTCTCATAAATAGTGACAGGGGATCAAAATATTTTCATGCTATGATAAAGAAGAAGATAAATGGGAACCACATTGCAGCTATGGAATCAATAGATGGGCATAAAACTACATCAGAGGCTCAAGTGGTCAATGAATTTACTAGATTTTACTCAAACTTGTTGGGCTCTTCAAGTCCTTACTGCCCATTAGACCTAGATGCAATTGAGGAAGGGCCTAAAGTCTCAGAAGATCAAGCTGAAAGTCTGATCAAAGAGATCACAAAAGAAGAGATCAAATATGCCTTATTTAGCATTAGTGAAGATAAGTCCCCTGGTCCAGATGGTTACACTTCAGCCTTTTTTAAAAAAGCCTGGGGGACTATCAAACAGGATGTGATAGGGGTTGTTCAAGAATTTTTTAGAAATGGGAAGCTCCTGAAACAAATAAACCATATTACTCTAGCTATGATCCCTAAGAGCAAGCATGCAGCAAAAGTGGAAGACTTTAGACCAATTGCATGCTGTAATGTGGTCTACAAAATTATTTCTAAGATCATTGCCTTAAGATTATCCCCTATCTTGATCAGTATTATCAACCCAGCTCAGACAGCTTTTATAAAGAATAGGAGCATAATTGAGAGTATATACTTAGTGCATGAGCTCCTCAGAAAGTATAGTAGAAAGAGAATATCCCCCAGATGTATGCTTAAGATTGATCTTAGAAAAGCTTATGACACAGTTAACTGGGGGTTTCTAGAAAGTATGCTAAGAAGCCTTGGATTCCCTGATAAACTCAGAAGGTGGGTATTGGAGTGTGTCACAACTTCTTCCTTTTCAATCTCAATCAATAGGAGTCTCCATGGTTTTATTGAAGGAAAGAGAGGTCTCAAACAAGGAGATCCCCTCTCCCCCTTCCTGTTTGTACTGTGCCTAGAGTACTTGTCAAGATTACTTACAAGACTGAAGGATGAGCCTAGCTTCAAATTTCACCCCAAATGTGAGCAATTCAAAATTACACACCTTGCATTTGCAGATGACCTCATTCTTTTTGTAAGAGGGGACACTCGGTCAGTTAGACTTCTAATGAGTTGTGTGAAGAGATTCAGTGAATGTTCAGGGCTGCAAGTCAGTTTGCCCAAGTCAAGCATCTATTCTGCTGGTATCCCTATGACTGAGCTTCAAGAAATCAAAAGAATTACTGGGTTTGAAGAAGGTAGTATTCCTTTCAGATATTTTGGGGTCCTCTTGGCATCCTCAAGACTCAATTCAGATCACTATCTTCCTCTAATTGACAAAATATCTGCATATATAAATGTTTGGGTTGGCAGCACACTATCTTATGCTGGGAGAGTAGAGTTGATCAAATCAGTGCTTTAGGGAGTGGAGTGTTTCTGGATGGAAATTTTCCCCATTCCAGCAAACATCTTGGAAAAAATAACAAGTTTGTGTAGAACATTCCTATGGAGTGGCAAGAACTCTGGATCTAGGAAAGCTCTAGTGGCTTGGAAAGATGTTTGCATGCCCAAATCTGAAGGAGGTTTAGGGCTTATTGATCTTAAGAGTTGAAACTCTGCTCTCTTTGCTAGAGCATTATGGAACATCCACCACAAAAAAGACTCTCTATAGGTTAGATGGGTTCACCATTTCTACTTACAAGGGAGCACAGTTTGGACAGCTAATCCAAAGCATGAAAACTCAACATTATGGAATAAAATTCTTGAAATTAAAAATGGGTTGATTTCTTCATAAGGGTCCATTCAGCAGGCTCAATCCAGGATGTTGGATTGGGAAGAGATGGAGCAATTGAGCATCAAAATGGTATGTAATAGTCTCAGGCCAAGAGGTCTCCAAATCCCCTGGGCCCCTATTGTATGGAATAGCAGCTGCACTCCAAAGCATTCTTTTATTCTTTGGCTGGCAATGAAGGGAAAGCTCCTCACAAAAGACAAGCTTCAATTCTATGAAATGGACAGAATGTGCCCTCTGTGCAAAGAGTCAGAAGAATCAATAGAGCACCTCTTTTTTGCATGTCAGATCAGTGTAGCCATCTGGTCAGCCATCAAAGGATGGCTGGGTATTAGAAGAGGTATGAATACTATAAAGAGTGCAGCAAAATGGATTCACAAAGAAGCTAAAGGAAAAGGGCCTCCTGCCAAAGCCAAGATTGCTGCTCTGGCCAGCACTGTTTACCACATATGGCTTGCAAGAAATGCTAGACAATTTGATGAAACTGTTGCCTATCCTAGTAGCATAGCCAGGAAAATTATAATTCATGCGTATAGAATTGTATATGCTAATTTTCCTGAGCTAAGACTTATGTTGTAAATTTTGTTCTTTTGTAAATGCTTTCATGCTATATCCCCTGGGTATGCCCAGAGTATTTTGTACATAATTGATCAATATATTAACATTATCAGACCCAAAAAAAACCACCAACTAGCCTTCCTGTTGATCATCATCTACTCACTGGACACCAAACCGCAAAGGGCAGTTCTTCCAAATTTAAGACCATCCCACTTTGAATACCAGATGATAAATGGCACCAAAATGAGGACATTGTTCCAAGTGATTGAATCATTTGGAGCCAAACTTCCTCTAGGAATTATTCAGTGAAACATGCATACTTGATCTACAAATAACTTGTATATCTTGTATGTCTAGTATTCAACATAACGTCTACGTGGATAAAGAATCTAGATATCTGATGTGAAATAAGGTTTAAAACTTGTATATCTAGTATTCAACATAATGTCAACGTGGATTTTTATTAAGTGATTGACGAAATCTCAACCAAATTGGTTTGATTTGAAAAATTTTGAAAATTTGTGTATTACATTGAAGCAATTGAAAGTTTAAGGAGTAAAATGATCTTATCCCCAAAGTACAGGGAATACTTCATAATTTAGCCGAAGATTATCTGCCTGCAATCTTCTGGAAAAAAAATTGAGCCCTTAAACTGCCACTGAAGATCAAAGTCTGCAGAGACCATGGTTTGTTGACATCCTTGTTGCTGGCAAACGAGGACAACAGAAAAAGAACTTCGCAGTCTGTGCTTCAATCGTCCACAATCAAGGTGTTACCCTTTCCTGTGTTCATGGCCCATTCAACCAATACTAATGGGGAAACTTCGGGAGATTTTAACTGGAAAATAATTCCTTACATGTTCGTCATCTCCAAGATTACTTCCCGAGTATTATTGGACAAATGAAGACCCACCTAGATGGGAATTACAGAAGGATGAACAAATTGACCGGGATAAACTTCACTAACTTTTCTTTTGTGATTTTTCTTCTGTTTTTTAAAAGGTTCTGTTACTTATCTTGATCCTATTATTTTTTTTTAAAAAAAATAAGAGCGTCCAAGCTTTGTAGGGTTTCAGAGAACGGAAAATTTTCCATTTTAAGCTATGGTTTGTGCTCCGTCATCAACTACAGTTAACACGTATCACTAAAATAACACGTCTATCATTAAAATCAGACTTCATTAAAATCTTACCAGGAAGGTTTGTTGTACATATGGCTGATAATACTTGGGACATCCATGTCTAAAATGGGGGGCTAAAGATAACTAACTTGAACTCAAATGATAAATATTATTATTATCTACACATCAGAAAAAGAATTTAAAAGGAAACAGAAGAATAATTGCTTAGGACACGAGGGACTTGAACATAGGCCATTCATTCCAAGGTCTTCAGAAGCCTAAACAATGCAGCTGCTTCCCTAATTCGTGAAAACTCGATGCAGAAGGCTTGGACTTCAATGAGGAGATCCTTCACTGCAAAGCCACAATTCTTCATTAGCATCAGCAAACAGTGTTTGCAAAAAATGAGACTTACCCACATGCTAGACTTGTACCCAGCTATGAAAGAATACAAAGTGGACACGATTAACTCCATAAGACATGCGTATGCCCGGACAAACAGAACTCGCAGCCAGCGACACGACATACTTTAATTAACAATAGTAGCAAAAGTAAATTTATCCATATCTTCTTAGGTAACCATATGTATAGTACCTACATAGATTCAAGTAGAAATTGATTCACATCTAATACGAACATGAGTATATACAGCAAGGCACATAACAAAATGCAACTCAAAGCCCTCTTCATTAGCATGTATTACAACAAGATGTTAATGAACCCTTCGCTGAGACAAAACCACTGAGTTCATTCTGAAAACTGGCAAAAACAACTCTATAAATTCACGGGAAACTCTTATAAATTTCCACGAATAGTAATTTCACGTAACACTTCAACATAGATTGGAATAACAGCATTTCTCGCAAACTAAATATATTGCATCACGGGTAAGCTTTTCTCCCAATATATCACCACTGGATTTTTAATTAACTTCGAAGTGATCTTCTCTATTGCCTATTCTTATCTATCTCAATTAAGTCGTCACTGGTTATTCTTCCAAGATCTTCAGGTATAAAGTCAGCTACTGGTCATCATAAAGCGTAAGGTTCAATCACAGATACAGTATTCCCATCCTAATAAATTTATCTAATTTATTTCTCCTGTCCTGGAACCAACAATAATGGCCAATATTATCTGTCTTGGATTTCATCACGTAAAGCTGAGTGTTCTGCTTGATTCCTACATCATTCATTTATTTTCCACGTTGCATCCACCCATGCAGACCATGAGTTAGAAGCTATAGACTGTGCAGCTACCTGCAGTACATCAAATGACTAAAATAGAAACAGTCCCAACTACAGAAGGGTACACTTACCATCAATAATTCTATTTCGGATTAGACTTTGAAGGAAAACACATACAAGTCGTACAAGTCTGTTCTGCATGTACTTATCCTGAAAGATTACAAAATAATTTAATGTCAACAGTGTTGGTATTCAACTACAAATTCTAACAAACAAAATTACAAAAGAAATGGAAAAGATATAGATTATGCTAAAATTGGAAAATTGGAATAATAGATTATATTAAAATGACACTTGATAGAGTAAGTCACTGGGTAAATCAATATTCACATAATCCAATCAAAATGGTGTTTGGAACACGACAAAAGGTATGCTGAACCTCTAACATTATCAGAAGTACCCGATCTCAATCATGACACTTTTGATACCCAAAGTCCAGCTAATAGTAGATCAACTTCTATTTGAAAGAAAAAGACAAAAGGGGGAAAAAATCTACAGACATCTACAAAGCCTGTTGCTAACATTAAATGTTCCCTTTTGATATCCACTAGTTACAATGCTATATAAAACATTAACCAATCCAACAACAATATTGTGTACAAACATAGGCTTTCAAACAGAGGATATAAGAGCACAGTGAGATGTCCAATCAGTATAAAAATTTGTAGCACACCATATATTTTCCACCACCATTATATTAATTTAGTTGTATGCCTTGTCCTTGGTTCGAGCAGCAGCCACAAGGCTGCCCTTCTATTCCCATTTCATGGGGAAAAGTTGGACCAAATGCAGATCCAGGGATCAATAATGATAGATACGCGAATTCACAAAATCTAATACGTGGATGTAAACGAAGCACATGCAAACGAAGCAGATCCAAGTCAAGTTCCTTTGCCTCCAATTACACACAACACATATAATGATATTTAGCCAGTAGAAAAAATAAATAAACAAATAAAATAAACAACCAAAAAGCAGTGTAGGTAAGTACCTTGATGTTCTCACAAGATGATATACAATTAGTTATGTACATGCGTATAAATTCCTTAGGAAGTTCTACTGCTGTTGTAAGCCTGTTCACAACTTCCATCGAGTGCAGGCTCATTTCCATGCTGACAAGAACTGTAAAATAGCTGCGTGCAAATATTCATATTACATGTGTGAATAAACAAAAAAATAAATAAATTAAAATTTTAAAAAAATAAATAAATCATTTCAATCACAATAAAGAAAAAGGAAATCAATACACTAGAAACATACTCGGCAATTTCAGGTGAATTTATCAACTTAGTAAGAACTTCAACTGCAATTAGAGGATTGTTTTCAACCAATTCCTGACAGCAAGATATGGGACTTTTGAATAAAAAGGCAGCATACAAATTATATAATAAAATTTTAACTGTAGGATTATGAAATCACATACTGATAGTTTCCTTGGTGTTAGTCCACAGTGATACACCAGTTTTGGATCATTTGCCAACTCCGTCAGGACTTGCTGGTCAATAAAAGGACAAATTCCGTCTCTTTGATTCAGAACTACTGAACTAAAAAGAATGCACAGTCCATGATTTTCTGTGTTTGAAAATTATGCATAGTCTAACAAATCATCAAGACAATCAATTTACACAAGCATCAAATCAGAAATCTATAATTACATCACAAATGAGATGCTGCCTTCTTTTTCGAGAGCATATATCTACAGTTGCTCTTTAATAATTAATAACATTGGGAGATAAAAATTAGTACTAATTAATAAAGTATTAAATATTCCTTAGATTTCATAATTAATAACATTGGGAGATAAAAATTAGTACTTACTAATAAAGTATTAAATATTCCTTAGATTTCATTGCGTTCATTAACAAAACAAATGCTCATTTCATGTAAATGAACATAATTACCAATAAGCACTATAGATGACTTCCAAAAAAATTTCTAAACTATTCATGAAGTTACATACAATGATGTGCTATCAATCTGATTGTGAATCATGCCTTTGGCAGGGCAGCGGATCCATCAAACCTAAACCCTAAAGAAGCTCCTAATATCTTTTTGAACTCATCCATTGAACAAGTTTTAATCCTATGCCAGATGAATCCTTAATTCTTTAAACTGATTTCAAAAGCAAATAAATGTGACTGCAAACAAACAGAATGTATATGAATAAATACAGTGTTAATAACTAATAATATGAAGAAAAAAAATTTGAAACCGTATCAATTATTGTTTAGGAACTCTTTTTTTGTTAAGTAAAGAATGGTATTAAAAGGCACCAAGGGGATGCCCATGTACAAAAACAACTATTTACAAAACAAGAATTCTATAAACTTTATAAGCTCCTCCTCATTTACCCAAAAAAAAAAAGTTCCACCGAACCAAATATTAAGGATATTGAGCCACCAATCATTGAGGGAAACAATTGACCTTTCCTCTTCCCTCCTATTCGTTTCATACCAAACGGTTTTGGTGAATGGTTAATAATTATTTAAGGCAGATTTATCAGTTCAAATCGGATAACAGAACCGAAAAATCAGTTAACCAAGGTCTTGGTTAACTGGCTGATGGAATCGGTTCGGTTTCAGTTCAAAAATTTACCGAACCGATTATTTCGGCTCAGTTTACAGTTTTGGTTAAAACAAAAATGCCATGCATTAAGGTGTTCATGGTTCTGGTAACCGAACCATTCACCAAAACCGTGACCCAAACAGAAATAATCGGTTTAATAAATTTTTTAACCGAAAAATTTAACAACGCATATTGTTCCAAAACAAATACAATATATAAAAATCTTTATAAAAGGATACATCTTTTTTTTTAAAAAAAAAAAAAACTAAAAGGATATATTTAAATCGTAGGAGCACTCAAAGATTGAGTTTCATTTGGAGTTTGTGTACTTTTTTTTTATAAGATGAAGTTTGAGTACTTTTGCGATTGAAAAATAGACATTCACTGAGGTTGGTGGAAAGGTTGAAGTAGATGGAACTCTTTCCCTAGATTTGCTTTAATCGAAATTACTTTGGTGTCTTCGTTCTTAATGGAATTATAGGGGTATTTTTCGTCCAACGAAAATGGTGACATAGATATCCTCTACACAATGTATACGAGGTTAGCATTCCCTATACACATGTGTTTTCACATGTGTGATGCCACTTGAATAGACATGTAATATAAAGGGTATAAGAACCTCTTGTTGTGCAGGCGCAAGTGGTCCCTTCAAAGCTCTTGCAATCAGTTCCCTCACTGCGGCTCCTCTGCTAGTATCAGCACACATACCATGATCCCATACAAGCTCAGGGTTGTTATCCAGATTGAGCCAAACTAGCTGAAAATATTGACCCGTACAAGTAAAACAAATAAACTGCATTATCCATTAAATATTCACTTTTAAAATGTCTTACCTCACTATCATGAACTGGGTACCTCGGTGGAAAAGGCCGGATCCACCGAGCACCTAATTCCTCGACTGACAAATTTGCCAACAATCGAGTTAAAGTCTCATCTCTATCACCAGATCCAAGCTTAGGTTTGGCTCCAGGTTGCAAATAAAACCTAAAAACATAGCCCTTAATGATTTAGGGATTAAGCAACATAAAATAGATAGAGGCACAGGGTGAATAGTAGTAGACCTCAACTGAGATGACCAAAAGTAACAGAAAATAATAAAAATCTAAAGACAAAACCCTTCCATCCAAGCTACATACTCTGTCGAATTTGCATCACAGCCACGGGGCACATCAGGGTCTGGCAACACATTTTTCACGCAAGCATCTTTAAACAAGAAATTATATGGTTCTTGTTGGACTTTATCATAATACTGCAGCTGCAACTGCTCACGCTGTGGGAAAGCCTAAGAGCAAACAGATAAAAGTACATCTATTAACCAAACAAGAATGCAGGAAAAAAGAAGGTTGTTCCTCAGCAAATGTTATCAGGCCAGATTCCCGCCTTTGTATCAGAACAATTTACATAAAGATGACATAAATCTATTCATCAATAATATACTTAAAACACAACCGAGTGTATATATGTAAATGTTGCTTACATGAGATAAAGGATCAAAATCTTTGATATAATCTTCAACAGACAGTTTAAGAAGCTGCAAACAAAAGCCTTGTTAGGAAATATAATCATGATGAGAAACATCGGACAAATAAAATATTCAAACCGTGACAAAGACTAGGAGGCAAGATGCAAAATAGAAACAAGATATATAATCTTATTAAGTACAGGCAACAACTTTTTGACATTATGATAATCTGCTATAAACATCAAAGACCGATTGCCCAATTGGACTTTTGGATGGATAAGATTCATACATTAAATTTCAAAAAACCATATAAAAAAGATAATACTAAGATGCACAGCACAACTGTGTAATACACATGTAGAACACATACCCAAAAATAAGTCTAACCAAGGTATTCCTAGTTCAGCAAAAGTTTGAAAGCAGTTATTATACTATTCATCCATTCATGGGTAAACAAAGTGAGATAGTCTGAGTAAGCTATTCATAGCAGACACGCAATGTTCAACAGACACTTCTAGTATAATTGAACTTTGGGCCACTTCAAGAATCCAGCCATTTTTTGGGAATTCAAATATATATGACACATTAACACGACCCAAGCCTATGTATCATTGATTGAAGATTCCCCAACCCAAAATTAGCCATTAAATTTTAGAGAGAAAAAAAAGCTCATACCCATACGCTAGTTAGGAATATGCAAGTTAGGAACTAAACAACTAGCTCTATGAGAATTGTTCAATGTCATAAATCATATGCTACCTCTATATTGCTGTTGGCACTGCTAGAGCCTAACAACTGGAGAATAAATGCCCTCTCATACTTTTCGGCTTGATCATCACATGCAACCTGCAAGATCCCAATATTATATAATAGCATCAGCAAAAAAGTATAGAACAAACAACTAACATGAAATGGTGATTGTAGGCAGCCAGATAAATCCAAACAAAACATATAACAAAGAAAGTTAATTATTGCATATTGTTATCCGATTTTTTTTCACATCTTCAACAACCACATCCATAACAGATGATTACTAAGATGAGGAAGACATTACTGACGACTGATAAGACTATCATCTGTAAGTACATGGGAAATCATTTCTATGTAGCAAGACAAACTAAAAATACAACAATCATTTATATTATTTAAAAATGAAAATCTTAAAAACTCGTAACGATATAACCGTCCTTAAAATGCAAAAAACGACAATGGTACTAGTTGGAATTAAGAATTGAAAAGAAACTTTGTATTATTGATTGATGATCTGAATACAATCCAACAGTTCTATATATAGACTTATGAATATCAAACCTAATAAGACTAGCCATCAACTAGATAAGATAGACATAAACTAAGTAAAACTAAAAAACCTATTAGGACACATAATATGAAACCTAAGTAGGACTCTCAACACTCGCCCTCAAGTTGGAACATACACATGCACCAACTTGTTACAAAGAAATCCATACCAACAACAAACCTCATCCAATCTAAAATAAATAAACTCAAACCCATAAATTAGAATAACCCATTACAACACGTTGGGGCTCCACACCCACGACAAATAGTTAGGTCACCACTTCAGTACCACCTAACGAGTACAAGATCTGAGAACACCGGATGAACAAGACTTCAACTTTTTGTCTTTTTTTTTTTACTAACTTTGACTCTGACTTGAACGGGTACAATCATTGAGTCGAGAAGAAACAACATCAACACAGGTAGGATCGGGTTAACATCATCATGTATGGGTCAACAACATCGGGGTGAGGAACTCTTCTTCTTCTTTTAACTGTTGTTTTTTAATAGTGAGCCCTTTTTTTGTTTGTTCAGTTTTTTTTTACTACCTTTTTTCACTCTTTTTTCGTACGAATCTATTTCTCGAACAGTACTCGAGAATAGTGTCGTGAACAGTACTCGAGAATAGTGTCCTGAACAGTATCCAAGACCAAATTTTTTTTAGAATTAATGACCAGATGAGCAGCATTAAGCCGCCCGCCGAAATTATGGAAGCTCAAAAAACAACTCTCAAAACAGGATAAATAGCTCTGATACCATGTTGAAATTAAGAATTGAAAAGAAACTTTGTATTATTGATTGATGATCAGAATACAGCAAAAAACACAACCACAACAATTTAATAGGCAAAATAAACAAAGAGCAAGAACACAACAATTCAACGTGGTTCGACAACCTCTTTGCCTACGTCCACCAACAAACATATTGCTTTATTAATCTTCAATTACAACTTTAGGAAGAGCAAAATTGCTAAACTCTCACAATCTCACAACCTGAAAGCCCTAATACACCCAAAACTCTCAACCTAACTCTAGGTGTAAGAGTTCTCTCTATTTAACAACCCAAAATCCCAATACACCCAAAACTCTCACCCTAACTCTAGTAGTAAATCTCTCTGATTTACAATGTATATTGGAATTATGAATATACCTCAAACCTTCTTTAATACCCCATTTCTAAAGAGAATATTTTCCTAATATTATTAGGAAAAGAACAACATAAGAAATTACTTATACTCATATTAGAATAAGCAACTATAAAATACGAAACCACTTTTCCCAAACCAATTAGAAATTCTCTTTGTGGGGATTTGAGCCAAAATCTTAACAAATCTCCATCTTGGCTCAAATTCTCCACCTCATCATCAAATTTGACTTTTTTCTTTAGTTGGTGCAATCCTTCCTTTTGGTCTTCCCATTTCATCCGCTTACTTTTCGAAGCAATCATTCTCTCTTTGTTTGGCTCATCTCTTGATATATTCACGAACAATTCTTCATCCTTGAATACACTTGGACTTTTCAACTTATCTCTCTCTAGAGGTGTTGCGGGAATCTCCCTATCCATCCAAATTTCTTCCATCATCACTAGTGGCTTGGACACTTAAATCTTCTTGTAGAGCCCTTATCGTGTCAACACATCTTTGATAAAACTTTGCCAAAGAGAGAAATCATTCCGGGGATGAAAAATAACTCAATATTAATTGTCTATTTTTAGTGATAATAGTAGAATGATTACATAGAGACCCTTGTAGGTTTATAAAATAAACTAAGTAGCATTATAAGGAAACTAAATCACCTAAGAATCCTAACCTAATCATACCACAATATATCTAGAATATTCTATAATATTCTCTCACCACCCCCTCAACGCATGGTAATATTAATAAAATTGTCATGTGTTTGATTACAAAATTTAACCCATACAAGATATAACCCAAAAAAATGCTTTCCAAAATCTTCAATAGATCGTAGCTCTAACGCCATCCAAATCATCAAAATGTGAAATCCACCAATCCCTGCCAAGTCCACCAAAAATTGGGAAAATGAGAAAGAAAATGAGAGAAGTCAAGAGATAGAAATTATTGTAGAAGAGTGCGAAAGGTAAAGAGATGTTTTAGAAAGAGAGAAGATTCGGAATTGAAACAGAGAATAATGAGGATTAATAAGAGGAGAGAGAAGTTGAGATTAGATAGAGAAAGAAGAAAAATTTGGAGAAAAAAAGAGAAGGCACAATTAGCCAAGAAAAAGGACTATATATATATATATATATATATATATATATATATATATATATATATATATATAGTAGGACTAGGGGATTAGAGAAACAAGTGAGAAAAAAGATTAAAAGTAGAACAAAGGAAGAAAGGGGAGGAAATATTCTCTCGGTTGGAGCACAAATTTCGATGGTTAGTGGTGGCAAGGGTGGGTGGCAGCAACAAACAAAACTGAGACAAAAATTTAACATAGCAATTGGTGGAGCAACGAACAACTGCGGCTGTTGATAAAACCTGGTATCTTCACAGAGGGGACCCACAATGGCTCATTATTCCAGGTATCACATTCTTTACACCTCCCCAAAAAATCCTCTCTACCCTCACTTCATCCTTTCACGTCATCCCTAGTCATCTACTCACTTGATCATCGAAGGGCACTCCCAGAGAACAAAACCTTTGGGAGGCTTCCTCTTTCAGGTGTTCCTATGCCCTACTCATGTGGATCCGACCTTAGCAAGACTGCTGGATTGGACGTAAGAATGGACTTGACAAAATCACCCCTTAGGCTTCTTTTCGGCATCAACAATTTGCGCCGTCTATGGGAGACCGATAAATTCATATGAACAAGACCGCCTAAGAAACCATCAACACCTCCCCTAACTTTAAGGAGCAGTATTCACCTAACCACTGAGGTAGAGAGGAGAAGTGGCTTAACTTTTTCCGCTCGCAAGACCTATAGATGGGCACAACCTTCGTCAGACCTCGAAGACCTGTCAAAACCCTGAGGCAAACGATGAGCGGGTTCAGTTCGGTCTAAGGACGGTGAGCTAAGGACATCTTGGCCTCGATCAACCGAGCCAAGCACGAAGAGCTCCGATATCAGTATGACAATTTAGTTGTGCTGGTCACTATCCCTACCAAGCACACCTCAATGAGGTTAGTGCAGCTCTTCCTACTAGGGAAAGCTGAGAAAAACCTCACACCCCGAACCCTCGCGTCGTCGAGATTCACTCTCATCGGCGTGACGACCGAGGTGAAATGACGGTGCCCAGCTCTCTGATCATGAGGTCGAGTCCGTTTCCAAGACATCTTTGCATGGTCAACAGCTTAGATGTCAAGGATTGATCCTAAGGTAAAGATCCATCTCCTAAACATTGACCCCTCAAGCATAAACCAGTGATCCAAAATAAGCGACTTTTCGGCCCTGAAAGACAGCAAGCCATCAACACTGAAGTCAAAAAAACTCCTCAAAGTTCAATTCATCTAAGGGATTGACTACCCGAATTGGTTGGCTAATGTTATCATGGTCAAGAAACCAAACGGAAAGTGGCGAATCTGCAGCGATTTCACCGACTTAAACAAGGTTTTTCCCAAAGATAGCGTTCCTTTACCAAGAATTGACCAATTAGTTGATGCAACCTCAGGCTATGAAATGATTAGCTTCATGAATGCCTACTCTGGATACAATCAGATCATGATGTATGAAACCCAATCAAACTAACACAGCCTTTGCCATCAAAATGTGATTTTGGAGTGACACCACCGATTTACAAATCTCATTAACCGGCAAGTGAAGTTCCTAGGGTTTATGGTAACTCAGGGATCGAAGCCATTCCCAAGAAGATAAAAGTCATGCTGGACAAGGAAGCCTCGCACAGAAGAAATCTTGTCTAGCCCTAGTACAGAAGAAGCTAGGGTAATGGGCATAAACGACGAACCAAATTGGATGAACCCAATTGTCAAATACATCTAGAATAACGAACTACCCGAGTCAGAGGCAAAAAAGTTAATTTTTGGGAAGCCTGATATTGCATGATCGGAGACCAATTATACATAAGGTCCTTCACATTACCATACCTGAAGTGCTTGAAGCCTCAAGAA
This sequence comes from Bretschneidera sinensis, assembly GCA_023935145.1. Classification (NCBI taxonomy): domain Eukaryota; kingdom Viridiplantae; phylum Streptophyta; class Magnoliopsida; order Brassicales; family Akaniaceae; genus Bretschneidera; species Bretschneidera sinensis. The sequence continues at coordinate 89,540,283 of CM043705.1, read as the reverse complement.
GCAGACTATGCCCGTAGAGAAGTTCATGAAGGGATCTCTACCTTGGTAGGCGAGCTCTCGCGCACACAAAATCCCAAGGCAAGGGTACTATTGGATAACACTCCAAAACAAAGCCATACTTTGTCAAAAAATGCGTTAAGTGCCAAAAGTTCACCCAATCCCTTGCTGCCCCACTAATCCTTTGACGGTCATCACTAACCCAATGTCTTTCACGATGTGGGGTATCAACATACTAGGTCCCTTTCCCAAAGCATAATGTCAACATTAGTTCTTGATCATGGCAACGGACAACTTCACCAAGTGGGCCGAGGCTAAACCTCTCGCCAAGATCACATATGAAAAATCGAGAGACTTCGTCTGGAAGTCCATAATTTTCCAATATGGAGTACCAAGGGTGCTGGTAACCGACAACGGAAAGCAATTTGAAAATACTCATTTCAATAAATTTTGCAAAGACCTGTAGATCGACAACCGATTTTCCTCCGTTGGGTACCCACATGTCAACGGGCAAGCCGAGGTGACAAACATAACCATACTGCAAACTTTGAAAAAATGACTTGATGGTTCGCATGCGTTGTGGGTCAAAGAACTTCTACATGGGAGAACTTTCCCTTCGAGTGCAACTCTTTGATGTCAACAAGAACGAGAAAGGACTGAGGATGAATCTAGACCTAATAAAAGGAGTCAGAGATGAAGCATTGTTGAAACTTACAACATGCATAAAAAAGATAAGTAACAAAAGAGTTCATTTTCATTCATTCCATATAAAGTACATGAGGAGGGACCTAAGACCAATTACAAGAGAAAAAACCAAAAAAAAAAAAAACTAGCCCTACTCCATTGCTGCGTCCCTCTCCTCAGTTGGCTCCCTCTAACAAGCCATAGAGTCCGCCTCCACGCCAGGCTCAACCTGACCATCTCCCATGAGCCATAGTGCCCCCACCTTAGGCTTAAGGCATAACCACTAAAGACCAATTGAGGTGAGGTCAGATCTTGGCCCCCTCTTCTTTGGCCATGTTGAAGCCTATGGTCAGGCATTCAGTGGATTCGCCAACTCCCAATACTCCTCTATGGCTTCTCCTTGTGTCATCCTCTATGATTTCTCCTTGGCCATCCTGAGCTCCTTCTGAAGACAACCAACCTCCGTCGCCTTCTCCTCTTGAATGGCCTTGGCCAACTCAACTGTGGCTGTGAGATCTGCCTTCAAGCATGCTGGGTGGACTTGAGCTCCTTCATTTTCCCCATCTCAGTCATCAACTTCTTCTCTTATTTGCCTACGTCATCATTAAGGTTGATAATAGCCTTGTTCATATGAAGGATTCACTCCTCGGCGAAGGCCACTAGCATACCAGTCTGCAAGGCAAGACATGAGATCTATCACAAAAACAACAAAACCAAAGAGAAATTCACTAAGTGTAGGATGCCATACCTTTTGGGCAGACCGGGCCAAGGTCGACGGCAGCATCTTGTGGAGGTAATCCCCTATCTCTACCTCGTCAGGCGGAAGAATGCCCCCTAGCCGCCACAGATTTGTTACCTATGGTCGAATCAGTGACCTTCACTCCTAGCAACTCTAAAAGACGTCGAAGCATGAGGCCTCCCCGATAGACAAAGCAAAAGGAGCGAGGGGGGGAGTTGATAAAGATCCGAAAGCCAAAACCCTAAGAACCACAGTTTGATCTCGAGGGCCTTCTTGAGTGCCACTCCCTCAGCTTCCACTTCTCGCAGTCTTTTCTTGCTCTCGGTAAGATGAGGGTCAGTCTCTCTCTTTGGCACCGCTGGAAAGAGATGGCTCGCTCTCTTCAACGGCTGATTCCTTGAAAACATTTATGCTGGCAAAAGAAACAAAACATGATCAGGAAACACTTAGGCAAATATCTATGCAAAAACAATAAACAGAAGAACGCAAGACACTAGCAACGGTGGCTAACTACCGTCGTCAACTACACTAAGTTTGTATCTCCTCAACAAACTTTCATCAATCAAAGCTTTGGCCTTTGGCTCGATGTTCAGTAGGGAATTAACGACCCTTCTGTCCTCGGCGTTAAGCTTGGGAAGATTCTTTATGACTCGTACTCCTTAAAGTCCCATTCCCAAATGGTCATAAAGATCATAGGACCTTGAACAAAAAAGAACTATTCTTCCTATTCTTGACGGATTAGGGAAGATCAAAGATGATTTTGCAGTCTTCCTGTAATGAAAATTAAACCATCCAAACTCACTCTTCACCACATAGAAACTCCTGAGATATTGACATTATCTCCGTGTTGGGCGTCAACTTGGCAAGGCTGATGTCAAAATCGTTCACCAAATTTACGACGTCCTTATCCAAAGGGAACCTTAGTCCACCCTTCATGTAGTCAAGATAGCAGATGAGTTCATACGGCGGCCTAAGCCCAACCGTCGAGTAGGCTTTCTCATTGTCTCTTGGGAGCCAAAGTGAAAACACTATGAGAAAACAGTACCTTACTTAGAAGTCTTCCAACTCCCTCTCAAATAATGTACACATCTCCTCTTTTACCTGATAATGCACTATGACATAATCCAACCTCATCCTGGCCTGGACTACCTCTATCATCGAACCACTCGTATTGGCATGGGTGATTGTTACAAGGGGATGGGCAGCCATCGAGCTTGATAGAACGGGAGGCTTCGGACTCCAAACTACCCATATCTTCCCTAGATCCCTCTTCGTTTCCTAAGTCTACTAGTCTATCACTACTTGAACAAGAAGAAGACATAATGAAAAAGCAAGATTACAACATCGAAAGCTTATCAGGAAACTTTTGTATGGGTTAAAGATCCGAAGCGAAAAGCCAACTCAAGTGTGCCGAAGTGAGGAAGGACCTCTCTAAGTTTGCAAATGAAAAGGTGAGTAAAATGAAAACTCACACCCCTTATTATAGATTCTAAAAAGTTAAAATCATTAACTCCCCCAACTGTCGAGAAGGCACATCATCACGGGAGGTTACCTTGGGGAATCCAACTGTCCCATCAAAGAAGAGCTTCTCGTCGGGCCACTGAAGCCCCTGGACCCACTAAAGCCCCAAAGACTGACATGAGTGAACCGACCAGAGTCACCCACTAGGGTCCACTAAAGCCCTAAAGACTAACGTGAGTGGACCGACGGGAGTCATCCACTGAGACCGACAAAACCCCAAAGACCAATGTGAGTGGACTGACCTGAAGCCCCAAAAACCGACCTGGGTGGACCAACTAAAGTCCCCACTGGAGCTCATTGAAGCCACCGATGTGGATGGACTAACCAAAGTCCCCACTAGGGATCATTGAAGCCCCAAAGATCAACATGGGTGGACCGACTAGTCACCCATTGAAGCCTCAAAGACCAAAGTGAGTGGACCAACTAAAGTCCCCAATGGGTCTCACTGAAGCCCCAAAGACTGACGTGAGTAGATTGACCAAAGTCACCCACTGAGGCCAACTGAAGCCCCATAGACCGACGTAAGTGAACCAACTAGAGTCCCCACTAGGCCATTGTAGCCCCAAAGACCAATGTGGGTAAACTGCCAGAATCACGCACTACGGCGCACTAGAGCCCAAAAGATCAACGTGGGAAGACCAACGAGAGACCCACTAGGGCCCACTAAAGCCCCATAGACCTACATGGATGGACCGACCAATCACCCACAAGAGCCCACTGAAGCCCCAAAAAACGACGAGGGTGGACCAACCAAAATTACCCACTAAGGCCCACAAAAGACCGACGTGAGTGGACCGACCAATCACTCACTAGGGCCAATGAAGCCCCAAAAATCAACGAGGGTGGACCGACCAAAGACCCACTGGGGCCACTGAAGCCCTAAAGACCGATGTGGGTGAACTGACCAAAGCTACCCATTAGGACCCCCGAAGCCTGAAGGCTGGCATGAGCACACCTATTAGAAGCATCAAGGCCGACGCGGGTGCACCGACCAAAAGCATTATCCGACGCATCACAATCTTTACACACTTTCCCAAATATTTTTCTCTTCCTCACTTCATCCTCAGTCATCTGCTCACTTGATCGTTGGAAGGCCCTCCCGGAGAACAAAACCTCTAGGCAGCTTCCTTTTTCAGGTGTTCCTGTGCCCTGCTCGTATGGATCCGATCTTAGCAAGATTACTCAATTAGACGTAAGACTGGACTTGACAAAATCACCCTTCGACTTCTTTTTGACATCAACAGATCTTATAAAAAAATTCAAGTCTCTTATCTGCTTAGTTTCATTGTTGAGAATGTCAACAGAAAAATTATACACAAACACTTTAAAATTTAAGATATTTGCATCTAAGCATGATCGACCACATGCCCGAGTTAAATAAAACTTAAACAAATGCAGCAGTAGACATGACGCTTGTTAGAGTGTAAGAGTAATTAGTAATCTCTTTATATTATGTTCTCTATAAATACTACTAGTAACCTTAGGGTTAGGATACTTTTGGATTCGTAGCCACCATCTCTTTCACTCTCTATGTCTCTCTTCTCCCTCTCTTCCCTCACTTACTAAACCCTAAACCCAAACTACAACAAGGTATCAGAGCACCATGCTTAGGACCCTGGTGGTGTTTGTGAACTCCTCTTAAAAAACAAAAAAAAAAATCTAGTTTTTAGCATTTGATTCCTTTTTTTCCGGTGTGTCCTTGTCTTGTTCGACATGATTCTGATGTGTCCTTGTCATCTCCAACGTGATTCTGGTGCACCCTCATTTTGTCTTCTTCTCCAGCACCAATTGCGATCTTCTTTGCCTCTTCTCTACTGCATGAAGCTCACAACAGTCTTCCTCAAAGATCACGAGGTCAAGCCGCCAATGAGAAAGTGTTCGTCTTCTCCAACATGGTATTGGAACAAGTTTGAGATCCAGGTGGTTCACACTGGACAAGAAAGAGAGAAAAAACAAACAAAATATACATATTCAGTTCGGTTTAGAATCTATTTATAATTTTTGTTATGTTTTTCCATCCTTTTCCAACGGCTTTTCCGGTGTATCTCTATAGCTCATTGATCGAAGACCACCATCAGGTTTGCACTGTACGGCGACCAAAACCCCTCTTCTCGCAACTCATTCTAGCACAAGTACGGCGTTCAACTCAAGCTAACTCAGTTCGTCACCCAGATTTGGTCTTTTTTCTCCATTGTCAACTATTTCGGCGTCTTCACGACAATCCAAGGTCAAATTATGACTCACCCTGCTCCGATGACCAAAACCCAACCACCGGCGATTCGTTCCGCCAACTATACATAGTAGCTGATCCGTTGCGACCCGTTTCCCCTTGTCGCGATCCGACTATAGATATGGGTTTGTTTGAGTTTATTTGGGTCTTGTGTTTCTGTTGAAGAAGAAAAAGAACGAAGAAGCAGAGAAGTCTTTGCTTTTTATTATCATCACATCAGTGAAGAAGAAAAGAAACAAATGTTTTGAGCTTTGGCTCGACCCGACCCGAATCTATTGGTCTAACCCGACCCGGATTTGTTTGTCCTTTGCTAACCCGACCCATTTTCACCCGGATTCACCCTTGTTTTGATGAAGTCGACCCGATCCGACCCGTTTGGTGGATCCAAGCCAGTCAAAGTCTTTGTTTCACTCAAGACAAAAAGTTCAAGTCTTATCTCAACTGATGTCCCCGAATCTTGTTGTTTTTAGGTTGTGCCTACATGGTAACCTAACTGTTTGTCGTGTGTGTGGAGCATCGACTTGTTTCTTATAGGTTATTGTAATTTTTGGGTTTTGATTTATTTGTTTCAAATTGTATCGGATTTGTTTGTTATGATATGGGTTTATTTGTAACAAGTTAGAATATGCTTAGGGTTAGGATACTTTTGGGTTCTCAACCACCATTTATTTCCCTCTATATGTCTTATCCCTCACTTCCCTCACTGTATTAAACCCTAAACCCAAACTACAACAATGTTCAATGACCAAACCAAACGATAGATAAATAAAAAAAATACAAAGTATATTAATTTTTCCTTCTTTCTTTTCCTTAGTTTAATTAGCAATCGCAGGAGTTATTCATAGTGATCTTTACTTATAGCTCCCATGATTGGAGGACACTTATTGTTTTGAAAAATTGATATGTGAAACACTAAAGGACGCATCACACATCCATCTGTGTCCAACACTTCTACAATAAACAAAAATTTCTCTTTTATACAAATTTTCACCATATATGGTCTTCCCAAAAGCAAATGAACAGCCAATCATCAATAGGTATATTTGTTCAATATTATAAACCATAAAAACAAATGTGTATAACTTTGTATCTAAATTTTTGGAAGTAGAAATGTCAAACATCCTGTGTCCAAGTCAAAACTTAGCGATCATGGTCGTGTCCACAAAACACAATATAGATTCAAAAACTTGATGACATGAGTAGGCCGTCAACAAAAACTTACGTTGCTTTTGTCTTGAGGTTATTCCTGAAAAATGGTAGTGGTAACTTTTTAAGGGATTTTCACAAGAACTCAATATAATTTTTCTTTCATATCGACACCAATGTTTTAAAAGGCGAAGGCATTAACCCAAACGTTTTATTTTCGTGAAGCAAAGAGTAAATCCTAAGGCATATATTTTATATTTTTAAAAATAATTAAAAAAAGTAATAAAATAATTAAGATTCGTGATAGACCCTTTAGAAAGCATCATAGGGCAAAAAGAAACTCTGCTACACTTGGATGTTAAAGGCTCACAGCCAATATGAGAGTATTACTGTATCTTTACAACATTTTTTTTATTTAATTTGATTGAGTGATCTTAAATATTTAATGTGATTGATGGGATCCAAATATTGAGGTTGGGCAATAGACCATTTTTTTATAAACGTGGCAATTTATACTTCCCAAAAAGACAAAAAAAAACATTGGTAAGTATAGATGAAAGAAGTGTAGCATAAAAATGAGTGGTTTGTGTGGCTTACTTAGGGCTTAGAAGTCTACTTAAACACGTAAGAGATATAGCTGCTATTAAAAAGTACAAAAAAAAATCTGACAAAACAGAAAACAAAGGAGAACGCCCAAAATTTTATGCCTAGAGGAATTTCAACAACAGCTCATCTTGGGGCGCATCTTGAAACGCCTTTTAAAACACTAACCCACACACCAGCATTCTTTATCCTGAATATGCATCAATGAGAGATATATATACTTGAGTTCAAATTAGAAAGAGACCTTCTTTTTTTTATAACTAGAAAGAGACCTTTCTCTATAAAGAATAAAATTAGTTTCTGATGAACTGTCAATGTGCACTATTAAAAGGATGATAGAAAGTACTCACATTTACTAGAAAAGATATAAATGGGTTTGCAGAAGATTTTTGGGAGGAATAACACTGATGAAGAATAGAAAATGCAACCAAACGTTCAGTAGAATGGAGTGCCTTTCTGTCCTGTAATTATGTAACATCCAACTAGTCAGTAATTAATATCATAGAAAGCATGTTAACTGCAACCTTACACTAATCAAGTCATCAATCAAACTAGGCAAAAGAGGTCAAAGAAGATGACTTCAATAAAGAAGATCAAGAAACTATGTTCCTGAATCCCCCTTGCTTCAAGTCTTCATTAAAATCATTTTGAACTACTTGGTGTTGGACCCCGAATCATTATTTTGATCACACTTCTACTGAATTTGGATATTTGAATACAGGATATGCACATAAACATCCATACAAATAGCAAGCTCCCTGAATATGTTTTGCTATAACATGCTCAAAAATTACTATAGCCTATCTCATCTATACAAATTCTTATATTCACTGGAATGAACAACCAAAACCCCAAATCTAAATACCCAATTAAGATACAAAAAGTTCTGATACAATAGAGGTAGACTGAGAATCATTAGCTTCTAAAGTTAAATAAAAAAAATTATCAAATATTGCAATAATCCAATAAAAATGATAAATTTATCGGGAAAAAAACCCATAAGAAAATATATGGAATGATTAAGAACACATTCTTTTAACAATAACCTTTCAGCTTACAAACTAAAGGAGCTTATTCAACTAAATTGCAAATTCTAAGGCATGTGTGAGAATCAATTTGCATCCCTTCATTTGTTCTCTTACTGTAGTGTATGTGTTGGAAAACAATCGCCTTCATACCATCTGGTTCAACCTCTAGGAAGTTGAAGCAAGTAGCTTTCAGTCTCGAATTTGAATTGAATAAACAACATGAAGAAACACAATACACCACCAGAAATAGACTAATCATATTGATGTATGTGCACCTATCAAAGAATATACAATTATCAGATAAGCGACAAAATCGTTCCTGAATCCCAGCTCGATGATCTAACAAAAAAAACTTAAACTTACCGATGAAGCCAAGTTGAAGGGCCGCAATAGGTAAAGAATTAAACCAAGAACAAAACCCTAAATTTAACGTGCTCTTTGAAATAAAAAAAAACATAAAAATCCCCAAAAACCCAAAACCCTAACAAGTTCACATGATACATACACGCATATACAAAGAGATGTAAAGAGGGAGTTGAAGGGTATAGAGTTGCCTGTAAGATTTGGCAAAGAGCGAAGCAGATATTGAAATGGCGAAGGCGAGGGAACTTGGAGTTGAATTCTGCGAAGATCTCTCCCAATGGGCGTTGCTCCGATTTCAACAGGGACAAAACCCGCTCAGTTTCCTCTTTATCCATCATCTTCACCTTCTGCTACTTTAGCTTCACTAAAGATTCTGATTTCAGTTTGTTTAACACCACCGCAAGCACCTACTTCAAATCAATCAGGGGTGACAGACGGTTCGGGTCCGCTCATTTTGAGTTTGGACTTTGGATCGTACCAATTGCCATTCGGGTCATTTTAGGATGGGTTCACTAGCTAGGAAGGGACAATAACCGATTCAATCTAATCAAAACCAAAACCAACCAGGTTTTCGTAGGTGTGAACATAGAATTCAGTTGATCCGTAAACCTGATCCAAATCGATACAATGAGTTGGGTTGGGTTGGGTTGGGTCTTTTTAGAAGTTGGGTTGGGTTGGGTTGGGTTGAAATTTTTTTGAACTCGATGGGTTGGGTTGGGTCATGGGTTCAAAATTTTCAAACCGACCTAAATCTGTAACCCGGTAAAATATATAATTATATTATATATATTATATATTTATTAAATATAAAATTGTGTTTAAATAATTATAGTATAATGAAGGAGTAAAATTATATGTAGCACAGTCCAAATCCAAACAGTCAAACAGGGCATAGCTTGTTGTAATTAGATAATAGAATGATGGGTATTTTGGGAAAAAGAAATTACAATTCACTAAACCTAGCCTCTCTGATTGAGAATTTCAGTCACCTCATTATCTCTTTCTTCGTTTCTTTGTGGGGCTATCGTTTTCTCTTAAAAGAAATCTAGGTGGCGAATGTTAAGTTTGGTGAAAGAAAGCCAGAAAGGTATGCAATACTATGCAATCTTTCTTTTCCTTAGAAAGTGCTGGTCTGGTTTTCCACTTTTCCTATTCCTTTTACACTTTTCCCTTTTGAAAACAAACAGTACCAAGTTTGGAACCAATGTTTTAATTGCCCAGAATGTTGAATTCTTTACTTGTTTCTGAGCTCTTGCTTTACTTGTATTGTAAATTGATTGGTTTGAATATATGTAAACCACAAATTAGATTGAATTGTTTGTATTTTGTTTCTAAAAAATATTTATATTATGGGTTTTCATATATTATCCAGTTTGTATCATGATGAAAGGTTGAATTCTTTTTTGCTTTCCCAGTTGTGGTAGAAGAGAAAATTAAAATTTATTTCAAATCTCAAGTTTTAAAATGAGAAATAAACTTTATCAGAGAAAGTAATAGCTGTAGGAGTAGCCTGTAGACTGTATAATTCTTTTGTTTGCCGTGTACGAAATGGTAAACTATTAATCAATAAAAACTAAATGGTAGACCTTTTTTTAATTAATTGTGATTTTATCATTTTCTTCACCCTGCCTTAGCAACCAGTGTGTTGGGCATATTTTCTTATACTGTTCTATGTTATGATATTTGTTATTTAATAAGATGTGTATAAATTTTTTCTTGGCTTCTAATGATAAACTTCACTATTATGGCAAATTGCTTCTCAACGAGACTTTCATAAAATCTGTTGAGTTGCTGCCGTCTATATCATTTTGCTGCATCTCACTTGTGTACTTTGTGTGAGGAGGACGCTAGACTGTGAACTTTTACCTTAAATCTTGCATGCTATTGTGTTTTTGTTGAAACAATTTGAAGTCTGCATAGGATGTATTTTAGGCTATATTGATGCATAGAAATAATATTTTCATGGTTTCTAACAAATCGCTTCTGAAAGACTCAAACATCGAGTCTTTGAGGTTTCACTGGCTGACCTCCAAGGTGATGAAGACCATACTTACAGAAAGATCAGATTGAGAGCTGAAGATGTTCAAAGGATAAATGTTTTGACAAATTTCTGGGTATGATAGATATGGAAAATTTCATTTGGTTCCCTTATGATTTTGCCTGAACTGTATTCTCAAGTGACAAACTTTTATCTTTTTGGTTTTTGAAATTGAAATCTAAAATTTCTTATTGATAATAAACTTGTTTATCATGTCTAAGTCTTATATCGATAATATGACGACTTTCTTGCATCTATTACAGAGTTTATATAAAGCTGATGCACACAACTTTTATTTGCAATATGTATGGATTTGGTTTTGGATTTAGTATAATATTTTTTTGTTATGTAATATGTATGATTTAATTTTTTAGTAGAAAAAATATATCAACCCGGTGACCCAAACCGATCCAAACCGATTAGAATGGGTTGGGTTGAGTTGAAGTTGGATGGGTTCATGGGTTGGGTTGGGTTGAGATTTCTCCAACCCAGTATGAATGGGTTGGGTTAAATTTTTAGACTAAACCGATCAAAACCGACCCATGCTCACCCTTAGGTTTTCGACATCCGAATCAAATCGAATATAAATATTATTAATTATATTTCATTTTATATACACATTTGATAAAAAAAAAATTAGCAATGATTTCATAACCTTAATTAATCAAAATATAAATAATTTAAAAATAATATCTATTAAATTTATCTATCTTTTTTTATTGAAAATATATTTATCCATTAATCTATGAGAGATGGTAATGACATTCTCTCTTTCCATCACGCCACAACCATTGCTTGCATTTTTCAACACATTTCATTTTAGTTAATACACACTATTTACAAGTTTGTTTATTAAGCAAAATTTATATGAAGTTTTTTATATTTTTTTGTGAAGTTTTTTTTTTTAAAAATAATGTTTTTGAAAATAAAATTTAAAATTGGATTTTATCATTTAATAAAATTCATGTAATAAATCAATTATACAAAATTTCAACAAAAAATTATCATTTTAGTATGTGATTTAATTCATATTTTATCAACGGTTAAAATTAGTCAAAAAAAAGTTATTTTTTGTAACTCTAAAATTCTTATGAATATATTTTAGAAGATTGATCGTGATCATTGATTTTATTATTTTAAATATGAAAATTAAAAAAGAAACTTCAGGAATTTCATGTAAATAATTTCATATAATTTTTTTTCTTGTTTATTTTTAAATAAAAAATTTCTTTTTATAACCAATAAAGTAGAGAAAAAAATAAGAAGGGAAGGAAGTAAAAAAAAAATGTACAACAAATAGGGAAGAGCAAATATCAAAATTTGGCTTACTTTGTCTATCATCTATATTCAATCATGATGGAGATAGATGAAGTTAGCCCCCCTTCGTTTCTCAAAGAAGCTGAAACTAGCAACTTCACTTGTGGCCTAGAAATACAATAAATTGTTAACTGATGGATGATTTTGTTAGCTATGAATCAATTGCTATTTGCTTCGCGTATTTTTATTTAAAATTGGTAAAGATCAAAGAAAATATATTGATCAGTTGGTTCTAATTACTCGTGATCTTAATTCATAAGTGATTGTGATTTATGCACCATGACTTGGCTTTTGTACAAGCTCAGATTGATGGACATCCGAATCGTTTTTTATTGTGGCCCAGAAATAAAAAAATTAGGCAAACCAATGTTTTTTTTAGAGTGCGTTTGGTATTGTGGTAGGTGACAAAATCTATTTTTTCAATTGTAAAACTTTAAACTTTGTGTTTTGTAAAATTTAATTATTAATTGTATTAACAAAAGTTGTGATATAAAATGTAGATTTCTCAAAGCACTCTTAGGGTGCTACAGAAAAATTGTGTTAACTCAATGAAATTTCTTTCTATATAAAAAAAGATTCTTTATTGCTACTATAGAAACACTATCATTATTATGTATATTTTAGATATTTTGCATAACTATAACTTTTTCACATTTAATTTAGATATGTAATTTACCAAATACTATATCATGATTGTCCCACAACACTTTTGAAAACGTTACAGCAATCTCAAACTCACCCTTACTTTTGATATATTCATGGTTCTTTTTCCCTATTAAAAAGAAATTGAACCCCTCTTTCAAATAGGTTTTCATTCTTTTTTTTTTGTTTTGACATTTTGTTCTTAATTACTAAGAGGAAAGCTTGAGCAAGCAATCGAGATAATCCTTAAATGAAGGTCGGGGATGCTAAGAGTCATAAGTTCCCCTGCAAAAGAACTCTACAGAGCAGGAGAATTGAGTTGCATCCCTGCTGGCTCGAGTGATTGGAGCGAACGTTGGAAATTAAGCGTAAGCCCAAACCTGAATGAGCCACAAGGGGCCATCCAAAGAAGAAGGGAATCCCCTCCTGTATATATTATACAAACATCTATACAAATTGGCTACCACAAATTGTGCAAGCCTACCGTCTTTCCATGAGCTAGTGTGTTTACAATTGCAAAAATTGCTTGGTGACCCGTTTAGTCGAAATACACATCAAGTATTTGCAAATAAGATATAAGTAAAAAGCTGTCAACTCTGCTTTAGAAATAAGATCACATGCACGACCTATATGGTCAGAAAGGAAAACACTAAAACTCGAAACGATTTTTCGCTCGGAAGACAAACTCTACCTTACCCATTGACATTTAAGGATGTACAACACAGAACCTGTTGGTGAGATGTTCAAAAGCACAAATACATCCTCGATTGTGATAGTAAGTTGCTTAGTTGGAAGGTGAAAAGTGTTTGATAATGGTGACCAAAAGAGCAATAGAGCACTAAGCAGATGATGGTTCAAAGACAAATTGTGTGTCGCGGATTGAACCACCTTGAACATACACATATCCCATAGTTCTTAAGCGCAATGAGCAATAAATCTTTCTACCCAAATAGGCCATCTATCGCCAACATGGTACCAGGAGGCGTTTGGAGTTTCAGCGCACTAGGAATTCCATAACAAATCCTAAGGCCCTTTTTTGAAATAGAAGGCAATTAACTGGGTGATGTGGATACATATACCCAAAGCTATTGTGATTCATCAGAAAAAGAAGCTCCAGCAATAGCAAAACCACAGAAGAAGGAAGACTCTCAATGGAAAAGGATTAACTATATCCTCATACAGCTGACCTAGGTCTCGAGAAGTATGAAAGAGGTCTTTTACGTGAGCAAGAAACCCAACATTAGACTCTTTCTCATGAACTTAAGCAGCTGCAACCCCTTTTCCCTTACCAAGTGAAGGTACAACGACATGGTGAAGAGACTGTTCAGGGGAGGCATCACCATAAATGTTCTTTCCTTTGACAGCCATTGAAAGATTGAAGTAATTTTAAGCAGAAGATTGAAGACACTGAAAGAATTTGGGAACGTTAGAGATTGGAAAGAGAATGTTTGAAGAAAATCATAAAAAAGAATAAGATATTTATTGGGTACGAAAGTACAATCGATTCAAATCTCTAAATGGTAAAAGATCTAGTGTAATCATGCTTATTGGTTCGCATCTTCGAACCAATCATGTTGGGGGGCAATTGTTTATACCAAAAATAATAAAATGTTGTGGCGTGTCTTGATTGAACCACGTGTGAAGGTCTTAGTAAGCAAGAAAGAAGGCAACTAAAAAAGAGAGAGAGGCGTGATGGAGCATTAATTGAGATAAGACAATTAACCGTTAAAAAAGCCCACGGAACAAGGACTTTTAAAATGAGAAGTTCAATGGGCGACATCGAGACAAACATGATAATTAGAGGGCTCAAGGCTAGTGAGCACAAAGGAATTGTTAATACCTCAACCTCAAGCATGATAGGTGAGTCATAACTACCAATCCGACTATTAAAGGATTGAGTACAATCCAAGAGTCGTGCATTTAACTGATTAAAGTAAAAGTGACTACGATTAAATATGACACACGTAGTAGAGTTAAAATTTTGACACGTGGCATGTTCTTCTCATTTAATTGAGAATACGTGAGGAAGTGGAAACGTGAGACTCTTGAGAATTATCAACACAATTGTCTAAGTCTGAAGCAGTATAAATAGAAACTGAATCAGTCATATGAAAAGCACAAACAATCATCCAACAATTATTATTTTTCTGTATTTATTTTCCTACCTTAACCAGTTAAATGCATGACTCTTGGATTGTCCCCAATCCTTTAATAATGACTACGATTAAATATGACACACGTAGTAGAGTTAAAATTTTGACACGTGGTATGTTCTTCGCATTTAATTAAGAATACGTGAGGAAGTGGAAACGTGGGACTCTTGAAAATTATCAACTCAATTGTCTAAGCCTGAAGCAATATAAATCGAAACTGAATCAGTCATATAAAAAACGCAAACAATCATCCAACAATTATTATTTTTCTACATTTATTTTCCTTTACTTTCTAGTTCCAAGAGGAGTAGTTGTAACCGTAATCTCCTTTCCCCATCAATTTTTCAGTTTGTTTAGAAATTGATCCAAGCCAAAGCAACATTGAAGGCTTGACATACAATATAACAAGCTCAAAGAATTTGTACTTGATATTTTGAGGTTTTTACTGTATAAACCATTTATATCAGAGTTGATTTAAATATCAATACATTAAAATTATTATTATTACATAACTGTTATTTATTTTGCTCTTAGATTACATTCATTTACTTGAATTTATATCGATATATCTTAAACTACTTTTAATTGAGATAATATCAACCCATTTAAAAAAATATTGTTTTAATCAAATACACCTCAACATGAAATTATACAGGAGGAGAATTCAATCTGTCTCCTCTTGGGCGCTGAGAAACGTCCTTTCCACTGCAGTAAACACGTGGACAAATCTAGCTAGGTTTTCAAAGCATAGAAGACAAGCGTTTGGCAACGAAATCCTTGACTTGCATGATTAACTGCGAGGATTCGGGCAACTCGGGGAATATGTAAAAAGCATGGATCATGTTTGGATACTCGATCAAAGTTGCCTCTTTCCCTGAATTCTTCAACCATTCACAGTACCTTTTCTGCCAATCCTTTAGCGGGTCAAACCCACCCACAAACACAACCGTTTCAGGGAATTCCAGATCCGAAATATCAACCGCATTAGGCCCACTCACATTCGCGGCCTCATGGTCCCGGTTTGACCTGTCCGGCAAGAACATGCTCCAACACCAATCCGTTCGGGGCACCGACACTATTAATGATCCGACCATCCGTTTCTCGGACTCGGTCCTCTCTTCTCCTCCAAAGAACGGCTGTATGGAAACCAACCCGATAGCTTTCAATATCCGAAATCCAGCCCGGCAAGCCCGAACGGCCACGTGGTGGGCCAAGTTGGCACCTGCACTATCTCCAGCTAGAAAACATCTGGAGAGATCGGCATTTGGTGGTAACACCTTGTCCCCGTTTTCATCGAGGAACTTGAGGACGTCGAATCCGTCGTCGTATTGGGAAGGGTAACGGTGTTCTGGAGCGAGACGGTAGTTAACGGAAACGACGAATGAGGGGAGTTTTCTCGCGAATCTGCGGCAAGCGGCGTCGTAGGAGGAGGAGGAGGCGCTGAGGAAGTTGAAGCCGCCGCCATGGAAGAAGACGACAACGGGGAGACCGGAAGCAATGGGGACAGGAGAGAAGAGACGGAACCAGAGGTTACGGGTGGGGTCCACTGTTGTATCGGTAGAGGAGACGGAGTTGACAGGGTTAGGGTTGGGAGAGGTTTGGAAGTCAAGGAAGCGGAGGAGGCGCCTGTTGACGGTGCCGTCACGACGTCGGGCGGCGTCCGTCACGGTGGTGAGGACTGATATTGAGAGCCTCGTTTTCCATGGGAGTGATGGGCTTGCTGTTGGTGGTTGTGTCTGGTGAGAATTTGTTGTCATTTTTAATCTCTTTGTTCGCTGAGAGAAATGATAGGGTACACTTATAAGGGTGTAGAAATGAGTGGTGATAGGTGACCGAGTCGGGTCCCAGAGCGTAGAAAACGTTGGCCTAAAAAGGAGAAATTGATGAAGATGGTACAATGCTTGGTGTAGGTTAGTTGGTCAAAATTAAAGACCCTACGCATTATGCAGCGAAATTTTAAGTCTGAAATCCGCAGATTTTTTTTATACATATAATATATTTTTCAGTCTCTTTTTTTGGTCTCATCGAGTATGGCCACAGTGAGCAGCATAACAATGAATTTAAAAAAGAAGAAGATTAAAACGCACTTTAATTAATCAACATTTTTTCGCTCTTTGCCCAGCATCATGCTATGATATATAAGCACAAAATCCATTTCACTTTTAATGAGAAAATATATATATATATATATTTTTTTTCATACTATTTAATAGACTTTTGGGGTAAATAAAAACTTGTCCTACATCGGCCACTGTCATATCCTTCAACCCAGAGCATATATACATAACTTGGCCTCTCAGTTAAATTGGAGGCATGCAACCAATTGTTTGATAAGATACAAAAAGTTAGCAGTGGTTTATCTTTTATAGGTGATGGATATCAATAAGGGAGAGAAACAATTTCGTTTTCTGCCCATTTCACAGCTGGCTTACCACAATTGGTTTAATATCTTTTATTCTTTGTTGGGGTTTTAGGGTTATAATCTTCTTCTTTTTTAAATATTTGTTTCTGTAAAATCTCTCTTAAACCCCTGAAACTCTCTTTTTAGTTTATATTAGCGTCAAAAAAGCTTGCTTAAATCTTATGTTGAACAGATTTAAGCAAGCTTTAAGTTTACTTACATCTGGTACCAAATAATGCCATTGGATTGGATGTTTGTGTAAAGTACTTAAGTGCAGGTGGTATTATTCAAAGAAGTTCGTGAAGGGTCGATTAATGGCACTACAACAGATTAGGCAAATGCCGACGTTTTTTTTTTTTACATATTTCGGTGCTTCGAAGCGCCACAATATACATTATCAGCGCTTATTGCAAGCGCCGGTATGTGTAGTGTCAAAAAGTAAATACCGGCGCTTAAATAAAACGCCGCAATATGCATATTTTTTCGGTGCTTTGAAGCGCCGGTAATTAGCGGCACTTCAAAGTGCCGCTAATTAGTGGCGCTTCAAAGCGTCGAAAAAATGCTTGACATGTTGCAACCCTTTAAAGCGCCGCTAAAAGTAAGATTTTAATTGTTTTTTTACATTATATATCAATACTATTAACCATTCAATAAATAAAATATACCATAAAATACAAAAAAAAAATCAAATGTTCTTTGATATATAAAATGCATCAAACATCCATAAAAATTGGACCAGTCAACAAAAATCATCTTATTTACACACAAAAAAACAATCATAATTTCACCTATAAAATTCATACAAAAACAAAGTAATTGAAATGTAGTGTGAAAAATTATTTTAGCATCACAAAATCAATCATGAGGTCCTCTATTAACCAAATGCTGTAGTAATGACTTTAGCTCATCCATTTGAGATTACATATTATTTATTTGATCATCGTGCTACGCCGTTATTTGCTGAATTTGTTGCGCAAGATGTTGATTGTTTTCTTCTATTTGTGCTCTCAGACCATTTATCTCTTCAGTATAATCCTCATGGTATCCCAAATCATTCTTCATCTGAGCTGAAAGTCCATAAACAGCAGAGGGTGTAACTCCAAATCCTTGACCTCGGACACGACCAAAACTCTCTTCACCCATAAGCTTGGTGAAGACTTTATTTTGTATTGCTAAATTATTGCTAGCATCAGATGATCCTGAAGCAGCAACAAGTTCAGCAACACGAGCTTCAGCTGTCACCTACAATTACGAAACAATAAAGATTAAACTCCTCCAAATATTGAGTAGCTCATTGCAATGAAATTTACATAAAACAAAAGTTGATTATCATATTTTTTATAGAAAAAGGGGCATAATTTCCCTTATTTTTCCATAAAACCTCCTGTAAAAGAAAAACAAGTATATAATCCAATCAATAATACAAAATAATTTTCAACCACAGGCTTATCAAATTGAGACTGAAGCAATAACATGGCTGCCACTAAATAAAAAGGTCCTACTGAAAAACCTCCTTAAGGCTTCAGTTTTATACATGAAGTCCACTAATACATAAACGAGGAAGAACGAGAAAAACAATATAATTATCAAACATCATAGTACATGTTCTCCCGTATAATTTAGAAAAAAACAGAAGTTTCAAAGTGCCAGAAATTAATCAAGCAGATCAAAAACACATTTGTTAAGCAATCAGATTAACATTTGACTGCACAAACCAACAAGTTTGCAACCACTGTCCCTCAATGACCTGTCTCAGTCCAACTAGGATTTCTTGCCAATGCAAACAACATTCATTATTCAAGGAAAATGCAAATGGACAAGTTGGCTGCAAAAAGATTTTGACAGATGATTGTATAAAACTCTCATTACTCAAAATATGCAGCATGGCTATAAGCCCCACAGTTCCTCTTCTTGTACATTTGCTAATCATCTAACCAAATTTAAAATCTAGAATCATATAGCGATAATGATAAGCAGCACCACAAGTGTTACGTCACTAGTAAATTAAAAGAATTACCATGCTTCTCCGAAAATTTTGAAAAGGGACTACTCATCACAATAGATTGAATGCTTTCTTGGTTCAACGCACTTCAAAAGCATTCAGGTTGAGTTTTATACCCAAGGCTTCTAAAACTTATTTGCTTAACACTTATTTTTGTCACCTAGTATACCAGATCATCTTTTTTTTTTTTTATTTACTCTCCCTTGCTTAAAAAAAATCTATTCTCCTCTGTCCCACAGTAGCTCTGGCCTTCTCCTCTTTCTCCATGCACACAACTTTTTTTTTCTTCTTCTTCCTACTACAACAACAACCCTCCTCCCATTACCAGCACAAGATTTCTTTCTAGTTTTTGATCTACCTTCTCTCTCCTACAAACACCATAGATTTTGGCCACCTATGACATTTCCCGGCAACCCATGCTATGGATAGGATACAGTAAGTCTTATCCTCCTTCCTCTTCCCTTAATTCTTCCATTTTTTTCACCATCAAAGGACTTCCCCTCTCCTGCTATATTTACTCAGCCTCTCTTTTTCGCAGGAGGTGGGTGCCAATAGAGGAGCGCAAGAAGGGCCAAAAGGAAAAAGAGGAAAATTAAGAGGGAGAAGAAGAGAAAAAATTAGCAGAGAGGAAGGCCAAGGCTGCTGTGCAGGGGAGAGAAGAGAATAGATTTTTTTTTTAAGCAAGGGAGAGTAAATAAAAAAAGGAAAAATGAGTTGGAAATGCACATATTAAGGGAAAAAATGAGAACCTCATAAGAACCTTATGGTGTTATAAACATTCAGCATTTCACAAAGATTAATTTATTTAAAAAAATATAGACTTTGGCTTAAATTCAAACAATTAGATATTTTCAACAACAACAATTGGTACAATGCTCTATGTCCAAATCTAGGGAAATCCACATAGAAACTTAGTTTTTAATTCATCCACATATTTTGCACCTAGCAATTGAAAAAAAAAAATCTAGCAAAAGCAACTTCAACACTACTACGTCAAAGTACTCAACAAACTAGATACAAGCAGCAATGCAACACTTGTAGGCAGCTAAAAATGCAATATCATTTTCAGTACACAATATCAGTAGCCATATCATCAGAGAAGTCCATGGCATAAACAAAAGGTAACGCATTCAGCTCCATCAGGCTGTAATGCAAAATCCACAGAACATCAGATAAATGGCACTTAAACTGCAGACATCATGTTTATTGATCTACATTCAACAGAACAATAATTCACACTAAAAATGGCAGCAAGAAAGACAGCAGCGAACCCCAACCTGTTCTGATCTGATCAGAATATACATAGAATTCCATGAATTTTTGGAATAATATATACAGGCTCCTCACAGGATGTTACACGCGCCGTACACAGAAGATAGTTTGCTCACTAGACACCAAGATATAATTTTTTTCTTGGATAAACAAAATCCTTAACTTCATTTTTGAAACACCATTAAATCCTTCTCTTATTCCTCTCTTTTAGCTCTCTCATTCTTCTTTTTTTTTCTTTTTGATATTTTAAAAATCTCTCATTCTCTCAGACAAGCTAATTTTCTTTGGATTGGTTTTCATATATCACTTCTGCAAGCAGAAGCTTATATATTGAAAATACTGAGCAATGAAATATTATAAAAGAAAAAGGGAACACAATACACAATCAACAGTTAAATAGAGTTAGGAGTTTGATTCCTGATTTCTTAAATTATTAGTAGAAATTTCTCTTCATGTGGCTAATGAAATGTTAAATGGCACAACCAGTGTAGGAATTTCATTAGCTTGAATGACCTCATGATTCTCATCAAATAAGCCTATCTGCACAAACCCAAGAGAAGGAAAAATAACAAATAAAAAAGAGAAGTCTTTACCATCATATCAAATGAGTCATGAATGTTGTATGAAAAAATCCTAGACAATGTTATTCATCTCATTCCATAAGCACTTATGACAGGTTACAAAGAGAATCCTTATCTTTATTTTTGAAACACCATCAAATGATAAAACAATTATGTCTTACCATGAATTGTCGTGATGCATCATCAATAAAAGTCTCATCCTTGCGTTTATGAGTTTCAACAAAAAACTCGACGCGCCCGGGCTCATTCCCATGTGTCATCTCCTACCATGTATGAAAATAGTTCAAATTGTGACTTAATACACTACATCTCAAATGAAAGATTGAATGAATGAAGCAAAATTAACTCGCATATTCATCCCATCTTCTAGCAAAACTCTTTGAACCAGATGTGTGAGGACATTGTTGTCTTTCACGTGCAGCTGTCACTATAGTAGAATATTTTTACAACAATAATAAACTAATTGAATAATCAGTCATTATTATAAAAATAGTTCCAATGAGAATCCAAATGAACATAATTATCTTAAAACAACCTCACTTTTCTCAGAGAACCAGTAGTTCACCAGTTGCTTCCACTGGTCTTGATCTACTCCTTTGGGGACATCATTGCTCAAAACTTTTTGTTTTGTTTTGTTCCTCACGTGGTCCTTTTTAAGCACATATCGGTAGTCCCTCCATTTTTTCCCTATCATCCTCAACAAAATTTTGTCTATCGCCTCAATCATAAGGTATTGGAACTTCCTCTACCGCAAAGAAAGGAAATCGATGTCAAATAAACATTATTTGTGTTAGGGATTATGCATGTACAACACCACGAAATTCAATAAAACAAATATTTTTTTGGAGGAAATCAAATGGTTATTAAGTTGTTACTTACCCGAATAAATATAACAAGGTCCTTCTTGTAGCTAGAAGGGATCTTCTTCCAATCTGTGTAATTAAACGGACAAAGGTTCCCTCTCTTTGCAAACTTGCCCAACCAGCTACTAAACATTTTCCCATCTTTCTTAATAGGTTGATGACGTGCATTGAAGTGGACCACAATCTTTTCCCCACGTTCAAGGGACCACACTTGTGAGGGTTTTAAGACACGTGTTTGCTTCCTCACCCTCCCTTCAGGATTTATACATTGAAAACATAAATTTTATAGTTAGTATAACAATGTGGTATCAAACTAATTGTAGAGAGAATGTATTATAATACAAAAATTACCAATTATCTCGTATTGTTCAATATCATTGTGATCACTTCCCATTGTTAATGGATTGGTATCAGAATCATTTTGCGATTCATGATCATCATCAAGGTGATACTCATTCCCATGGTGAATATCTTCTTGATGGTGCGAAGACTCAATTGCATACTGGGTTGTCATGTTATCTCTAACCGAGGTAGGGATATTTTTTGACCTATACATCTTGCAATCTGTATATATAAAAACATTAAAATGATTATATCACACACTATCAAGAACGCATTAAAAGTTAACAAGAATTAGAAGAACCATGCCTGAAATATAGGAATGGTCAAGGGGTCGTAGCAAATGCAGCAATCAATAACTTCAGAGAACCTGAGAACAAATGAACAAATAAGTACCTCAAATAGGATTTAAAGAACAAACAATGATCAATGATACAACTAAAACAGAAATTTACAACAATCTAAAGTAGCGTTCCACAAGCTGTACGCAAAAAGTTCAGGACTATTGTTATGTGTGATACAAAGCAACAGTAACCCGATATATTACAATAAAACCTTACAAAACTCATTGACACACATGTCCATCACATAAATACACATCCAAATATAATTGCACGGAAATGCACATAAAACTAGTTGGTATCTTCGTCAATTTCCATCCTAGCCCAAGTTGAGATACAATCTAATTGATCGTCTACCACTACATTAGAAGGCATGCACTGATTGTAAGTGTCATCAATCTCTTCTTGTGTTTTTCCCCCCATTTCATATAGGTCCCTTGGCTTTGTGATCACAACATGATACCACTATTTTCTTGTTGGTTCTTGCACATAAAACACTTGTTTCACTTGAGATGAAAGTACGAACAGGTCATCCTTCAATAACTGACCAATGTGTATTAACCTATTCAGGTTCACGAGAATGCACCAACTTGCATCTTTCTTTAAACCCCTGGGTGAATTAATATCCACCCAATCACAACGGAACAACACAATCTTAAACGTCCCATAGTAATCCAACTCGATGATATCGTTGAGCACACCATAATACATTTTATCATCTGCTTCAACCATAACTCCCGAATTTTGAGATCGTCTACACCTCTCACGTTCCTTTGTGTGGAATTTAAAGCTGTTGATGTTGAATCCATTAAATCTCCTAACAACATTATTCGGACCTCGAGCAAAGGCAATTAGTTCATCTGAATAATTGTTATCCACCATCCATGGCACCTAAACATTTCCCAATAATTAATATGAGATAACAACATTCAATGTTTAATTGAAAACACTGATAACTTTCGAAGACTCTTGTTATTATGCCTAATCTGTCTCATAAGCCATGAGGAAAATTTCTCAACCAACCACTTTTGTTTGAGACTTTGTATTGGTCGATTGGAACGATTGGTTAGCCTTTGAGCAGCCAAAAATTCGCTGCAATAATTGATGTTTTTATGTAACTGTTAGCCATCACAGTGATAACAACAGATAATAAAAACTCAATCTAAACACATGATTACTAATTAAGTTCCTTTATTGGTACTTACCTACGAAGGTCAGAAAATTTATCATTATGGAGCAACACATAACGATGTGCTTGAGCCAATGACATGTCATCGAGCTCAACACTCACAATCTTTCCCATTATCTGTCCACCAGAGGAAAAGATGTATTCATCCGGAAAATTTACAGTATCATTGTTCCTTTAGGGGTGGTTGAATTTTGTCTCCACACCATTGAAGTATTGGGAGCAATATGTTAGACACTCTTTCCCATTGTACCCTTCAGTAATTAACCCCTCGGGTCGACTTTTATTACGTACGTAAGATTTCAAGCGCACTAAATACCTTGCAAAGCGAAAAAAATGAAAGATAAATTATGTAGCCAATATATAACAAAAAAAACAAAGTGCACAAAATAGCTTTGAACATCTAACCTTTCAACAGGATACATCCATATGTAGTGTACGAGACCCCCAAGTTTAGCCTCAGAGGCTAAATGAATGATAAGATGAACCATAATGGTAAAGAAACCCGGGGGGAATATTTTCTCCAAATGGCAGAGTGTCAAAGCAACACGCGACTCCAAAAAGTCAAACTCATGGGGATCAAGGGCTTTAGAGTATAAAGCTTTGAAAAATGATGATAACTCAGACACAACTGCTAAAACATGTCTAAGCAAAGATGCTCTTAAGGCAATCGGAAAGATTTCTTGCATCAATATGTGACCGTCATGACTCTTTAGGTTTAACAGCTTACGATCCTTTAGGTTGACACATCTCGAGATGTTTGATGCATACCCATAAGGAATTTTAAGATTTGCCAAAACTGTCAAGAAATTCTGCTTCTCCTTCGTGGACATAGTGTAGCATGTTGGAGGTGAGTGATCTTTTCCATTAGGAAAAACAACTAAATAGAGGTCATTCCTAATATCAATTTCCTTGAGATCGCGGCGTGCCTTCTTATTATCTTTAGTCTTACCATCTATATTCAATATTGTTCCAATCAAATTATCACATACAATCTTCTCTATATGCATCACATCTAAATTATGACGCAATAGATTGTCTTTCCAATATGGTAACTAAAAAAAAATGCTTCATTTTTTCCACAACGTATCTGCAACTCCCCCATCCATTAGAATATCCTCATTATCAACATTTTCAAGGAAATCGTCCACACCCTAAAATAGGTTATCAACTTCATCCACTAGCAGTTGCCCCGTAGAGGTACCAATATCCTCTCTTGCCCTCTTCCTAGAAAGCTTCGAGGTTTTACCATAGCTATAGTTTTAACCCTCTAGTTGTCTTAAAATATAGTGCCCAGACGGTGGAACATGAGCATATCCCAACTCTATGGTGCCATCAAACTGATCCTTTTGAAAACGAAACTCATGGTTTTCTGCTAACCATCGACAATGACCCATATAGCAAAACTTTCCCCCGTGCTTTAACCATACAGAATGTGTAGATTCCCCAAAACATGGACAAGCAACCTGCCCCTTGGTGCTCCAACCAGATAAGTTTGCATATGTTGGAAAATCATTAATGGTCCAAAGAAGAGAAGCGCGAAGCTTAAAGCTTTGATTGGTGGACGAATCAACACCATCCCATAATTGTTTCAACTCTTCAATTAGAGGCTGCAAAAAAGATATCAATATCATTACCGGGGATTTTCTCACCAGGAATAGCCATTGAAAGGAGGAAGGATGTTTGCTTCATGCAAAGCCACAGTGGTAAGTTGTATGGGACCAAAAGAACAGACCATGTGCTATAAGTTGAACTCATTGTTCGAAAGGGATTGAACTCATCACTAGCTAGGCCAAGCTTAACACTCCGAGGATCAGCTGCAAAATCAGGATACAATCTATCCAATTCATTCCAGGCTAATCCATCCGCAAGGTGTCTTAAAATCTCATCCTTTGTCTGATCTTTATCATGCCATCTCATCAACGAAGCCGTTTTAGATGACATATATATCCTCTTCAGTCTCGGTATTAATGAAAAATAACGTAATACCTTAGCTGGCTTTTTCTTTTTCGATCGACCGTCCAGCTCATTCAATGGATCCTCATCATCAGCTGTGTTTTTGACCCACCGTGCCACTCCACACGCATTACAAAATTCATCATTCACATGCTCACCCCAATACAATGTACAGTCATTAGGACAAACATGAATCTTCTCATACCCAAGACCCAACCCTTTGATAATCTTCATGGCTTCATAATGATTTGATGGCAATGGAGAACACATCGAAAATGCCATGTTGATAAACTCAAGCAACATAGTCAGAGATTTACCAGACCACCCATTCAAATATTTGAGGTGTAGTAGATATAACATGAAACTTAACTTTGTGAAATTATGACAACCCAGATAAAGTTCAGTATCGTAATCTTTCATTAAATTGCGATACTGAGTCGTCTCATCAATAGCAGAACGAACTGGATGTTCGACGTGTGAAGGATCACCACAATTATTGAACTCAAACCCACCATGAGCCTGTTGCTCTTCACCATGCTCATTCGAATATCCCACTTCGATTCCTAAACTTAACAGTTCATTGTTTGGGTTTTCACAAGTAACCTCAAAGGCACCTCGGAGCAAACCCAACACGTCATCTCGTCCCATGAAGCCACCTGGAACACTAGTGGGTTGTGAACTAGTGTTAGTGTGGTCTATACGAGAGACTTTCTCCCCATGAAAAACCCACTCGGTGTAGCCTGGACTAAACCCATTATACAATAGATGCTCCTGAACAATTTATGGTTCGAATGAATTACAATTACCACATCTTCTACATGGACAAACAATACTACCACGACCACAAGCTTTCTGAGACGCAAATCTAATGAAGTTTGCAACACCATCCATATAGGCTTTACTCGACCTCGGTTTATCTATCCAACTTTTATCCATTTTTAGATGACGCCAATAGTTTTCCCTAAAACAATGTTAAGAAAGTCATAATTGTAATATTTTTGGTAAAAGAAGGCATAATCACAAACTTTGATTTGATTGGTAAGTGGATGAACTGAAATTGATAACAACAAATTGAGTTAAAACTATATTTAATATTATATACAAAGTATCCCAATAACAAATTCTTTTAAAAAAAATAAACAATATTTATTTTCCATAACATTACAGTATACACACAAAGAAAACAACTCTTCCCTTCAGTATTACAATACTGAAAAATGAAAATAAATTCCCTCAAGGCCATAACGGCATTCTTTTCAACATTTAACTTTTCTACCTCCCATATTAGCAACTTAAGTGAATTAAAACAATTTACATTAATAGAAAAGCAAACCTCTGGGCAATCCAAACATATATCTTTTTCATATAATTTTAAATTTAAAAAAATGATACATGTGCTGGTGCTGCTTGTTGCTGCAGCGATTCCAAATCTACAGAAAGGCAACCAATTTAGAGTTCTTCAATGTTTGGAAATGTAGCAGCAGCACCAGCACAAACACCAGTCATCGATAATGGCATATGCTTCAACAAAGGAAAATCAGTTTGCTGAGCCCAACTTAAAGATCACCCAAAAATTATATAAACATAATACAACATGTGATTCATAACAAAAACCATGCTACATTCAAAAGGCATAGTTTTCTTTTAAAATTCCAGTTCTTTCCATATCAAATAATCAGTTTAGATTGCTAAATTGTATTTTTGTTGGTGGATTTTATGGCTTGTTAAAGACAAAATACACAATAAATCCAACAATATGAATTGAACCAAAGAGTTAAATTGAATTGTGAGGCTATTGAAGGGATAAATTGAATGATATCATCTAGAAAGCTTAAACCGATAAAGAATTATACGATTATTCATGGAAGAAGTAATTCATTTCATATTATCATGCTTCCTTGCTATATTGAATAGATAAAAAGGAACAAAAACATATGACTCTCTAATTCCAATTCAACCACAAACATGGTGTCCCTGTGATGAAGTGAAATATACAATTTTTATCATTCTAATATTGAATTAAAAATAATTATTAAATAAGCTCACTTGCTTCATTTTTGTCAAAAAGGAAATCACACAAAGAGAGCATAATAAACTAAAAATGCTAGTAAGGAAATAAATCAAGTTCATACAAAACTGAAGGATTTTACAAATCAAATTACTAGAATCAGACACCCATTTGATTCATAAAGAAAAATACATAGAAAGCATTACAGCAGCACCAAAATACCCATTTGGGTGTAAACAGAAATTGCGTACAGTCAGATTTTTTAAGAAATGATGAGAATGGCTCAGTTGAGTGAGTGATTGAGAAGAGCTCGCACCTCATTTGACTTGTAAAAGATTAACCGAAACTCTTTTTCTCTTTTTTTTTTCTCTTCTAATGATGATGATGATAATAATCGTCTCTCTAATTTTCTCTCATTTTTTTTAGTCTATTTTCAATCATAGATAAATGCAACAGAAATGAATGTTATTACTTTTCATTATGTTGAGAGATGTTCAAACAAGAAAAGTTACATGAAGAGTAATTTTGAATAACAAGAGCCCGAGCTCTCCTTGATGATGATTGAGAAAGAGAGGCCGTAATGAGTTTCGTGGATGACTTAACCCTGACGTGGTTAAGCCAGAGGGTCGGGACGGAAGGGTTGAAGACGGCGGCGTGATAACGGCAAGGGTTCGTGGGTTCTTCACGAAAAGGGAGCAGAGAAATTTTTTAGGGGAATGAGCAGTAGATAAGGGAGCAGAGAAAAATTTTGGAGGATACCGGCAAGGGTTCGTGGGTTCTTCACGAAAAGGGAGTAGAAAATTTTTTTAGGGGAATGAGCAGTAGATGACGGAGCAGAGAAAAATTTTGGGGGAAATCGCAAGGGTTCGTGGGTTCTTCACGAAAAGGGAGCAGAGAAATTTTTTAGGGGAATAAGCGGTAGATGACGGAGCAGAGAAAATTTTTGGGGGAAATCGTGGCAAGCAACAGATAAGTTGAATTTTTAGCATGTACCGATGCTATGCTTATCTTCATTTTCAGGCACTTTAAAGCGCCGGAATATGAAATGCATATTCCGGCGCTTTAAACTGCCGGTATATGCTCGAAACCCATAGTATATTCCGGCGCTTTGAAGCACCGTAATATACTCAAATTCATATACTAGCACTTTAAAGTACCGGAATATGAAATGGGTTTTGTGCACATACCGGCGCTTTAAAGTGCCGAAATATGCTCAAAACCCATTTCACATATACCGGCGCTTTTAAACGCCGGTATATTTCGGCGCTTAGAAGCGCCGCTATATATATTAATATTCACATATAATGGCGCTTTAAAGCGTCGTTATATGTTTTTTGAATATTGCGGCGCTTCACGGAAGCGCCACAAATAAAGCGCCGGCGGGTATTATATTGTGGCGTTTTGATTAAGCGCTGGAAATGAAGCGCCGGAAATAAATAATTTAAAAATAATATCTATTAAATTTATCTATCTTTTTTTATTGAAATATATCTATCCATTAATCTATGAGGGATGGTAATGACATTCTCTCTTTCCATCGCGCCACAACCATTGCTTGCATTTTTCAACACATTTCATTTTAGTTAATACACATTATTTACAAGTTTGTTTATTAAGCAAAATTTATATGAAGTTTTTTATATTTTTTTGTGAAGTTTTTTTTAAAAATTATGTTTTTGAAAATAAAATTTAAAATTGGATTTTATCATTTAATAAAATTCATGTAGTAAATCAACTATACAAAATTTCAACAAAAAGTTATCATTTTAGTATGTAATTTAATTCATATTTTATCAACGATTAAAATTAATCAAAAAAAAGTTATTTTTTGTAACTCTAAAATTCTTATGAATATATTTTAGAAGATTGATCGTGATCATTGATTTTATTATTTTAAATATAAAAATTAAAAAAGAAACTTCATGAATTTCATGTAAATAATTTCATATAATTTTTTTTCTTTTTTATTTTTAAATAAAAAAATTCTTTTTATAACCAATAAAGTAGAGAAAAAAATAAGTAGGGAAGGAAGTAAAAAAAAAAAACGTACAACAAATAGGGAATAGCAAATATCAAAATTTGACTTACTTTGTCTATCATCTATATTCAATCATGATGGAGATAGATGAAGTTAGCCCCCCTTCGTTTCTCAAAGAAGCTGAAACTAGCAACTTCACTTGTGGCCTAGAAATACAAGAAATTGTTAACTGATGGATGATTATGTTAGCTATGAATCGATTGCTATTTGCTTCGCGTATTTTTATTTAAAATTGGTAAAGATCAAAGAAAATATATTGATCAGTTGGTTCTAATTACTCATGATCTTAATTCATAAGTGATTGTAATTTATGCACCATGACTTGGCTTTTGTACAAGATTAGATTGATGGATATCCGAATTGTATTTTATTGTGTCCCATAAATAAAAAAAATTAGGCAAACCAATGTTTTTTTTAGAGTACGTACGTTTGGTATTGTGGTAGGTGACAAAATCTATTTTTTCAATTGTAAAAATTTAAACTTTGCGTTTTGTAAAATTTAATTATTAATTATGTTAACAAAAGTTGTGATATAAAATGTAGATTTCTCAAAGCACTAACTCAATGAAATTTCTTTCTATATAAAAAAAGATTTTTTATTGCTACTACAGAAACACTATCATTATTATGTATATCTTAGATATTTTGCATAACTCTAACTTTTTCACATTTAATTTAGATATGTAATTTACCAAACACTATATCATGATTGTCCCACAACACTTTTGAAAACGTTACAGCAATCTCAAACTCACCCTTACTTTTGATATATTCATGGTTCTTTTTCCCTATTAAAAAGAAATTGAACCCCTCTTTCACATAGCTTTCCATTCTTTTTTTTTTATTTTGACATTTTGTTCTTAATTACTAAGAGGAAAGCTTGAGCAAGCCATCGAGATAATCCTTGAATGAAGGTCGGGGATGCTAAGAGTCATATGTTCCCCTGCAAAAGAACTCTACATAGCAGGAGAATTGAGTTGCATCCCTGCTGGCTCGAGTGATTGGAGCGAACGTTGGAAAATAAGCGTAAGCCCAAACTTGAATGAGCCACAAGGGGCCATCCAAAGAAGAAGGGAATCCCCTCCTGTATATATCATACAAACATCTATACAAATTGGCTACCACAAACTGTGCAAGCCTACTGTCTTTCCATGAGCTAGTGCGTTTACAATTGCCAAAAATTGCTTGGTGACCCGTTTGGTCGAAATGCACATCAAGTATTTGCAAACAAGATATAAGTAAAAAGTAGTCAACTCTGCTTTAGAAATAAGATCACATGCACGACCTATATGGTCAGAAAGGAAAACATTAAAACTCAAAACGATTTTTCGCTAGGAAGACAAACTCTACCTTACCCATTGACATTTAAGGATGTACAACACAGAACCTGTTGGTGAGATGTTCAAAAGCACAAATACATCCTCGATTGTGATAGTAAGTTGCCCAGTTGGAAGGTGAAAAGTGTTCGATAATGGTGACCAAAAGAGCAATAGAGCACTAAGGAAAGGATGGTTCAAAGACAAATTGTGTGTCGATGATTGAACCACCTTGAACATACACATATCCCATAGCTCTTAAGCGCAATGAGCAATAAATCTTTCTACCCAAATAGGCCATCTATCACCAACATGGTACCAGGAGGCGTTTGGAGTTTTAGCGCACTAGGAATTCCATGACAAATCTTAGGGCAATTTTCTGAAATAGGAGGCAATTAACTGGGTGATGTGGATACACATACCCAAAGCTATTGTGATTCATCAGAAAAAGAAGGTCCAGCAATAGCAAAACCCACAGAAGAAGGAAGTCTCTCAATGGAAAAGGATTAACTACATCCTCATACAGCTGACCTAGGCCTCGAGAAGTATGAAAGAGGTCTCTTACGTGAGCAAGAAACCCAACATTAGACTCTTTCTCAGGAACTTAAGCAGCTGCAACCACTTTTCCCTTACCAAGTGAAGGTACAACGACATGGTGAGGGGACTGTTCAGGGGAGGCATCACCATGAATGTTCTTTCATTTGACAGCCATTGAAAGATTGAAGTAATTTTAAGCAGAAGATTGAAGACACTGAAAGAATTTGGGAACGTTAGGGATTGGAAAGAGAATGTTTGAAGAAAATCATAAAAAGGAATAAGGTATTTATTGGGTACGAAAGTACAATCGATTCAAATCTCTAAATGGTAAAAGATCTAGTGTAATCATGCTTATTGGTTCGCATCTTCGAACCAATCATGTTGGGGGGCAATTGTTTATACCAAAAATAATAAAATGTTGTGGCGTGTCTTGATTGAGCCACGTGTGAAGGTCTTAGTAAGTAAGAAAGAAGGCAACTAGAAAAGAGAGAGGCGTGATGGAGCATTAATTGAGATAAGACAATTAACCGTTAAAAAAGCCTACGGAACAAGGACTTTTAAAATGAGAAGTTCAATGGGCGACATCGGGACAAATGTGATAATTAGAGGGCTCAAGGCTAGTGAGCACAAAGGAATTGTTAATACCTCGACCTCAAGCATGATAGGTGAGTCATAACTACCAATCCAACTATTAAAGGATTGGGGATAATCCAAGAGTCGTGCATTTAACTGGTTAAAGTAAAAGTGACTACGATTAAATATGACACACGTAGTAGAGTTAAAATTTTGACATGTGGCATGTTCTTCTCATTTAATTGAGAATACGTGAGGAAATGGAAACGTGGGACTCTTGAGAATTATCAACACAATTGTCTAAGCCTGAAACGGTATAAATAGAAACTGAATCAGTCATATGAAAAGCACAAACAATCATCCAACAATTATTATTTTTCTGTATTTATTTTCCTACCTTAACCAGTTAAATGCACGACTCTTGGATTGTCCCCAATCCTTTCATAGTGACTACGATTAAATATGACACACGTAGTAGAGTTAAAATTTTGACACGTGGTATGTTCTTCGCATTTAATTAAGAATACGTGAGGAAGTGGAAACGTGGGACTCTTGAAAATTATCAACTCAATTGTCTAAACCTGAAGCAATATAAATCGAAACTGAATCAATCATATGAAAAACACAAACAATCATCCAACAATTATTATTTTTCTGCATTTATTTTCCTTTACTTTCTAGTTCCAAGAGGAGTAGTTGTAACCGTAATCTCCTTTCTTCATCCATTTTTCAGTTTGTCTAGAAGTTGATCCAAGCCAAGGCAACATTGAAGGCTTGACATACAATATAACAAATTCGAAGAGTTTGTACTTGATATTTTGAGGTTTTTACCGTGTAAACCATTTATATCAGAGTTGATTTAAATATCAATACATTAAGATTATTGTTATTACGTAACTGTTATTTATTTTACTCTTAGATTACATTCATTTACTTGAATTTATATCGATATATCTTAAACTACTTTTAATTGAGACAATATCAACCCATTTAAAAAAATATTGTTTTAATCAAATACACTTCAACATGAAATTATACAGGAGGAGAATTCAATCTGTCTCATCTTGGGCGCTGAGAAACGTGCTTTCCACTGCAGTAAACACGTGGACAAATCTAGCTAGGTTTTCAAAGCATAGAAGACAAGCGTTTGCAAACGAAATCCTTGACTTGCATGATTAACTGCGAGGATTCGGGCAACTCGGGGGATATGTAAAAAGCATGGATCATGTTTGGATACTCGATCAAAGCTGCCTCTTTCTCTGAATTCTTCAACCATTCACAGTACCTTTTCTGCCAATCCTTTAGCGGGTCAAACCCACCCACAAACACTACCGTTTCAGGGAATTCCAGATCCGAAATATCAACCGCATTAGGCCCACTCACATTCGCGGCCTCGTGGTCCCGGTTTGACCCGTCCGGCAAGAACATGCTCCAACACCAATCCGTTCGGGGCACCGACACTATTAATGATCCGACCATCCGTTTCTCGGACTCGGTCCTCTCTTCTCCTCCAAAGAACGGCTGTATGGAAACCAACCCGATAGCTTTCAATATCCGAAATCCAGCCCGGCAAGCCCGAACGGCCACGTGGTGGGCCAAGTTGGCACCTGCACTATCTCCAGCTAGAAAACATCTGGAGAGATCGGCATTTGGTGGTAACACCTTGTCCCCGTTTTCATAGAGGAACTTGAGGACGTCGAATCCGTCGTCGTATTGGGAAGGGTAACGGTGTTCTGGAGCAAGACGGTAGTTAACGGAAACGACGAATGAGGGGAGTTTTCTCGCGAATCTGCGGCAAGCGGCGTCGTAGGAGGAGGAGGAGGAGGAGGCGCTGAGGAAGTTGAAGCCGCCGCCATGGAAGAAGACGACAACGGGGAGACCGGAAGCAATGGGGACAGGAGAGAAGAGACGGAACCAGAGGTTACGGGTGGGGTCCACTGTTGTATCGGTAGAGGAGACGGAGTTGACAGGGTTAGGGTTGGGAGAGGTTTGGAAGTCAAGGAAGCGGAGGAGGCGCCTGTTGACGGTGCCGTCACGACGTCGGGCGGCGTCCGTCACGGCGGTGAGGACTGATATTGAGAGCCTCGTTTTCCATGGGAGTGATGGGCTTGCTGTTGGTGGTTGTGTCTGGTGAGAATTTGTTGTCATTTTTAATTTCAGTCGGGGCCCAGAGCGTAGAAAACGTTGGCCTAAAAAGGAGAAATTGATGAAGATGGTACACTGCTTGGTGTAGGTTAGTTGGTCAAAATTAAAGACCCTACGCATTATGCAGCGAAATTTATAGTCTGAAATCCGCAGATTTTTTTTATACATATAATATATTTTTCAGTCTCTTTTTTTGGTCTCATCGAGTATGGCCACAGTGAGCAGCATAACAATGAATTTAAAAAAGAAGAAGATTAAAAGGCCCTTTAATTAATCAACATTTTTTCGCTTTTTGCCCAGCATCATGCTATGATATATAAGCACAAAATCCATTTCACTTTTAATGAGAAAATATATATATATATATATATATATTTTTTTTCATACTATTTAATAGACTTTTGGGCTAAATAAAAACTTGTCCTACATCGGCCACTATCATATCCTTCAACCCAGAGCATATATACATAACTTGGCCTCTCAGTTAAATTGGAGGCGTGCAATCAATTGTTTGATAAGATACAAAAAGTTAGCAGTGGTTTATCTTTTATAGGTGATGGATATCAATAAGAGAGAGAAACAATTTCGTTTTCTGCCCATTTCACAGCTGGCTTACCACAATTGGTTTAATATCTTTTATTCTTTGTTGGGGTTTTAGGGTTATAATCTTCTTCTTTTTTAAATAATTGTTTCTG
This sequence comes from Bretschneidera sinensis, assembly GCA_023935145.1. Taxonomy (NCBI): domain Eukaryota; kingdom Viridiplantae; phylum Streptophyta; class Magnoliopsida; order Brassicales; family Akaniaceae; genus Bretschneidera; species Bretschneidera sinensis. Next base: position 89,505,569 of record CM043705.1, on the reverse strand, counting down.
GAAAATCTCTCTTAAACCCCTGAAACTCTCTTTTTAGTTTATATTACCGTCAAAAAAGCTTGCTTAAATATTAGTTTGAACAGATTTAAGCAAGCTTTAAGTTTACTTAAATCTGGTACCAAATAACGTCATTGGATTGGATGTTTGTGTTAAGTACTTAAGTGCAGGTGGTATTATTCAAAGAAGTTCGTGTAGTGTCGATTAATGGATAAAGAGGAGCGTGTATCTGAGTGGAAAAATACAGAGTTGCTCTCTCCTTGTGTTTCTTTTTGGTTCTTTCTTGTTACGTGTCATTTTTACTTTGTTTTGCTAATTCTTTTCAACGATCATATGGTATCTTACATCTATTTGTTTATTTTGTACTTTTAACATCAACATTTTGATGATAAACGTATCAGCCGATGCAAATTATTTCACCAGTAATGTGGAAAACAAGCTGAAGGTAATACTTCTAATAAATTTTTATATTCTCTTGTTTAGTTCCCTTTGATTGACTATATGCTTGGGGATTGATTTGTTATATTAATCTTGATACTAATACACAAATAATTAATTATATAGTCAAGATCTTTTCGTACTAAACTTGTCAAGAATTCATATATATATATATATTTTGAGAAGATGAGTTAGAAACAAACCAAAATCCATTACAAGCAAGCCTCCTTGGGTTGATCTTCTAAGACTACAGGGAGAACTACCTTTGGTATGGGAACCAATCAACTGAATGTTAGAGGAGAGGGAGAAGAACTGTCTGTTTCAATAAAATTTAACACATACAAAACACCCTCCCCTGATGTCTATTTATTTCTCTGTGTCTTAGGGACCATAACCCTAACAATTACCTCACACATGTGCATTGGGTTTTTGGCCCATTAACAAAGACCCATACCACATCGGGCTTCTACACATAAGGTAACTCATACTAAAGAACCTTGATACTTTGGAGACTCATAAAAATTATATCACTTAATTGGGTCATTTGTTAGATAACAGGTTTACATGTACAATGTTATAACATATATGAATCCAAAATTCCAACAATCTCCCACTTGGATTACATATATTATCCTTTATATTGTACATGAAGATAACTTTAATTGAGCTCATTTGTGCTATCTAAACCAAAATATCCAACAACAATCTGGTCCATTAACCATATCAATGTAGGATCAAAGCGGTCTTTATCACATTTATCGTAACAAGACCCATCAATGGTCACAACACTAACACAATTAACGACATAGATCTAGTATGGATGTGTAGCATGAAAATTACATGAAACATGATCTTAAACATGTCAATTTCCAACTGGTCTTCCATATGACTCAAAAGAATCATATGAAATACTTTCAACGTTAAATGCAAAACTGCAATGAAAGTCATCATAAAGTAATCAAAAATACATAATCCAAAGTCTGTACAGAACAACATAACCATGTCAATTAAGCAAAAGTAAAAGGCCAAATACAAACTCCCACTATACGGGTATATGGTCCAAAAGAACAACACCCATGTGAGCAACATGCTTATGAAACACTATAGGTGGCAAACCCTTAGTAAGCGGATCCGCAATCATAGAGTTTGTACTGATATGCTCAATTGACACTTGAAAATTCTGGACTCTCTCTTTGATAACCAGAAACTTGATGTCAATATGCTTTGACCTCGACAAGCTTCTGTTGTTCTTGGAATACAACTCAGCAGCCTTATTATCACAATAAATCGTTAATGGTCTATCAATACCATCAACCGTGCGCAGCCCAGTGATAAAATTTCACAGCCATATTCCTTGATTTGATGCCTCATGGCAAGCGATGAACTCTGCCTCCATGGTGGAAGTAGCTATGAGTGACTGTTTCACACTCTTCCATGATATAACTCATCCAGCTAACATAAAGACATAGCCAGAAGTGGATCTCCTGCTATCGAGACACCCGGCAAAATCGGAGTCTGAATACCCAACGATCTTTAAAAGATCCAATCTCTAATATATGAGCATATAATCCTTCATTCTCTGTAGATATCTCATAACTTGTTTAACTGCTTTCCAATGATCCATGTATGGGTTACTCAAATATATGCCTAGCATTCCAACAATGCATGCAATGTCCAGTCGCGTACACACTTGTGCATACATGAGACTTCCAACAGCCGAAGCATAGGGATATTTCTCCATTCCTTCTTCTCAAGTTCATTTTCCAGATATTGGAGCAAACTGAACTTATCACCCTTTGCCACGAGTGTGTTTCCTGGTGCACAACCACTCATGCTAAATCTACTTAGCACTTTATCAATATAGGCCTTCTGTGACAGTCCAAGTATATCTCTAGAACGATCTCTATGGATCTATATACCTAAAACAAAGGGCGCATCACCAAGATCTTTCATTTCAAATTTATTTGATAGAAATCTCTTGGTTTCATGCAATAGGCCTATATCGCTGCTTACCAGTAGAACGTCGTCTACATATAGCACCAGGATAATAAATTTGCTCCCACTGAACTTGAGATATATGCACTGATCAATGGTGTTTTCTTTAAATCCAAAAGATGTAATCAACTGATCAAATTTCCAATACCATTGCTGGGATGCCTGTTTTAAGCAATAAATGGACTTCTTAAGCTTGCATACAAGATACTTTGAATCTTTGGACTTATTGTTCTCCGGTTGCACCATGTATATTGTTTCTTCAATGTTTCCATTGAGAAACGCTGTTTTAACGTCCATTTGATGTAGCTCTAAATCATAGTGAGCTACAAGTGCCATAATGATTCTAAAGGAATCTTTCGTCGAAACCGGTGAAAAAGTCTCTTTATAATCAATACCTTCCTTTTGAGTGAAACCTTTGGCCACTAGGCGAGCCTTATACCTTTCAATGTTGCCTTTTGAATCCCATTTGGTTTTAAATATCCGTTTGCAACCAATCGGTTTCGCACCTTTGGGCAACTCTACTAAGTCCCAAACACCGTTGTCATCCATTAATTTCATCTCATCCTTCATGGCTTTAATCCACTTTTCAGAATTAAGACATTGTTTGACTTGACTAAAAGAAGTCGGATCATCTTTCAGACCCATATCAAACTCATGTTCCTGGAGATACACGACATAATCAGTCGAAATCGCGTTTCTCCTTTCTCTAGTGGATCTCCTTAATGGCACTTCCACTTGAGGTTGTTGAGATACCTCTTGATGAACCTCAGGTGGTTCCTGATTTTGAGCGGGTGGCAATTCAGGTTCGTCATCAATGCGTTGGATCTCTGGATTTGCATTTTGAATAACATCAGGTATGGATACCTAAACGTTTTCGTTTGCAATAACAGGAATGTATACACATTCCTCTTCAAAATTGACTTGCCTGAGTTGGTCTCTCCCACTTAACTCAACATCCTCAATGAACTTGGCATTGCCTGTTTCGAAAAAGGATCTATTAGAGGAATCATAAAATTTGAAACCCCTTGATCTTTCAGAGTATCCAACAAAATAACAGCTAACGGTCCTTGAGTCTAGCTTCTTTTCATTTGGCTTATAAGGCCAAGCCTCAGCTGGACATCCCCAAACATGCAAATGTCTAATGCTACGCTTTTTGCCTGTCCATAACTCGTATGGGGTTTTAGCTACTGCTTTACTTGAAACTCTGTTTAGGATGTAAACTGCAGTCTTGATGGCTTCACCCTAAAGTGATTCTGACAAAGAAGAATGACTAATCATACTTCTTACCATATCCTTTAAGGTTCGGTTTCGTCTCTCAGCTATACCATACCATTTTGACTAGGAGTCCCTGGCATGGTGTATTGAGGAACAATCCCACATTCCATCAAAAATTTGGCGAAGGGTCCGGGATGTTGTTTACCTGATCCATCATATCTACCGTAGTATTCACTCCCACAGTCAGATTTGACAGCCTTAATTTTTTTACCTAATTGATTTTCAACTTCAGCTTTGAAATTCTTGAACACGTCTATAGATTGAGACTTTTCATGAATTAAATAAAGATAGCCATACTTGGAGTAGTCATCTATGAAAGTGATAAAATATTGTTGTCCATTCCAAAAAGCTATAGGGAATGGACCATAAATATCCGTATGTATTAATTCTAAGACACTATTACTCCTATTAGCACCTTTATTTTTAACATTTGTTTGTTTTCCCTTAATGCACTCAATGCAGACTTCAAAATCTGACAAATCTAAGGGATCAAGAATTCCTTCTGACACAAGTCTTTGACTAATTTGTTTAGAAATATGTTCTAAACACTTGTGCCATAACATTAATGAATTATCATTTGTTAATCTACGCTTAATACCAACATTACTGGTATGCAAGGATTCGTTTTCTTTGGAGGCAATCATATCCAGTTTATATAAATTATCAATTAAAGAACCGGTACCAGACAAATTTGAATTCTGAAAAAGACTAAACTTTCTATTTCCAAATAAATAAGAAAAACCTGATTTGTCCAAACATGAAATAGAAACCAAATTCCATCTAAAAGATAGTATATAAAAAGTCTCATCCAAATCCAAATTACAACCAGATTCCAATTGTAATCTAAATAAACAAACTGCCTCCACAGGAACTCTTTCGCCATTTCCTACATAGATAAATCTTTCAGTATCAGTTGGCATTCGACTCCTTATGCACCCCTGCATAGAAACACTTATGTGAGTAGTTGCACCTGTATTTATCCACCAAGTGTTCTTAGGTACTAAGGCCAAATTAACTTCTGAACAAACAAAGTTTAGAAGTTTACCCTTCTTCCCACGCCAGGTCACATACTAGGCGTATTTTGTGCAGTCTTTCTTCACATGACCAGCTTTGTGACAAAAGAAACAAGTTATACCTTTATCTTGTTTCTGTTATCCCTTGTGGTGTGAATTTCCAGACCCTGCAGTTTCCTTTCCTTTAATGTTCCTCTTTCTTTTCTTACTGGAACTGAGGTCCTGATAAGTTGATGCTAAATGAGCACTTTCAATATTTTCATGATTAAGTCTCTCTTCCTCTTGGACATATTGAGCAATCAACTCATTCAAAGTCCATTTCTTCTTTTAAGTATTGTAACTAATTTTGAAAATACTGAATTATATAGGAAGAGAGATCAAGACTAAGTGCACCAGAATGTCTTCTGGCAATTCCAGTTTGAATGCCTTCAGTCTTGTCACAAGGTTTGACATCTCCATGATGTACTCTCTTATATTCCCCTTCCCCTTGTACTGTATTGAGACAAGCTTAGTCAAGATGGTGCTTGTCTCGATCTTTTCGTTTGCTGTGAATCAGTCTGCTATTTGAGAGAGGAATTTCTTAGCATCATTTTCATCAGGAATTGAACCCCTGATGGTATCCGGAATCGAGTACTTCATAATCATTAGGCTCATGCGGTTTGTTCGCTCATACTTTTCATATACAACCTTTTGCTCAGCGATACTATCGCTGGTCAAAGGTGCGGGGCGATCGACCATCAATGCATAGTCTAATTCCATGCATTCGAGCACGATCATAACATGATCTTGCCACTTCTTGAAATTCATGTCGTTAAGCACTGGAATGCTGTTGATGTTAGCAGAAATCGATGTTGCTATAACACAAGAACAAAAGCTCACAATTAGTAACAACTCATGTATATATGAATCAAAACAAAACTATATACATATACACATGCATGTGGGCCCATAACAAGATACCTAGCACAACATTAATACTTAGTCTTTGGACAGCAATATCAACTTGTAAGTGGTATCTCAAATATAGTTCATGAATATTGACAACCCAACCTGCCAAATAATGCACATTTCTTTGGACCGACACATTATTCGCATGACAACCTTTATTTGTCACATATTCACAACTATTTTAATTTATTAACAATGCAAAAATAACCTTCTTTTGGGCCGATTATTTTCACATATTAATAGCATGTTTATATGTCTTAAAATAAATAAATTTACATATTAGAGATTGTTTTGGCAACATAATACTTCAATTCATTCATAAAAAACATTAAACATAAAATTCAGAACAAAATCCTTAATTTTTTTTTTGTCCTTTACCTTGACCGGCGCCACGGTGCCAGCCCTTGGCGTCGCTGCGCCAGTAATCTACCCAAAGGGATAGATCACTGGTGCTGCAGCGCCAGTTCTCTGGATTTTGGAACTAACTGTAGTGGTCCTCTTCAATGAATACCAAAATAATATGCTTGCAATTGGCAAGCTATCATGACAATAAAAAAAAAAAAATTCCACAATGTCCACTTTACTATATAGTCTCAGCATATCTAGAATATCATGGCAAGTTGTCATGACAATAAAAAATGATTTCCACAATTGCAATCTTTATAGAAAAATTGCATACAATATAAAATGATTTCCACCGGTTATGAACCAGCGCCAAAGGGCTTAATGCATAATTTACGGAACTAGCCAAAAAAGAAAGATCAAAGCCAGCGTCGCAGTGCTGGTTTGATAAACTACAATTTGCAGTTACAAAAACAGTCACTAAAAATCACCAAAATTTAATATTGTCATACCCAAAAAAAAAAAATCATATTCAGAGATGTAATTCACAGAGTAATTATACAATCTCATCAACAAACATGGATTTATAGCAATTTTTTTTTTCAAAACAAATTTCTGCCCTAAATATACTTTATGAGAAAAAATTCAAGAAACTCAATTTTCATATGAATCTCAACAATTTAACATGAAAGGCTCTGATACCACTTGTTATATTAATCTTGATACTAATACACAAATATCAATGATACAGCCAAGATCTTTTCTTATTAAACTTGTCAAGTATGTATATATATATTGAGAAGATGAGTTAGAAACAAACCGGAATCCATTGCAAGCAAGCCTCCTTGGGTCGATCTTCTAAGACTACAGGGAGAACCACCTTTGGTATGAGAACCAATCAACTGAATGTTAGAGGGGAGGGAGAAGAACTGTCTGTTTCAATAAAATTTAATATACACAAAACACCCTCCCTGATGTCTATTTATTTCTCTGTGCCTTAGGGACCATAACCCTAACAGTTAACTTACACATGTGCATTGGGTCATTGGCCCATTAACAAAGACCCATACCACATCCAGTTTCTATACATAAGGTGGCCCATACTAAAGAACCTTGATATTTTGGAGACTTATAAAAATTACATCACTTAATTGGGTCATTTATTAGATAACGGGTTTACATGTACAATGTTATAATATATCTGAATCCAAAATTTCTACATGATTAATATGTACATGTATAAAGTGTGATATGCAGTCATATGTAATCTATAAAACGTTTTAATATATGAGTAAAAATTTGAAAGGAATACCATTGAACTTAGAAGATGTTCTTGACTCATCTCTTGAGTTTCTGTTCCTTTTCTCTCTGATAACACAAAGATTCGTTGTTAATTCATTCACTTAAAATTGACAAGTCCTGAGTGGGTTGGGGGTGCAGCCAACCCAACTAGATGGAGATTAATCCTTAGTTGAGTTGAGTCAAATACCGCTACTGACAACTTTCATCAAAATAGATAATACAACATTACATGAAAACAAGATGGTGTTAAATATCTGACGTGATATATTTGAATTTATCTGCTAATGATTGAATTCAATAAATGCTTAGGTAGGTGTCAAGCCCAATCTGTCAATAGCATAATGAAGTTTTCATCAAAATAGACAGTACGTCAGTACAGCATTACATGAAACCAAGATGGTATATTTTTTTTCTTTTTGATAAGTAAAATCAAGATAGTGTTAATTATCTAATGTGATAAATTTGGAATTATCTGCTATTGACTGAATTCAAATATGAATAGGTGTAAGTTTCAAACCTCAGTCGATTTGTAACATACAGAAAATATTGTAAGGTATGGTTCAGCAAGTGCTTGTCTGCTTGATAAAAGAGCTGATAAAAACAGTCAGAGCTTTGCCAAGTTCTTGACTTGAATCATTTTGTAAATTTATGAAGTGAAGTTGTCAGGTGGAGAATAGGTTCATCATTGCTCTCACAGCCATTCAGCATGCAGAGATGTACATGTTTGATGAATGATGAGCCTTCCGGTTATCTTGATGTGAAACAGAGGCTGAATGCTGCCCAAGTCTTGCTGACGTTTGGTCAATCCATCGGACGTGGGTCTTTCGATGCACGAGGCTTTGGTCCCTCTTTATATTTATTCGCTTGCAAACAGGAGTATCTAAAAAAATAAATTTCCTACCACACCTTTGTCCATTTCTGTATTCTCTACTCATTGGTTCTTCCATTATTGGTGGCCAGGTTTAGGTGTGTTTGTTGATTGTGGTTTTTATGGTTTGTGTTCTTCAATTTTATTATGTAAAGGCGGCAATGGTAGAAGGGATTCCTTAATAAAGCCCAAACTTCTCACATTTAGCGAGTGGGTGAGTTGAAAGTACCTCTAACGAGTCTACTCTTTATGTTAAATTCTCAATTGTTGATTAATATGTTGATTTGTTGATTCCTTTTTTTTTTTCTTTTTGGCTGTGATTGGAATTATCATTTGGGTTTTCTTGGCTTTATTTTTTGGCTTTTCATTTAACGTCATGAGAGTACCATCAAATCCCCGAAAAAACTGAAGATTCAAGAAAAACTCATAAATTTAAACATGTTGAAGAGGTATAAAAGAACAAAATTTTAATGACTATTGAACATGGTGGATTTCCTGCTATTTCTCTTCCTTGCTGTATCAGTCCAACATTTACAGATCGGAATGAGCTCGATTTTTTATTGGTAGGTTATTGTGGAAAATATTTCTTTTTCCAATTTCATTTCAAACTACGATGTTTTAGGGTTCCAATTCTAACTTCTTAAGTTATTCAAAATCATGAAATTCACTCTCTTTGTTATCTATGCTATTTCTAACATTTGAAGGAATCAAATATGACAAAACAAAAATCATAGGCTTTATGTATCATCATTAGATGGCAAAGAGATCGCTTTAAACTTTGATTTAGAGCATAAATCTGAACATGATAGTTCAAAAATTTATTTTATATGCCTTCAATTTTGTTTTTCATCTTCTGGTTTGGGGTTAGCGGTCATTTAATTTGTTTTGATCTTACTATTTTCGACAAGAACACTAGAAGAGTGAATGAAATTAGCTTATTTTAGTGGAGAGCAGTTTGTTTCTCGAAGACAACAAACATATGGGATTACAATTTCTCTTCTGTTGCCTGCTTTGAAGTTACAGGTTTGAATGTGAGGCTTTAGTTTATTATTTAATGTGGATATTCACAGTGATAACAGAATTTATGTGTTTGCTACCGTTGAAGTTTGCTTTGTGAGCCATGTTTGTTTATATACCATCAAATTTTTGGAATTTATGCTTCTCTTATTTGAACCTTTCATTTCAGGTAGAGGGAAAAATAAGTCTTTGGTGGCAAGTTTGTTTTGTCAGCTCATTTTGCCCAGCTACTTGATGGAAAGGTTAGGTCAATTTGGGTTAATTACCAAAACATTATTTATCTCTATCTTGTTATATGATTTTTTATGAGTAAAAAGTAAATTAAGAAAACACCAAGGGGTGCAATCCATTTTTAAAATAACTATCTACAAGATAGCAAATTTATGAAATCAAAGAACTCTTCCTCGTGTTAGTGTTCTCATGTTTATTCTTTTAAATAACAAATTTCTCTAACCAAATTAAATGGGTCGATGATATATCTAGAGTTGAAGTAAGCCACCATGTCCATTTGCAAATAGGAAGTTTCCATGTCTGCTTGAGTATTTGGGTTGTGATTACTATCTTATTAGGCTTGCTGTTATTGCAGTTTGGAATCCACAATCGCTTTGAAATTGTGGCGAAAATTTCTTCGAACGTCTTTCAATTTATTTAAGACATGAGCAAAACTCAGTGTGTCAAAGAATATGGTTTATTGGTTCCATTTACTATAGCCATGTTTCTAACCAGCCAACTACCCTTTTACCTTGGCACCTTTTATTGTGTTACATTAATCGAAATTGTCAATATTTGGTTTATTTCTTATATTTATTATTGTATTTGGCATAGTCCTATGGTTTAAAGGAAAAAGTATTTGAAAGTTCAGTTATGAAATGGATAGTGTGTTGTAAGATTATAAAATCAAAAGAAAAAGGAACAACCAAAGTAGATACCTTTCCAACCTAGCAACCCTTCTGTAAGATTCCTCTTTTCATTTTTTTCCCTTCAATTCACTACATTGACTTACAAAGAACTTATACATTGAATTCTTATTTGTGTATTTCAGCAATACTAAATTATCATGTTTCTCTCTATCATAGAATATGTTCATTTATTTAAACTTATTGTATATGTACTGTTTAACTTTATTTTTTTTTATAAGTTATACTGTTTAACTTTATTGATATTAGAGGAAATTGTTTACAAGTCATGTGATTCCGAAAGGAATCAATTACTTTTAAGGTAAGAATTGAATTCCCTAGCTGCTTCTTGTGTCCATATTTTATAAGTGACTTGGTCTTTGCACCCCATAAAGTTTGGAGGCTGAGACTCCAGAAGAAATTGGTAATGGAATTCAGACACACCCATTATAGAAACCCTACCATGATATAACTTGTTTTTGCAAGGCTGGTTTGTTTCTATATGATTTGCAATCAGTAGTAAACTCATAGCTTATTTGATGTTAAGCTAATTAAGGAGTTATATGTTTTGACTTGGCTACTTTATGTTGGTAAATTGGAGCCTGATATAGTGGAAGTTTCTGGTGGGATCATACCTCAATTTAGTGTTTCTTATAAGTGCCAAAAGCTTTGTCCACCAAGTTCTCTACATACAGTCAGGGATAGGCTGCTTCAAAAGATTCGCGATAAATGTAGAGATCAGAAGTTTGTTTCAAATGTATTAAGACCCTTTCATAGCAATTAATGGATCGTGAACTTTTAAATCTTTCTGGTGGAGAGCAAAGAGTTTCCTTATGCCTGTCTTGGACAGGTGTGCTTCATTGTATGTTTTTTTGGTTCCCTGAAACTTCTCTTTCCACTTGCTAGCTTTCATAAGGTTTACATGGTTGTATAAATGTTTCTGACTTATTTCCCTCCTGCTAATCTTGCCTTGCCTAGAATGTAAATGGGAAGAATTATAAAATTGCTGTAACTAGGATTTTTAAATTGAAATCTTGTCCCCATTTTTGTCCCCATTTTGTTCCATCTTTGCTAGATCTATTAGCCTACCCCCCACCCTAGAGATAGGTTCAAACCTATGACCTGCGTAAATAAGTGGCAATGTGCCATCCAGCCCAAAGGCCATTGACACTGCCCTTTAGTCCTTGCTAGAAAGTCACTGCCTTCTGCATAATTGAACCATCTTTGGCAGCCTATTCCTGTTAGGGTTAAACTACCCTATCCCTACGGATCTTGAGATGCGAATATAGAGAAAAAAATAGAAATAAATCAAAGACAAACACACAGCACACAGATTTACGTGGTTCACCCAAACTCGGGTTACGTCCACGGAGTTGCAGCGATTTCACTATGTCTTGAAGAACAATACAAGGAGGTCTCACCCCTAGACACCTCTCACAGTATTCACAAAAAAAAAAAGGCGGCTCACTCGCTTACACAAAAGAATAAGATGAAACCCTTATATTTTCGGGTTAAAATAAAATAGATGCCAAACAGTGCTGAAAACACTAGATTGGACAAAAAAAGCCCACCAGGCTCCACACATAGCTTAATAATCTCCCACTTGGAGACTGGTCCAATCACCCACACCAAGCATCACATGCCTTCAAACAAAGCAACTATCGCCGCAACTCATTCAACTGTCCTCAAGCTTGAAGACCAACTGAAGCTGAACACAGCTTCAATTTCTCAATAGTGACACCCTTAGTCAACATATCTGTTGGATTCTTAGTTCCACGGATCTTCTCCAGTACCAACTGTTCACTGTCGAGAAGAGAGAGAATAAAGTGATATCTCAACTGTATATGCTTCGTCCTGGAATGAAACACCAGATTTTTAGCAAGAAAAATAGCACTCTGACTATCACTGTGTAGAGTACCCCTCTCATTCTTCTTACCCAGCTCATCCAAGAGACCCTGTAACCAAACCATTTCCTTCCCAGCTTCAGTTATGGCTATATACTCAGCTTCTGTAGTAGAGAGAGCAACGATCTTCTGCAACTTAGAAGCCCAACTTACAGCTGTACTACCCAGAGTATACACAATCCCTGTAGTACTTTTCCTGCTATCAACATCACTAGCTAAATCCGCATCCATAAAACCCTGTAGTTTTAAATCTGCCCTTGTGAAGCACATAGATGTATCTGAAGTGCCTTTCAAATAGCTCAGGATCCATTTAACTGCCTCCCAATGTTGTTTTCCCGGATTACTCATGTACCTACTCACTACTCCCACTACATGTGCAATGTCTGGTCTTGTGCAGACCATGGCGTACATAAGACTTCCAATAGCTGAGGCATAGGGAACCCTACTCATGTAGTCTTGCTCCTGTTCTGTCTTTGGTGACTGATCCTTAGATAGTCTAAAATGACAACCCAAAGGTGTGCTCACTGGTTTAGCACTATCCATACTAAATCGACTAAGAACCTTCTTCATATACTCTGTCTGTGAAAGTTTCAAAGTTCCACTTACTCTGTCTCTAAGGATTCTCATACCAAGGATTTGTTTTGCAGCACCCAAATCCTTCATTGCAAATTGTTTTGACAACTGCCTCTTGAGATTATTAATCTTCTCAATGTTAGACCCTGCAACGAGCATATCATCCACATACAACAGTAATAGGATATAAGAGTTATCAAAACTCTTAACATAGCAACAATGGTCTGCCTGGCACCTTGTGAACCCAGTGCTACACATGAAGCTGTCAAACTTCTTGTACCATTGTCTTGGAGCTTGTTTCAACCCATACAAACTCTTTCTCAGTTTGCAAACCAGATTTTTCTTTCCCCGCACTGAAAATCCTTGTGGCTAATGCATATAAATATCCTCCTCCAAATCACCATGAAAGAATGTTGTCTTCACATTTAACTGCTCAAGATATAGGTTCTCTGCAGCCATAATTCCCAGTATTAGCCTGATTGTTGTTAACTTCACAACTGGAGAGAAAAAATTTGTATAATCAATACCCTCTTTCTGTTGAAACCCTTTCACAACCAATCTGGCCTTGTAGCGCTTGCTACCATCATGCTCTTCTTTTACTCTATACACCCATTTGTTATGTAAAGCTTTCTTCCCTTCTGGCAATTCAGTTAGTTCCCATGTCTGATTCGTCATCAGTGAGTCCATCTCATCCTTCATGGCCAACTCCCACTTGCTAGAATTTTTAATCTGCAAAGCTTCATCATAACATTCTGGCTCACCACTGTCAGTCAATAAAATATAGAACAAAGATGGTGAGAACCGCTGTGGAGGTCTAATGTTCCTAGAAGACCTTCAGACAACACTTATGGGCGCACACTATTCTACTTGTGGGTCTGTATTCTCATCATTTTCCGGACTCCTACTCTGCACTGTGCTCTCAGAAAATTCATACAAGTCAACAAACTCAGACTTCTTTGGTTCTGGCCCTGTAACAATAGATTCTACACTTGACCTGTCTTTATACATAACCTGTTCATTGAAAATCACATTTCTACTCCTGATGATATTTCGATTTTGATTATCCCAAAACCGATAACCAAAGGCTTCATCACCATAGCTAATAAAGAAACATTTTCTGGACTTAGCATATAGTTTACTGCGAGCATCAGAGTCAATATGAATATAAGATAAATAGCCAAAAACTTTTAAATAAGAAAGGTTTACCTCCTTTCCACTCCATACCTCTTCAGGTATCCTGCAATCCAAAGGAACTGACGGTCCTCGATTTATCAAGTGAGCTGCTGTGCTAACTGCATCGGCCCAAAAAGTTTCTAGCAACCCAGCATGCAACCTCATACTTCTAGCACGCTCATTGAGGGTCCTGTTCATGCGCTTAGCCACGCCATTCTGCTGTGGTGTCCTGAGAATAGTCTTCTCCATCTTAATCCCATTAGCAGCACAAAATTCTCTAAACCCCCCATCTATGTACTCTCCACCATTATCATACCTTAAAAATTTTACCTTAAAACCTGTTTCAGTCTCAACCATGGCCTTCAATTTCTTAAAGGTCTCAAATACCTCAGATTTATTTTTCAGAAAATAAACCCATACCTTCTTGCTTGAGTCATTAATAAATGTGATATAATACTGCAAACCTCCAAGAGATGCAACCGGGGAAGCTCCTCACAAATCTGTGTGTACCAATTCCAATTTTTCAGACTTTGGAGTTCTGCCTCATTTCAAGAAACTGAATTTCTTTGTTTACCAAGAATGTAACTCTCACACAAATCAAATTCAAGGGATTTCAACTCTGGCAGTTTCCTTTAGACAGCATCACTTTCATCCCTTTTTCGTTAATGTGACCAAGCCTGCGGTGCCATAGGTTTGTATCAACTTTTGCATCAACCACTGCAATAGTATCTCTCACACTTGAGGTCATGTATAGAGTACTCGTTTTTGTTCCACGAGCCACTACCATGGCTCCCTTTGTAATCTTCCAAGTACCAGCCTCAAATATCACCATGTGACCTTCAACATTAAGCTATCTTATAGAGATCAAGTTCCTCATCAATTTTGGAACATATTGCACTTTCTGTATCAACCACACAGACCCATTCGACAATTTAATGCAAACATTTCTCATACCCACAATATCCAAGGCTTCTCCATCAGCCAAATATACCTTCCCAAAATCACCTGTCACATAGTGCTCCATGATTTCTCGGTGTGCAGTGGTATGGAAAAAAGCTCCTGAGTCCAAAACCCAAGAGTCAATGGGACAGTCAATAGAAAGTAATAGAGTATCTTGTAGTTCTTCTGTCACAACATTTGCAACATCGTTCTCATTCCTTTTCTTCTGTGGTTCTCTATAATTTTTCTTAAAGTGGTCAGTCTTGCCACAATTCCAGCATTCCAGTTGTCGTCCAGATCTGGATTTACTCCTACCTTATCTTCTGAATTTTGATCTACTCCGATTGGAATTTCTGTCCTGTGCTCTACCTCTTGTCTCAAGATTTAAAGCGGAACCAGAACCCGAGGTTTCACCCACATCTCTCCTGCGAACCTCCTCGCTTAAAATCAAATCCCGAATATCTTCATATTTGAGTTTATTCTTCCCTGCAAAATTACTCACCGCCATTCTCATGGCTTCCCAACTGTTTGGCAAAGAAGCCAAAACAATTAAAGCACGGATCTCATCATCAAAATCAATCTCAATAGAGGACAATTGATAAACAATTATATTGAACTCATTCAGATGCTGTGCAACAGGGGTACTTTCCGCCATCTTCAAATTGAACAACTTTTTCATCAAATGCACTTTGTTGTTAGCCGATGGTTTTTCAAACATACTCGACAAAGCCGCCATCATATCCTTGGTGGTCTTTTCCTTCATAACATTGTGCGCAACTGATCTTGATAGAGTTAATCGAATAACTCCCAGTACCTATCTATCAAGAAGATTCTATTCGTCTTCTTTCATACTGTCTGGCTTTGCCCCTAACCGAGGCAAATGTAATTTCTTCCCATAGAGATAATCCTCAATTTGCATCCTCTAATACCCAAAATCTGTGTTATTGAATTTCTCGATTCTTGTCGCCTTTCCTTCTTCTCCGGCCATCACTCCCACTCAAAAAACCGATAGCTTTGATACTAGTTATTAGGGTTAAACTACCCTATCCCTACGGATCTTGAGATGCGAATATAGAGAAGAAAATAGAAATAAATCAAAGACAAACATACAGCACACAGATTTACGTGGTTCACCCAAACTCGGGTTACGTCCACAGAGTTGCAGCAATTTCACTATGTCTTGAAGAACAATACAAGGAGGTCTCACCCCTAGACACCCCTCATAGTATTCATAAAAAAAAAGACGGCTCACTCGCTTACACAAAAGAATAAGATGAAACCCTTATATTTCCGGGTTGAAATAAAACAGATACCAAACAGTGCTGAAAACACCAGATTGGACAAAAAAAGCCCACTAGGCTCCACACATAGCCTAACAATTCCTAGTCAGTTTCTCCTCATCCATACTATTCTGCATGCTATTTTGAGTATAATGTCATGTATGCTGGAAATACCATATGCTGCTTTCAGCTGTTCTTTTTCAAACGTCTGCTTCTTTGTTTGTTATTGTTAAAACAATTTGTGTTCAAACCAATAAGTGGCGCTAAATTGTGTATAAGAATTCTATCTGGAAGTTTCTCTTACCATAGCTCATATAAAGTCTTTTATGTTTCTTTTTCAAACAAATGAAATTCCTACTTTGAAGTTTGATGATTTGTCTGATATGGAATTTGATTGTTTTCCCCTTCAGCATGCAGATATTATTTGATAGACAAATAAAATGCTCATCTTGATTTGGAGATGCGTATGATCACTTTAAAAAGATAACAAAGTTTATACTTCAGTCTAAGAAATAACTTTTGTTATGGAGCATGACTTCATAATGGCAACTTATCTGACTGACGAAGTTAATGTATGAGGGGACACTAGCTTCAGATTGTACTGTCACCGCTCCACAATCCTTTTTGACTGGGATGAACCTTTCTTCTCCGTAAACCTCTAACCTTGATCTTTTTGTTTCCTTTATTTATGTAGGGAATGGGTTGTGTCGGGTTATTATGGTCATCATATTGCTCTCTCTGTTTTTACAAGTGCAATCATTTATTTCTTTGAAGTATGGATTTCTCTACTTACTATGTACAGAAGCTAGATCTCAATCCTGTAAATTATTGGCCATGGATAAATAAACTGATCTTGACAATGGATATGGAGCAAAAATCTGCTGGGGCATACTGCTATGCCGACTATTAAAAATTTCTCACAGGAAGATTCTCACAAATGTTTGCTTCATCTTCTGATTTATTTATTTAGATTATTTCGTTTTCACTTTGTACTGGAAATTAAGTTTCTTTCCATTCCTTTAGTAATGTCTCATGTTGATGATTTTCAAAATAAACTTGGTTTTAAGTTTGAGATGTTTTAGAAAATCAAAGGAAATGAGAAAAGAAAAAGGAAAATGAATTTTGGCTTTTGGGAGTTGATACAGTCGACTGGATGGAAGGCAAAAAATTCTTGGAACTCTTGTAACTTTTTTGAGTCGACTTAACAATTGGTTCAGTCGACTGGATGTTCAAAAATTTTGAATTTTCATAATGTTGAAAGATGGTTGAACGTGAATAGAAGTGTCATTTGAGAAAGAACAGTTAGTATTCAGTTTAAATCAGTTTCCAAATGAAACAAGGTGCCTCTAATAAAAAGGCACTAATTAAACACTATAAATAAGGTGTTTAATTGTCATAATTAGTTCAAAATACAGATTTGAATAATTTTTCTTCTTCTTTTCCTCTCTAAAAAATACTAATCTTCTTATGTTTAGAAGTTCTGCAAACTTCCAGAGCATAAGTGTACATCATCCATAAACTCTTAGAAGCTGCTGTAAGTTATTTTTCAAAGTGCAGAATAACATCAGAGCTTCATTGTATCTTAGAGGAAATTCGATGGTAACTTCTTGCACTGTGAGGGGCGAATTAAACATTAAGAAAAGCGACCTGATCGCGCGCCTTGAAGCCATTCTCTCTTATTTTGATAAACAACCCTCATTCTCCCACATATTGTACAACATCTCATTCTATTTTTTTCCCCTTATTTCTGATTAGACAGGGATTGTCACTCATTTTTGCTGTTTGACAGCTGTTTCAAAAGAGGGGGGGAAAAAGCTCACTGAGCTGGGAGGGACGACTTCAATTGTTGACAACTTATTTTCAAAGAATCATGTTAATTTCAAAATGAATATGAAAATTTTCATGTCTAGATCATATTCTTTTTATTTAATTTTTTTATTACCATATATTAATCTCTTCATACAGGCATGAGTTGTTGAAATATCACCTGGAACAGTGATCCAGCTCCTTCTATCTTCTGATGATCAGTTGTTCCATGAAAAATAAATAAAAAAAGTCTTTGTTATCTGTTCTTATTAAGGCTTTTTGTTGACAATGCAGAAATTCTGGGGCATTTCACTTTTATTCAATCAGTTTCTTTGTTGCAATGCAAGAAACCTAGCAGCAAGTTCTATATTATGAAATCTCATGTTAGTCAGCCATGTCTTCCATATATCCTCCTTTCTTTCCTATAATGAGTAATCACTAGGTTTTGGTAAATTGCTGTTGAATAACTTTTTGTGTATTTAGAAGATGTTTTGCTATGGCAGATGGGACTTCAACTATGTTTTGGCTTGGTTGTGATAGTTATTTAACCTCTTGAAGTTAATGCATTGTGAACTCTTTCTCACCGCAGCTTTGGGTGAGCAGGGTCCAAATCTGTCCAGGCATATCAATGACCATGATTTTCATGAACAGATCAATGAATAAGATGTAATATAGAAATTTAATCAGATGGTTAAGATTAAAAGATAATTTTGTCCTTCCACTTATTATCTTATTTTAATATCAATGTTAATCCTATCAATCAAACTTGAGCTTCGAGTAAGATAAATTAAGTCAATCACTTGAACCAAATAAGGGATAGAGGGCCTACCACTTTAACCCACCCTGAGAAGGCATTTGGTTTGAGTAATCTCATATTACTCAATAATCTTATTACCATAATCATATTACCTATTATGTTTTGGTTCGCAAGATAATCTCATGATAGATTATCAATAATGTTCAGATGGATGGTTCAGGAAAGGTCACTTGAACGAAACGATTTAATTGGACAAAATCATGTTTCCTAAGGTCAAATAGACACATTAAAAATTGAGTGATGAAATAGACGCATGTGTGAAACCTTAAGGGTCTTTTGTCTTTTTTGTTTTTTAGCAAAATCTTATTGTAGTGGAGAGGGTTTTGATGGATCCCTAGATGTTTTATTAATTACTAATAAAGGTATAAAAAAGAGGAAGGACTTAAAGCCAAAACTCTGCAAATAAAAGCAACAACATATAAGTAAGGCCAATGATATGGGAAATAATATTTCGTCCAATAAAATTAAAACATGTGGCATACCTCAAAAGGCAAAATGGTATTTTCATAAAGAGGACCCACCACCTGTCACATTAGGGCAAAAATTCTTAACCCTATAAAAGAGGCTTATAGGTATCCCACTTTTGGAACACACTTCTGCAAAACATTACCCTTTTTTTTCCTTAATTCATCCCTTCATTTCATCTACTAGCTTGATCGTCGAAGGGTCCTCTCGGAGAACAAAACTTTCGGGTAGATTCCTTTTTCGTAACTTTAAGGAGTACTGTTCACCTGACCACTAAAGAAGAGAGAGTGAAGTGGCTGAACTTTTTCTTGGACCGACATACGAGCATAACCCTCATCAGGCCTTGGGGAGTCATCAAAACCCAAGGCAAACGATGAATAGGTCCAGCCTAGTCTGACAAAAGATGTCCGAGCTGAGGACCCCTTGGCTGGTCAATCGAGCCGAGCACAAAGAACTTTGACGTCAGTATAACAATTTAGTTGTGCTAGTAGCTTAGATAGTAAAAAAGTCGATCTGAGTTCGCCCCAGCCAAGTACACCTTAATGAGGTTAGTACGACCACCACCAGGGAAAACAGAGAAAGACCTTGCGTCCTAACCATCGCGTCACTAAGATTCACTCTGATCGATATGATGACTAAGATGAAAATTACCGAAGTCGGGCTCACCCGGCTGAAAAAACTGACCTCAGTATTAGGGAGCCCTAGTTCTTAATCCTGAGACTGAGTTTGTATCCAATTCTCGACCACAGAAGAAGCACCATGAACTAGATCACTCTGAGGTGCGCCGACAATTGAGGGAAATGAACGAACAAATAGTGTTTGCTCTTAAAGGCACTCGTTTGAACATTTTCGATGAAATCAAACCTTCTGGGAACTCTTTCTTTAAGAATATTATGGACATGAAACTACCTTCTAACTTCAAAATGCCAAACATTAAGTTATATACTGAAAAACCATGCCCAATTGATCACTTGGAGACTTTCAAGTATTTAATGTTCATTCACGAATACTTAGATCTTTTAACTTTAAATTTGGCATCAAATTTGATTTCAAGAGAAGGAGTTGATTACATAAAATGAGAGTTTTTCTGGCTAGTGATTTTGTGAAAGGATGAGTTTTAATACCCGACCTATTACAAAAATCTACCAAAAAACCAAAGAATACTAAGAATAGTTTTTGCAATATGATTGATATGTGTAATTTTGGTGTGTTCTGTTGTGTTCGTAGGTGTGTTCCAAATGGTGGTGGATGGAGGTATTTATATGTGAAAATGAATCTTAGGTAAATCGGAATGGATAGTGAGATCGGTTGTAATCTAGATGGATGATGGTAGGGGAGATTTGCATAATCAATATATTATTGGAATATTTTTGGAATGCAATTGAAACAAAATCTTGAGATCAGGATCAATGGTCTAGATATTTTGTAATCTTTTAGACGATCTAATTTAGTTGATTAGAAAGATG
Source organism: Bretschneidera sinensis (assembly GCA_023935145.1). NCBI lineage: Eukaryota > Viridiplantae > Streptophyta > Magnoliopsida > Brassicales > Akaniaceae > Bretschneidera > Bretschneidera sinensis. The sequence continues at coordinate 89,485,055 of CM043705.1, read as the reverse complement.
TGTAGAATTAAAATGGAGATTTCGAAAGATATGCATGATCAAATGAAGATTTAGATGATTAAAATTGGGATTGGGCTATAAGCCTAAGGTCAATCAGTGGGCTTTGAGTCTCATGGGTTTTATATCTAATTTTGGGTCATTTATAATTTATTTGAATTTGTTTTTGTAATTCATTTCTTCCAAGATCGGGCCACTGCTTCCTTGTCCATTTAATTCAGTGCTTTAGGACTATAGTTTCATCATTGGGTTGCACATTGATCCATTTTAAAATTTGGAATGAAATTGGTTGTCTACACACGCTCAGTGGACATTGGGCTATTAATTACGATATAGCTCGAAAAAAAGTTGTCCAAGATGACGACATTGATGGTAAAGGAGTAATTACGTGCTTTTGAGGGTGATCAAACACCTTTACCTATAGGCAATGTGCTTGGAACTGCTATGGTAGAGTAAGTGCAATAGAAAGATCACCTCATACCAAAACTTATCCCCACGAATCTACACCATGTGATGTAAGCATTTGATACCCTTATGGTTAATCAAATGCCTACACCACGGCAAGAACTAATGGTAGGGGTTTAGTTTCAAGCCCGAGTAGTAGTTCTTGTTGTGGAATCAGTTCCTAATCAAGTTGAACAACATCCACAGGTATTCACATTTGATAATTTGATTGGACTGGTTCTCCCAAAATTGGTTCCTTCCATTATATGTTGGGTCCAAAACAATGTCGACATATAATGTGAGGAATCATAACCGAGCACCTTTGAATATGGGAAATCCTCCACGGAATAATAATAATGTGGATAACTTACAACCACAGAATGTGAATCCTCCTAATGTTGTACCTAAGCCTTCTAATAGATAGTCGGTGATGTTCATGTTGAGATAATGTGTTACATTATTTAAAAATTAAATCTACAATTATGATTGTGTTAAGTCTATTTTAATTTTGTTCAGTACATGTGATTTAACAGTATCCATTGATCCAAATTTTAAATTAGATGACACTATTATTAACTACCATAATATCACCAACTATAAAATATCCAAATCTTTCTCAACTAGAGCTTTGTCTCAGTATTAGCGAATGAAAGCAGTAGGGCAGCTACGTTAGTTCAACAAGACGAGTATTTGCCCATAAAATTTTTAAACTGGTTCAATCTAAAGTTGATTATTGGCTCGTAGGCTCGCTTTACCCGTTTGGCTCAATCCGTAGTTTTTGTTGGTTTGGACAAAGAAAATTGATCAATGGATTGGGCTTGAAAAAAAATTTAGGCTTGATTTAAAAAAAAACGGGTTGGCATGGAAAGTTAAAAAATAAGTCGGGTCGGCCTAGCTCGCTTAAATATATTATATTTAATTATTTGTATATGGAATAAGTTATATTTCATGTAATGTGTAATGTTAGAGTTAAGATTCTCTTATTCTAACATTTCATGTTATGAAAATATAGGGAATCCGTAATAACTTAAGGTAGGAACACATTTTTTCCGTATACTTTGGGAGTGATATTGTCTTTTAGGCTAACTTAGAAAAAAAAAAAAAAAAGAGAAATTGGGGCTTAATGGATAGGTCTAGGCTTGAACAAAAGTTGAGGCCATAATTCCTAGATTGGATTGGCCCAACTCGTATACATCAAGCTAAAAATTTAGTATAAGCCTAGTCTGAGTTGGTTTTGATCAGCTTTGGTTCACTCTATAAACCCAACTGACCTGACCCGCGTATTGAAAGGTAAGGTAGGATACATATAACAAAAAAATTTTGATTGAAAGGGATTAGAATTGAGGTTTTTAATTTGCATCCGTTATTCGTCTGTTAAAATATGAGTATGAGTATAAAAAATTAAGATTTATTAAAAATAAATATTTTTATTTATATTTATTGATTCGCTACCTATAAAACTCGATTCGAATATTTTCTCATTTAAATAAAAAAAATTTGTCAATACTTATTTTTAACACATTATCCACCCTTTAAAACATAAAATGCACATAAAAAATAAAAATCTTCAAAAATACAAATATTTTTAACTTGATAACCTATTACAAAGACCAGACTTATACCAATCCGACCGCCCGTCTCCACCTCTAAAAATTACACAAGTGCAGGTAGCGGATTCCACGGTCACGAATCAAATCTCTTCACAAACTCGAGAAACCAAAAGTTATTATTAGGGGAAGTGTTACAAACTGGTTGGGGTTTGAAGAACAGAGGGAAAAGTCACAGTACACAAATTTGTCGAGCCGTACGATGAGGGCAAATAAGTAATTTCGCAAGAAACCACCGCGTATTGAATTTTCTTGTCTGTTTGTGTCAGGTTCCTCCGGATAAAGAAGATTTTCTCTCTCTTCGTCTTCGGGTTCTGACTTTCGGAACGAAACTCTGGTTCCTCCCTCTGTATCTCTCTATTTCTCCGACTGAGAAAACAGGTTTATGGAGAAAATATGCAGAAGAAGAATCTGTTCATCATCATCGTCGTCAGAGTCTTGTGTTGGAGTGAAGTTTCAGATACAGCGCCAGCCGTCTAATTTCGTGATTCCGTTGACATCTCATTCGTCTGATCGGTTGATACCTTGGTTACCCTTCCCTCACCTGCGCCTGAATCTTCCCGAATAACACTCAAGCTATTCTCACCGCCTCTATTTGTTTTATTTCTTCGTATTCATCTACATCCAATCATTTAAGAAAAAAAGGTATAGTCTTCTTACTTGTTGTTAACTGCTGCGCCTCTTCACTTTGTTTCTCTTTTCCTTTTGTCTGTTTTGTATTGAAATATGGATGATTTTTTTTTTCTTCAGTTAATTTGTTGTATTGCGCTTTATGTTTATTATATGGGGAATTGTGTTCTAGAGATGAAGAATAGTGTAAAAGGTGGTCTTTGTTACACCAAAATATTTATTTTTGGTAATATTGAGTACTAGTTTTGGTTTATTTTTGGTAATATTGAGTACTAGTTTTGGTTAAGGCATTGTTTGTGTAGTTTGGGTGGGCTTCTGTTGTAACTGTACTGTTAATATTTTTAATTACAGCTTGACTAACAGTACCTTAACCGCCTAACACTTTGTTTGGTAGTTCAAGCGGAAGGGGAGGGTTTTTAAGGGAAAGAAAGGGTAAGGAAAGGAGAATAAATTAACTTTGTTTGCGAGTTTTATAAAGTATGAGAGAGTAAAGGAGAGTAAACTTATACCCTCTATATGAATCCCTGCAAACCCGCAATTTGGAAAGTTAAAAAATTTGACAAATTGGGGTTTGGGAGGTTATAGGAAACCTCCAATACCCTTCCCCTCCTTATAAAAAAATTCCCCTATGCTTTTAAGTTAACCCTCCTTTACTTTACCATAGTTTCTTGGAGGATGTAAGAATTGAAAGAGAAGCAGAACATTCCTCAAAATCAGGCATAAAACCTTTCAAGTGTGTAAGCACCATAGGAAGTGAAACAAACAAACACCTACCACACTAAAAAAAGACCTTTTCAGAAGGGATTGGTCTGAGAAGTTGTACTAGTATCTCGATTTTATTTCTAGTAATTTTTGGATCCACCACCTTATGAATACTAACTCTTCAAACATTTGTAACCAAAGAGAAACAAAGGAAAAGCTTGATTAGTAAATTTTAATTCATTTGATTACCATTTTCTTTCCAAAATGATAATAGAGCAGAAAGTGTATGACAAGAGTTGAGTGGAGAAATTTCAATCTATTTGGATAAGCTGGTTTATTGGAGTAACTTGTAAATTAGTGGAGCCCCTTCAATAATAGGTGTTGATTCTGATGATGGAATTCAATGATTTGATGATTGCCAATATTTGTTAACCTTTAAATACTAATGGGCAGCAGATATTTTATCTAGATGAATGGAGAGCATACCCACCTCCCCTAAGCTAGCATGCTACATCGTAATTCAACAAATTTCTGTCAAACAATAATGTGTAGATATATTCATTTAATTGCTGAAGTCACACAAGACTGGTATGTGCTTGGTCTGTGTATGCGGGAGCTGCTTTGTTGTGACAGAAACCTGACTTGTGCAATGTAATTAGTAACTATGGGTGGAATTCCTAGAAGGATTGAATTATAATCCTAGAGCTATGGTGTGAATGTGATTGATATTTGTTTTATGGACTCTTCTCTCTCGTTTGCTATCAATATTCTGATCTTTTATTTTTTTTATGAGGTGAAAGAAATATGTTGTTTGGTTCTCTTACCTTTTATTTTCCAAATTCTGTTGTCAGGTCCCTCAGAAAGTTTTTCTTTTTGAGTTCTGTTGTGCTTCATTAGAACGCTCATCTTGGCTTCAAGGAGACACCAAGCGGAGAGGGCCTGTGAGGGATACTGGATGAATGTTTCTGCCTGCTTGTCCCTTATGAATATGTCATGGACACGGGGTAAACCATCTGGTTGGGCTGCCTTTAATCTCAAGCAGCAACAGAAACAAGGTCTTGAACTCGAAATCAATAAGGATCCTTTCCCACCCATGACAAGCACTCTCACCACTCTGAATACCTGCGAAAACTTTGCAAAAGATAATGTTCATTCAGTAAGGTCTTTCTCGTCAGTGCTTATGCCTTCTCTAGATTTTCCAACCTGGACAGAGAATAAGGATTGCAAAAACCGAGCTCAAGGTGGCAGTTCTAGTAGGAAACATAACAATAAGGTTGTTGAGGAAAACAACCACAATCTAGCTTTTAAGAAGCTCAAAGAGACGTACTGCTGGGCAGATGATTGCTTGATTGAAGATATAGTGGCATTTACAGATAATGATATTGAGAAGGCCTCAGCTTTTTTGAAAGGAATGGTTTCCACCAATAGCTCTGAAGAGAGTAAGCAAATGAAAATTGCAGAACTGAGTTTATCAAGTGATGATTTTTCATGCGACGGAAACAAAGATACAAGTGCTTCACTGGGAAAGATGGCTATCCTTACAGTTGTGAACTCAACTCTTGAGAATGGTCTCGAAGACAGTAAGAAAGAATTTTCAGACTTATATACTTCTGGTTCTGGCAGGAGAGAGCTTTCTGATGATGCTTCTGATATGAAATTTATTATGGGGCATTTAAGGTCTATACCTGTTGAGCCCGAGTGGGAAGAGGATGATGTTTACTTGAGCCATCGGAAAGAGGCCTTAAGAATGATGAGGTATGTATGCTATTTATGTTCAAATTAGCTTGAATATCTATTTTGCACATAGAGTTCCATTGAAAGCCTCTTTTTAACCACCCCACTTGCTGTTGGGATCTTGAATGGAATTTTGTTTGCAGATACTACTATACTAGTATATCATATGCGTTACAATGATTAATGATTTTGTTGTATTTCAACTAAGATATACTTTAGTCAATTTAATTTTGTTTAAGCTGTGAATTATGATAAACTGTTATGCTGAGATCATGTAGCTAGGGTGTTTGAGCTAGTTACAATTTGAGGCTGTGTTTTGAAAAATTGTTATCTTTAAATAATTCAACATTATAACGACACTGCAAGTGATGCATTAACACATTTGCTTTTCCTTTTCTTATTATTACTATGTGCAACCTCGAAATGTGAGGAGAGAGTAAGGGATGATTTGTGGCGTGGAAGACTATGGAAAAATTGGGAAATTTCATTCCTTGGCTTATCAAGATCATAGTTATCAAATCGAGATTCGAATCGTGAATTGAAATCTCTATTTTGTGAATCGAGAATTGAATCGGATTGTAAGATTCGGTACAAATTTTTAAAATCAATTTAAATTGACATGTATACATGTAAAACAAATAATATATACTAAACGAAATATTTTAACATATATAGAATGATCATGTGATCAATTGGAAAGATGCTTGTGTGATGTTAATCCGAATCTCACAATGATCTACTCTAATTAACATATTAGAGTCATATAATAGCAATTTGCTAACTACTAACAATGACTAATATAACACAATATATTAAATTAATAAATAATAAATAATGTAATAATGTAATAAAGTAATAAAATAAAATAATAGAATTTCTAGACTTAATACTATTATGGATTGAAATCAAAGATATTAATGCTTTATGGGCTTGTTTGTTTCATTACAAAAAGTTTTAGAATCCTAAATTTCTAAAATCACTTATGAAAGCGAAAAACTAATGAACTATGTTTATTTTAGCTCTAAACATCTTGTTTTAAACCTTTTTACTATAAATTTTTTTATAAAAAAAATTGTAGGTTTTACCGAATCAGATGAATTGAATCAAAACGAATCATAGATTTGACAATGGTTCAGGATTAACTTACATTCGACATACCAGTTCGAATCATTTAGGTCCTGAATTGAATCGAATCGTGAATCGTAAGATTCTAATAACTATGCTCAAGTTTGAGAAGCTTACAACCAAGGAGATAAGGATGTCAATCTCTATGAAATGGAGGGACTAAACAGTTTCTAAGTAATAATAATAGAGTTCGATGTTGGTAAATTAAGATTGGAGGCCAAACTTAAAATGTCTTTTACATGCTCAGGTCAGATGTTGCTAATTGTAAGTTCTCAACCTCCCCTCCAAAGACTTTTGGTAATAGACAAGGCTTTCAAGACTTTCTTGGGCAACATGTGTTGGTTCATGGATTCGTTTGTGGTTTTACAATGATTCTCCCAATTCTAAATATGCACTTCTTTTGTGCAAGGATGATTGATATAATTATTCTCTCATTTTGTGATGGAATCACGTCTTGGACGTGAGCTACAGCCATTAAGACTCAACTAAATGAAGCCTTGGATTCCATATAGTTTGCATTGGCTTAGTAAGAAACTAAGAATAAAATAACAAGAACAATTAAAATAATAGAAGGGTGGTTGTTGGGAAGAATTGCTTTATTTGTGACCAACTATAAATCTTTGCCCACGACCCTTGCCCTCCCAGGCTTTTTAATCCTATTTTGACCTGTATGTGCAAGATCCGACAAGCATCAAGCTTTAAAGAAAATGCATGTCATTTGTGTTGTTGGGTTGATATATTTTATTTTGCAATAAAAACCATAAAGGTGATCATAGCCTCAAGAGCATCTCAAAAACTTGTCATAGTTCAGTGACTACTTAAAAGCTTGAGAATATTTTTGATCTTTTTTCCTTGTAAACGCAAGTGATGATGCAACAAAAAGCATGGAGAACTAGCCATTCAATTTGTGACATGTACATTCAATGCAGCTTGATGTCTACTGACAAGTGCTTGTTAGAACACTTTATTATGACAGTCTTGTGATCCCGATTGTTTCCTCAATGGATGTGATGAATTTTAAAATAATATTAAATAGTTTTCCATACCTTATGGCTAATACTGAGAAATAATTATTTCCATTGAACAGGTCTGCATCACAGCATTCTAGGGCAGCCACAAATGCCTTTATGAGAGGTGATCATTCTTCTTCCCAGCAGCACTCTCTAAAGGCCCGAGAGGAATGGTTAGCTGCTGAGAAGCTTAATGCTAAGGCAGCCAAGGAAATTTTAAGTATCAGGAATAGCAAAAACGACATGTGGAAGTTGGATTTACATGGTCTTCATGCAGCAGAAGCTGTTCAAGCGTTGCAAGAGCATCTGCGAAAAATTGAGAACCATGTTATAGTCAATCGTTCATTATCTCCAGTTAGAGTCATGGAAAAGAATGGGACTGCACGCACTTCGTCTTATAGGTCTTTTAATTATATGGACATGGAGAACTCAGATACGCAATGGGCAGCATTTAGGCAGAGACCAACATCATTACAAGTTATAACAGGTACATAAAATATGTTTATTATCTGCCACAGTTGAAGTTTCTTTCCACTATTTTGCGAATGCATAGATTTGAACTAAGCATGTGAATTTTTAATGTTGAAATTCTTTATTGTGATCGAAACTGTTGAAAAAGGTTATTGCACATCATCAGTCATCACAGACAGTTGAAAAACATTTTAGTTGACATTAGCTGTGATTTTATTGAGTTGATTCCATATGATTTGTTGTAGCAATGACTCTTTATTTTGTTTTTGTACTTCTTTTCACTAAATGCACTCGTATTACGTTATAGATTCACACCGTGAAATGCTATGTAAAAACACAATGAATAATCCAGTTCCATTTAACATCCAAACAGCCCTTTACTTTAGATTGAAAACCCATTGTATAGTTGTATGTATGTTTGAAAACCTATTGTGTAGTTTTTGGTCGATATAATGCTAGGCTGCTCATCCACTTTGTGTTTATGATTTTATGTTTTCTATTGGAGCTTTTAGTACTTCTACTTCTGTACTAATCGGAAGTAACTTTAGGAAGTCAGTACACTTGACTAAAATGTTGACAATCTGAGATGGAAGAAAGAGAGAACGAGAAGGGGGAGGAGGCATTTTGTAAATATGAGATATTAAGTAGCTGATGCTATAAAAGGGCTCTTAAAGAGTGATGGATGATCTCATTCCTTGATCTTGGGTGGTTTCCTTTTTTTTTTTTTTTAAAGAAAATTCTTCAGTAGTGTGTTGGGCTGGGGATGGTTGGTAGGCTTCTTGGCTCCATGCTTGCTGCAGAGTACAGGTGCATTGTTTCACCTAGAGGTGGCTGGGACTTGGAGGTTTTATGCTAGGCCATTGTTGTTTCCTACTACCCATGTATTCTTGGTTGTCCTTTCTTCTATCTATAAGAATGCATCATCCTTTGTCATTGAATTCTTTCTTTTCTTTAATGAAGTTTGTGTTTCATTAAAGAAAATAGTAGTAATAAGAGTAAAATGTATGGATTGCAATAGATGCGTGTCAAAGAGATGATAGAAAGATTTAGCATCTGTTTTTTTGGTTCAAACATAAGTTTCTATGCTGCTTGGTATTTATCAAAAAGTAAGTTTACCGTTTCAAGGGTTATTATCATCTGAATTAGAAGGTTGTCTTTATCATTCGTAGGGGCAAATCTTTAGAAGTCTGGGCCAACATCAGCAGACAACATATGATAGTGGTCAGAACCCTGCAATTCTGACGCTTCTGAATGCAGAAAGAAATGATGGAATCAATTATGCCTTTTCCTTGCTATAAACGTATCAATAATTGATCAATTTCCACTATTAAACAGTCTGTTGCCTGGTATTTGTCCTTCATTACCAGACAATTGGAAAAGATAGGTTCAACACTGGAAATTAAAGTTTCTTAAAAGTAGAAATTAAGGATTTGTAGAATACAAGCCATTTGCATACTTTAGTCTAGACTTCAGTACTTTTTAGAAAGTGGGATAAGAATGAAGGGGGGACCGCAGCATTGATGGAGAGGGTACACCAATTGTAACAACCAACAAAAGGAAGTTGCTCTAAATTGCAGTTATGCAATGTGAACATGTATCCAGGTTAAAAGAAGAAGAGTCACTATTGATTTCTATTTCATCACTGTTTCCAAATGAAATATTGATCTTTTCTGAATCTTCAGCCTTACTGTGATTCGCTGATGTCCAACATTTATTAACTTTAACATGGTTTATGAGGTCATTGACATTGGCCTCTATTAAGGTGCCTAGTGCCTGAATTTGATTAAGATCCAAGTATCCACATTGCTTTCTTAGAGACCTCAGAGGGTAATATGGTCTTTCATCTGATGTTAGTTGACGAATGATGATGTTCCCTTCAGTTATGGTCAGGGTTTGTTCATTTCATTACCGAATGAGTGATACGACCAGCACTGAGTGGGTTGGAGATACATAGCACACTGATTAGCTTTATGTACTCTTACAGGCATAGGCAATCATAGTCGTGGGCAAGCTGCACTCCCTACTGCAGTGAAGAATTTCCTCAACGAAAACGGGTAAAACATTTCTTCTACCAAGCCCATCGCCCACCTCCTTCCTTCCACCAACTCACCAACCTTGGTTTTTTTCTTTGTCCTGTGCGTATAATATGGAGGTGGTAAGCTTTACGTGTTTTATATATATACTGATTGGTGATGTCTTTTTCAGATATCGATTTGATGAGGCAAGGCCAGGGGTTACAATAGTTAGGCCTAAATTTCGTCACAGGTGAATGGAAGCAAATTATTTCTTGCAGGCATTATTGAATCATATGCTTGCTCTGACTAGTTGAGTTACTTCATCTTATATTTCCCAGCTTAGATTCCTGCTGTTCATCTTATTGACGAAGTTTGGGTTCAAATTAAAGCAAATTTAAGCTCCATCTTATTTTTAAAAAAAATTTATCAAAATCTTGATCAAAATAAATCAAAACTTATTAAATTTCATTAAGTAATTGTTAAAACATAAATTAATAAGTGATTTGATTTGATTTAAGTTTTTGATAAATTTAAAATTCAATTTAAATTTGACTTTAAGGTGGAGTGCTGTACCCAAACATTGCCATTCTTAGCTGCCATTTGTTGAATCAAATAAGATAGATTGTATTGTTGGCCTTAATTATTTATTTTATATTCCAGAACGCTGTTTTGATGTGCTACCATGATGTAGCCGTTGTGTTGATGGGTGAAAAAATTATTTATTTTTATTTTGAAAATTGAGAATTTTCTCTTTATTAATTGTTATTTTTTTATTTTCTTATTAACACATGTATCCGTGTATATAATATATATATTTTATTTTAATTTTATGAATTTTGAATTAATATTTTTAAATAACATTTGACTTAAATTACGTGGTTTTCACACATTATAATGTAATTGAATGGAACATTATCAATCGGAGAGAATTTAAATCCAAATTTACAATAATGATATTTAATTTCACAATGAATTTGATTTTCTTTTCAATTTTTAAATAAAAATTATCTAAATCTCACAATGTGATACTGAAATGTGTGATCAACATGAAAAAATATATTATGATAATGGTTTTATGAAGCTCACATTCGATAATCATAAAAAGTCTGCTGCAGGGGAATTGGTTTAGAGGTATTTTTTGGAAAAAAAAAATTTTATGAGACTTTATTTTTAAAAAATTACTGAGGGTGATAAAAAATATTTTGTTGTATGTTTATGTTAATAAAAAATACTATATGATTGATTAAAAAAATATATCACAAAGTATTTTTAACTAATAAAAACATGTTATGTTATCTTTCGTTAATAAAAACATATTACAAAATATTTTTTATCACAAAAAAATTTTAAGATATTTTTTAAAAATAGAATTAACCATATGATATTTTTCTCCATAAAAAAATTTCGAAATATTTTTTAAAAATACAGTTAGCAATAAGATATATTTTTTTATTTCAACCAATGATTTCAGAGGTGTTTTTTTGTGCGCACTCAGAGACGGAATGAACCCAAAACGCCTCAAGCGAACCTTCAACTGTACGTGCGCTTTTTTTTATCTGGACATATGTCCCGTACTAAGGCGTGTGTATTTACGCTCAAGCAATCGAGGCCAACGCCCCAGTGAACCTTTTTTTCAAACCCTGGGTTTCAAAACGGCCTCGTTTTGGTGATGCATTAATTAAAAAAAAAAAAATCAGAGAGCCACATAATGCCAAAAAATCATTAAGGAAAAAAATTTACAGCCCAACAATAACCCAAAATCATTGATCTTAGAATTTCAAGCAACAATCAACATAATCCAACTCAAAATTAAAGAGAGTAGCTCTGCAATTTTCATTTTTTCTTATTAAAAATGATGATTCATGTTAAGGATTTTACCTCAAAGACTTGAAATCTTGAATCACACATGATTTACTTGGATGTTGGATCTTAAATCACAGAGGAGACAGGGGCAAGAGAGCCAGGGAATGCAAAAGGTGCTCGCCAGCAATGGCTTGGACCTGGAGTCCTCAGCTAAGAAGACGTCGCCTCTTAGGTGATCGCAATCTAGCTGAGAGCCTCCTGGTTCTCGCCACCAGATCTGGCCGCAGATCCTCCATATTAGTGTGTTAGAGAGTGATGAGTGAGGGGAGGGAAAGAGAAGGGGACACTGGAGAGCCAACATCTTGGTCTCAATTTTGGATTTTGAGAATTTATTCCCCAGTAGCACACGTTTCTCTAATACAGGTGTGAGATGATATTTTAATGGAAGATTAGGTATTTTGGAAAGAAGAGCCAAGACTCTAGAGATAGTAATATTTTAAAAGAAAAAAATTAAACTCGCTTTGGGTTGCAATATGTGTTGCATGTGTATGTTACGGCTTCGATCTGGAGTCCTCAGTTAAGAAGACGTCGCCTCCTAGGTGATCGTAACCTAGCTGAGAGCCTCCTGGCTCAAACCATTGGATCTGGCAGCAGATCCTCCATATCAATGTGTTGTGATAGAAAGGAGAAAGAAGGGGACGGTGGAGAGCCAACATGTGTGTAGATGATATTTTAAAGGAAGATTGGGTATTTTGTAAAGAAGAGTTTAGACTCTAGAGAATAGAATATTTTAAAAGAAAAAAAATAAAATTGGCTTAGGTTGCAGTATGTGTTACATGTGTATGTCATGGGCTTGTATAGTTGTATGTTGACTATGTTAATGGAATTTCTTGATGGTGAGGATGGGTACTAAACTTAGTACAATATTGTTTAGTACTCCATCTATTTTAACAGTTACAAAAATTTGTTTTCATAAATACATTTAAACATGAATTTAATTATTTGATTTTTTTTAATTTAAATGTTAATTTGATAATTTTTTTTGTAACTTTTTTAAATTTTAAAAATATATATTCAAAAGGATTACACCATAACGCTTTAGAACATATGCCTCACTTCATAAAGATAAAAACACCCCACCAAACGATTTCACCAATAAAAGCACTGATTATCACTGTTAAATGGTTTGTTGCTTGTATTTGTCCTTCATTACCATATAATTGGAAAAGATAGGTTCAACACTGGAAATTAAGGCTTCTTAAAATGAAAATTAAGGATCTGTAGAAAACGACGAAAAGGCAAACTCCCCAAATGCGATGATGGACTCGTAGACTTAAAGGTATGGGGATGTCATCTCTGACAGAGGATTCATACACTCCAGGTTGTAAATGTCACATCTAACAACCCCAAAGGCATGGAGATCCTATCTCCTACGGGAAACCTATACACTCAAGGACGTGTGAGTTACGCGTGGCAGATCTAAGGACATGGGATAACATCCCTAATGGATCTCATCTTCGGTTTTCCAGGAAAAGCAAGTCCACAACTACCTGTATTAAGAGTCTCAAAATCATAAAGACAAGTTTCACAACCAAAACCACTTTGGCTCTCTCTTTCCCACTTCAAAATTTCTATAGCCTTTTTTTCACTTCATCTTGGTACACTTATTGACTTTACCATCGGAAGGCCCTTCTTGGATAACCAAACTCCAGGTGACTTTCGTTGTAAGAGTTCGTGTACCAAGCTAGTGTGGTCACAAGAACGTGGCCAACACCAGTTCAATATCAATACCCTTTACCTTCTTTTTGGCATCAATAGATTGGCGTAATGACAAATTTATCTCACGATGCCACCAAAAAAGATCCCTTCTGTGTCCCCTTAATCCTAATCCTATTGCCCCTCCAATGGTGTTAAGAATCACTATTCATACCATTACTGAAGATGAGAAAGTTGGGCTAAACCTTCAGCAAGCCTCGGGAAGTCATCAAAGTCTTAGGTTCCACGGTGGACGGGCCCAATACAACCCCAAAGAGATTGGTCTAGCCGAAGACCACAAGGTCATAATCAGTCGAGCTGAGTGCGAGAAGCTCAAATGTCGATACAAGCACTTGGTAGACATGGTCACACAAATGATATCGGACAATACTCGATCATTTCATGTCTGAACTCACCACCATGAAGCTATCATAGCCATAACCAGATAAGACCCAGAAAAACCAAAAATCTCTAGACGACATGAGCATCGACACAAGTCTGATAGGGAGAAAGGTGTCCAAAGCCGAACTTCGCACACTGAAACCCCCGGTCCAGTACTTGACTCAATCCTAAACAGTGTGAAGAAGAATCTGTGCCGAACTCCCGACCCCCAATAAGACACGAGGAACCAAAACTGCTTGAAATCTTCCAACAATTGAGACACATTAATGAGTCTGTCAACCTCACCCTAAAGACGAATAGGTTAAATATCTTTAATGAGATAAGGCCTTCAGGAAACTTATTCTCTTAAGAGATCACGAAAACGGCAATCCCAGACAACTTTAAGATGCTAAGCATCAAACCTTACACAGGGAAGACTTGCCCCTTGATCATGTAGAGACTTTCAAATCCTAATGTTTATCTACGGGCATTCTGAGGCAATGATGTGTCAAGCTTTCCTAATCACACTACGGGAAATGGCACAGACCTGGTTCTCACATTTTCTCTCAGGGTCAATCAGGTCCTTTGAAGAGTTGGGTGAGCAGTTTGTGACTCATTTCTTCAGTAGTCGAGGACCAAGAAGGACAATAAAGAGTCTACTTAGGTTCATACAATAAGTTGACAAACCTCTCAGGGAGTACATCACTTGATTCAAAACAGCCATGGTAGAAATCAGAGAGCTCCACCAGAAAGTGGCTACAATAGTACAACCTTCATCAACGGACTTTGAGCCTCTAAATTCAGCTATTACCTATCCAGAAACCCAATGAGCTCTCTAACAACCCTTCTTATCCAAGCAGACAAGTTTTTCATAACCGAAGAAGATGGGAGATTCAAAAATCAAATAGAGAAGGATATTGCGATGATGTCCCAGTCCAACCCAACCCTTCACCACACACTTAGGAATTCCCTAACTAAAGTGAAAGGATACATTGAAGTCGAAATTAGTCTAAGTTCAAAGCACCACAGAGATGCATGGATGAATTGGAGATCGCAACTCGAGGTGAATGACTAAGATCTAACATTTAGCCTGCTTAAGAATCTTCGCTCAGTTCACCTAAGATGAAGATCTTAAAAATCTAGAAGTAAACAACCAAAATCTTATACTTGGAAAACTCTAGTCTAGATCCATTACTCAACTCAAGTTGAGATAGAAGAATTAGGACCAAAGTGCAAGACTGAACCTCAACACTTGTAAAAATCTTAAAGAATCTACTCGACAAAAGTGGTAAAACATAACGAAAAAAGATGTAAACAATAAGTATTTCATTCCTTAAAATGTAATTATAGATGGTGGGCTTCAAGGCCAAAATAACATGAAAATGAAAAAAGAAGTCCTAAACCTAAGATTGTTGCTCATGATTCTAGTCTCTTCAGCTTGGAACTCGACCACCTCCCCTATTTGCTCCTCATAATCCTTGTGGATCTCCAAATTGGACCAGTCTATATTAGGCCAATGGCTAGCCCCCACTGTCTTAGCCATTTCGAATCCCTGTAGACAAAACGTGGCATTAAATGCATTATTGATGTTGGAAAGACCAAAGGGCGCTTTGAGTAGTTCAAACATCCCTTCGCCATCAATGCGATAGATCAAAAGGGGTAGCTCGAGAAAACCTAACACCTCATCACTGAAAAAGATTTGAGGCTTTAGTCATACAATTTCAACTGAAAATGAATTAAGGCCATAACCACACAATTCCTATTGAAGTGGAATTAAGGCTTCGGCTACATGATTCCTACTGAAGTGAAACTAAAACTTCCACAACCACACAATTCCACCAAGAGTCAAAAAAGAATTAAGAATTTAGCCAAACAATTCTAACAAAAGAGGAATTAAGTCCCCGACCACACAATTTCTACTAAATAGGAATTAAGGCTCAAGTCACACAATTCTTACCGAAGTGGAACTAAGGCTTCTGCAGCCACACAATTCCACACAAAGCCGAAAAGAAATTAAGGAATTAGCCACATAATTCCAATTGAAGATGAATTAAGGCATCAGCCACACAATTCCTACTGAAATAGAATTAAAGCTTTAGTTACATAATTTCTACCGAAGTGGAACTAAAGATTCCACAGTCATACAGTTCCACCTAGAACCGAAAAGGAATTAAGACTATAGCCACAAAATCCCAACTAAAGAGGAATTAAATTCTCTGCCACACAGTTCCTACTGAAGTGGAATGCCACACAATTTCTATCGAAATGTGGAACGAAGGCTTCCACAGCAACACAATTTCACCCTAAAGTCGGAAATGAATTAAGGCTTTAGTCACACAATCCTAACTTATGGGAAATAAAGGCCCCAGCCACACAATTCATACTAAAGCGGAATTAAGGCTTCAACCACATAATTCCTACCGAAGTGGAACTAAGGCTTCCACAGCCATACAGTTTCACCCAGTTTGAAGGTGAACTAACCCTTCCGCAACCATACAATTACACCCAAACCGAAGTAGAACTAAAGCTTCAACAAACCGAAGTAGAACTAAAGCTTCAATAGCCACATAATTTCACTCGGCAACCACTTAATTTTGCAAGGACTTACCAAAATCTACACCGAGGTGAACAGTCAAACCGAGAACAACAAAGAAGGCATAAATAAAGAACTCTATTCTCTTAGAAAACTCCCCAAACTTTCAAAGGATTGGGGGCATATGATATGGGCAGAAATAATACGTCCAATAAGATCCAAACACGTGGCTACAAGATAATGATGATTGACCGACCTAAAATAATGTAGGGGTAAGACTCCCTAGAAGTGAAGATGGACTCGCAGACCTAAAGGCATAAGGATGTCGTCTTTGACGGTTGTTCCATACACTCCAGGACGTGAAGGTCACATTTGGCAGACTTAAAGGCATAGGGATGCTATCTATGATGGGGAACCTATACACTCAAGGATGCGTGAGTTAGGCTTGCTAAATCTAAGGACATGGGATAACACCACTAATGGAGCCCATCTTCGGCTTTCCAGGAAAAACAAGTCCCTAACTGCCTATATAAAGAAGAGTCCCAACATTATAAAGATAACTTTCATAACTAAAACCACTTTGGCTATCTCTTTTCCGCTTTGATATTTCTATAACCCTTCCTTATTAGAAAATTATATAATTGATGATGCAAAATTAAAAGATAATTTCGGAATATGTTTACGAAATTCAAAACGATTTTAACACAACATGCATAATAAGGTATAAAAAATAATATAATTAAATAAAATTGAGTGAGAGAAAATAGAAATAGAATGAGTTGGCATGTGAGTCGTGAAAAACCACTGTCATAAAACCATTATAGCCTCCCTACGTGCGAGTACGAATAACTAAGACCGACTTCAAGATAAAACCCAAGTGCTCGCAGCTTTGCCTCCTACATTGTGTACACTCACTGGGAAGCAAGATTGAACCGACCCAATCAAGGTTGCCCAAGGAAAAAAAATACATAGGAAAGTAGTATAGAAAGAACAAAAATAAGAATTTGATAAATTTTTTATTTTTTGTAAGCTCTTAAAATGCTTGGTATTTATAGGCACAAATGAGCCTAAGAATTTAATTCAAAATTATAAAGAATTTATTAAAAATAATTTTAAAAAATTGTAACACTCAAGTTATTGAAAATAATCACAAATTTGTAACTTTCAATTTATTGAAATTAATCACAAATTTGTAACTTTTAATTTATTGGCTATATTAAAATAGTCAAATAATTACTATTGTAAAGTTACTTGACAGTTACAAATGTGTAATGATGCGATGAAATTGACACTAGCAAGTGCACTAATCGTTCAAGTAATAAAATGATGAGTAAGTATCGTTCCCAACGATGACTGAATAGATAATACAAAAATTATGACTAAACTCTTACCGTTATTTGAGCAAATGAATAATTGTAGGAGAAGAATTTAGTAAAACTTAACTAAAGGAGAAATAGATGACAATAGTAAATAAATGAAGAATTGCAAACTTTGGAATTAGATTCTTATGAACTAACGTGCTAAGGACTTGACTTCACCTAAACCATTATTGCCAAGAGTTTCGAATGGACAAGTTTCGTTAATACATTTTTCAAGATGGTAGAATTCCCAATAAATTGGTTATCCATATTCCAGGTCTAACCACAACCTCAAGAATCATTAACTTCAAATATCCATATTTCAGGTCTATTCTAGATTAATTCAAATTAAGAAGCATTAAGTTCAGTGGAATTCCTTTCAGTTAAATCTCCCTATTCGGTTACGATTTAAACGGACCACATGAACTTCCTAGAATCCTTATTTGGTTACTCCTATTCTATTCATGGTATGTTTTACCTTGGCTTTTGTATAGACAACAATCCATCATCATATTTATTAATTCAACTATTCATAAAAACATAGCTTCTCTATTCGACACATCACCATGCTTAAAGAAGGAATCAAATTAATAAACAACATTAAGACCAATAAAACACACTCTTTGAAAAACACATTAAATTTCAACTTGTCCAAACAGCAACTCAAGACATAGGTTTAGGAGTCATCTATCCTTAACACAAAAATACCTACTCCATAATAATATTCAAACAAACCAAGTTCATATCATAAAACATCAACATAACTAAATAAGAATAAAGCAAAACTGGAGAAGAATGATTAAAAGTTTCAGAGGAGTTTCCAGGAGTGTCTCCTCCAACTCTGTTTTTCTGTTCAACAACCGCGCTCTCCCCTCATTTTGTTCAGCTAGGGTTGCTATTTATAATATTCTGAATCCGTCGGCCAGCGCTGCAGTGTTGACTTCCCAGCACTGCAGCGCTAGGCACATATCGAACCCTAACCAGAGCTGCAGTGCCCCACGAACTGGCGCTGCAGCTTTGAGTTTCTGTCATCTTTTCACATATTTCACAAATTTCAGCGCTGCAGCGCCTTTGAACCAGCACTGCAGCATTGAGTTTCTGTCATCTCTTCACAATTATTGCCCTTCCAGCGCTGTAGTGCCTTTGAATCAGTGCTGCAGCAATGAGCGTCTGCACAGTAAATTCCCAAAACTCAGCATTAAACATTCAAATTAACTAAAACAAACTAATAGTAAAATAAAATAAACTAAACTAAAAATTGCTAAAAGCATATGAAACACAAATCTAATGCTCAAGATCAACACCAAAAACGTGCCTAAAAGCAGTATAATAACATGATTTATTTTTAGTTATCATGTAACTCTCAATTTGACTATTATATTAAAATGACCAAGTAATGGCTATTAAAAAGCCATTTAAATTCCATGAATAATTGTGAGGAATTTAAAACATTTCTAACAATCCTTCACAAGTTTTAAAATTTCAAAACACAAAATAAATAAAATAAAATATAGAAAGTGTATAAGGACAACTCTAGTACTATGAAGTAGGTGCAGGAGAGTTCAAGACTTGAGCCTACACTTAGTGTTAACAGTATCATCTAAGGGAACCGTAATGGACTACACCTTAAATTAGGTCCCTTTATCAGACTTCAACAAGTCACACACACAGTACTTGATATAAGGTTAGGTTTGTGGGTTAGTGCTATTAATGGCCATGCACTTTTATCTTGATTCTCATGAGAGTCTCTAGTGAATAGCCCAATCCATTGTCGTGGCCTCATGACAGCTCTCACTTAGGTGAGCCTCCAAAGGTAAGTGTGACTAGTACCTTATGGTAATATCTACCTCGATCTCATTAATGGTAAATATCAATCCTGAACATCACACCAATAAGCACTATCACCTTAGGGATAGAAAATATATGCTCTCATAGAAACATGTTCCTTAAAATTAGTTATGAAAATTGAGTCACACAGTGCATGTTGTTTCTACCCATTGAACCTTCTTATGGGATCTCCAATCATAAAAGGTTAGATTACCTTTATTGGTGATTCCCTGTGGGCTAAGCCAATCCCCCTCGATGTACCAAATATACCCTTCATGGTTAGACCTTTAGTCAAACTGTTAGCAATATTCCTTTCAAATCTCACAAAATCTAGAGATACAACATTTCTACTCAACAATCATCTGACTGACTTATATCTCACTTGGATATGTTTGTTCATCTTCTTATTATAATGAAATTTTCCTATTAGATCTGTCACAACTTTACAATTAAAATATATATGTTTGAAGGGAACATGTGTACCCACAATAGAAATATTCATCAATATATTTTTTAACCATTTAGCCTCTAAACAAGTTGTATATAGAGCTATTAACTCAGCCTCTATAATAATTCTAGATATTATTGTTTGTTTTTAGATCCTCAAGATATTTTTGCACCTCTCAGCATAAATATATATCCAATAGTAAACTTTACATATAAACTATCAATAATCCAATTTGTATCACTGTACCATTCTACCACATTACGAAAACCTCTATAATGTAAAGAGTATCCCAAAGTTCCTCTAATATATTTTAAAATTATTTCTAAGGCAATCCAATACTCTCTACTAGGATTGTGAGTATATCTACTAAGATCACAACTGCATAGGCAATATCAAGTCTTGTTATATTCATAAAGTATAATATTGATCATATTATCTGAGAGTATTTCAATTGGGATATAGGTTCCCCTAAATGCTTCTTTAGATTTACACTCGAATCATACTGAGTAGCTATAAACTTAATATCATAATATTAAAAAAAATTAAGCATTTTCTCTAGAGCTTTGGATTAAGATAAAATTATCCATTCGAAAGTTCTTTCTAACTCCATTCTTAAGATTACATAGCCCTCTCCCAAATCTTTTATATCAAAGTTCTTGGATAAATAGGACTTCACATTATTCACCACAACTAAATTTGTCCCCAAAATTAAGTCAACATCAACTTATAGACATAAAATCACATGTTCTTTGCCAAAATATTTTTAATACAAACATTTATCATATTCGTTGATCTTGAAACCATAACTCAAGACAACATTATCAGATTTTTCATGCCATTTCTTAGGAGCTTCTTTCAAACCACACAATGATTTTACTAGTTTACATACTTTATGTTCTTAGCCTTGACTTTGACCCCTTCAAGTTATTCAATATATATATCTTCATCTAAGTCTTCATTTAAAAATATTGTCTTGACATCCATTTGATGTATTACCAAGTTATATATAGATACTAGTGCTAAAATAGTCTTAATAGTAGTGATCCTAGCAACGGATGAATGAGTTTTTAACATAATCTATGTGTTGACCCTTATTTGATTTTAATAATGATAAATCAGTGCTTTAATTGTACTAACAGTTTTATCTAAGTGTTTTTCATTAAGCTTAAGTATTCAACTTAAGGATAAGACATATGTCAAGCACAAATCAGTTAAGTGACACTTAAAAGAAGATCAAAGACTAAGTTTAGATTCTAAGGTAGTTTACCTTCACATGTAAATATCTCCTTTAGTGTCTTAGCTTGATCTTGGCTCAAAAACTCTTTTGAAAATGTTTTGGTCAATCAAAAACTCATTTTTATCAAAAACTGACTTAAAAGTCTAAGTTTTATAAAACGGATAGTCGACTGTGGCTTTTCAACAGTCGACTGTCAAGTCCCTGCAACTGACCATTTTAAAGAACTAAAATGGATAGTCGACTGTGAAAGAGTGATAGACGCTTAAATATACATATTTAAGCCCCCTTATTTACACTTGTTAGATCCTTTATTACGTTAATTTGGTATCTTTTACTCCATTTGTGTGTTTTACATATTTTTATAGGGTCTTGGAGAAAAAGAAACAGTTTTGGCACTTTAAGGAAGAAATCTAGAAGCCCTGGAGCACTTTCTGGACAAAGTGCGATCGAGCGCACATGCAATGCGATCGAGCGCACATACGATCATGCGCACACCTGTAGGATCGAGCACATATTGCGATCGAGCGCAAGGAAACATGCGATCGAGCACACATTGCGATCGAGCGCAAGGACACATGCGATCGAACGCACATATACGGGCGTGAACAGTAAACTGCAGAACCTTATTTTGGAAAGTACAAGATTTTCGTTTTAGGAAAATTTAGGACTCATGGGTCTATTAGGACTTCTCAAAGACCTATAAATACACTTGTAACTCACACACAAAGAGAGAACTTAGAAAGAAACACTTTTCTCTTTTCTTTTACTTGGAGTGGAGAGCTTGGGAGAGAATTGACTCCTCTTCTCTCGGGTTTATTCTTCTCCCTTATGTTTAGTTTAATTATGTTTACTTCAGTTAGTATGTGTAACTAACTCTCTTATAGGGCTTGATTGAAGCCCTAGTTATGCATTCTCATATTTTTATTCATTGATTAAATCTTTGCATAGCTTATTATGTTACTTAACTTGATTAACACCTGTGCTTATTTAAATTCCTCATATGTATGTGTAAGGCCAACGTATGCATGTGGTATGGATGGGTTAGTTAGATCAATTTGGATGACCGAGTCCTGGGTCTAACATTAGTAACAAGGGACCATCTTATCCGGATACCCGGGTTAATCAACATGGGAAACCGAGAGTAGATACCATGCCCTAGGTCTCATGTGGTTGTCGATTTCCACAGTACCTATGTTTTCTTAAGGAACAACTCAAGCAGATACCATGCTGAATCCCTTAAGGAAGAAAAGAGTTAGAGTAGATACCATGCCTAACTCGTTGCTTAGGGAAATCAATAGCTTAAGGAGTAGATACCATGCCCTTAGGTTGGCAACCAGTAGGTACACATAATAAGGCTAGAGCACTGATACCTTATACAAAATCGGGAATGTATGACTAGTGGTGGATATCAAAGCCCTATGTCTTTATTATTATCAAATCACCATTCAGTTGTTATTTACATCTTTTTACTTTAGAGAAATTAATTCTAAATTGAACTTTACCAATCCCTGTGGAGATGATCTTGCATTCGCACACTATACTACACTGTTGACCTTGTGCACTTGCAAGTAAAACAAAGTCCGATCATTCACCTATTTATTTAGGTATATTATCGCACAACAAGTTTTTGGCGCCGTTGCCGGGGATTGTGCTAAATTCTTTTTGGAATTATTTTCGTTAGTTTTTTTTTATTATTATTATTTTAATTTATTCTATTTTATTTTATTCAGTTCTGTTTCATTTTTATCAAAAATCAGATTTATTCCTTCTTTTCGTTTTCTGTTCAGGTGTGCAGAGGAAGAGTTTCTGTCCTCATTGTGATCGAACGCAGTGCCTTGTGCGATCGAGCGCAAGTCTGTGATCGAGCGCAGTGCTTGGAGCGCTCGAGCGCAAATAGTCCAGAGACCACCCGAGCAGCAGTACTAAAGCTGCTGCACTAAGGTATTCCGGCTGATTCATGTAAGGGCTTCAAGTGTGGAACCCAACCATCCTTCCACTTGATATAGAGAGTGAGCAGATCATTCGAAAGAGGCCTAGAAACAAATTCGAGGAGAGAGAAGAAGAATTTGAGGGTGAAGCACCAATGACAGAAGATCAATATACTTGTCTAGATGCTATGGAGAGGAAGCTAGATATGCTCATAAATGCCATGACTACTCAAAACATATCACCTAGTCCGCGAGGCAAACCACTCCAGGTATGTGCTATATGTTCTCGTTTTGATCACACTACTAACACTTGCCCTTTGTATTCATATGCAGATCAAGAGCAAGCAAATTATGAGGGACTGCACAATGCATATACAAATACCTACAATCTTGGATGGAAACACCACCCTAACCTCTCATGGAGCAACAATCACAATGCTTTGAATCTTCAAGGACAGCAACGACACTTCCAACTAGCAGCCCAACCAGTGCCGGAATCAGAAAATAGTGACTTAGAGAGTCTTATGAGGCAATTGATGACTTCACAAGAACAGTTCATGATTGAGCAACGACAAATCAATACCAAGCATGAGCAAGCTATTCATAGATTGGAAGTACAAATGGGGGAATTGGCTAAGGAGCTAAGTGAACAAAAGCAAGGTGTTATTAAACAAGTCTTTCATGACCATCATATTGATCCCTTGGAGACCACTTTCACCCATTATTTCAAAGGTTCAGATATTGAGCTAAAATCAAAAGATGTTACTAAAGACCTCATTGAAACTGTGCACATCCTAGAGGCCTCTCCAAAGCATCCAAGTAAGTACACCGATCCATTTGACCCTCATGTGCCTACTAATACTATTTTTCCTTTTATTGTACAGGCACCTAAATTGGAATTCAAGCAGTTGCCCAAGCACTTATCTTATGCTTATATGGGAGAGAATAAGACATTTCCTATGCTAGCTGCTGCCACTCTTAGTTTTGGGGAAAAATAAAGTTTGGTCCGACTGAAGACGTTAAACTTAGCGCTCATGGGAGGCACCCCATAGCTTATCCTTTTATTTTATTATTTTATGTATTTATTGTTATTTATTTATTTTTATTACTTCTTGTTTTCCCGTATTACGTTAGTTTTTCTTTTTTAGGGACAATGTGTGCATCCGTTCAAGTTTGGGGGTACGCTATGAGCCATGCCGACCTAGCTAGTTCTCCATCTCCCAGGTCAGCTCTTTCCTTGTTATTCACACATTGGGGACAATGTGTAATTTAAGTTTGGGGGTATGGGAGACACATTCACACACACCTTGTCCCAGTTTTTTTTTGTTTTGTTGTTTTTCATAGATAAATACATGTTCATTCCGTTCCAAAATTTTTGGGTGTTCTAAACAAACAAAATGATTTGACTTCATAAGCGAGCTTAACACCTTGAACATATGGGCCAATAATTAAGTTTGGAACCATAATCACTTTCCTTTAGGCATTTAAGGATTCACAAGTTCGACTTAAACTAAACATGAGCACATTAGCACATAGTTGTGTGGGGTATGACATGTAATTTTGATTTGTATGTTTCTTTTGCTTGACTGTGAACCAGATGGCCTATTAGATTAACACGGTGGCATAAGAAAATAAAAAAAGTCCGTTATTACTCAAAAAGAAAAGAAAAAAAAATGCTCATAAAGATCATTAAAAAGAACTTTCCATTGAGTAACTGGCCCTCTTGCCTCAGTAAGCAGTGAGTGTCACGTCAAAAGGTGGAATATTCTGATCGGTAGCATTAAGATCAGTTAGTTTCGTAGCCTTTTTGACTCGAGTTAGTAAGCCCTTAGGGGTGTTTCTACACCTAATGCCCTAAAACCATCTGGTTTGGGAGTCATTGGCTAAACACTCGTTACACGAGTCATCAAGAAAGCTTAAGGGAACTAACTTGGCAAAAATCTCGCAAATAAAAGTCTATGCCATATTTGTTGACTCTAATAGGAAGTTTGGTGAATCTTGAGTCATCGAAACACTACCTGTTTGAATTTCTTGAAAACCCAACCTTTTATGTGCTGATCACCACACACCAAAGTCAAACTTGTGATATCTTAAAATACCTAGTGAATATGATTTACGTTCAAAACTCTTATTCATTGCAGATATATGTTTACACTTGTTAAGCTTGCTCATGAATGCGCATCATTGTTTTGTGTAAAATCTAGATTTTTTATTGACACTATGAACATTGGATTTATCTATATTTCTGCTTTAGTTTTTAATTTAGTATTGCTAAGGGACTAGCAATATGTAAGTTTGGGGGTGTGATAGACGCTTAAATATACATATTTAAGCCCCCTTATTTACACTTGTTAGATCATTTATTACGTTAATTTGGTATCTTTTACTCCATTTGTGTGTTTTACATGTTTTTATAGGGTCTCGGAGAAAAAGAAGCAGTTTTGGCACTTTAAGGAAGAAATCTAGAAGCCCTGGAGCACTTTCTGGACAAAGTGCGATCGAGCGCACATTCAATGCGATCGAGCGCACATACGATCATGCGCACACCTGTAGGATCGAGCGCAAGGACACATGCGATCGAGCGCACATTGCAATCGAGCGCAATGACACATGCGATCGAACGCACATATACGGGCGTGAACAGTAAACTGCAGAACCTTATTTTGAAAAGTACAAGATTTTCGTTTTAGGAAAATTTAGGACTCATGGGTCTATTAGGACTTCTCAAAGACCTATAAATACACTTGTAACTCACACACAAAGAGAGACCTTAGAAAGAAACACTTTTCTCTTTTCTTTTACTTGGAGTGGAGAGCTTGGGAGAGAATTGACGCCTCTTCTCACGGGTTTATTCTTCTCCCTTATGTTTAGTTTAATTATGTTTACTTCAGTTAGTATGTGTAACTAACTCTCTTATAGGGCTCGATTGAAGCCCTAGTTATGCATTCCCATATTTTTATTCATTGATTAAATCTTTGCATAGCTTATTATGTTACTTAACTTGATTAACACCTGTGCTTATTTAAATTCCTCATATGTATGTGTAAGGCCAACATATGCATGTGGTATGGATGGGTTAGTTAGATCAATTTGGATGACCGAGTCCTGGGTCTAACATTAGTAACAAGGGACCATCTTATCCGGATACCCGGGTTAATCAACATGGGAAACCGGGAGTAGATACCATGCCCTAGGTCTCATGTGGTTGTCGATTTCCACAGTACCTATGTTTTCTTAAGGAACAACTCAAGCAGATACCATGCTGAATCCCTTAAGGAAGAAAAGAGTTAGAGTAAATACCATGCCTAACTCGTTGCTTAGGGAAATCAATAGCTTAAGGAGTAGATACCATGCCCTTAGGTTGGCAACCAGTAGGTACACATAATAAGGCTAGAGCACTGATACCTTATACAAAATCGGGAATGTATGACTAGTGGTGGATATCAAAGCCTTATGTCTTTATTATTATCAAATCACCATTCAGTTGTTATTTACATCTTTTTACTTTAGAGAAATTAATTCTAAATTGAACTTTACCAATCCCTGTGGAGATGATCTTGCATTCGCACACTATACTACACTGTTGACCTTGTGCACTTGCAAGTAAAACAAAGTCCGATCATTCACCTATTTATTTAGGTATATTATCGCACAACAAGTTTTTGGCGCCGTTGCCGGGGATTGTGCTAAATTCTTTTTGAAATTATTTTCGTTAGTTTTTTTTATTATTATTATTTTAATTTATTCTATTTTATTCTGTTCTGTTTTATTTTTATCAAAAATCAGATTTATTCCTTCTTTTCGTTTTCTGTTCAGGTGTGCAGAGGAAGAGTTTCTGTCCTCATTGTGATCGAACGCAGTGCCTTGTGCGATCGAGCGCAAGTCTGTGATCGAGCGCAGTGCTTGGAGCACTCGAGCGCAAATAGTCCAGAGACCACCCGAGCAGCAGTACTAAAGCTGCTGCACTAAGGTATTCCGGCTGATTCATGTAAGGGCTTCAAGTGTGGAACCCAACCATCCTTCCACTTGATATAGAGAGTGAGCAGATCATTCGAAAGAGGCCTAGAAACAAATTCGAGGAGAGAGAAGAAGAATTTGAGGGTGAAGCACCAATGACAGAAGATCAATATACTTGTCTAGATGCTATGGAGAGGAAGCTAGATATGCTCATAAATGCCATGACTACTCAAAACATATCACCTAGTCCGCGAGGCAAACCACTCCAAGTATGTGCTATATGTTCTCGTTTTGATCATAACACTTGCCCTTTGTATTCATATGCAGATCAAGAGCAAGCAAATTATGAGGGACTGCACAATGCATATACAAATACCTACAATCTTGGATGGAAGCACCACCCTAACCTCTCATGGAGCAACAATCACAATGCTTTGAATCTTCAAGGACAGCAACGACACTTCCAACCAGCAGCCCAACCAGTGCCGGAATCAGAAAATAATGACTTAGAGAGTCTTATGAGGCAACTGATGACTTCACAAGAACAGTTCATGATTAAGCAACGACAAATCAATTACAAGCATGAGCAAGCTATTCATAGATTGGAAGTACAAATGGGGGAATTGGCTAAGGAGCTAAGTGAACAAAAGCAAGGTGTTGTTAAACAAGTCTTTCATGACCATCATATTGATCCCTTGGAGACCACTTTCACCCATTATTTCAAAGGTTCAGATATTGAGCTAAAATCAAAAGATGTTACTAAAGACCTCATTGAAACTGTGCACATCCTAGAGGCCTCTCCAAAGCATCCAAGTAAGTACACCGATCCATTTGACCCCCATGTGCCTACTAATACTATTTTTCCTTTTATTGTACAGGCACCTAAATTGGAATTCAAGCAGTTGCCCAAGCATTTATCTCATGCTTATATGGGAGAGAATAAGACACTTCCTATGCTAGCTGCTGCCACTCTTAGTTTTGGGGAAAAATAAAGTTTGGTCCGGCTGAAGACGTTAAACTTAGCGCTCATGGGAGGCACCCCATAGCTTATCCTTTTATTTTATATAGTCTACTGTCCAATTCTCTATAAGCTGGCCATTTTGAAAACAAAATGGACAGTCGACTGTAGATTAAGGACAGTTGACTGTGAAAGAGATAAAGAGTTTCACAATTGACTACCCATTTAGACAGTCGACTATCCAAATCATTTTAAAACCAGAATTCCAAATTCAAGAGAGGAATGTTGACTGTCCTGTCGAGAAAAATGGTTAGTTTTCAAAATTTGGATGCGGGATTTGAGTAATTAATGATCCAAACCTATCAAATCTATGTCTAATAGTCATATAAGGCCAAGGCTATAAAAATCTATCATCAATGAGCATTTAAGAAAACAAGAAAGCACAATCAATTCGAAAACAAGCTCATTAATACTCTTAAAAGCTTTGAAAAAAATTCTTTGAGCCATTTATCAAGCTTTGTTCTTAAAAGAGAAATCATCTTCATCTTGTAAAGCATTTATTGCCATCTTTCTTCTTTTCCTTTACATTAAACATCAATCATTGTAAAGAGAAAGAATTGATATAACTCTTAGAATGTTTAGAATTAAACACTTCCTTATAACTTCATTGTGGAAGAGAGTGCCTATAGCGTTTGTGCAACATCCATGAAGTTACTCGACTATAATTAGTGGATTTCTTCAAGGATATTCCTTGAAGAGAGTGAATGTAGGGTCAAAAAGAGTTTGATATTGCCGAACCACTATAAACAAAGTTTATATATTCTCTTCATTTACTCCTTTAATTTCAAGCATCTTATTTATTGTGTGTCTTACTTGATTAAATTTTTAAAAACTTGTATATTAATTATAAAAAGTTTTTTAAACCTAATTTACCCCTATCTTGGGTTTGTACTCAGTTTACAATTGGTATCAGAGCCATGTACTCAATTTTAGGCTAAAAACCCTTGAGCTGATTAGATGGCTTCAAATAGTTATACTGAAGGTTATTCCTATACTAGACATCATTTGTTCAATGGCTTAGATTATAATTACTGGAAAAACAGAATGAAAATCTTTGTTGAGGGAAAATATTATAATTTGTAGAGAGTTATTGAGGAATGACCTAGAATTCCTACAAAGGAAATAATTATTGGAGAAATCAATCATACAATTCCTAAACTCAAATCGGAGTTTAGTGAAGAGGATTGTAGAATGATGTCTCTAAATAGTAGAGCTACTAGTATGTTACATTGTGTTTTAGAAATTAATGAGTACAATAAAAATTTTACATGTGTTTCGGCTAAGGAAATATGGGATAAGTAGAATTTTTATCCCAAGTAGAACCTAAAATTTTTATAGAAGCGAAAAAAGATGTTGATTGGATAAATACTATGCAAGAAGAGTTAAATCAATTCGAAAGAAATAAAGTATGGACTCTAGTTCCCATACCAAAGAATCATACTATCATAGGAACTAAATGGGTATATAGAAACAAAATGGATGAAAATATAATAGTAACTAAGAACAGGCTAGACTAGTTGCTAAGGGTTATAATCAAGAAGAAAAAATAGACTTTGATGAGACCTATGCTCCCGTAACTAGATTAGAAGTCATTCATATGTTACTAGATTTTGCATGCTTTAACAAGTTTAAATTATTTCAAATGGATGTGAAAAGTGTCTTTTTAAATGGTTTTATAAAAGAATAGGTTTATGTTGAGTAACCTCTTGGTTTTGAAAATCCTAATATTCCAAACCATGTTTATAAGCTTTCTAAAGCTCTCTCTGGGTTGAAGTAAGCTCCAAGAGCATGGTATGAAAAGTTAAGTAAGTTTTTACTTGAAAATGGTTTTACAAGAGGAAAAATAGATGCAACTCTTTTTACAAAAACTCATAAAGATGACACATTTCTAGTCCAAATATATGTTGACGATATTATATTTGGTGCATCTAATGAATCCATGTGTCAAGATATTTCTAAGTGTATGCAATGTGAATTTGAGATGAGCATGATGGGAGAGCTTACCTACTTCCTCGGACTTCAAATCAAAAAATTGAAATGAGGCATCTTCATCAATCAATCCAAATACACCAAGGACCTATTGAAGAGGTTTAGGATAAAGAGCTCAAAATCTATTGGCACTCCCATAAGAGCCTCTACAAAACTTGACCTAAATGAGAAAGGTAAGTGTGTAAATACTAAAACTTATAGAAGGATGATAGGAGTTTTACTATATCTAACTGCAGCTAGACCTGATATAATGTTTAGTGTATGCATGTGTACTAGATTTCAAGCTAATCCTAAGGAATCTCGTATTGTTGCTGTGAAAAAATCCTAAGATATTTGCAAGGTAATCAAAATCTAGGTTTATGGTATTCTAGAAAATCAACTTTGGAGCTTGTTAGGTACTCAGATGCTGATTTTGTGGGTTGTAAATTAGATGGAAAAAGCACTAGTGGAACATGCAAATTTCTAGGTGCTATGTTAACTTCTTGGTTTTCAAAGAAACAAAATTCAATTGTACTATCAACCGCCGAAACATAATATGTAGCCGTCGGTAGTTGTTGTGTATAAGTTTTATGGATGAAACAACAACTAGAAGATTATGGCATGTATTTTCAAAACATTCCAATTCATTGTGATAGCACTAGTGCTATCAACTTGACAAAAAAACCTAATTCAGCATTCTAGAACTAAACACATTGAGATAAGACATAACTTCATTAGAGATCATGCTCAAAAGGGTAATATTAGGCTAGAATTCATTCCCTTGGAAGATCAAATTGCTAATATCCTCACTAAACCTTTAAATGAAGACAGTTTTTGCAAAACAAAACTGTTAATAGGATTAAAAAATTATGACTATGTGTGTTTTATTGCATTAACATTCATCATGCGCATAATTGCTATGAAGTGAATTAGGATTAATCCAAATTTAATATTTCCCTCACTTAAGAAGAGCATAGAACAATAAATCATTGCAAAAAGTCATTCAAATTTCAGTAATAGGCATTGCGTAGTCGACTGTGCAAATTTGACAATCGACTGTCCAAAAGACAGAGACTTTGGCAATTGACTGTCCATATGAATATGGCCTCTGGCAGTTGACTGTGCAAAGGATAGAGACTTTCATAGTCGATTGTCCATATATACAGTTGATTGTCCCTCAGGTCCAGTATTTTGATTGAAAAAGGACAGTCGACTGCCCATTTTAGACAATTGATTATCCAAACGTAAGCATGTATGCGGCCCTTTCATTTAAAAAAGACAGTTGACTGGCCATTTTCGATAGTTGACTATCTAATCACGACTATAAAACCTGCACTTCATCTTCAACCTCAAAAATCCCTAATTTTTTGAAACCCTAGTCGCATAACCTTTCTCTCTCATCTGAAATTCAGTGATTTCTCACCAATTTTGCCCGAAAACCATCAAATTTCTTCCAAAGAAACACTCTGCCTTCACTTTTTAAGGTTTATTCCCTTCAAAAATGCCTAAATCCGTGACTGTCTACTCTAAGAAGGGTGGTGATGGTGCCGACTGCAGCAAACGTCAGAAGATACTAGTGGATCCCAAGCTTGTCATCAATATCACGGCAAATCCTCGGTATGATGGTCATATCTCTGCTAAGGAAATAATCTTAGGTCGTTACGTAGATTTCAAAATTTAAGAAGTAATGACATGGATATCGAGCACTATTTCACTGCTGTTAATTGGACTCCTATAGTCACACTGTTAGAAATTGCTTGCCCTAGGTTAATTCGACTATTTTATGCTAATTTAGTCAAGAATTCAACCACGGGACTATCCTTTATGACCTTTGTTAAAGGCAAGAAAATTTTGATAAATGTAAATGTACTCTTCGAGATTTTGGGAATCCGTATGGGAGGAGAAGAATGGGTCGATATCTTCAATTGGGCTGAGGATTTCGATAAACAAAATACTATGTGAATGTTGAGATAAGATAACACCTATATCTTTAGCAACTCATTTAAAGACACCAATGCCTTGACCATAAAAAGTATAGTCATATATCTAATCATAAATTACTGCGTATCTCCCAGAAAAGGGAGTCGTACATATATCAGTCAACTTGATATCTATATCCTATGGATGCTCATGAGCGGGACCAGATATAACATTTATAGTCTCATCCTTGCTAAAATGGTAGAGGGGTCTGAAAAGAAGCTTAATGGCCTTTCTTATGGAATTCTAATTACAAGAATCCTAAAGCATTACGGTGTTTCCTTTGCTGGAGAGGAGGGGAGAGGATAGAGATGGCCCTCACTGATGTGTTCAACAAGTCCACACTGAACATAATGAAATTACTTCAGCTGGAAGACTTCACTTTGGAATGCACTATCAATTCCATCTTTGATCCAGCTCAGAATATTTGGCAAAGAAAACCTACTGGAGCTGCTCTCACTGATGAGGGCATGGCAGAGGATGATGACCCACAGGAAGAGACAACAACTAGTGTTGGTGCTAGCAGATCGAGGTCACAGGATTATAATGAATCCATGCTAGCTGCATTTCGGGATCTCAAGAATGAGATGTCCTCCCTCTCACTCACAATGAATGCCTAATTCAACATCATCGATGGTAAGCTTGAGGAGATGAGAGACCAGATCACTAGGCTTCATCGACCCTCTGACGCACCCTAGACATCTTTCTTTGTTCTTTACTGTAGAACTGTGTCAAAAACTTTGCAAGGACATATATTTTTCTTTCATTTTCATGTATTTTACCACATGATATGATATATTATGTTTAATTGCTAGGTTTATGGGAACCTTAGCTGTTTATCTTCATTTGATGAATGTGTTTTGGAAACCTAGGTATTTGTTTTTGATATTGCATGCCTCCTATTACCTTAGCTCATATATCAGTTTTCTGATTCTTCTCGGGAACTCTTTTGGTATTTGTTTTGGGCTAACATTATGCATACATGTTTGTTTTAGTATACTCTATCTATCTATTAGGATGGATAAGCTTCTTCCGTTGCTAGTAGTAGTTACATACGCTCATGACATATATTTTAAGGG
This sequence comes from Bretschneidera sinensis, assembly GCA_023935145.1. Classification (NCBI taxonomy): domain Eukaryota; kingdom Viridiplantae; phylum Streptophyta; class Magnoliopsida; order Brassicales; family Akaniaceae; genus Bretschneidera; species Bretschneidera sinensis. Next base: position 89,452,051 of record CM043705.1, on the reverse strand, counting down.
AAATATGCAATTTGATGAGCTATATTGCCATGTCTTATTTTCTCGCTTTACACTTTGTTCATCTTTGAACTTATATATATATATTTGTCTATCTATTTACTCATTTTGTGTTGATGACAAAAAGGGGGAGAAAACATAGAAAAAGTAGAGCATAGAGAAGGTAGAAGGTAAAGAAAAAGAACAAAACAATAAGAACTGTCTGTATGCAAAGATTAAGGGGGAGCCTTGCTCAATTTTCCAAATTCATATATATGCTAGGTTGAATGTTCTTTTTAATGCTTTTTATAGGTTGATTTTATCCTAAAAACAGAGGAGACTCTGTCTATTTTTCTGTAAAAACCTAACACTTAGTTTTTAAAACTGTTTTTCTCACCTTAGTTTTGTCATCATAAAAAATGAGGAGATTGTTGACCCTTATTTGATATTAAAAATGATAAAATAGTTTTTTAATTATACTACCAGTCTTATCTAAATATTTTTCATTAAGCTTAAGCATCCAACTCAAGGACAAGACGCATGTCAAGCACAAATAGGAAGATATTGCACTTGAGTGACACTCAAAAGAAGATCGAAGACTAAGTTTAGATTCTAAGGTAGTTTACCTTCACATTTAAATCTCTCATTTAGTTTCTTAGCTTGTTCTTGGCTCAAAAGCTCTTTTTGAAAATGTTTTGGTCAATCGAAAACTCATTTCGGTCAAAAACTGACTTAAAAGTCTAAGTTTTATAAAACAGACAATCGACTGTGGTTTTTCTACAGTTGACTGTCAAGTCCCTGTAGCTAACCATTTTAAAGAACTAAAATGGATAATCAACTATAGGTAATGGATAGTCGACTGTGAAAGAGATAGAGAGTTTTACAGTCGACTGCCTATTTAGACAATCGACTGTCCAATTCTCTGTAAGTTGGCCATTTTGAAAACAAAATGGACAGTCAACTGTAGATCAAAGACAGTCGATTATGAAAGAGACATAGAGTTTCACAGTCGACTGCTCATTTACACAGTCGACTATCCAAATCATTTTAAACCTAGAATTCCAAATTCAAGAGAGGACAATCGACTGTCCAGTCGAGAAAAACATCTAGTTTTCAAAATCTAGACGTGGGATTTGAGCAATTAATGCTCCAAACCTAGCCAATCTGTGTCTAATGGTCATATAAAGCCAAGGCTATAAAACCCCTCATCAATGAGCATTTAAGAAAACAAGAAATCACATTCGATTTGAAAACAAGCTCATTAATACTCTTAAAAGCTTTGAAAAAAATTCCTTGAGCCATTTATCAAGCTTTGTTCTTAAAATAAATATCATCTTCATCTTGTAAACCATTTATTGCTATCTCTCATTTTTTCCTTTACATTAAACATCAATCATTGTAAAGAGAAATAGTTGGTACAACTCTTAAAGTGTTTAGGATTAAACACTTCCTAAACACTTCCTTGTAACTTCCTTGTGGAAGAGAGTGCATGTAAGGTTTGTGCAACACTTGTGAAGTTGCTCAACTATAATTAGTGGATCGCTTCAAGGAGGTTCTTTGAAGAGAGTGGACGTAGTGTCAGAGAGATTTCGATATTGTCGAACCACTATAAACGAAGTTTGCATATTCTCTTCCTTTACTCCTTTAATTTCAAGCATCTTATTTGTTGTATGCCTTGCTTGATTAAATTGTTAAAAACTTGTGTATTAATTATAAAAAGTTTTTAAAACCAAATTCACTCCTCCCTCTTGGGTTTGTACGCTTTTTTACACTATCCATTCTTTTTGTGTAAAACCCTTGGCTACTAACCTAACTTTATATTTATCTATACTTCCATCAGGTTTCATTTTTTTTTCTTCTGAAAACCCACTTACAATCTGTAGGCTTACTCCTAGGAGGTAAGTCAGATAAAACCCAAGTATTATTCTATATTATTAATTTAAATTCATCATCAATCGCTTCCTTCCAAAAAGGTGCATCTTCATAAGACATAGCCTTACTATAGTTAGAAGGTTCTCCTTCTACTAAAAACGTAAAGAATCCATCTCCAAAATTCTTTTCAATTCTAGCTCTCTTACTTCTTCTAGGTTCAAAAGAAGTTTCGAATTTATCTCTTAGAGATGAGCCAGAAGGTATGTCATCATTTAATTAAACCTTAGACGGTTGAACCGACACCTTAATTTTGAAAGGAAAGATATCCTTAAAATATGTTACATCTCTAGCTTTTATTATTGCGTTATTGGATATTTCATTTATTTTAGATTTTATTAGTAAGAACATATTTGCACTACTATTTTGAGCATAACTTATGAAAACGGAATCTATAGTTTTAGGCCCTGTTTTCTTTCTCTTTGGTTCAGGTATAGCTACCTTAGTTAGACTCCCCCACACTTTTAGAATATCGAACCTTAAAAGGTCTATTTTTCCATATTTCAAAAAGAGATTTCTCATTATTTTTAGAGGTTACTCAATTTAATAAATAATAAGATGATAGGATAGCTTCTCCCCCACAAACTCTTGAGTACACCAAAACTTAGTAACATAAAATTAACTATATCCATTAATATTATATTTTTCCTTTCAACTACACCACTTGATTGAAGAGAATAAGGACGAGCAATCTCATGAATTATCCCATTGTCTTTACAGAAACCCTTAAGTTCATTCAAACTATATTCCATACCTCTATCGGACCTGAGAATTTTAATCTTCTTCTCTAATTGATTTTAAACTTCATTCTTATAGGTTTTAAATTTATTAAATACTTCATATTTTGTTTTGATAAGATAAACATAACAATATTTGGAGTGATCATCTATAACTGTTACGAAGTGTTTATTTCCACCGCTAATTGGAGGTCAGCTTGAATTACAAACGTCACTATGTATGAGTTCTAGGAGACTAGTATTTCGATTGATGGGTCTATAAGGCTTTCTAGGTTGTTAGCTTGTACACAAATCTCACACTTATGCTTGATATCTAAAGAAGCTTTAAGAATTAAACACAAACGCATCAAATTCTTTATCTTCCCAAGACTTATATGGCCCAGTCTTTCACGCCATACATTATTAGATTTAATATTGAAAACTAAATGAGAGACATTTTTCAAAGTACTTGAGACATTTAATATAAATAAACCATCACAGATAAATCATTTCCCAATAAAAACATTATTTCTATTTATTACAACTTCATTGGATTCCTTAACAAGTTTATAACCATGTTGAACAAGATAAGATTCACTAACTAGGCTTCTCCTAATATCAAGAACATGTTGCACTTCCTCAAGAATAAACATCTTCCCAGAAATCAACTTCAGATCAATTCTTCCAATTCCTAGCATTCGTGCGATGGTAATATTTGCTAGAGTCACACCTCCTCCACTTGAGTTTTGATACGTTTTAAATAGTGAATGATTCGGAAAAAAACATGTATATTAGCCTCAAAATCTAACCACCACTTATTATCTTCATAAGTAAAGTTTACTAACGAAGGTTTAGATTCAGACCTAATAAAGGGTTCTCCATCCTCTACCATGTTGACTTGAGAGCCTTTATTCCCAAAGTTAGGCTTGTATTCACTAGTCTTCTTGTAGTAACAATCTCAGGCAATATGATTAGTCCTTCCACATAAGTAGCAGGGTTCTTGCCTTTGCCTTTAGAGTTCCTACAATTTGGGTTACGGGAACGATTGTGTTAGTTTTGATGATTTTGGTTGAGTTGAAAGTTATTGGGTGAGTTGGTGGGCCTAAAGTTATTAGGTCGATCATTACTATTATTCTTTCAATTTTTATTCTTGAAATTGTTTTCCCTAGGCTTAAATCAGTTGGAGGTTTTATTTTGTTCTACCATATTCACCTTTGACTGCATCTCATTTTTTGGCCTATGTTGTTCTTCTATTCTAAGAGAATTGAAAATTTGGGTTAAAGTCAAAGTACCTTGTCTATGCCTAAGGTCTTTGGAAAATTCACTTCAATAAGGTAGAAATTTATCTATAAGACATGACACCTTAAAATCTTCACTAAACTTAGTACCGTTTTTCTCTGCACCTCTAAGATGGTTTTGAAATTCATGAATTTGATTATTAATTGATTTACCATCTATCATATGGTATTTGTTAAATGTTGAAACATTAAACCTTTTTATACCCGCATCATCTATACCATCTTCATCTTCTAGGGCACTAAGAATTCTATTGTGATAATAGTACTCTATTTCTTGAGGGGTGTACTTAGGAGTTTTGGATTCACTAGTTGATGTATCTCTAGGTTGAGTTGAGTCTTCTAGAACGGGTATGAAACCTAATACCGTTAACTAATACATTATTTGCCTTTGCCATCTCCTTAAAAAGAGTCCATCAAATTTTTCCAGTTTTACACTATTGGTTTCCTTGTATAATGCCATTTTATAAACTACTTAGAGCAACTCAAGTTTCTGTGAGTAATAAAATTTAGTTTCAATATTTCAAATACTCAAAATTATATGAATAAGAATAATACTAAATAAATCTAATTAATTATACAATAACATATATTATTTGTAATATATATATAAATAATTTAAGTATTGTACAAACTACCACATAAGACAAACTTCAAAAAGATAATAAGTATTCTAAAATCTTGTAATAATGGTATATTTGTTCTGGTTGCTTTATTATTTTTTCTTTTAAATATTTTATTTAAACAATTTATCAATAAATTTGTTTATAAAATAAAACAATATGTGTCTGATTATTATAATAAATTTGAAACTGCAAATGAATTTAAAATAGAGTTAAAACAACAAATTATTTTCTTACAATAATAATAATTTTTATAGAATGGATAAGTGACAGATTGATTTAATTTTTTAAAATTGATGTAAAAATTTTCTTTTTCTTCTTCTTTTTATTTTATTTTTAATAAAATATTCAATAAATTTACTATGTAATAGATATCAAGTCTGGATTTAATCATACAATTTAAAACAATTCTAACTATGTAAAATAATTTCAAAACAATTTAAAACAATTATTATTTAACAGTTTAAAATATGTTGATAAGGTAATATTTTAATTTTAATAGATATGTAAAAACAATCATTTTCTTCTTAATCTATTTTAAATTAAATCTGAAACAATAAACAATAACTACAAGGCAACTAATTATCAATAATAACATATAATGATTAATGCTGAAAAATCTAGAAAAGCCACCCCAAAGAAAATATAAATAGAGACAGAATAAAATTTATAACCGTTTTAGCTGTTGGAAAATTATATAATTGGTGATATAAAATTAGAAGACAATTTCAGAATATGTTTGTGGAATTCAAAACGATTTTAGCACGGCATTCATAATAAGGTATAAACAAAATAATATAATTAAATAAAATTGAGTGATAGAAAATAGAAATAGAAGGAGCTGGCCTGTGAGTCGTAGAAAATCACAGTCCTAAAACAGTTATAGCCTCCATATGTGCGGGTATAAATGGCTAAGACCGACTCTAAGATAAAAACCCAATTGCTTGCAACTTTGCTTCCGACAATGTGCACATCTATTGGAAAACGAGGTTGAACCAACCGGATCAAGGTTGTCTAAGAACAAAAAAAATAGTATAAAAAGAACTAAAAAAGAATCTAAATTTTTTTTAAGCTCTTGAAAAGCTTGATATTTATAAGTATAAATTATCCTAAGAATTTAATTCAGAATTAAAAGGAATTTATTGAAAATAATCATAAATTTGTAACCCTTAATTTATTAAAATTAATCACAAATTTGTAACTCTTAATTTATTGGTTGTATTAAAATAGTCAAATAGTTACTATTGAAAAGCTATTTGATAGTTACAAAATATGTAATTCTCAATTTGACTATTATATTAAAATAGTCAAATAATAACTATTAAAAAATCATTTAAATGTCATAAATAATTGTGAGGAATTTAAAGCTTTTCTAATATTCATTTCGATACACTTACTAGTTCACCATATGAGAGTCCTTTATGGAGACAAAAACTTCAAGTTGCTTTCCTTGCAGGCGTTCTTGTACCAAACTAGCATGGACACAAGAATGTGACCAACACCAAAACCCAGTTCGATAACAAAACCCTTTTACTTTTTTTTTTGGTATCAACACAATTTACAGATTGATTTTTTTCACTGTGATTCGTTGAGATTCAATATTAATTTATTAAATTTAACATGGTTTATAAGGTCATTAAATCGGGCCTCTATAGTCTAGATGCCCATTGCCTAAACTGGATTAAGATTCAAATTCCCACGTTGCATTATCAGGTATTTGAAACTATAGGGATGAAAGTGAGACGAGCATCTCAACTCACCTAAGAGACTCAGTTTAAAAAGCTCAATTCGGTTAAATTAAACTCGAGTCGAGGAGAAGCTTTGGTTATTGTCAGGTTTTGTTTTAATACGGCCACCAGTGAGTGTGACGTTGGAGATACGTGACAACGCACTGATTACTCTTCACAGGCATTGGTAATCATAGTCGTGGACAAGCTGCGCTTCCTACTGCAGCGAAGAATTTCCTCAATGAAAACGGATAAAACGTTTCTTTCTGTGACAAGTTGCGTATTACTTCATCTTCTACATTTGAGGGATTATTTGTATCATCAAATAAGATCAATTGTATTGTTGGCCTTAATTATTTATTTCATATTCCAAAACACTGTTATGATGTAACCAGCATCCATGTATATAGTATGGTTTTTTCTTTTGTTTTCCTTTTATGAATTTTGGCTCGAATATTTTCGTAGAACATGTGATTTAAATAATGCAGTTCTCACGCTGTTATTGGTTGGGGCATCATCACTAAGCATCGTTCTCATTGGGTACAAGTCTTGATTGATAAGTGCTTGACAGGTTTGCTTTCAACTAAACTTGGCATAGACTCAAATGACCAGACCGACCCAAAACTAAACCCACCACAGCCCGGCCGAGTTGGCCGCGATGGTTCTCAAATATCATTGTGGTAGGATACATGAATTGGCAGTTAAACATTGGCAGCTAGCATGTCTAATGTAATCCTACTTCCAGTCCCAGAAGAGGATAGTTTGAAGGTTTGTGTTGTGACTTCTGATATCATTACTCCTAACCGCTGTTGTGGTCTCACAACATTTACAGAAGACTGGAAAAAGGCAAATTTCCGCACTGCTAGTCCTCTGAATCCAAATGATAGTGACAAACTTATATGGCAAGCCTCTCCATATACTTTCACAAAAGGAGACTGAACCAAATTATTTCCAACATACTGATTGAAGCTTAGACATGCAGCTACATAATAGAATTATGGTTTATGACACCAAGAGGACAGCAGCTGCATTAAAATTCTACAAGCTTAAATTAACTTGCTTAAATCTATTTAAGGTAATTTTTACCTTGAAGACAAACTGATTGAAGCTTGCTTAAAAACCTTCACAAATGGCACCTAAGAAAAGTGCAGATTAAAGCAAATCATATTTCATCGCGCTTACAAAAATTGATAACATCTCAATGGAGCCTTCTACAACAATCTTCTAACATCACAAGACTAATTTTTTTTTGCTGTCTCTAAGCCTCTAAATGGAAAACTATCTACAAATGCTTACAAATCTCCTAGTTTAATGACCTTCTGCATTATGCAGAATGACAACCTTCGAGCTATGCTGACCTCTTACTGTTAACTGCTTCCTTGAGTTTTGTCCCCAGTGCATATGCCAAAGGAGGAGGAACCGCATTTCCAATCTGTCGGTGCTTGTGTTGAATGTTACCAGCAAACTGATAGCTATCTGGGAAACCCTTCATTAATAGGTAAAAGCATTAATGAGAAGTTGCGTCAAACACAGATCAGGCAACTTTATCTTGATTAGCTCAAAGTCAGATCAAGTCTCTCTGCCTCCCCGTGTGTTCTCTTACTTATGACTCAGAAATAGATTTCTAGACTCCCCCTAATTCTTTTCTTTCATAATAAGCTAGGACAGTACAATCAGTAACCCAATTTGTTGGAGTCCCAAATTACTATAAGGACATACTGCAATTGGATCAAGAGGATTTTAAAGAAATAAATTTTTACAAAGAAGATTGCATCTTCTGTTCGGATATTGCAGGCTGCTTTCGGTAAAGATCATCATTTTGAAAATATAACCAACCTTTTTTATTTATTCTCCATTTTATTTCTTAGAATATGTAGGCTAATAACTTATGTAACAAAATTTGATAACAATGATGGAATTATCAAAAGAATGAAGTTGAATTACTTACTTGAGATCGGGCACATTCACGAACCGTAAGAATCCTGTCCTGCTCAGGGTGAAAGCACATGCCTACCTTACCCATTGGTTGAGGGTCTGTAATGGACGTTGGGAAGTTCCCTCCCCAATCCAACCTTCCAAACAGCCCCTTCCACTGATTGTGGCGTTTGGCAGTGTTTGGCAAGCACCATGGGATCAAATCCACCATTTGTCCAGTAGACAATTTAACCTGGCATTTGATAATGAAACCAATAAACAAATATATTTATAATCACCGAGGTCAAAATTTACAATCCTCAACTAGACATGTTAATACCTTTTCATCTGGAAGGTCATGCCAATCGGCACCTGGCCGCTTTGGAATCTTCTGGCATCGAATGAGATTCAGCTCATTCATTTCTTTTGAGATGTGATCAGTCAAAACAACCATGTTTCCTCGAATTTTCTTTTGAAACCAAGAGACACAGTCATTTTGATACTGTGAAAAAAGAAGCTTGAATTAAGGTGTGCAACTTGCATATTATAAGTGTGAAGAATACTGACACTTGTATTCAGATTATACATACCTCCAAATTTGTTTTGGAGGCCCCATTGCCTACAGCTGGCAGATCACCAATTGTGTCCCTCACAGTTATCGCACGGAAAGGGGCTCCACTTGCAGTACTACGCACAGCGGCATACTGCAAACCTTCCGATAATGAGATTTTCAACTCTGGAGCAGCAAAGACATGCATTGGCTCAGGCCATTCTGGGAGAATCTCTTCTGGGGAGGCTGCCCATATAAATGCTCGTTTACGTGACTGAGAAACACCAAAGGTTCCAGCTTCCAGAATACCAAACCTCACCTAAAGACAACCGTTTACACAGGCATAACTGAGTAAGTGGATGCAGATTTACATGTAACAAAGAATTCTTAAAACATATGACATGTAAGTCCACAATCACTTCTACGACAATTGGAGAGCAACATCTACCTGATAACCCATTTCAAGAAGTGATGCCACGGTTAAATGGAATGTCTGTCCTTTATTGAAAGACACAAAGTTCCTCACATTCTCTAGGAGGAAATACCTTGGCCGAAAATAATCAGCAAAAGACAAGAATGCTAAGATCATCTCACACTGAACTTTACTCCAAGTGCTTTGGTTAAACCTATTCATTCCAGAGAAACCCTGCAAAATAAAGTACCTCATTCTTTAGTGAATTAATTGCTTGCCATAAATAACAAAGGGGAGAAGGAAAAAAGGCTAAAATCTTTAGTACTTGGCATGGAGGACCTCCATTGATGAAATCTACTTGCCCTGGCAGTGGCAAATCATTTTTCTCCTTCTCATCAAGTGATGCAGCTAATTCAGCAGCCTCTGAAGTTGAGATACAGTCATCTGCATCCCCACATTTCTCCATTGCAGCCCTTCAATACAAATTATTTGTTAGTCACTGATAGCAGAGGAAGAGAGACAAGTGGAAGGAAGAAGGGGGAAAGTTTCATCTCAATGCTATATTCACCTAAGAATCACATTGCAGTTGTTGATAAACATCAATGACTCAGGATGATTGAGTTTAAACACATCTCCAGCTGGCTCTTCATATTCAATTGCCCACTTGGTTAATGATACCCCTGCAGTGTTAAGCATTAAATGACCATTCATCCAGCGCTTTAAGATTGATGAAACATAGGTTCTAATGCTTGATGGAAGTAAACAGAAATGGGACATACCAGACTGTTGCAAACCCTCTGATAAGCCACCGCAACCTGCAAAAATATCCATTGTAGCCAAACGATTGTCTTTAGATTCTTCTTTTTGCTTCTCAACATCTCTATCACATTCTCCCTCTTTACATTTTCCCTTTTTCTTCCTAAGTGCAGCTTCACCATCCACATTCCCAGTTGAGTACCTTAGTTTGATGTGAGTCGGTAACTGACCCAAATGAAATTGGAAAAGGAAAATTATCATCTAATGGACCAAATTTTCTCACAAATGCAACATGAAAATAATTATGAAGAAAGTCATGGGGTTTAAAGATCAAAAATGTAGTTTGATGCCTTCTTTTGTAAGTTGATCAAATTGTGTAGCAAGTACTAAAGTACAACAAGCCAAGGAAGCAAAAACAATTACCTGCTTAATGGACCCTTTAGAGGGATCATAGAAATGTTCACAAAAGAAGACATGTTGAAAGATTGCAGGAGCACTGCAAGCAGGAACATCTTTCTTCTTTCTGACTTCACATTTCCCCTCTATGGCGTCAACAGATATAAGATTTGTCTCTTCACTGTAATAGACCTAAAAAAATCAAGCCACAAAGAACGCAGTGAAACAAAGGCATATGACATAACTACAGGAGAAGTTTAGAGAAATATAGGGCACGACATCCATAAGGGTAAACAGATGTGATTCAGTACCTCTCGAATATCCGAACAGTATACTTTCTCTGCTGAAATATCTTCAGGCCTGAAAAATCTTCTGGCTTTAATCTGGGTAGATTTCATTTCAGCTTGTCTGGATTCCTTTGGGCCAATGATTTCCAGCACTTGGCAAATAACATAAGCCTTCAATCCTACGTTCCTCCCACCCTTGAAGGTTTCACTTTCCATCCTCTCAAAAGAAAAATGATGGGTACTAGCATAGACATAATCATGAACAAAATAATCAATGCCCCTGTACATGAAACCAGTCTTACATGCGTTCACTTTAAAAGACTCCTTTTCCTTCAGATCTTCATTTATCTTGCATGAGTTGCAAAATCCAGAACCAAGACCCATATTACTCAAGGAAAGACTAAAGAAAGCACCCTTCTCAGGCCAATATAAGCTTTTGCAATAATATTCTACAGGCAATCCTTTCTTTTTCCTTTCTTCTGCTCTTGCTCTATCAGTTTTATCAGCGTTGACATTATCTTTCCTATGCTGATGTCCCCAAGGCCTTAATCGAATTTCTACAATGACTGTCTCTTTAACGTCCTCCAGGTCATAATTCATGCACTCATTTGTTAGAAACACCTCCCTCTCGTTAGCTGCATTGCCGAGAACAGTCTGTGACCCTCTTTGCATCAGTCTCCCATGAAACATTTTGCCCCCATCTGATTTTTCAAACATGTACTCCACAAAATAGATGACCGGAAGATCATCGGATTCATCAACTTCCAACAAAACAGCACCACCTACAGCAATCACATCTCCATGAACAATGGCTTGTTTATAAAAAGGTTCACCACAACATGTTTTCCCAGTAGGCTCCCCATCCCATCTAATTCCTATCTTTCCAGAACAGGATCTACTTCTCCTTGAGGTTGAACAAGACTTTTGACTTCCCTCTGAAATCATTAACATCTCTTGGACATCATCTTCGTCATTTTCATCTTGCTCCTCAAGATCATCTTCCTCTTTCACTTCACAATCAGTCACCTCTTTTGAATCCTCTGGAGAGTAATTGGAATAATACTCCCCCCAAATTCTGTTGATTAGCCTCGTTGTTGTTGCTTGCATGACTTTCCTTTTGGATACTACTGGTGGCATTGAGGCTCTTGGGTTCAAGTTTGTTTCTTTCTTCAAAACAATTTTCTTCTTATTCACTAACCATTTTGTATGGTGTCTCTCCTCCATTTTTTTTGAAAGACCAATCACAAAAGCACAACTTTTTATCTTCTTATCTGGAAATTCTGCAAAAAGTTGCAGTATTATTTGACCATGAACAACAACGTATCTCTCTACAGCTGTTGGATCAGAAGAAATGTAAGCCTTATGATCCTTCTTGAATTCAGACACTTTCTTGATGACATCCGTGAAGGAAAGCCGTGATATTCGACTTTGCTCCTTCAACAATGTGATGATGCTTATTGCAAGTCTCGCTGTTTTCAAAACTGGTTCATACCACTGTGCATATTGCTTTGATGGCTTGCCCAGTCTATACCTGAAAACACAGTAATTAAACGCTAATCATCATTAAAAAATTCAAAACAAAATCTTAAATATCATGGTTATTATTAGAATAAGCACTATACCAGCCCATATCTGTCCGAATCGATATGAAGATCATTGACGATCCAAATTCAATCATCCATTCCTTTATTGCACTTAAGAAAAGTGGAATCCCATCAATATCCTGTGGGCTTGAACCACCTGAGGAAGACTGACTAGAATCAGTATCAAGGAAGAATCCACTGCCATCATCAGCGGTCATTATCCCTGACCCAAAAACAGTGACATCAATTTCTGCACATGGTTTCATCGGAAGAAGCTCCAAGGAAATCAACCTTGAGTCAGAATTATAAAGTGCCCAGTTGTGCAGCATGTGTCGGGGAAGTTCATTGATGTCACACATATCAAAGTCACTATCAAAAACTAGAAACTCGTCCGCTTCTTGATCAGAGTGTTTGTAATACACTGGTAGAGGATAATCATTTGAAATTTCGTCTTCATTAATCTTTATGTAGAATTTATTTGATGCAGAAGCTGAAACCTGACTTTTCCTCTGTTTCATAGATTTCCAGTACTCTCCTTCTTGCAGAAGTCTAGCCAATTTTACATCCTCATCTTCCTCAGCTGCACAGGCAGATGAACCAGACTGTTTAATTTTGTTCCCTTGATCTCCAAGTTTTGGACCAATTGTCAAACTCCCATTGAAGGATGCTGCTTTCGCTTGCACAAGATTTTCATATTTGCCACTCTCATCTCTAAGGGTGACAAGAACAGGCATCTCTGCAAAATTTTTATCATTATTCTTTGATGTCTCATCCAAACCTTTCAGTTGATCATAAATAAACTGACCTTGCGAAATAACAAAATCCCTTATAGAGGCCCCACTAGAGAAGCACTTGTTTCCACTCATTGATCGAACAACCCCAGCAAGCAACTCATCAAGACTGGAGTCAGGATTCCCACAAGCAGATTTTGACAGCTTCTTATAAACCTCCACACAAACACGGGCCTTTTCAAAGAAATGGTCATAAAACTTCTTATAGCTAATTGCAGGTTTACAACACTCATAATCTGCAATATCAGTTGAAAGCCATATCACAGGTGAGCCATCTTCATAGCCAGAGATGTCCCATGATTCTATTCGTCCATAGCCTTCACATCTAACACTCTTCTCCTTTTCCTTGTCATAACTTTCAAGTGGTAAGATAAGACCAGAGATAAACATATCATCAACTTCCAACATTTCAAGGGGCTGAGGAACACCACTGGAGTCGTGCAAGATAAAATCAACTAGTCTTCTGTTTGGACGACCATCATCATCATCTTGTACAGAAGTAAGGCGTAATGCTAGAATCTCTTCATCTGAAAACTGCTCTTTCTTTGATTCGATAAGGCAGGAGTTTTCAGATATACAAACAGATCTCTCCTTGAAATCTGTACAGGCAGCAGCTCGCTTCGGCCTTCTCCAGGAGCCATCAGGCCCTTCGGTGCCCTCAGTCAAAGGGTGTTTCTTTTTCTTTTGGCCAGTTGTTTCCTTATTGGTATTAGGAACTGCAGATTTTTGTTTATCTCTCTTGTTCCTCATTCCTATTAAAAACACAACTCAAAAATAGTGAAAATGAGTTTCAAAGGGATATTAAGACAAGGACAGCATCATCTACAGGGGAAAAAACCAAAACATAAAAACAACTAAGGCAACTAAAACATACAAGGAGAGTCAAGATATGAACAAGATGAGCTTAGTAATATGCAAAGCATCACAATTACGCACTGACCGAATAAAAGATCAATAAAAAAGAAAGGAGAAAAATGCATTATTACGACAAAATGGAGTAATTGCCAAGAAAGCAAAATCTTTATTTAAGCACAGGACGCATAATTTCATCCTTTTTCAGATAAGACATAATTTCATCTTTTAAAGTGCATAAATAAGGTAGATTTATAAGAAAGCATTCAGTGCGTGCATATATCCCTGGTAATTGCTAATATGCAAAGGATTAGCAAATAGCATCAGACAGGCCAAAGTACTTTAAAATTAATGTCCTATAAATGAAATTCAATTGAACATTTCTAACAAACACACAGAAGCAATAACAAGAAAATATTGAAAGCAAGGTATCAACAAGCACAAAAGGCAAAGCTGGGAAACAAAGCGTCTGTAACACCAAAGATGAGGGAAAAATATATTGTTAAAATCAACAACAAAAACAAAAGACACTATCTGATTGTTTACAGCGTTTTTAATGCATCATTAAGAGATACCTTACGAGCTAACACACCAGTGCACATGCATACACATTAACGCATACATTTAAGAGGGTAGAAATGAATTTACCAACTTGAAAATCATAATACATATATATAAAATCTAAGACAGGTGCTTGCAGGATGCCAGAAAGAAAGCGAAAAAAAAGAGACAAGAATAAATTTGCAAGATATAATATAGTGTACACAATAATAGGATGACAAGAAAGAAATGACGAAAAAATTAACTATGAGATTATGCAAAACTAACACTATGAATAGGATGATGGAAGGAAGAGTAAATGAGAGGTTACATCTATGAGAGAATTTCGATGATTATCCTTACTCTTGTTTGGATGCTTTATATAAAGGAGAGTAAAGTATACTCCATTCCTCCCCATCCTTAACCTCCAATTCTGAGGAATTGATAAAATGGAGTCATGAAGGGATTTGTAGGGTTTCCAAATCCTCTCCCCTCATTTAATACATGCATATATATCCGAACAAGGGGAAGGGTACACACGCCACGTTTTATCAACTACTCACCCCTATTCAAACATACTACTTCAATAAATACCATAAGAACTCGTACTTTATATACAAAAATCACATCGCCATAATAGTGCATAAAAAAAAGCTCTAATTTATCCAAATTAAAATAGACAACAAAATCAAATAAAAAATCCAATAATCAGGAATAATACATTAAATAAATCAAAATTGCAATAGCCAATGAAAATCTCAGTCAATAGATAACAAATAACAAAACACACAAAAAAGCGGAAAAACAATAACGAAAAATAAGTACATAATGTCATCAGTATGTAATTCTTAAATTTACGAAAAGAAATCAACTTAATCCAGCTATTCAATCGGCAGATTTGATATTAGCAAATCAGAAATTAAACATGGAGGTTTAGTTCAATAATCCTACATTGAAATTTTAAGAAAGAACAAGGTAGATTAGTCATACCGGAAGAAGAAGAAGAAGAAGTAGTAGACGAATCGGCAGCAGTGACACTATCGGGAACCGTGGAATCCAATAGAGCTGCAGATCCCATTTTTTCCCCTGAAGATTAAGAAATGAAACCCTAAGGATTTACGGGAAATGGAGATCTGGATCATAAGATCTCAATTCTTCTTTGAAATGAAAAATATGACATAGTTATAACGGTTTTTGTTGTCTGGGATATAGGCATATAAAATTGTCTTTTTACCGTAAAAAAACTATGGAAAAATGAGAGCGGGAATATGGGTTTTCGTTTCCCGCCCAAACTGGCGCCTTTCGCCAAAATTTTACTAGGCAAAAATTTAGACGAAAAAAAATTATTCTGGAAAAAAATATTTCAACATACAATATTATTGCTTTAAATTGATAACAGTATAGATGATGTTTTGTCAAACTTTCCCGAGACAGTTTGCCCAGTGGTCTTACGAGCCTCGTATTTCGCAAGAAAATAAACCACAACAAAAGGATGAGGATTCTCAGATGTTTTGCAAGGCACCAAAAAATTTGTTAAAATTATTTGTAAAATAATCATGTTTGATGATAAATTTTATATTTGATGATATAAGTAGTGTTCTCACTAAATGTAATAATTTACCATTAAATCTAACATTTTACTATCAAATATAAACAGAATACTAATAAATGCAGTAATTTTAATTTATCTTTGTTTTGAAGCAAAGCATCTAAATTGAACACAAAAAAATACTGGGTTTTTTTTTTTTAAAATAAGGGTAGTTTAATATATATTTTTTACCACAATAAGGTAAATTTAAATTTATTTACTAAAACATGGTACCTTTTGCCCATAAATGTCATGATATCAATTTTTTTTCTCCAATCACACATTGAAAACGTTAAACTTAATTTTCGTTTATAACAAACCGTCCCTTCCTCCCCTCAACTCCTTTCCACGTCAAAAGGGTTTTCTGCATTTCTTCATCTTTTGGGTTGGGTTTCATCTCCACTAATTTTGGAATTTAATTTATCGTGGCCAAGTCAAGCATGAAATTTTTATTTTTCTTTAAAAGGTGAAATATATGATTAATTTAAATCTTTGTGTTTATACTTCTTTAAATATTGATGTATGGGGAAAATTTTTCATCTAGTGATATTGTGACACGTGATAATCTGCAAGGGCAAAAGGGTAATTTCATGATCCAAACAAATCAATTAATCAAAACACCGCACTTGGCAAATGATATAATGGTAATTTCACACTAATATCCCAGTACTACTACGACACTCCATCTTATGGATAAACTGTTATTTAACAACTACAGCCTATGAATAAAATATTCCAACTTATGGATAACTCCAAACTTATCTATGAAATGTTATTCTTATATGATAAGTGCTTAAATATTCATATTTAAACCCCTTAATTTACATTTGTTAAGCTCTTAGTTTGCGCATTTTATTCTATTTTACTTCCTTTCTGTGTTTTTATAGGTTCTTGGAGAAAAATAAACATTTTGGAGCTCAGAGAGCAAATCTGAAAGAATAAGGCTCGAGTGCAACATTGCGCTTGAGCGCACCAAGGATGCGATCGAGCGCACACGCATCAGTAAAAGATTAAAACAATAGTTCCTATTTTATAAATAAACTTAGGGTTTTGTTTATGAGTTTTAGGGTTTCTAGAGGTCCTTAGAACCCTATAAATAGACTTGTAAAACACAGAAACGGAGTCTTCCTTTTAGTTTGAGTTTTAGGTCGGGAGGCCAAAGGCCAGAGAGGATTTCACAGAAGAATTGACGACTCTTCAATGGAGCTCTCTCGAGTTTCTTCTTTCCTTTATTTTATTATGTGTAACTAAACCTTAGTAAGGGCTTGGTTGAAGCCCTAATTATGTTTAACCAATAATTCAGTATTGGTGCTTTTGCAATATTTATGTCGTGATTCTTAACTTGATTAATGCATGTTTTTATTTAAATTCCTCATATGTGTGTGTCTGATCAACGTATGCACGTGGTATGGATTAGTTAGTTGAATTAATTTGGATGACAGAGTCCTGGGTTCAACAATAGAAACAAAAAATATCCACACCGGATTCTTGGGTTAATCAACATGGGAAACTGGGAGCAGACCAAGCCCTAGGTCTCGTGTGGTTGTCGATTTCCACAAACCTTATGCTCTCTTAAAGAACAACTCAGTATACACCCTGCTGAATCCCTTAAGAGAGAAAATAGTTAGAGTATACACCATGCCTAACTTGTTGCCTAGGGAAATCAATAGCCTAAGGAGTGGACCAAGCCCTTAGGTTGACAACCATTAGGTATTCATAGTATGAGTAGAGCATTGGCATATTGTTTTGTTGGGGCAGCATGATTAGTGGTGGATATCAAGTCCCTACGCCTTTATCATTATTAACTAAACCCAATATTTATTTCTATCTAATTTTACTATGTGAAATTAATTCTAAATCAAAATTCACCAATCCCTGTGGAAATGATCTTGCACTTGCACACTATGCTACTGTAGACCTTGTGCACTTGCAAGTAAAACAAGTTCGATTATTTGCTTAATAATTTAGGTGGATAAACGCACAACAAGTTTTTGGCGCCGTTGCCAAGGATTGCGCTAAATTTCTTTTTGGAATTATTTTCGTTAGTTTTATTTTATTTTATTTCTGTACTCTTTTCTGTTTATATTTTCTTTATCAAAAACCTAATTTTTCTTCTTTTCGTTTTCTGTTTTCTTCTGTTTCAGGTCTGTAGCAGTGTTGTTTCTGGCCTTGCGATCAAGTGCAAGATCAAGTGAGATCGAGTGCACTGTTGCGATCGAGCGTAATACCTTGTGCGCTCGAGCGAAAATAGTCCAAAGACTACCCGAGCAGCAGTACTGAAGCTGTTGCACCAAAGTCTTCTAGCTAGTTCATGCAAGGGCTTCAATCTAGGAACCCTACCATCATTCCACTCAACATAGAGATTGAGTGGACCATTCGATAGAGGCCTAGAAACAACTTTGAGGAGAACAAAGAAGAATTCGAGGGAGAAGCACCAATGGAACAGCTAGAAAACCAACAACCACCTGAGCGAAGAGCTATGAAGCAATCCTTTATCCCACGGAACCTCAACCAGCCATCATGCATTACTTATCAACTAGAGGCGGAAGACAATTATTACATATCTCCATAGATACTCAGTGCCTTGACTCATTTTAAGGGTACACCTGCTGAGAATCCACACTTGCACCTTCGGGAATTCTTTCACCTCTGCAAGTTCCAGCACATCCAGGGCCTAGACCAAGAAGGAATCAGGTTAATTCTTTTCCCTTTTTCCTCAAAAGATAATGCTAAACTGTGGTACAATTCATTGCCTGTAGTTTCGATCCACACTTGGGAAGAGTTGGCCTGTAAGTTCCTAAGGAAGTTTTTCCCAGCTCAAAGGACAAGACAAATGAGGAAAGAGATTCAATCTTTCCAACAGAGGGATGGAGACCTTTTCTTTGAAGCATGGGGACACTTCAACGAGCTGCTACTTAAATGCCCACATCACAATCTACCTCAATATGAGCTAGTACTAGCCTTATATGAAGGTCTAAATGACATGAATAAAGGTATAGTTGATTCAAGTTGTGGAGGTATGCTGATGGAAAAAAGTAGTGAAGAAGCCATGAAGCTTTTTGAGACATCAAGCGAGCACACACAACAATTCTCATCCAGAGGTAGACAAGGTGTGAAAAAGGGCATGTATGAGGTGAACCTAAATGGTGGATCTTCAAATCAGATGGCTACTATAGAGAGGAAGCTAGATATGCTTATAAAAGCCATGACTGCTCAGAACATCTCACCTCGACCACAAGCTACACAACTCCAGGTATGTGCCTTATGTTCTCAATTTGATCAAACTACTGAGACTTGCCATTTATATTCATCTATAGATCCCGAGCAAGCGAACTATGTGGGACCAAACAGTGCATATGCAAATACCTACAATCAAGGAGGGCGAAACCACCCCAACCTCTTATGGAGAAATAATCAAAATGCTGTGAACTTTCAAGGGCAGCAAAGGAATTCCCAACCAGCAGTCTAATCAGTTCCGAAATCAAAGCAAAATGACCTAGAGAGTCTTGTAAGACAGTTGATAACCTCACAAGAATAATTCATAGCAGAAACAAGACAAATTCGGATTGAGCAAAGGGAAACCACTGCAAAGCATGAGCAAGTCATTCAAATACTCGAGGTACAAATGAAGCAATTGGCTAAGGAGCATGGTGAAATAAAGCATGGTGAACTTCCCGCCCAAGCACTGCCTAATCTAAGAGGACATCAGCAACTAAATGTCGTGACAACTCTCAGAAATGGTAAGATCATAAGAGTTGATGAGCCTGCACAAGCATCTCTAATTACAACATCCACCTCCAACAAAAGAAAGTAAAATGCATGATATATTTGAAACTTTGAGAAAAGTAAAAATTAATATTCCTTTATTAGATGCAATTAAACAAATTCCTGCATATGCTAAATTTTTAAATGCACTAATAAAAGGAAGTTTCAGGAGTGATTACGGCTAAAGAGTAACGCAGTAGTTGTAGCACGGCTTTGGGGTGTCGATTCCACAGGGAGACAAACTAACTACAAGAGAAAGTGCAAACTCCCAAACAAACAATCGGCAAATATTCAATTAAAGCGCATATATAAACCCTAATGTAATTGTTATGAAATACTCTTTGCTTTCAAGCACACATGATCTAATTTATAGATTATCAAGAAACGACAATATATCATAATGACAATACCGCAGTAATGGACAAATCTATAAGAGAAATCTACCAAACTCAATCACACCTCAACAACATCACATAAGAAGAGCATGACTAAACTTATGTGGGGGAGAAAGATGCAATCACTGGATTAAGAGGAAATCTTCTAATTAGATTAAAAAGTAAATCATAACAATGTCTAATGATAATAAATCCAAACTACAATGAATCAAGACTAGAAAATACGAACAACTACACCTAGGGATTCATCCCTTCACCTTGCTTGGAGATTAGTTGGCCATGGGGGAGAGTGTGACAGCCTTTATGATGTTTTCCCTAGCCTCCGACCTCTCCAAAAGATGTTTTTCTTAAACCTTAAGTGATCTATTTATAGTACAAAGGTCCAAGGGTGTTTTCGGGTTTAATCTATTGTTTAAAACCCTAATTAAGTTCTAACTCAGAGATATAACATCGTGTGCGTGCTGCGATGCTCCTTTATGGGTGCTGCAGTGCTGGCTTCAGCTTGGTTGGGTGTGCTTCTGGGCACCGCGGTGTTGGCTGGTGCTGTTCTGGAGGCTTGACCTTTGTCTACTAAAACTGTCATAACTTTCTCTAGAAAAATCATTTTTACGAGCCGTAAAATTCTTCAGAAAATAGACTTTCGGATCTTTCTAAGCGTATATGGCTCATATCTTGGTTCTTCTTGTATCAATACAGTTTAATTTGCAAAGATGATTGATCTGTACGGGCAATTTTGGCAATTTAGTGAAACTCATTTCCAAGTGCTTATGAACCTTCACTCCGGTGTTCATCGAGTCATTGTGCTTTAAGAAATGATAGCTTTTCCATCTCTTTTGAACTTAAAGTACCTAAAAATGCATCAAAATAGATCAATGATCCAAGAATGACACTTTAGAGTTGTTAAGGTATAAAAGTATAATTCAAACCTAGATCAACCCTAAAATGCTAACAATTAAGTACTGTAAAGATGCATTTTATGACTCTCATCATAACCCCCAACTAGCTTATTACTAGTCCCTAGTAATTCAAGTGAAAACAAGAGATGAATTCTACGGTGGGAATCAAAACAAAGTAAAGCAATGTTAGTGTTAAACCAAGAGTAATTCACTTTTATCTCAAAAATCGCACATAACACACGACACATGGAATCATTAAATTTCACTCAAGTTCAAAAGTAATCTAAACATCAATCTTAAAATTGTTATCGACTCTTAACATCCATCTTATCACAATCCATTAATCCGAACGCCCAGATGATTTTATGCACAACATTCATGAATACAAGTCTTGGCCTTTAAAATATATTAAATTGTGTGACATCAATCACAAAAACAAGCTCCATAGGCTCACTTTTCAAATCACTCTCCACTATTGTAGAAAAATCACAGTACATTGGATCAATAGGTCTTTAATAAGCTTGTAACGTTAGGCTAAGGTAAAGGTTAAGAAAGAACAGGAAGGATTCACAAGTAAAAGAACTCAATCTCTTAGTTTTAAACACAACTACTTTAAGCACTTGATAACCTTACTTCAACACCCAACTCTTTCAACCATTTTTTTTTATAAGAGCATATCTCTTGATAATTCACCACTTTTATTTTCTTTTTCTTCTTTCTTTGCTATACTTCACTTTTTGTTTCTTTTCTATTTTTGACAAATACCCATTCACCTCCTTTTTCATTTTCTTTTTCTTTTCTTTTCCACAACCCCCAACTTATCTTATTTAATATAATTGGGTTATGGTTTTTCATTTTCCATCCTTACTCCTCTTAAGTGTTTCTCAACAAATGTGTACAACTAAGTTCTTTTTAAAAGAAGGGTAAGGATAAAATATTTTTAGGCTCATAAGAGTAAGTAAATGGGTTATCGAAAGAAACAAGGCTCAAATTCTTTAAAAGCTCAAACAGGTGACTAGCGATAAATATAGCAATGGTAAGTTTGAGAGGCTCAAATGGTTCAAAAATGGCCTATATCATATCCTAAGCAACGTGCCTTCTAGGAATTCACCTCAAGAGATTATTAAATAAGTTCTAGAGCTTGTCGAGACCGTAAAAGTATTCACAAAACAATCACACATAAAACTTCTGTAAATGTTTAGACTAATCATGCAATCTTACCACAAACTAGAGTCTCAAACCAAATCAAGATTGACACTTAAATTATTCTCAAATCGAAACAAAATTTAACTTCATCTAAATGCTATATGTTATCTCAATTAAATTCATATCATTGACATGTGAATTAACTCTAAGGCTAACACAAAGCATGCTAAAAACAAACAAGAAGGGAAAATGACACCAAACAGTTCAATGGAAAAAGAAAAAAAATGTATGGAAATAAAGAATATGGAAACAAAGAGATGTGTTTGCTCTACCCCCGACTTAAAAATTACATTGACCTCAATGTAAAAGAAAGAGTAAAGGAAACTCTCTTTGTAGCCAAAGTTGCACAGAAGCTGAAAATTGTGCTCCACCATTTGAACTGCTTCGTATATTTGTCCCTGAAAAAGAAAAGAAATACGAAGTTAATACTGGAAAATAACAAAATACTAATAATAAACAAGAAAAAAAAACGAAAAAAAATAAAAGGATATGTTGTGGGTTACCTCCCATGAGCGTTAAGTTTTACGTCTTTAGCCAGACACTCTTATTCCCTTATAGACAAACATAGGTTGAATGCACCAGCCCCTGCTTTACAGCCAAATTTGGTGCTTGTATGCTTTGGAGAGGCCTCAAGGATGTCATTAGTAACATCCATAAATTCTAGCTCAATATATGCTCTTGTGAAGCCATGGGTGAGAGTGGACTTCAATGGATTAAGGTGCTAAACCTTTTCCATGAATGAGTCAATCATGTATGCTTGGTGGCTTTCGTCAACATCCTTTGATTTTTTCATTGTTGGGATGTGTAATAACTTACCACTTAGTATCTCAATGGCATTCACCTCTTTCAAATTCTGTTGCACTAGGTGCTGACCATGGGATGTGGACTGAGCTTGAGAAGGGAACTTACCTCTCTCAGTTACACTCAAGTAGCTCATTAACTTGGACACTTGGCTCTTTATCTCTTTATTTTCTTTAGCAGCCTGCGTGATTAAAGATTCAAGTCTTTGATTAGTCTTACCCTATGCCTCAATAAAAACATGTAAAGTGTCTTCTAAAGAACTCTTAGAAGATACAGGTGCATGATATGGTTCAAGATATGGTGCAAGGGGTTGTGCAAGCTGCTGGTTTTCAGACTTCCAGCTGAAATTGGGGTGATTTCGCCATCCCGGATTATAAGTATCAGAGAAGGGTGCCAAAGACTTCTTGTACATGCCTAAAGCATTACATTATTCCTTATACATCCCTCTCATCTCAGTAAATGTGGGGCAATCTTGGGTGAGATAATCTACCCCGTCACACACAAAACATGGTTCAAAAGACTTTGCATGATTAACCACATGTGCTGGCTTTAAGCTCTTAGTTTTTAACACCTATAGTTCCTTAGTGAGCATCTTGACCTTGGCCTTAAGATTATCCTCTTCCCTAATATGGTAAATTCCACCACCATTTGGGTTCCCTATAGGTCATGACATATTTGTGCTTTCAGTAGCACTAGGTCCAGTCCAAGTGTGAGCTTTTTCAGCAAGCTCATTGAGGTACTCTATGGCTTTATCAGGATCTTTCTCCAAAAACTCACCATTACACATCATCTCTACAAATTGGCGCTCTCTATATGTAAGTCTCTCATAAAAATAGCTCACTAAGCACTAATTCTCATACCCATGGTGAGGGCATATACTCAACAACTCCTTAAATCTCTCCCAAGACTGATATAAAGTCTCACTATCGTTTTGTGCAAAGGTGAAGATTTGTCTTTTTAGAGTATTGGTCTTATGTTGGGGGAAGTATTTATTGAAAAAAATCTGAGTCATCTCAGTCCACGACCCAATAGATCGTGGTCTCAGTGAGTATAGCCAACTCTTAGCTCTATCCTTTAAAACGAAAGGAAAGAACTTAAGTCTCACAATGTCAGCAGTTTCATCTTGACTATGAAAAGTCGCAACTACTTCCTCAAACTCTCTAATGTGCACATATAGGTTTTCACTTTCCAAGCCATGAAATGTAGTGAGTAACTGTATCATCCCTGTTTTAAAATCTAAATGGCGAGTATTAGCTGGAAACATGATGCATGATGGTGTGGTTATGCATGTAGGGTGGAGATAATCCTGAACGGTCTTAGGGGATTGATCTTCGTGTTCACTCATCTCTTCGGGACTAGATAGTTTGTCAAATAATGGATTTAAAAAAGGATTTAATTCTGACTCTAAGACAGGCCTACAAGCAAATCAACCCAAAGTATCTCTATATCGGGGCATGCAAGATCACAAAATAATAAAGAAAATACTATAAAAGGAAAGAATAAAATAAAATAAAATTAATGCAGCAAGTTAAAAGAGGGAACGAAGTTACCGCCTTTACAAACAGCTGAAAATAAAAATTATCTATAATTCTTCTACCATTATGTCTCAAGGTTGACAAACTTCCTTATACTTAAGTGTGTCTCACTGGCAACGGTGCCAAAATTTGATTACACCCAAAGAGTAACGCGGTAGTTGTAGCACGCCTTTGGGGTGTCGATTCCACAGGGAGACAAACTAACTACAAGAGAAAGTGCAAACCTTAAAACAAACGATAAAAGTTAAACAAGAAAATCTGAGTTTGAAGTAGTGTGAAATAATTGTGTAAATATAATAGAAAAACAAGGGTCCGGGAATCCTCCCTAGGTTTGTTGCCTTATTCTATTCTTGATTCAGTTGTTTTTATCTCGATTGCAAGTTTCACATCCCAAACAAGCAATCGACAAATATTCAATTAAAGCACATATATAAACCTTAATGTAATTGTTATGAAATACTCTTTGCTTTCAAGCACACATGACCTAACTTATAGATTATCAAGAAACGATAATATATCATAATGAAAATACCGCAGTAATGGACAAATCTATAAGAGAAATCTACCGAACTCAATCATACCTCAACAACATCACATAAGAAGATCATGACTAAACTTATATGGGGGAGAAAGATGCAATCACCGGATTAAGGGGAAATCTTCTAATTAGATTAAAAAGTAAATCATAACAATGTTTAATGATAATAAATCCAAATTACATTGAATCAAGACTAGAAAATAAGAACAACTACACCTAGGGATTCATCCTTTCGCCTTTCTTGGAGATTAGTTGGCCATGGGGGAGAGTGTGACAGCCTTCATAATGTTTTCCCCGGCCTCCAGCCTCTCCAAAAGATGTTTTTCTTAAACCTTAAGTGATTTATTTATAGTACAAAGGTCCAAGGGTGTTTTCGGGTTTAATCTATTGTTTAAAATCCTAATTAAGTTCTAACTCGGAGATATAACATCATGTGCGCACTACGATGCTCCTTTATGGGCACTGCGATGCTGGCTTCAGCTTGGTTGGGTGTGCTTCTAGGCACTGCGGTGCTGGCTGGTGCTATTCTGGAGGTCTGACCTTTGTCTACTAAAACTGCCATAACTTTCTCTAGAAAAATTATTTTTACAAGCTGTAAAATTCTCTAGAAAATAGACTTTCGGATCTTTTTAAGCATATATGTCTCATCTCTTGGTTCTTCTTGTATCAATACAGTTTAATTTGCAAAGATGATTGATCTATACGGGCAATTCTGACAATTTAATGAAACTCCTTTCCAAGTGCTTGTGAACCTTCACTCCGGTGTTCATCGAGTCATTGTGCAAATGATAGCTTTTCCATCTCTTTTGAACTTAAAGTACCTAAAAATGCATCGAAATAGATCAATGATCCAAGAATGACACTTTAGAGTTGTTAAGGTATAAAAGTACAATTCAAACCTAGATCAACCTTAAAATGCTAACAATTAAGTACTGTAAAGATGCATTTTATGACTCTCATCAAAGAGCATGAAACAGTGGCTATAATTGAAGAGGTGAGTGCAGTATTGTTAAGGAAACTACCACCCAAGCTAAAAGATCCAGGTTTTTTTACAATTCCCTGCAGGATAGGTAACTAGATTTTTGAGCATGCATTACTAGGTTTGGGGGAGCTTCTACCAACTTCCATCACCCTGCAACTGGCAGACAGAAGTATCAAAAGACCTAGAGGTATTCTTGAGGATATCTTGGTAAAGATAGGTCTATTTATTTTACCTGCTGATTTTATTGTATTAGATATGGAAAAATGCCCTGTGCCATTACCTCTGCCCATCATCTTAGGAAGACCTTTTATGCGAACTGCTGATATAAAAATTTGTGTGAAAAAAAGTATTGTAAGTATGAAGGTAAATGGTGAGAAGGTTGAATTCAACATATTTGATACATTAAAATTATCCCAAGATAATATGAAATGTTCTAATGTATATATGATGCAAGGTGTTGTTGAGGAAGTTTTTCAGGCCCATCACATTGCTCCATTAGAGTCCACCCTCACCCATAGGTTAACAAGATCGGATGTTAAGCCAGAATCTGCAATATTACTGATAACATCATTAAGGCCTCTCCAGAGCATCTAAGCACCAAATTTGGCATTGAAGCAGTTGTGGATGCATTCAACTTATGCTTTTCTAGGAGAGAATAAGAGTGTCTGGCTGAAAACGTTAAACTTAGCACTCATGGGAGGTACCCCATAGCTTATTCTTTTATTTTTATTGTTTTTTAATATTTATTATTATTTATTTATTTTTAGTACTTTTTGTTTTCCCGTATTACGTTAGTTTTTCTTTTTTAGGTACAATGTACGCATCCATTCAAGTTTGTGGGTATGTTATGAGCCATGCCGGCCCAGTTAGTTCTCCATCTCCCAAGTCAGATCTTTCCATGGTATTCACACATTGGGGAGAATGTGTAATTTAAGTTTGGGGGTATGAGAGACACATTCACACACTTTGTCCCAGTTTTTTTGAAAAGATAAATGCATGTTCATATTATGTAAAAAAAATTTGGTGATTTAAATGAATATTGTGATAAAATTTCATCAGTAAGCTTAAAAATCTAGAACACATGGGTTTTAAAAAAGTTTAATTACTTACTTCAAGGCATTTAAAAAATTCACAAGTTTGATCTAAATCTGACACGAGCACATTAGCACATAATTGTGTGGGGTATGATATATAGTTTTTATGTGTATGTTTCCATGGCCTAACTGTAATCGGATAACTTGTTAGAATAACACTTTGGCATAGAAAAATAGAGAAAAAAATGTTTATTGTGCAAAAAGAGAAAATAAAATTCTCCTAATGATCATTAAATAAACTTTCCACTGAGTAACTGGACCTCTTACCTCAGTCAGCAGTGAGAGTTCACATCAAAAGGTGGGAATTATGCATATAATGATCATTAAATAAATTTTCTACTGAGTAACTGGACCTCTTGCCTCAGTAAGCAGTGAGTGTTCACGTCAAAAGGTGGGAATTTTGCTTGGCAGCATTAAGACCAGCTAGTTTTGTAGTCTTTTTTACTCGAGTTAGTAAGTCCTTAGGGGTGTCTTTAAACCTAATGCCCTAAAACCTTTTGGTTTGGGAGTCATTGGCTAAACACTCGCTACATGGGTCAATTAGAAAGCTTAAGGGAACTTAACGTGGCAAAAATATCATAATAAAAGAAAAAGAAAGAAATAAAACTATGCCATTATTGTTCATTATGATAGGAAGTTTGATGAATATTGAGACACCGAAACACTATACATTGGAGTTATTTGGAAGCTTCATCTTTTATGTGCTAATTCACCACACACTAAGTCAGACTTGTGATGCTTTAACTAGTCTCGAGTAAGTGATTAGGTTTTAAAACTCTTATTCATTGCGAAGATGTGTTTATGTTTTAAGCCTGCTCATGAATTAATATCATGGTTTTGTGTGCGAACCCAAATTTTTAGATAGCATGAATGATGAATTTATCTTTATTATTGTTTTTCAGTTAGTTTTTCATTTTGTATTGCTAAAGGACTAGCAATATGTAAGTTTGGGTATTTTATTCTATTTTACTTCCTTTCTGTGTTTTCTGTGTCTTTATAGGTTCTTGGAGACAAAGAAGCATTTTGGAGCTCAGAGAGCAAATATGGAAAATATGGTGTTTGTCTAGTGCGACTGAGCACACAGAAGAGTGCGATCGAGCGCACCAGCACTCACATGCACAGAGAAGAAGGCTCGAGCGCAACCTTGGTGCGCTCGAGTGCACACACATCAGTAAAAGATTAAAACAGCAGTTCCTATTTTGGAAATAAACCTAGGGTTTTGTTTACGAGTTTTAGGGTTTTCAGAGGTTCTTAGAACCCTATAAATAGACTTGTAAAACACAGAAATAGAGTCTTCCTTTTAGTTTGAGTTTTAAGTCGGGAGGCCAGAGGCCATTTGATAGAAGAATTGACGACTCTTCAATAGAGCTCTCTCGGGTTTCTTATTTCCTTTATTTTATTATGTGTAACTAAACCTTAGTAAGGGTTTGGTTGAAGCCCTAATTATGTTTAACCAATAATTCAGTATTGGTGCCTTTGCAATATTTATGCTGTGATTCTTAACTTGATTAATGCCTGTTTTTATTTAAATTCCTCATATGTGTGTGTCTGATCAACGTATGCATATGGTATGGATTAGTTAGTTGAATCAATTTAGATGACCGAGTCTTTGGTTCAACAATAGTAATAAAAGATATCCATGCCGGATTCTTAAGTTAATCAATATAGGAATCCGAGAGCAGACCAAGCCCTAGGTCTCGTGTGGTTGTCGATTTCCACAAACCTTATGCTCTCTTAAGGAACAACTCAGTATACACCCTGCTGAATCCCGTAAGAGAGAAAAATGTTAGAGTATACACCATGCTTAACTTGTTGCTTAGGGAAATCAATAGCCTAAGGAGTGGACCAAGCCCTTAGGTTGACAACCATTAGGCATTCATAGCATGAGTAGAGCATTGGCATTTTGCTTTGTTGGGGTAGCATGATTAGTGGTGGATATCAAGTCGCTACGCCTTTATCATTATTATCTAAACCCAATATTTATTTCTATCTATTTTTACTTTGTGAAATTAATTCTAAATCGAAATTCACCAATCCTTGTGGAAATGATCTCGCACTTGCACACTATGCTACTGTAGACCTTGTGCGCTTGCAAGTATAACAAGTTTGATTATTTGCTTAATAATTTAGGTGGATAAACGCACAACACTATCACAATATTTAAACAATCAATCACTCTCCTAATAGAACTCTACTCTGAAACACCATATAAAATGACTTTCACCATCAAAAGGTACATTGAATTCTTATTCACAACTCTCAATCTTATTTAGCTACCATTATTCACCAAGGCCTTATTCTAACTTAGGCATCGAAGAGTCCTCTGGAGGCACGCCCCCTTCGATTCTCTAGCAGCTTTTAGGTTTTCTTCGTGTTTCGTGTGTCCAAGTTCCGCTCCCCGACTGTTCAAATTCTTGGCAGATTTTTGGCATTAACAGATTAGCGCTAGAAGGAGGGGCCTTCTTATTTTTGAAAGAAAAAGAACTCATCTGTTACAATGCTGCCTAAGAACTCTGGCAAGAATACCGGTACTGGCTTTATAGCCACACGAGCGTCCACTCGCAACCAACAGTCTGGTTCGCGACTCCTTACCATCTCCGAGCATACCACCTCCGATCAGAACCATAGTGAGCCCTCTGATGGGTGAACCCAGTGAACAACCTCCTCAACTCAACCTAGTAGATTCTGGTCTCTAAGTGAACCTAGAAGCACCCCCTACACCAAACTCTACTGCTGTAGTAACTCAAGAGCAGTTCTAGGACCTCACCCAGCTTGTCACAAATATGACTGCAAGACTCAAGGGGCAACCTCGTCCTCCTACGCCTCCACCTCTAACTCAGCAAAGTCCTCGCCCAAAGAGGCTATCTGGTCCTAATAAATCAGTTAGCAACCATTCTACCATTAAGCCTTCTCCATTTGATGGGACCAAGTCCCGAGATGTGAATATCTCCACCTCCAAGCCTTCTCTTGGCTTGGAACTAGGTCTCAAGGTTTCTCTATCTCCAAGAACTACACCGATCTGGACAGAAAGTTGGAATAAATGTATAAAAGAATAAGGGAAGGAACACCAACGTTCTGGATGAACTTAACTTCTAAGCCCCGAATTTCACCTAAAATATCCTCAAAACTCCTCTCCTTCGGTATTTCCAATGCCAATCATAAAGGCCTACAATGGCTTTACAGATCCCATTGACTATCTCCAGATTTACAAAACCACCATGATGTTGCACTGCCATCCTAATGTTGTCATATGCCGAGCCTTTCTTCTGACGCTCGAGAAGGCTACGAGCACCTGGTACCCACACCTGAAGCTTGGAAGCATCGGCTCTTTTAAAGAGCTTGATTGTGCCTTTGCAACATACTTTCTCAGTAGAAAGGGACCCCCAAAGACTTTGGAAAGTCTCTTCAGTATTATTTAGCGCAAGGGAGAGAAGCTTCGAGAGTATATTTCACGGTCTAACATCATTGTTTAGGAGATTCCGGATCTTGATCCAATAGTACAAACCTAAACTTTTAAAAACGGACTTAAGTCCAAGTCCTTTAGCTCCAAGCTTACTAGGCGCCCGCCAAAAGATATGAATGACATCCTTTCTTAGGTCGAAGAGTTTATGATTACCAAAGATGACCAGGCTTTCTAAAGAGAAAGAGAATGAGGAGCAGAGAAAAAGAAAAGGGACGCCAATGAGTCGAATAACAGTTCAACAAAAAAGTCCTGCTAAGAAGGCAAGGCAAAGACCACTCCCCTCTTTGAAAGTTTCACTCACCTTAAAGCCTCTAGGACGAACATTCTCATGAATGTTCACGATTGAGATCTTAATTATTGGCCTCTAAAACCACTCTACCCCAATGAAAGTGTCGTGCAATTATCTACCTAAATTAATAAGCAAATATTTGAACAGTTTTACTTGCAAGTGCACAAGGTCAATAGTAGCATAGTGTACAAATGCGAGATCATCGCCACAAGGATTGATGAATTTTGCTTTAGAATTAGTTTCACAATATGAAATGATAGAAATAAATATTGAGTTTGGATTGATAATGATAAAGGCGTAGGGACTTGATATCCATCACTAATCTTGCTACCACAACAAAACAATATGCCAATATTTTACTCATACTATGAATACCTAATGTTTGTCAACCTAAGAGCATGGTGTATACTCCTTAAGCTATTGATTTTTCTAAGCAACGAGTTAGGCATGGTGTATACTCTAATTCTTTTCTTTCTTAAGGGATTCAACATGGTGTATACTAAGTTGTTCCTTAAGAGAGCATAAGATCTGTGGAAATCGACAACCACATGAGACCTAGGGCATGGTATATACTCTCGGTTTCCCATGTTGATTAACCCAAGAACCTGGTGTGTGTTTCTTTTGTTACTATTGTTAAACCCGTGACTTGGTTATCCAAATTGATTCAACTAACTAATCCATACCACATTCATATGTTGATCAGGCAAACACATATGAGGAATTTAAATAAAAATAGGTATTAATCAAGTTAAGAATCAAACATAAATATCGCAAAGGCGCCAATACTAAATTATTGAGTAAACATAATTAGGGCTTCAATCAAGCCCTTACTAAGAAGTTAGTTACACATGGTTCTGATGCTAAACATCATCATGAAATAAAATAAAGGGAAGAAAAAACCCGAGAGAGCTCCTTAGACAAGTCATCAATTCCTTTGTGAAATCCCCTCCGGCCTCCGGCTTCCATGTTTCTGTGTTTACAGGCCTATTTATAAGGTTTAGGAAGACCTAGAAACATCTAAAAATATTAGAACTCGTAAAATAAACCCTAAGTTTATTTTCAAAACAGATTATGCCGTTTTATTGTTTACTGCCGTATGTGTGCGCTAGATCTCATTTTGGTGCACTCGATCGCAAGGTGCGCTCGAGCCTTCTTCTTGTGTGCATGAATGCTGATGTGCTCGATCATTCTTCTTGTGCACTCGATCACACTTAGACAGACACCAAATTTTTTTTTTCCAGATTTGCTCTCTGAGTTCCAAAATGCTTCATTTTCTCTCAGAACCTATAAAAACACAGAAAACACAGAAAGGAAATAAAATAGAATAAAATACGCAAACTAAGAGCTTAACAAATGTAAATTAAGGAGCTTAAATATGAATATTTAAGTACTTATCATACCCCCAAACATACATATTGCTAGTCCTTTAGCAATACAAAACGAAAAACTAAATGAAAAACAAAAACGCAAAGATAAATCCATCATTTATGGTATCCAAAAATTTAAGTGTCTCACAAAACTATGATATTTTTTTATGAGCAAGCTTAAAGTATAAACTCATCTTCGCAATGAATTGAAAATTTAAAATCTAATTACTTACAAGAGGCTGGCTAAGGCATCACAAGTCCGAATCAATGTAAAGTGAATTAGCACATAAATATGGAGCTTCCAAATAATTCCAATGTGCAGTGTCTCCATGTCTTAAGATTCACCGAATTTCCCATCGAAATGAATAATAGTGGCATAGTTTTATTTCCTTATTTTCTTTTATTATGAGATTTTTGCCACGTTTAGTTCCCTTAAGTTTTCTAATTGACCCATGTAGCGAGTGTTTAGTCAATGACTCCCAAACCAGATGGTTTTAGGGAATTAGGTGTAAAGACACCCCTAAGGACTTACTAACTCGAGTCACAAAGGCTACAAAACTAACTGGTCTTAATGTAGCCAAGCAAAATTTTCACCTTTTGATGTGAACACTCACTACTTACTGAGACATGAGGTCCAATTACTTAGTGGAAAGTTTATTTAATGATCATTATGAGAAAAATTCTCACCTTTTGACGTGAACACTCACTACTTACTGAAGCAAGAGGTCCAGTTACTCAGTGGAAAGTTTATTTAATGATCATTATGAGCAAAATTCTCACCTTTTGACATGAACACTCACTGACAAGAGGTCTAGTTAGTAAGTAGAAAGTTTATTTAATGATCATTAGGAGCATTTTATTTTCTCTTTTTGTGCAATAAGTTTTTTTTTCTATGCCAAAGTGTTCATCTAACAAGTCATTCGATTACAGTTAAGCTATGGAAACATACATATTAAAATTACATGTCACACCCCACACAATTATGTGCTAATGTGCTCGTGTCAGATTAGATCAAGCTTGTGAATTCTTAAATGCCTTAAAGTAAGTACTTAAACTTTTAAAACTTTATTATTAGACCATGTGTTCTAGATTTTAAGCTTACTAATGAAATCTTATCACAATATTCGTTTAGATCAATCAAAATTTTCAGAACAATATGAACATGCATTTATCTTTTCAATAATAAAAAAAAACTAGGACAGAGTGTGTGTGAATGTGTCTTCTATACCCCCAAAATTAAACTACACATTGTCCTCATTATGTGAATAACATGGAAAGATCTGACCTGGGAGATGAAGAACTAGCTGGCTGGCATGGCTCGTAGCACACCCCTAAACTTGAACTGATGCACACATATTGTCCCTAAAAAAAGACTAAAGTAATACTGGAAAACAAAAAAAATATTAAAAATAAACAGTAACAATAAATATGAAAAATAAAAACAAAAGGATATGCTGTGGGGTGCCTCTTATGAGTGCTAAGTTTTACATCTTTAGCCAGACGCTCTTATTCCCTTCTAGAAAAGCATAAGTTGAATGCACCAGCAACTGCTTCGATGCCAAATTTGGTGCTTGGATGCTTTGGAGAGGCCTCAAGGATGTGCACAGCTTCAACGATGTTATCAGTAACATATGCAGGTTCTGGCTCAATATCTGCTCTTGTGAAACCATGGGTGAGGGCGTACTCCAATGGATTAAGGTGATGGACTGAAAAAACTTCCTCAACAACACTTTGCATCATACATACATTAAAACATTTCATATCATCTTGGGGTAATTTTAATGCATCAAATATTGTGAATTCAACCTTCTCACAATTTACCTTCATACTTACAATACCTTTTTTCACACAAATTTTTATATCAGTAGTTCTCATAAAGGATCTTCCTAAGATGATGGGCACGGGCAATGGCATAAGAGATTCTTCCATATCTAATACAATAAAATCAGCAGGTAAAATAAATGGACCTACCTTTACCAAGATATCCTCAAGAATACCTCTTGGTATTTTGATGATTCTATCTGCCAATTGCAAGGTGATGGAAGTTGGTTGAAGCTCCCCCAAACCCAATGACTCAAATACATTGTATGGCAGTAAGTTGACACCAATCTCTAGGTCTAATAATGTATGCTCAAAAAGCTTGTTACCTATCCTGCAAGGAATGGTAAAACTACCTGGATCTTTTAGCTTGGGTGGTAGTTTCCTTAACAATACCGCACTTACCACTTTAGTTAAAGCCACTGTTTCATGCTCTTGAAACTTCATTTTATTAGTGCAACAATCTTTAAAAAATTTAGCATATGCAGAAATTTGTTGAATTGCATTTAATAAAGGAACATTTATCTCTATTTTCTCAAAATTTCAAAAATATCGAGCAATCTATTTTCTTTCTTTGGCTTTACTAACCTTTGAGGGAAGGGTGGTGCATTCACCTTCTCTATCTCACTTACCTTTGATGTGGATGTTTTATTTGGAGATGCTCGTGTAGACTCATTAGCACCTATGATCTTACTATTTCTGAGAGTTGTCACGGCATTCAGTTGCTGATGTCCTCTTGGATTAGGTAGTGTTTGGGCTGGAAGTTCGCCCAGCTTTCTTCCACTCAACTCTTTAGCTATTTGCCCCATTTATACTTCTAGTCTTTGAATTGCTTGCTCATACTTTGCATTGATTTGTCTTTGCTCAGTCCGAAATTGTCTTTCCTCTGCCATGAACTGTTCTTGTGAAGTCATTAGTTGTTGTTGAGTTGCCAATTGCCTCACAAGACTCTCTAGGTCATTCTAATTTGATTCCAAAACTTGTTGGGCTGCTGGTTGGGAGTTCCTTTGTTGCCTTTGAAGGTTCAGGGTATTTTTATTGTTGCTCTATGAGAAGTTGAGGTGGTTTTTCCATCCAAGATTGCAAGTATTTGCATATGGATCGTTCTTGGGAGGATAGTTGTTTGGTCCCACATAGTTTGCTTTCTCTGGATCTGCAGATAAATACAAAGGGAAAGTTTCAGTAATGTGATCAAAATGAGATCATATAACACATACCTGGAGTTGTGTAGCTTGTGGACGAGGTGAGATTTTCTAAGCAGTCATGGCTTTTACAAGCATATCTAGCTTCCTCTCCACAGCAGCCATCTGATTTGAAGATCCACCATTTAAAGTCACCTCATACATACCTTTGCTCTTAACTCCTTGTCTATCTCTAGAGGAGAATTGCTGGGTGTGCTCACTTAATGTCTTAAACAGCTCTATGGCTTATTCACTGCTCTTTTCCATCAGCATACCTCCACAACCTGAATCCACAATACTTTTATTAATATCACTCAAACCTTCATAAAAAGCCTGTACTAGTTCATTCTGAGATAGATTGTGATGTGGGCATTTGAGTAGCAGCTCATTGAAGTGTCCCTATGCTTCAAAGAAAAGGTCTTTATCTTTTTGCTGGAAAGATTGAATCTCCTTCCTCATCTGCCTTGTCTTTTGTGCTGGGAAAAACTTTCTTATGAATTTACTGGATAGTTCTT
The DNA here is from genome assembly GCA_023935145.1 of Bretschneidera sinensis. Taxonomy (NCBI): domain Eukaryota; kingdom Viridiplantae; phylum Streptophyta; class Magnoliopsida; order Brassicales; family Akaniaceae; genus Bretschneidera; species Bretschneidera sinensis. The sequence goes on along the minus strand of CM043705.1, from coordinate 89,416,271 downwards.
CCCAGGTATGGATAGACACTGCAGGCAATGAATTATACCACAACTTAGCATTATCTTTTAATGAAAAAAGGAAAAGAATTAACCTGATTCCCTCTTGATTTAGGCCCCGGATATGCTGGAACTTACAGAGATCAAGGAATTCCCGAAGATGCAAATGTGGGTCCTCAGTAGGTGTACCCCTAAAATGAGTCAAAACACTGAGTATCTGCGGGGATATGTAATAATTACCTTCTGTCTCAGGTTGGTAAGTGATGCATGAGGGCTAGTCGAGGTTCCGTGGAATGAAGGATTGCTTCATGGGTCTTCGCTTTGGTGTCGGTTGATTGTCAAGTTGTTCCGCCATTGGCACTTCTTCTTCGAATTCTTCTTCTACCTCTTCAATGTTGTCTCTAAGCCTTTGTCAAATGGTTCACTTAAGCTCTGTATCAAGTGGAAAGAAGGTTGGATTCCTGGATCGAAGCCCTTGTATGAATTAGCTGAAACACTTCATTGCAGCAGTTTCAGTACTGCTGCTAGGGTAGTCTCTGCCCCGAGTGCACTCGATCTCACTAAGTACTACGTTTGATTGCAGTGCTAGCAATTACTCTGCTGCAAGCCTGAAACAGAAAAAACAGCAAACACAAAAAAGAAATAACTTAGGTTTTTGATGAAACAGAATAAAATAGAACAGAAAAGTAAAACTAAATGAAAATTAATTCTGAACAGAAATTTAGTACAATCCCCGGTAACGGCACCAAAAACTTGTCATGCGATTATCTACCTAAATTAATAAGCAAATATTTGAATTGTTTTACTTGCAAGTACACAAGGTCAACAGTAGTATAGTGTGCAAATGCGAGATCATCTCCACAGGGATTGGTGAATTTCGCTTTAGAATTAGTTTCGCAATATAAAATGATAGAAATAAATATTGAGTTTGGATTGATAATGATAAATGCGTAGGGACTTGATATCCACCACTAACCATGCTACCAGAACAAAACAATATGCCAATGCTTTACTCATACTATGAATACCTAATGTTTGTCAACCTGAGGGCATAGTGTATACTCCTTGAGCTATTGATTTCCCTAAGCAACAAGTTAGGCATGATGTATAACTCTTTTCTTTCTTAAGGGATTCAGCATGGTGTATACTAAGTTGTTCCTTAAGAGAGCATAAGATATGTGGAAATCGACAACCATATGGGACCTAGGGCATGGTATATACTCCCAGTTTCCCATGTTGATTAACCCAAGAACTCGGCGTCGGTTTCTTTTGTTACTATTGTTAAACCCAGGACTCGGTCATCCAAATTGATTCAATTAACTAATCTATACCACATGCGCATATGATATATGCTTAAATATTCATATTTAAGCCCCCTTATTTACAGTTTTTAGGTCCTTTATTACGTTAATTGGGTCTCTTTTACTCCATTTGTGTGTTTTACATGTTTTTATAGGGAATTGGAGAAAAAGAAGCAGTTTTGGCACTTAAAGGAAGAAATCTAGAAGCCCTGGAGCATTCTCTGGACAAAGTGTGATCAATCGCGCCATGCAATGCAATCGAGCGCACATGCGATCGTGCGCACACTTAAAGGATCGAGTGCACACTACGATCGAGCGCAAGGCACACTGCGATCGAGCGCACATGTACGGGCATAAATAGTAAACTACATAACCCTATTTTGGAAATAAGAGAATTTTTCGTTTTAGGAAGGTTTAGGAACTCATGGGTCTCTTAGGACTTCTCAAAGACCTATAAATACACTTGTAACTCACACACATAATACACACCTTAGATAGAAAGCACTTCTCTCTTTTCTTTTACTTAGAGTTGAGGGCTTGGGAGAGAATTGACGTCTCTTCTCTCGGGTTTATTCTTCTCCTTTATGTTTAGTTTATTTATAATGTTTACTTCAGTTAGTATGTGTAACTAACTCTCTTATAGGGCTCGATTGAAGCCCTAGTTATGCATTCCCATATTTTTATTCATTGATAAAATCTTTGCCAATAGCTTATTATGTTACTTAACTTGATTAACACCTGTGCTTATTTAAATTCCTCATATGCATGTGTAAGGCCAACGTATGCATGTGGTATGGATGGGTTAGTTAGATCAATTTGGATGACCGAGTACTGGGTCTAACATTAGTAACAAGGGATATCTTATCTGGATACCTGGGTTAATCAACATGGGAAACTGGGAGTAGATACCATGCCCTAGGTCTCATGTGGTTGTCGATTTCCACAGTATTTATGTTTTTTTAAGGAACAACTCGAGCAGATACCATGCTGAATCCCTTAAGGAAGAAAAGAGTTAGAGTAGATACCATGCCTAACTCGTTGCTTAGGGAAATCAATAGCTTAAGGAGTAGATACCATGCCCTTAGGTTGGCAACCAGTAGGTATACATAATAAAGCTAGTGCACTGATACCTTAAACACATTGGGAATGTATGACTAGTGGTGGATATCAAAGCTCTATGTCTTTATTATCATCAAATCACTTTCCAACAGTTATTTATCTCTTTTTACTTTAGAGAAACTAATTCTAAAAGTAACTTTATCAATCCCTATGGAGATGACCTTGCTTTCGCACACTAGACTACACTGATGACCTTGTGCACTTGCAAGTATAACTAGTACGATTATTCGCCTATTTATTTAGGTATATATTCGCACAACAAGTTTTTGGCGCCGTTGCCGGGGATTGTGCTAAATTTTTTTTTAGAATTATTTTCGTCCTTATTTTTTATTTTTTTTTATTTTGCTATTTTCTGTTTTATTTTTCATCAAACCCTAATTGATTTCTTTTCTGTTTCAGGCACTTCAAAACCCTAATTCTACTTTCTGTGGTATTTGCGATCGATCGCAAGCTCCTGTGCGATCGAGCGCATTTAGGGCAGAGAGTTACCCGAGCAGTAGAGTTACACTGCTGCACTGAAGCCGATTTTTCTGATTTATGCACGGACTTCGATCCCGACATTCAGAATTCTTTCCCCTCGATCCCGAGCTTGAAAGGACCATCCGACAAAGGCTTAGGGACAACTTAGAGGAGAACAAAGAAGAAGTCGAGAACAAAACACCAATGGCGGAACAACTCGAAAACCAACAACCACCTGCACGAGTACCGACGAAGTAATCCTTCATCCCTCGGAACATTGATCAACCATCATACATCGCATATCAACCTGAGGCGGCGGGAAATTATTACATATCTCCGCAAATCTTGAGTGCTTTGACTCATTATAGGGGCACTCCTAACGAAGATCCACACTTAAACCTCCGAGAATTTTTTGATCTTTGCAAGTTCCAGCATATACAAGGACTAGACCAAGAAGGAATAAGGTTGATTCTATTTCCTTTTTCCTTGAAAGATAATGCTAAACTTTGGTATAATTCTTTGCCTGCAGTGTCCATCCACACTTGGGAGGAGTTGGCAAGCAAGTTTCTGAAGAAGTTCTTTCCAGCCCAAAAGACGAGACAAATGAGGAAGGAGATCCAGTCCTTCCAACAAAAGGAGGGGGATCTCTTCTTCGAAGCATGGGGACACTTCAACGAATTGCTACTCAAATGCCCACATCACAACCCGCCTCAAGATGAACTGGTACAAGCTTTCTATGAAGGTTTAAATGATACTAATAAATGTATTGTTGATTCAGGTTGTGGAGGAGTCCTGATGGAGAAAAGCAGCGAAGAGGCGATGGAATTGTTTGAAACCCTCAGCGATCACACCCAGCAATTCTCCTCTCGAAGTAGACATGTAACCAAAGGTAAAGGTGTGTATGAGGTAAATTTGAATGGAGGATCTTCCCCTCAAATGGCAGCGATGGAAAGGAAACTATACCTATTGGTAAAAGCCATGGTTGCCCAAACTACCTCATCTAGCCTACCAGCTACACCACTACAGGTATGTGCAATATGCTCTCAATATGATCATAATACTGATACTTGTCCTCTATCTGTAGATCCGGAACAAGCATATTATGTGGGACCAAACAACTATCCTCCAAAGAATAACCTGTATGTAAACACCTACAACCCTGGATGGCAGAATCACCCAAATTTCTCATGGAGCAACAACCAGAACAACCAAGGATAGCAATGAAACCCGCAGCCCGCTGCTCATGCTAATTCCGAACCAAAGAAGAACGACCTCGAAGGTCTAGTAAGACAACTGGTGACGTCCCAAGAACAGTTCATGACTCAGCAAAAACAAACCAATGCGGCACATGAGCAAGCAATTCAAAGACTAGAGGTACAAGTAGGATAATTAGCTAAAGAGCTCAGTAGCAGAAAGCAAGGAGAGCTCCCAGCTCAAACACTACCTAACCCTGGGGGGCATCAACAATTAAATGCTGTGACATCCCTGAGAAATGGCAAGGTGATAGGATCCGATGAGCTTACAGCACCGTCCAAATAGACACCATCAGCATCAAAGGTAAGTGAGACGGAGAAGGTAAATACTCCACCCTTCCCGCAAAGGTTAGTAAAACAGAAGAAAGTCAATAAACTAATTGATATTTTTGAAACCTTGCGGAAAGTAGAGATTAATATTCCTTTGTTAGATGCCATTAAACAAATTCCTGCATATGCTAAGTTTCTAAAAGAATATTGCACTAACAAAAGGAAGTTCCACTAGCATGAGACAGTAGCCTTAATCGAAGAGGTAACTGCTGTACTTTTAAGAAAATTACCACCTAAACTAAAAGATCTTGGTAGTTTTACTATTCCTTGCAGGCTATGTGACCAGTTGTTTGAGCATGCACTCTTGGATCTAGGAGCGAGTGTTAACCTACTGCCATACAGTATGTACGAGACACTAGGTTTGGGAGAACTTCAACCAACCTCCGTCACTTTGCAACTAGCTGACCGAAGCATCAAACGACCAAGAGGTATCCTTGAGGACGTGTTGGTAAGAGTAGGAAAATTTATTATACCTGCTGATTTTATAGTATTAGATATGGAAGAATGTACTTTGCCATTACCCCTCCCCATCATCCTAGGACGCCCCTTTATGATAACTGCTGACACTAATATTAATGTAAAAAGGGGCATTATCACAATGAGAGTAAATGATGAGGAAATACAATTTCAAATATTTAATACATTAAAATCGACCAGTAATGATAATAAATATTCTAATATGAATTTCATGCAAAGTGTTGTTGAGAAAACTTCTCAGGTCCATCGCATCACTACATTAGAGACTATCCCCAACCATGAGAACACAAGAGTAGACATTAGGCCGGTGGAGGATAATGTGATTAAAGACATGCAGCTTTTCAAGGACACACTAAAACCTTCAAGTAAGTGTGCTCTTCAAATTGAACCTCCTGCACTTACTCATACTACTTTTCCTTATTATATTGACCAGATGTTAAGATGGGAGATGAAGAAACTATCAATAACACTTGAATCAGTACAGTATACAGCTGAAACACAAGCACTAGAGCTCCAAGAGGTGGACTCTAGGTGCTTCCCTCCAAATAACTAGCAAGGTAGCAAGAGAGTGCTTGAGCAAAGTAAAAATTTGATCACCTATTAAGCTCAAGCACCTCTGGTAAGGTTAGTGGTACTGAAACCACTAACAATTGGTAAGGTTATATTGTTTCAATAAATCATTTTCTTTCAGCTAAGGTAAGTTTCTTTTTACTTATGCCCATGTGCCATACTTGCGATCGATCGCACCCTCCGGTGCGATCGAGCGCAAGTGTGCGATCGAGCGTGTCCTTAAAACATGATCGAGCGCACTCGAGGCAGAGGCATTTATAAGTTTGAAAAAAATCATTCACACACACACACCTCCACCTCTCTGCACACGTACACACTCACTAGCACCCTACTCTCTCTCTCACACTCTCTCTTATCCACATCTCTCTCTCTCATCACCATCCTCACTCCCCACTCATCAGCACCACCACTCGCCATCACCCTTATCACCATTAACCAACCACTGCCACCGCACACACCACCCCATCACGCTTCCTTTCACACCATTGCCCAAGGTACACATTTTCTTTGTATTCTACACTCCGATTTTTATGTTTTTCCTTTCATTCTTATATATAAACTTATTGCCTGTATGAATTGGGGCTTATTTTACTTGCAGGAGGTTAGAATCACATTCCAACCCCCAAAATTGTAGCTTGTCTTTTTGGTGCACACCACCTGTTCAAAGAAATACTTGACTGTGTGCGATCGAGCGCACGGTACTTGCGATCGAGCGTATAGACAGCGTGCGATCGAGTGCACCTCACTGAGATCGATCGCAAATCAGGCAGCACCTACAACACAGCATGTCTCGATCGTCTGTTTCCACGTCTGGCGCATCCAGCAGTTGTGCCTCATCATCCCGGCCCAGCATCGAGCAACGAGAGCTGTTGTTTGAGACCACTTTCGCAACATATGACATATTGCGGCACATGGACGCCACATAATGGGTCGTCTAAGCATTCCGTCATCGAGGGCTGAAGCGGCTATTTAGGCCAGTATGCTCCACTGCCTACTCCCAGCTCGTAGTCCAGTTTTATCAGCATCTATCCTTCGACTTCAGCAGACCGGGAGTCCTCATCTCATCAGTTTGGGGCGCGCCCATCGAGGTGACTAGTGCTGATATTACTGCTGCTCTTCATTGCACTGATGAGTCCCCTCCTGAGGACACTGATATCGAGGAGTAACCGGAGTCCTTTGCCCTGGCCGAGATCATCCCAGACATGTGCGCTGGCCAGTATGCCGACAGGCATAACAATGCGGTCGGTCAGTCCAAACTGCCTCCCAGACTGTGGCTCATTGATACGATCTTTCATCGTAATGTGTGTCCGTTGGGGCATAAGACACAGCGGCGAGACCAGTTTCTTCAGACATTATATGTCTTCCATAGAGGCCACTGGTACTCCATCCCGTCTGTCATTTGGAGCCAGCTACACAAGTTCTGGGATCATGTACATGGCTATCAGAACACCACGGCCAATGCTTGAGGCCTCCCTTTCCCGTTCCTACTCACCTCCATCCTCAAGAAGAAAGGGATTAAAGGGACCCACAGCAACGGGCCAGTAAGAGAGCATCCTTTCTTTGGGAGGGCTCAGTGGACACAGAGCATATTGCACATGCCATAAAGACCCCCAGTACCTGCTCCAGTAGCTGAGCGGGTTGAGAGGATCACATGGAGACCAAGGCCCCAGTCATGAGCCCGGTAAGGGAGGAGGACCATTCGGACATAGGACCTACCGAGTCCCAGCACTTCTTAGCTGAGCTATCTTCCTTCTGAGGCGAGGTCGCTGCCGTCACTACACTTGTACATCAGTGCATCGACAGTTTGGAGGCACGCTTCACACGACAGAAGGCCATACTGCAGGCCATTCTTGATCGCCTACCTCTGGCACCTGGTACCTCTCCGACTGCACCACCTGATGATCAGCAGTGAGAGAGTACCACGTCTGGCTGAAGACGTAAAACTTAGCGCTCATGGGAGGCACCCAACTGCATATCCTTTTAGAGTTATTAGTATTTCATAGTTTACTTTTCTTTTACTGTTTATTACTTGTTTTCCATTTTATATTTTCTTTCTTTCTTTTTCAAGGACAGTGTCAGTACATCCAGTTGAAGTTTGGGGGCATGCTACGAGCCATGTCAGCCATCAGTTCTCCACTTCCTAGGTCAGATCTTTCCATGCTACTCACACATTGGGGACAATGTGCATTTTAAGTTTGGGGGTATTGGGACACATTCACACACTACACTATGTCCTACATTTTTGTTTTTATTTTTGCTATAAATGCATGTTCATTCTGTCTAATAAACTTTTTTTTGTGTGTGTAATCTAAACAAAACTGTATGATTCGACTTCATCAGCGAGCTTAACACTTTGAACATATAAGCCAATAATCAAGTTTTGAACCTAGATCACTGCCCTTTAGGCATTTAAGAATTCACAAGTTTAGCTTAACTATCACGAGCACATTAGCACATGATCGTGTGGGGTATGACATATTATTTGGATTTGTATGTTTCTTTTGCTTGACTGTGAACTAGATGACCTATTAGATTGACATATTGGCATATGAAAATAGAAAAGATTGATTAGTGCTCAAAAGAAACAAATGCTCCTAATGATTAATAAAACAAATCTTCCGCTGAGTAATTGGCCCTCTTGCCTCAGTAAGCATTGAGTGTCACGTCAAAAGGTGAAAAATCTTAAATGATCATTAAAAAAAACTTTTCGCTTAGTAACTGACCCTCTTGCCTCAGTAAGCATTAAATGTCACGTCAAAAGGTGGAAAATTCTAAATGGTAGCATTAAGACCAGTTAGTTTCGTAGCCTTGTTGACTCGAGCTAGTAAGTCCTTAGGGGTGTCTCTACACCTAATGCCCTAAAATCATCTGGTTTGAGAGTCATTGGCTAAATGCTCATTACACGAGTCAGCAAGAAAGTTTAAGGGAACTAACGTGACAAAAATCTCGCAAATAAAAGTCTATGCCATGTTTATTGACTCTAATAGTAAGTTTGGTGAATCTTGAGTCATCAAAACACTACACGTTTGAATTTCTTGGAAACCCAATCTTTTATGTGCTAGTCACCACACACCAAAGTCAAACTTGTGATGTCTTAAACTACCTCATGAATATGATTTACGTTCAAAACTCTTATTCATTGCAAAAATATGTTTACATTTGTTAAGCTTGCTCATGAATACGCATCATAGTTTTGTGTTAAATCTAGACTTTTGATTGACACCATGAACATTGGATTTATCTATGTTTTTCATTTTAGTTTTTAATTTAGTATTGCTAAGGGACTAGTAATATGTAAGTTTGGGGGTGTGATAGATGCTTAAATATTCATATTTAAGCCCCCTTATTTACAGTTGTTAGGTCTTTTATTACGTTAATTTGGTCTCTTTTAATTTATTTGTGTGTTTTGCATGTTTTTATAGGGTCTTGGAGAAAAAGAAGCAGTTTTGGCACTTAAAGGAAGAAATCTGGAAGCCCTGGAACATTCTCTAGACAAAGTGCGATCGATCACGCCATGCAATGCGATCGAGCGCACATGCGATCGTGCGCACACTTAAAGAATCGAGCGCACACTGCGATCGAGCGTAAGGCACATTGCGATCGAGCGCACATGTACGGGCGTGAACAGTAAACTGCAGAAACCTATTTTGGAAATAAGAGAATTTTCGTTTTAGGAAGGTTTAGGAACTCATGGGTCTCTTAGGACTTCTCAAAGACCTATAAATACACTTGTAACTCACACACATAATACACACCTTAGATAGAAAACACTTCTCTCTTTTCTTTTACTTGGAGTTGAGGGCTTGGGAGAGAATTGACGCCTCTTCTCTCGGGTTTATTCTTCTCCTTTATGTTTAGTTTATTTATAATGTTTACTTCAGTTAGTATGTGTAACTAACTCTCTTATAGGGCTCGATTGAAGCCCTAGTTATGCATTCCCATATTTTTATTCATTGATAAAATCTTTGCCAATAGCTTATTATGTTACTTTAACTTGATTAACACCTGTGCTTATTTAAATTCCTCATATGTATGTGTAAGGCTAACGTATGCATGTGGTATGGATGGGTTAGTTAGATCAATTTGGATGACTGAGTCTTAGGTCTAACATTAGTAATAAGGGATATCTTATCCGGATACCTGGGTTAATCAACATGGGAAACCGGAAGTAGATACCATGCCCTAGGTCTCATGTGGTTGTCGATTTCCATAGTACTTATGTTTTCTTAAGGGACAACTCGAGCAGATACCATGCTGAATCCCTTAAGGAAGAAAAGAATTAGAGTAGATACCATGCTTAACTCGTTGCTTAGGGAAATCAATAGCTTAAGGAGTAGATACCATGCCCTTAGGTTGGCAACCAGTAGGTATACATAATAAAGCTAGTGCACTGATACCTTAAACACATTGGGAATGTACGACTAGTGGTGGATATCAAAGCTCTATGTCTTTATTATCATCAAATCACTTTGCAACAGTTATTTATCTCTTTTTACTTTAGAGAAACTAATTCTAAAAGTAACTTTACCAATCCTTGTGGAGATGACCTTGCTTTCGCACACTAGACTACACTGATGACCTTGTGCACTTGCAAGTATAACTAGTACGATTATTCGCCTATTTATTTAGGTATATACTCGCACAACAATATATTGATCAGGCAAACACATATATTGTCTCCACTTATTATTTGAAAATGAAATTCCAACGGGGCAATGAGTGGGGAAAGTCTGAAGGAACTAATAAACCTCCCAGTCTGAAGAAACTAATAAATTCCAAATGTAAATTAAGGGTCATTTTCTCAAAAGCGGCAAGACTACCTTTGTCACAAATCAAGGCCTATATTATTATAAAGTGATGCATTTCTGATTAAAAAACGTAGAGGCCACCTATCAAAGGTTAGTCAACAAAATTTTCAAAGAATAGATCGGGAAGAACATGGAAATGTACGTGGATGATATGTTGATCAAGAGCATTAAGACGGAGGATCATAAGTCTGACTTAGAGGAAGTATTCGAAATACTCTGATACCACTAGATAAGGCTGAACCCAGGAAACTGTGCCTTCAGAGTTACCTCCTGGAAATTCCTAAGCTTCATGGTTACACAGTGAGGGATAGAGACTAACCCCGAAAACATAAAAGCAATCTTGGACATGACTCATCCCTAGAACATTAAAAAAGTATGGAGGTTAATTTGACGTATAGTTGCACTCAGCAAATTCATGTCCAAATCAACTGAAAGAAGCTTACCTTTCTTCAAAGCTATCAGGAAAGCCAAAGATTTCACCAGGATCGAGGATTGTTGATAAGTGCTTAAATATTCATATTTAAGCCCCTTAATTTACTTTTGTTAAGCTCTTAGTTTGCGTATTTTATTCCATTTTACTTCCTTTTTTGTGTTTTCTGTGTTTTTATAGCTTTTTGAAAGAAATGAAGCATTTTGGAACTCAAAGAGCAAAACTGGAACTGGGAGCTACAGAAGAGTGCGATCGAGTGCATAAGCACTCGTTCGCACCAGGAGAAGGCTCAAGCGCAACCTTACACTCGAGCGCAAACTCATGCGATCGAGCGCACACGCATCAATAAAACATCAAAACAGCAGTTCCTATTTTGGAAAGTAAGGTTTGAGACCTGTTTTGGAAATTAGGGTTTCCAAGTGTCTTTAGAACCCTATAAATAGACTTGTAAAACACAGAAACAGTATATCACTTTTTAGGAGCTTATCTCCCTTTTAGTTTAGTTTTTGTTCGGAGAAACCGAAGGCCGGACGAGCCCGGATGAGAAATTGTGGAGACAAAGTGACGACTCTTCTCCATAGTGTTTTCGGGTTTTTTCTTTCCTTTGTATTTTATTTTGTCGTTTAGCATCACAACTATGTGTAACTAATTTTCTAGTTAGGGCTTGGTTGAAGCTCTAATTATGTTTACTCAATAATTCAGTATTGGTGCTTTTGCGATATTTGTGTTGTGATGCTTAACTTGATTAATGCCTGTTTTTATTTAAATTCCTCATATGTGTTTGCTGATCAACATATGCATGTGGTATTGATTAGTTAGTTGAATCAATTTGGATGACCGAGTCCTGGGTTCAACAATAGTAACAAAAGATGTCCACACCGGTTCTTGGGTTAATCAACATGGGAAACCAGGAGTAGATACCATGCCCTAGGTCTCATGTGGTTGTCGATTTCCACAGATCTTATGCTCTCTTAAGGAACAACTCAGTATACACCATGCCAAATCCCTTAAGAAAGAAAAGAGTTAGAGTAGATACCATGCCTAACTCATTACTTTGGGAAATCAATAGCTTAAGGAGAAGATACCATGCCCTTAGGTTGACAACTATTAGGTATTCATGACATGAGTAAAGCATCGACATACTATTTTGCTGTGGTAGCATGATTAGTGGTGGATATCAAGTCCCTACGCCTTTATCTTTATTAAATTCAAACTCAATATTTATTTCTCTTATTTTTGTTTTATTATTGCGAAACTAATTCTAAATCGAACTTTATCAATCCCTGTGGAGATGATCTCGCACTTGCACGCTATGCTACTATTGACCTTGTGCACTTGCAAGTAAAACTGTATGATTATTTGCCTAATTATTTAGGTAGATTAACGCACAACAAGTTTTTGGCGTCGTTGCCGGAGATTGTGCTAAATTTATTTTTGGAATTATTTTCGTTAGTTTTATCTTTTTATTATTTTTATATTTTATTTTCTGTTATGTTTATATTTTATTTATCAAAAATCTATATTTTTTTCATCTTTCTATTTTTCTGTTTCTATTTCAGGTCTGCAACAAAGCAAATTCTGACCTTGTAATCGAGTGCAGGTTGAGGTGAGATCGAGTGCAGTGCGCACTTCACATTGCGATCGAGTGCTGCTCTTAGTGCGCTCGAGCGCAAAAGCTCTGGAGAGTACCCGAGCAACAGTACTGAAACTGCTGCATTGAAGCTTTTCAACTAATTCATTCGAGGGAGAAGCACCAATAGCGGAAGCTAGATATGCCTATTTAGCTGCTATGGAGAGGAAGCTAGATATGCTTATAAAAGCCATGACTGCTTAAAACATCTCACCTAGTCCACAAGCCAAACAACTCCAAGTATGTGCTATATGTTCTTGTTTTGATCACACTACTGACACTTGCCCTTTGTATTCATCTGCAGATCAAGAGCAAGTAAATTATGTGGGACCGAACAACTACAACATATATACAAATACCTATAATCCTGAATAGCGGAATCACCCCAACTTCGTAGGGAACAATGCCCAAAATGTCTTGAACCTTCAAGAGCAGCAAAGGAACTCTCCACAAGCAGCCCAATTAGTTCCAGAATCAAAGCAAAGTAACCTAGTGAGTCTTGTGAGGCAATTGGCAACTCAACAACAACGGTTGATGACCTCACAAGAATAGTTCATGGCAGAAGAAAGAAAATTCCGGACTGAGCAAAGAAAAATCAATGCCAAGCATGAGCAAGCTATTCAAAGACTAGAGGTGCAAATGGGGCAATTGGCTAAGGAGCTAAGTGAAAGAAAACAGGGAGAATTTCGAGCCCATCACGTCGATCCATTAGAAACTACTCTTACCTATAGTGTCATAAGATCAGATTTTGAGCCTGAATGTAAGGATGTTACTGATGATATCATTGAAATTATGCACCTTCTTGAGGCCCCTCTAAAGCATCCAAGTAAGTACACCGATCCATTTGACACTCTTGTGCCTTCTAATACTACTTTTTTCCCTTTTATTATCCAGACACCAAATTTGGAGTTGAAACAATTGCCAAAGCATTTGACTTATGCTTATATGGGAAAGAATAAGACATTACTTATGCTAGTTGCTGTAAATATTAGTTTTGGGGAAGAATAAGGCACGGTCTGGCTGAAGACGTTAAACTTAGCGCTCATGGGAGGCACCCCACAGCTTATCCTTTTATTTTTATTGTTTTTCATATTTATTGTTATTTATTTATTTTTAGTACTTCTTGTTTTCCCGTATTACGTTAGTTTTTCTTTTTAGGGACAATGTGTGCATCCGTTCAAGTTTGGGGATGTGCTATGAGTCATGCCGGTCCAGTTAGTTTTCCATCTCCCAAGTTAGATCTTTCCATGTTATTCACACATTAGAGACAATGTGTAAATTAAGTTTGGGGGTATGGGAGATACATTCACACACTTATCCTAGTTTTTTTGAAAAGATAAATGTATGTTCATATTATGTTGAAAATTTTTGTTGATCTAAACGAATATTGTGATAAAATTTCATCAATAAGCTTAAAATCTAGAACATATGGCCTAAATAATAAAGTTTTAAAATTTTAATTACTTACTTTAAGGCATTTAAGAATTCACAAGTTTGATCTAAATCTGACACGAGCACATTAGCACATAATTGTGTGGGGTATGACATATAATTTTTACGTGTATGTTTCCATGGCCAAACCGTAATCGAATAACTTGTTAGAAGAACAACTTGGCATAGAAAAATAGAAAAAATTTTATTTCTCAAAAAAAGAAAATAAAATGCTCCTAATGATCATTAAATAAACTTCCCACTGAGTAACTGGACCTCTTGCCTCAGTAAGCAGTAAGTGTTCACGTCAAAAGGTGGGAATTTTGCTCATAATGATCATTAAATAAAGTTTTCACTGAGTAACTGGACCTCTTGCCTCAGTAAGCAGTGAGTGTTCACGTCAAAAGGTGGAAATTTTGCCTGGCAGCATTAAAGACCAGTTAGTTTTGTAGCATTTTTGACTCGAGTTAGTAAGTCCTTAGGAGTGTCTTTACACCTCATGCCCTAAAACCCTCTGGTTTGGGAGTCATTGGCTAAACACTCACTACATGGGTCAATTAGAAAGCTTAAGGGAACTCAACGTGGCAAAAATCTCATAATGAAATAAAAAGAAAGAAATAAAACTATGCTATTATTGCTCATTCTGATAGGAAATTCGATGAATGTTGAGATACTGAAACACTACACATTGTAGTTATTTGGAAGCTTCATCTTTTATGTGCTAATTCACCACACACTAAGTCAGACTTGTAATGCCTTAACCAGCCTTGTGTAAATGATTAGATTTTAAAACTCTTATTCACTGCAAAGATGTGTTTATATTTTAAGCTTGCTCTTGAATAAATGTCATGATTTTATGTGAGACTTAAATTTTCGGATACCATGAATGATGGATTTATCTTTGCGTCTTTGTTTTTCATTTAGTTTTTAGTTTCGTATTACTAAGGGACTAGCAATATGCAAGTTTGGGGGTGTGATAAGTGCTTAAATATTCATATTTAAGCCCCTTAATTTACATTTGTTAAGCTCTTAGTCTGCGTATTTTATTCAATTTTACTTCTTTTTTGTGTTTTCTGTGTTTTTATAGGTTTTTGGAAGAAAAGAAGCATTTTAGAACTCAAAGAGCAAAACTGGAACTGGGAGCTGCAGAAGAGTGCGATCGAGCGCAGTGCTTGGTGCGATCGAGTGCACAAGGAGAAGGTTGCGCTCGAGCGCAAACTTATGTGATCGAGCGCACATGCTTCAGTAAAACATCAAAACGACAGTTCCTATTTTGGAAAGTAAGGTTAGAGACCTGTTTTGGAAATTAGGGTTTCCAAGTGTCCTTAGAACCCTATAAATAGACTTATAAAATACAGAAACAACATCTCCCTTTTTAAGAGCTTATCTCCCTTTTAGTTTAGTTTTTGTTCGGGGAGGCCGGAGGTCAGACGAGCCCGGAGGAGAGATTGTGGAGACAAATTGACGACTCTTCTCCATAGTGTTTTCGGGTTTTTTCTTTCCTTTGTATTTTATTTTATGATGTTGTTTAGCATCACAACTATGTGTAACTAATTTTCTAGTAAGGGCTTGGTTGAAGCCCAAATTATGTTTACTCAATAATTTAGTATTGGCGCCTTTGTGATATTTATATTGTGATGCGTAACTTGAGTAATGCCTATTTTTATTTAAATTCCTCATATGTGTTTGCTGATCAACATATGCATGTGGTATGGATTAGCTAGTTGAATCAATTTGGATGACCGAGTCTTGGGTTCAACAATAGTAACAAAAGATATCCACATCGGATTCTTCGGTTAATCAACATGGAAAACAGGGAGTAGATACCATGCCCTAGGTCTTATGTGGTTATCGATTTCCACAAATCTTATGCTCTCTTAAGGAACAACTCAGTATATACCATGTTGAATCCCTTAAGAAAGAAAAGAGTTATAGTAGATACCATGCCTAACTCGTTGCTTAGGGAAATCAATAGCTTAAGGAGTAGATACCATGCCCTTAGGTTGACAACCATTAGGTATTCATGACATGAGTAAAGCATTGGCATACTGTTTTGTTGTGGTAGCATGATTAGTGGTGGATATCAAGTCCCTACGCCTTTATCTTTATTAAATTCCAACTCAGTATTTATTTCTCTAATTTTTATTTTATTATTGCGAAATTAATTCTAAATCGAACTTTACCAATCCCTGTGGAGATGATCTTGCACTTGCACACTATGCTACTATTGACCTTGTGCACTTGTAAGTAAAACAATATGATTATTTGCTTAATTATTTAGGTAGATAAACGCATAACAATTGTCAAAAAGCCTTCAAAAAATTGAAGGAGTACTTGGGCTCGCCACCACTCCTAGCTAGGCTCACAATTGGGGAAGAGCTCTTTCTTTACATATCGATGAGTCAAGACGTAGTGGCCTCAGTTTTAATCCGAGAAGAATGTGGGATCCAGAAGCTTATCTATTATGTTAGTCAAGCTCTCCACAATGCCGAGATAAGATATCTCCCCATTGAAAAGATAATATATGCCATTTTTCATTGCAACTAGAAAGTTCCAGCCATACTTCTAGGCTCACACCATCACTTTACACACTGATCAACTTATAAGGCAAGTACTTCATAAGCCAGACATCTCCGAAAGGTTTGTGAAATGGTCTATAGAGCTAAGAGATTTCGATATCTGTTACAAGCCCTGGATGGCCATTAAGGCCCAAGCCTTAGCTGATTTTATAGGAGAGACCACATTCCTTGAAATGCCCATCGAGAGGCAATAATTCGAAAAAGGCGAACAAATATTAAGTTGAACATTGCATGTTGATGAGTTCTCCAATAACACTGGCAGCGGAGCCAGACTTATCCTCAGCAATCTTAAAGGGTTTATAGTGGAGTATGCTTTAAGGTTCGGGTTCAAAGCCTCAAACAACATAGCCAAGTATGAGGCATTTCTTGCAGGAATGAAACTGGCAAAAACATTGGCTGTCGAAGCCGTAGAAACATATAGCGACTCATAGCTGGTGGTCAATCAAATGACTAACTAGTTTGAATCCAGAGATATAAAGATCATCAAGTATCTCCAAAAAGCCCACGAGCTCATAACGACCTTTAAGAGGTTTCGAATAGTTCAAGTACCTCGAGCATATAATTCAAAGGTAGATTCCTTGGCACGATTCGCCTCCTTTAGACAGTCCGACCTCACCAAAGTAGTCTATCTTTAAACCCTCGATGCACCTAGTATTAAAAAATTACCAATCATGCTTGTGGCCGAAGAGCAATTCTAGATGGACCCGATCCTCTAGTACTTGAGAGATGGAACACTTCCCAGTCAGAAAAAAAAGCCAAGAAGCTCATCTCCCATGCCTCGCAGTATGCCATTATCAAGGGACAACTGTACAAAAAGGGTCTCACCACTCTTTATCTAAAATGCCTCGAAACTACCGATGCCGATTACGCCCTCTGAAAGGTTCATGAAAGTATATATGACAATCACTTTGCAGACCAAACTTTGGCCTTCAAAATACTATATCACGGCTGTTATTGGCCAAAAATGCTCCATGAAGCCACCGAGTTGGTCAAAAAGTGCAAAACATGTTAATAGTTTGCTTCTGTGCCTCAACAACTGGCCAATCCTTTCACATCGATCACCAGTCCTCTTACCTTCGCCATGTGGGAAATGGACATACTTGGTCTTTTCCAAGAAGCCTCAGGGTAGAAGAAACACATAATAGTAGCTATTGATTACTTCACCAAATGGATAGAGACAGAGCCCCTAACCAGTATCACCGATTACCAGAATCAAGGGTTTGTTTGGAAGTTGATAGTATGTTGATTCAGAATACCAAGGATTTTTATCACCGACAACGGCAAACTTTTCGATAGCTCTCGATTCAAGTCCTTCTGCTAAGATCTCTAGATTGAGCATCGTTTTTCCTCAATAGGCTACTCTCAGGCCAACGGGCAAGCCGAAGTAACCATCAGAACTCTCCTATAAGGCATCAAGAAGTGGCTTGATGATGCTGATAGACAGTGGGTTAACAATCTCCTAAATGTCCTTTGGGCCTATCGGACGACCATGTGGAATCCCACTAGAGAAAATCTTTTTTTCTTGGCCTATGGATCAGAAGCTGCTATCCCTCTTGAAATAGGGATGCCATCATCGTGAATATAGAGCTTCGATGAATCTCACAATGAAGAGGCCTTAAGGATGAACACCAATCTAATTGACGAAGCCAAGGACAAAGCCCAAGTCAAACTTGACGCTTACCACGAGAAGGTGTCGATGTGTTACAACTCTCGAGTCCGAGAAAGAACCTTCAAGTTGCATGATCTAGTGCTCAGAAAGAACGAAGTGCCTCATTCTCGAAAGACAGAAAAACTCCTCCCAAATTGGGAAGGACCTCACCGCATTAAAAGGATCTGCCGAGCTGGCATATTTGAACTTAAAGACCTGGATGGCAAGCCAATACTTCAGATTTGGAGCTCTGAAAATCTTTACAAGTTTTATCAATAGAAGTTACTCATATTTCTTGGAATTTTTCGGGTTTCTCCTATTTCACCAAATTGTTAGAGTTTCTCCTATTTCTCCAATTTGTTATTAGTATATTTTCGCCAATTTACTTATACAATCTCTAGATATTTCAAATAAAAGATTAGTTCCATTTTCTTCAATGTCTATTTTTAAAAGAGCCCTTAGCTTTGTTCATTCATATAAAGACCAAGGAAAAAGACTCAAGCCTTTACTCCTCGGATACTTTTGTCATTACAGAATAAGTAAAGGATTTTGAACCCTTACTATTTGAAAAAAGAAGGCCCCGAGCCTTTCTTCCTCGAACACTCTCTCTACTTTAAGATAACTTAAAAGATAAAAGAATGAAGGAGACATTGCACAGAAGAAAAAAAAAGTTTCATTAATTTCAATTATTTTTTACAAGAAGGAACTAATGGCCCAAAATACAAAAGAAGCAAAGGCCCTAGTCTATAACCACATTCTTCTCATTTGCCTCATCTTCCTGAGTAGCCTGGTTCTGGACCTCCTCTTTATCCTTCTCGATTTGGTCATCATCTTTGGCGATAGAAGCCTCATCATCAGATGCAAGGAGCTTGACCATAGAGACGTCTTGCTCTAGGAAAGCCTTTCCAACCCTTCTCAAAGCCATCAAGGTAAAACATCCCAGAGGATGCCTCCATAGCCTTCTTCAAGTCCTTAGACTCTTTGATATCTGCTAGAGCCTTCTCTATAGCCTCATTCTCAACCACAAGTTTTCCTTCATCAATCTCGACCTCCTCTAGTTTAGCCAATTTTAGGGATTTTGCCTTCTCTTCCTCAATCACTTGCTCTTTTAACCTTCCTTCTTAGAGGTATTCTTTTCTAAAAGGCATTGCAATTGCTAGTTGAGGTAGTGACTCTCTTCCAGCTTCTTATTTAGGTCCAAGCAACAGCAAGAGAAGGTGCCAATAACCACACCTGCCTAAAATTCAATAAGGAAAGAAAAAACAACTAAGTCAATGCTCATTAGCTTTTAACAAGGTAAATAAGAAAGAAAAAAAAAAGCTTAAAAATTTATCTTTTAAACCAGATCCTCAGCCATTTCGATGAGAGCCTCTATAGGCTCCTAACTCAACCTCACAAGATCCTGAGAAGGGATCGATAAAGTGGTCCCAAGAAACCTTCAAACTCCTAAAGACTGAATCTGTAACCTTTATGTACCAATTCGACCTTAGTAACTCTAGAGGTGCAGGCTGAACATGTGGGGATCCAGCTTGAAGCCCCAAGACCATAGGTCTAGAAGGAAGAGGAGATTTAGAGTCATCTACTTGAATGGAAGAAGGAGAAAGAAGAAGTTCTCAAGGCATCCCTTCCGTCCTTCCTCTCTTCCTTAAAGGTTGGCCTTTCCGTTAGCCTTAACGAGCATCTTCCTCTTTGCCTTCCTTTGAGCAGCTGTCAGTGCATCCATCTCTGCAATATGTCAAGAAACATAAGAACAAACAATGGGAATGAAAGCTGTAAAAATAGAGAAAAATATAATATAAATAATTCAAGACTGTACCACCTTCTAGACCCCCTTTGGGCCCTCTGGATAGAGTCCAAGCCTAGCCAACTTCATATTAATATAAAAAATAGTAACTTCTATGGCCCCAGCCTCCTTATCCATTACCATGTTTTCCTCACACCTCAGAAGGTTTGGCTTCTTATTTGACCTCAAAGAATCTAAGTCCCATATCCGCATAACTCCGAAGCTAGTATCAATTTGGATGAAGAAATATTTCTTCTTCCACTTTTTGATGGAGGATGGTTTCTTTTTCAACAACCCCTTCTTTACTCTTAAGCTAATCACCACCCAGCCCCAATCTGAATGCTTACTGACTTGGAAGAAGGCTTTAAAGATAGTCATATTCATCAACCCTTCTACTTTTGTGTAGACATAAATGAAAACCATCACTAGATGCACGAAATTCGGTACTAGATGACACAAGGCTACATTGTAGTGGTTCAAGATGCGAGAGAAAAATGGGTGAAGAGGGAACTTAAGACCTGCTTTCAATGTATGGACATACACATAAAACTCAAAGGGTGCTTCCCCTCTGAGATTGTCATAAGCTCGCCCTCATATTCCAGCGTTCCTAAGATGACACTCTTTTGGAATCTTATACTTAAGCCTGAGTACAGAGTGGTCTTGTTGGATGAATATCTACCTAAATAAATAAGCAGATAATCGCACTAGTTTTACTTGTAAGTGCACAAGGTCAACAGTGTAGTATAGTGTGCGAAAGCAAGGTCATCTCCACAGGGATTGGTAAAGTTCGGTTTTTAGAATTAGTTTCTTTAAGTGAAAAGAAATAAAATAACTGTTGTGTGTGATTTGATAATAATAAAGACATAGGGCTTTGATATTCACCACAAGTCATACTTTCCCAATTGTATAAGGTATCAGTGCACTAGCCTTATCATGTATACCTACTGGTTGCCAACCTAAGGGCATGGTATCTACTCCTTAAGCTATTGATTTCCCTAAGCAACGAGTTAGGCATGGTATCTACTCTAACTCTTTTCTTCCTTAAGGGATTCAGCATGGTATATGCTTGAGTTTTTCCTTAAGAAAACATAAGCACTATGGAAATCGACAACTACATGAGACCTAGGGCATGGTATCTACTCCCGGTTTCCTATGTTGTTTAACCCGGGTATCCGGATAAGATATCCCTTGTTACTAATGTTAGACCCAAGACTCGATCATCCAAATTGATCTAACTAACAGGTCCATACCACATGCATACGCAGGCCATACATATACATATGAGGAACGTAAATAAGCACAGGCATTAATCAAGTTAAGCAACATAATAAAGGCTATTGGAAAAGATTTATAAATGCATAAATATATGAAAAAGCATAACTAGGGCTTTAATTAAGCCCTATAAGAAAGTTAGTTACACATGCTGTCTAAAAACATCATATATAAACTAAACATAAAGGAAAGAATAAACCTGAGAGAAGAGGCGTCAATTCTCTCCCAAAGCTTACAACTCTAAATAAAAGCTAAGAGAAGTGTTCTCTAAGTTGTGGTGTATGTTGTGTGTGCTTTACAGGTGTATTTATAGGGTTTGAGAAGTCCTAGGAAGTGCAGGAAACCCTAAACTTCCTAAACCGACAAAAACTCTTTATTTCCAAAACAGGGTTCTGCAGTTTACTGTTCACGCTCGTATGTGTGCGCTCGATCGCACACGTCTTGCGCTCGATCGCAGTGCTGTACTCGATCCCTCTTCTGTCACGATCGTAATGTGCGCTCGATCGCATTGCATGGTGCGATTGATTGCAGATTGACAAGAGACTGCTCCAGGATTTCCAGGCTTCTTCCTTTAAGTGCCAAAACTGCTTCTTTTCTTCCAAAACCTATAAAACACGTGTGAAATACACAAATGAAGTAAAACGAACTAAATTAACGTAACTAAGGACCTAATAAATGTAAATAAGGGGGCTTAAATATGAATATTTAAGCACCTATCACACCCCCAAACTTACATATTGCTAGTCCCTTAGCAATACAAAATTAAGAACTAAAACAAAAAAAAAAACAGATAAATCAAATGTTCATGGTGTCCAACAAAAGTTTAGATCTTATAATACTATGATGCGCATTCATGAGCAAGCTTAACAGATACAAACATAATCTTGCAATGAATAAGAGCTTTGAATGCAAATCACTTTCATAAGGTAATTTAAGACATCACAAGCTCGACTTTGGTGTGTGGTGAACTAGCACACAAAATATTGGGTTTCCAAGAAATTCAAACGAGTAGTGTTTCGATGACTCAAGGTTCACCAAACTTCCTATTAGAGTCAACAAATATGGCATAGACTTTTATTTGTGAGATTTTTTCCAAGTTAGTTCCCTTAAGCTTTCTTGTTGACTCGTGTAACGAGTGTTTAGCCAATGACTCCCAAACCAGATGGTTTTAGGGAATTAGGTGTAAAGACACCCCTAAGGACTTACTAGCTTGAGTCAACAAGGCTACGAAACTAACTGGTTTTAATGCTACTACTTAGAATTTTTCACCTTTTGACGTGACACTCAATGCTTACTGAGGCAAGAGGGCCAGTTACTCAACAGAAAGTTCTTTTTAATGATCACTAGAATTTTCCACCTTTTGACGTGACACTCAATGTTTACTGAGGCAAGAAGACCAGTTACTCAGCGAAAGATTTGTTTTTATTGATCATTAGGAGCATTTTTTTTCTTTCTTTTTGAGCATCAATCAATCTTTTCTATTTTCATATGCCAAAATGTCAATCTAATAGGTCATCTAGTTCACAGTCAAGCAAAAGAAACATACCAATCCAAAATAACATGTTATACCCCACACAATTATATGCTAATGTGCTCGTGATAGCTTAAGTTAAACTTGTGAATCTTTAAATGTCTAAAAGACAGTGATCTAGGTTCAAAACTTGATTATTGGCCTATATGTTCAAAGTGATAAACTTGTTGATGAAGTCGAATAATAAAGTTTTGTTTAGATCTAAAAAAAAAAGTTTATTGAAAAAAATGAACATGCATTTATCTATGAAAATAGCAACAAAACAGAAAAATGTGGGACATAGTGAGTGTGTGAATGTGTTCCCATACCCCCAAACTTAAATTGCACATTGTCCCCAATGTGTCAATAGCATGGAAAGAGCTGACCTGGGAGATGGAGAACTGATGGCTGGCATGGCTCGTAGCACGCCCCCAAACTTCAACTGGATGCACTCACGCTGTCCTTGAAAAAGAAAGAGAAACAAACATAAAATGGAAAACAAGTAATAATAAACAGATAGAAAAATAAACGACGAATAATAAAATGAAATAAACAAAGAAAAATGATATGCTTTGGGGTGCCTCCCATGAGCGCTAAGTTTAATGTCTTCAGCCAGATGTGGTATCCTCTCACTGCTGATCATCAGGTGGTGCAGTCAAAGAGGTACCGGGTGTCGGAGATAGGCAATCAAGAATGGCCTGCAGCATAGCCTCCTGTCGTGCTAACCGTGCCTCCAAACTATCCATGCGCTGATGCACGAGTGTGGTAGCAGCAGAGACCTCACCTCGGAAGGAGGATAGCTCAGCTAGGAAGTGCTGGGACTTGGTGGGTCCCATGTCCGAATGGTCCTTCTCACATACTGGGTTAATGACTGGGGTCTCGGTCTTCATGCGATCCTCCTCAACTCTCTCAGTTGCTAGAACGGGTGCCGAGAGTCCTCGTGGCATATCTGAGATGCTATGTGTCCATTGAGCCTTCCCGAAGAAGGGATGCTCTCGCATTGACCCGTCGCTGTGGGTCTTCTTAATCCCCTTCTTCTTGAGGATGAAGGAGACTAAGAACGGGAAAGAAAGGCCCTAAGCATTGGCCGTGGTGGTCTGACGGCCATGTACATGATCCCAAAATTTGTGCAGCTGGCTCCAAATGACAGCCGGATGGAGTACCAGTGGCCTCTATGGAAGGCATATAAGGATTGGAGAAACTGATCTCGCCGCTGTGTCTTGTGCCATAATGGAACACATTACGCTGCAGGATCGTGTCGACAAGCCATAGTCGTGGAGGCAGCTTGGACTGGTTGGCCTCATTATTATGCCTGTCAGCATACTAGCCAGCGCACATGTCTGTGATTATCTCAGCCAGGGCAAAGGACTCCAGCTGCTCCTCGATATCTATGTCCTCAGGAGAGGACTCATCGGTGCAATGAAGAGCAGCAGCTATATCGGCACTAATCACCTCGATGGGTGTGCCCCGGACTGAAGAAGTGAGAACTCCCGGTTTGCTGCAGTCAAATGATAGGCTCACGTAGAACTGGATTACGAGCTGGGTGTAAGCAGTAGAACAGACCAGCTTAAACAACCTCTTCAACCCTCGGTGTCGAAAAGCTTGGACGGCCCATTGAGTGGCGTCTATGTGCCGGAATACGTCATTGATGGCGAAGGTGGCCTCAAATAAAAGCTTTCTTTGCTCTATGCTGGGCCGGGATGACGAGGCACGACTGCTGGATGCACTAGAAATGGAAACAGATGGTCTAGACATGTTTTTCTGTAGTTTCTGCCTGATTTGCGATCGATCTTAAGGATGTGCGCTCGATCGTAAATGCCGTGCGCTCGATCGCACACGGTCAGGCTTTTCCTCGAACAGCTTGTGTGTACCAAAAGACCAAGCTATGGTCTTGAGGATTTGAATGTGATCTCAACCTCTTGCAAACAGACAAACACTCAATCACTCACAAGAAAACATATATGTATAATGAATTTTATAAATAAAATATTAAAATTTGTGTGTGTGTGTAAAGAGTACCTTGTGGATGTATGTAATGGGGAAGGGAGTACGTGGTGGTGGCAGTGGTGATAATGGTGGTGAACGGTGATGGGGGTAATGGAGATGGTGGAAATGGAGTGTGATGGGGTGTAATAGAGTTGAGAGTGTAAGGGTGAGTGTGGGGGATACTGGTAGGAAGGTGCGAGTGAGGGAGAGTACAGGGTGAATGTGAACAGTGAGGGAGTGGATTTTTGTTCAGACTTATAGCTGACTCACTGTTACGAGTGCGCTCGATCACACACGGGGTGTGCTCGATCTCATTCGTGCACTCGAGCATACTGACGGACACGCTCGATCGCATATTTGCGCTCGATCGCACAGAATGGTGCGCTCGATCGCAAGCAGTGTGTATGGGCAAAGATAAAAACTTACAGTAGCTGAAAAATGATAGATTTTGAAACAATACAACCTTACCATTTGTTAGTGGCCTCAGTACCACTAACCTTAATAGAGGTGCTTGAGCTCAATGGGTAATTAAATTTAAACTTTGCTCAAGCACTCTCGTGTCACCATGCTAGTTGTTTGGAGGGGGCACCTAGAGCCCACATCCGGTGGTTCAAGTGCTTTTGATGGTTGCTTCATCTCCCATTTTGATGCCTGGTCAATAAAGTAAGGAAAGGTAGTATCAGTAGGTGCATGATGTTCAAATTGAATACCATACTTACTTAAAGGTCTTGGTGTGTTCTTGAAAAGATGTATAGCTTTATTGACGTCTTTAATCACATTGTCCTCCTCCGGCCTAATGTCCACTCTTGTGTCCTTATGGTTGGGAATAGTCTCCAATTGAACAGTGTGATGGACCTGTGAAACGTCCTCCACAATATCTTGCATGAGGCTCACATTAGAATATTCATTTTCCTCATTGACTGATTTTGATGTATTAAATATTTTAAATTCTATCTCCTCATTATTTACTTTCATAGTGACTACTCCCCTTTTTACACTAATGTTGGTATCAGCAGTTATCATAAAGGGGCGTCCTAGGATAATGGGGAGAGGTGATGGTAAAGTACATTCTTCCATATCTAATACTACAAAATCAGCAGGTATAATGAATTTACCTACTCTTACCAACACGTCCTCAAGGATACCTCTCGGTCTTTTGATGCTTCAGTCAGCTAATTGTAAAGTGACGGAGGTCGGTTGAAGCTCCTCTAAACCTAGTGTCTCATACACACTGTGTGGCAGCAGATTGACGCTCGCTCCTAGATCCAATAGTGCATGCTTGAATAGCTGGTCACCTAGCCTACAAGGAATAGTGAAACTACCCAGATCCTTTAGTTTAGGTGGTAATTTTCTTAAAAGTACAGCACTTACCTCTTCGGTTAAGGCTACCGTCTTATGCTCTTGGAACTTTCTTTTGTTAGTGCAATAATCTTTTAAAAACTTAGCATATGCAGGTATTTGTTTTATTACATCTAACAGAGGAATGTTAATTTCAACTTTCCGCGAGGTTTCAAAAATATCGATTAGTTTATTGTTTTTCTTTTGTTTTACTAACCTTTGCGGGAAGGGTGGTGCATTCCACTTCTCTACTTCACTTACCCTTGATGCTGATGGTGTCTCTTTGGATGCTGTTGCAGATTCATCGGACCCTATTACCTTGCCATTTCTCAGGGTTGTCACAGCGTTTAATTGTTGATGTCCCCCCGGGTTGGGTAGTGTTTGAGCTGGGAGCTCTCCTTGCTTTCTGTCACTGAGCTCCTTAGTTAGTTGTCCCATTTGTACCTCTAGTCTTTGAATTGCTTGTGCATGTGTTGCAGTGGTCTGTTTCTGCTGAGTCATGAATTGTTCTTGTGATGTCACCAGTTGTCTTACTAGACTTTCGAGGTCGTTCTTCTTTGGTTCAGGAGTAGCATGAGCAGTGGGATGGGGGTTTCGTTGCTGTCCTTGATTGTTCTGGTTGTTGTTCCATGAGAAATTTGGGTGGTTTCGCCATCCAGGGTTGTACGTGTTGGCGTATGGGTTGTTCTTCGGTGGATAGTTGTTAGGCCCCATGTAATTGGCTTGTTTCGGATCTGCAGATGAGTACAATGGGCAAGTTTTAGTATTATGATCGTATTGGGAACATATTACACATACCTGGAGTGGGGTAGATGGTAGGCTGGATGAGGCATTTTGATTAGCCATGGCTTTTATCAATAAATCTATTTTCCTTTCCATCGCTTTCATTTGAGGGGAAGATCCTCCATTTACATTTACCTCATACATACCCTTACCCTTGGTCATATGTCCCCCTCGAGAGGAGAATTACTGGGTGTGCTCGCTGAGGGTTTCGAAGAGCTCAATTGCTTCTTAACTGCTTTTCTCCATCAGCACTCCTCCATAACCTGAATCAACAATACTCTTATTAGTGTCGTTTAAACCTTCATAAAAGGCTTGTACCAATTCATCTTGAGGCAGGTTATGGTGTGGGCATTTGAGTAGCAAGTCGTTGAAGTGTCCCCAGGCTTCGAAGAAGAGGTCTCTATCTTTTTGTTGGAAGGACTGGATCTCCTTCCTCATTTGTCTCGTCTTATGGGTTGGGAAGAACTTCCTCAGGAACTTGCTTGCCAAATCTTCCCAAGTGTGGATGGAAACTGTAGGCAAAGAATTATACCATAATTTAGCATTATCTTTTAAGGAAAAAGGGAACATAATTAATCTTATTCCTTCTTGGTCTAGGCCTTGTATGTGCTGGAACTTGCAGAGATCAAAAAATTCTCGGAGGTGCAAGTGTGGATCTTCGTTAGGAGTGCCTCTAAAATGAGTCAAAGCATTCAAGATTTGCGGAGATATGTAATAATTTCCCACCGCCTCAGGTTGAAATGCAATGCATGATGGTTGATTAATGTTCCGAGGGATGAAGGAGTGCTTTATCGGTACTCGTGCAGGTGGTTGCTGGTTCTCGAGCTGTTTCGCCATTTGTGGTTCGTTCTCGACTTCTTCTTCGTTCTTTGTTCCTTAGCTTTTGTCGGATAGTCTGCTCAAGCTCGGGATCAAGGGGAAAGAATGTTGGATGTCGGGATCGTAGTCCTTGCATAAATCAAGAAAACCAGCTTCAGTGCAGCAGTGCAACTCTGCTGCTCGGGTAACTCTCTGCCCTAAATGCGCTCGATCGCACAGGAGGTTGTGATCGATCGCAAGTACCACAGAAAGTGTAAATTAGGGTTTATGTGCCTGAAACAGAAAACAATTTAATTAGGTTTGATGAAAAATAAAGATGGTAAACAGAAATAGCATAATAATAATTAAACGAAAGTAATTCTAAAAAGAATTGTTGTGTGTGATTTGATAATAATAAAGACATAAGGCTTTGATATTCACCACTAGTCATACTTTCCCAATTATATAAGGTATCAGTGCACTAGCCTTATCATGTATACCTACTGGTTGCCAACCTAAGGGCATGGTATCTACTCCTTAAGCTGTTGATTTTCCTAAGCAATGAGTTAGGCATGGTATCTACTCTAACTCTTTTCTTCCTTAAGGGATTCAGCATGGTATCTGCTTGAGTTTTTCCTTAAGAAAACATAAATACTATGGAAATCGATAACCACATGAGACCTAGGGCATGGTATCTACTCCCGGTTTCCCATGTTGATTAACCCAGGTATTCGGATAAGATATCCCTTGTTACAAATGTTAGACCCAAGACTCGGTCATCCAAATTGATCTAACTAACAGGTCCATACCACATGCATACGTTGGCCATACACATACATATAAGGAACGTAAATAAGCACAGACATTAATCAAGTTAAGCAACATAATAAAGGCTATTGGCAAAGATTTATAAATGCATAAATATATGATAAAGCATAACTAGGGCTTCAATCGAGCCCTATAAGAAAGTTAGTTACACATGCTGTCTAAAAACATCATATATAAACTAAACATAAAGGGAAGAATAAACCCGAGAGAAGAGGTGATAGACGCTTAAATATACATATTTAAGCCCCCTTATTTACACTTGTTAGATCCTTTATTATGTTAATTTGGTATCTTTTACTCCATTTGTGTGTTTTACATGTTTTTATAGGGTCTTGGAGAAAAAGAAGCAGTTTTGGCACTTTAAGGAAGAAATCTAGAAGCCCTGGAGCACTTTCTGGACAAAGTGCGATCGAGCGCACATGAAGTGCGATCGAGCGCACATACGATCGTGCGCACACAGCTAGGATCGAGCGCAGCTTGCGATCGAGCGCAAGGCCACATGCGATCGAGCGCAAAGATACGGGCGTGAACAGTAAACTGCAGAACCTTATTTTGGAAAATACAAGATTTTCGTTTTAGGAAAGTTTAGGACTCATGGGTCTATTAGGACTTCTCAAAGACCTATAAATACACTTGTAACTCACACACAAAAGGACACCTTACCCTTAGATAGTAAACACTTTTCTCTTTTCTTTTACTTGGAGTGGAGAGCTTGGGAGAGAATTGACGCCTCTTCTCTCGGGTTTATTCTTCTCCCTTATGTTTTGTTTAATTATGTTTACTTCAGTTAGTATGTGTAACTAACTCTCTTATAGGGCTCGATTGAAGCCCTAGTTATGCATTCCCATATTTTTATTCATTGATTAAATCTTTGCATAGCTTATTATGTTACTTAACTTGATTAACACCTGTGCTTATTTACATTCCTCATATGTATGTGTAAGGCCAACGTATGCATGTGGTATGGATAGGTTAGTTAGATCAATTTGGATGACCGAGTCCTGGGTCTAACATTAGTAACAAGGGACCATCTTATCCGGATACCGGGGTTAATCAACATGGGAAACCGGGAGTAGATACCATGCCCTAGGTCTCATGTGGTTGTCGATTTCCACAGTACCTATGCTTTCTTAAGGAACAACTCAAGCAGATACCATGCTGAATCCCTTAAGGAAGAAAAGAGTTAGAGTAGATACCATGCCTAACTCGTTGCTTAGGGAAATCAATAGCTTAAGGAGTAGATACCATGCCCTTAGGTTGGCAACCAGTAGGTACACATAATATGGCTAGAGCACTGATACTTTATACAAAATCGGGAATGTATGACTAGTGGTGGATATCAAAGCCCTATGTCTTTATTATTATCAAATCACCCTTCAGTTTATTATTTCTATCTTTTTACATTGCAATTATAATTCTAAATCGAACTTTACCAATCCCTGTGGAGATGATCTTGCATTCGCACACTATGCTACACTATTGACCTTGTGCACTTGCAAGTAAAACAAGTGCGATTATTTACCCATTTATTTAGGTATATAAACGCGCAACAAGAGGCGTCAATTCTCTCCCAAAGCTTACAACTCCAAATAAAAGCTAAGAGAAGTGTTCTCTAAGTTGTGGTGTATGTTGTGTGTGCTTTACAGGTATATTTATAGGGTTTGAGAAGTCCTAGAAAGTGCAGGAAACCCTAAACTTCCTAAACCGACAAAAACTCTTTATTTCCAAAATAGGGTTCTGCAGTTTACTGTTCACACCCGTATGTGTGCGCTCGATCGCACACGTCTTGCGCTCGATCCCTCTTCTGTGCACACAATCGCAATGTGCGCTCGATCGCATTGCATGGTGCGATTGACCGCAGATTGACCAGAGACTGCTCCAGGATTTCCAGGCTTCTTCCTTTAAGTGCCAAAACTGCTTATTTTCTTCCAAAACCTATAAAACACATGTGAAATACACAAATGAAGTAAAATGAACTAAATTAACGTAACTAAGGACCAAATAAATGTAAATAAGGGGGCTTAAATATGAATATTTAAGCACCTATCAGGTCTTTATCATATAATTCATTTGGATCCAAATTAGCAGCAAAAACTAAGTTCTCCCTCTCTTCCTCCTACATCTCCTCTCGAAGTTCAACAAGAGTGTGATTACCCTATAAGGATGAGGAGGAATCTCCACCCTCATAAAGCATTATGGCTCAATCCTTGACCGAGGAACTATTCTCCTCAAGACTATGAGTATCTCCACTATCTCTACTACTTCTATCTGTTGTGCGATTATATACCTAAATTAATGAGTAAATAATCAAACTTGTTTTACTTGCAAGTGCACAAGGTCAACTTAGTAGTATAGTGTGCGAATGCAAGCTCATCTCCACAGGGATTGGTAAATTTTGATTTAGAATTAGTTTCGCAATAACAAAATAAAAATAAGAGAAATAAATATTGAGTTGGAATTTAATAAAGATAAAGGCGTCGGGACTTGATATCCACTACTAATCATGCTACCACAACAAAATAGTATGCCAATGCTTTACTCATGTCATGAATACCTAATGGTTGTCAACCTAAGAGCATGGTATCTACTCCTTAAGCTATTGATTTCCCTAAGCAATGAGTTAGCCATGATATCTACTCTAACTCTTTTCTTTCTTAAGGGATTCAGCATGGTGTATACTGAGTTGTTCCTTAAGAGAGCATAAGATTTGTGAAAATCGACAACCACATGAGACCTAGGGCATGATATCTACTCTCGGTGTCCCATATTGATTAACCCAAGAATCCGGTGTGGATATCTTTTATTACTATTGTTGAACCCAGGACTCGGTCATCCAAATTGATTCAACTAACTAATCCATACCACATGCATATGTTGATCAGCAAACACATACGAGGAATTTAAATAAAAACAGGCATTAATCAAGTTAAGTATCACAACACATATATCGCAAAGGCGCCAATACTGAATTATTGAGTAAACATAATTAGGGCTTCAACCAAGTCCTTACTAGAAAATTAGTTACACATAGTTGTGATGCTAAACAACATCATAAAATAAAATACAAAGGAAAGAAGAAACCCGAAAACACTATGGAGAAGAGTCGTCAATTCGTCTCCACAGTCTCTCCTCCGGGCTCGTCCGGCCTCTGGCTTCCCCGAATAAAAACTAAACTAAAAGGGAGATATGCTCCTCAAAAGGGAGATACTGTTTCTGTGTTTTACAAGTCTATTTATAGGGTTCTAAGGACACTTGGAAACCCTTATTTCCAAAACAGGTCTCTAACCCTACTTTCCAAAATAAGAATTGCCGTTTTGATGTTTTACTGATGTGTGTGCGCTCAATCACATGAGTTTGCACTTGAGCACAAGGTTGCGCTCGAGCCTTCTCCTTGTGCGCACGAGTGCTTGTGCACTCGATTGCACCAAGCATTACGCTCGATCGCACTCTTCTACAGCTCCCAGTTCCAGTTTTGCTCTTTGAGTTCCAAAATGCTTTATTTCTTCCAAAAACCTATAAAAACACAGAAAACACAAAAATGAAGTAAAATGGAATAAAATACGCAAACTAAGAGCTTAACAAATGTAAATTAAGGGGCTTAAATATGAATATTTAAGCATTTATCACTATCACTATCAAGAATACGAGTATCTCCACTACCTCTATCAGTACTCTTACCACTACTACTAACGGAAGACATTGTAAAGAAAAGAGAGGACTCACCAAAAATCGAGAGCTTGAAAGGACTCTACACTCACAAACTCCAAAAGAGCCTTCTACCATAAACTCCAAGCTTTGTATATCACTTAAACTCTAAGTGCTTTCAAATATTTTCTTGTATGCAAATGAAGTGACGTAAGGCCTACACCCCCTTATATAGAACCACTCTCTAACTGTATTTCATTCAAACGATGAGGAATTAATTACAACAGCTGTGGTAAGCTGTAACAAAGCGCCATCCTCTCACATAACCGATAGCATGCACCACCTTTTCACAAAACTAAGAACGGTGTCATCTTTTGTATACCCAAGAAATGCTTTGTCTCTTCATAGTAATCGAAAATTGTATTCCCTCATCAACTTCTAGAAAGGTTCTAGAAATGTTGGCCCATATAATAGGCCCCTAGATCAAAGGACTTTGGCCCAATCAATGGGCCCAAAATTCAAAAATCTTTGGCCCAACCAATGGGCCCTAAAAGAATCAAAAGTCTTGGCCTAGTTAACGGGCCTCAAAATGTCAACCCCATGGGCCATTAAATGAGCTAAACACCAATTACAAAAACATTCTTTTGAGAACATTTGCACTTCTACAAAACAAATTTACCATCCTCATATTTTATCCTGATCTCCAAACTCCGAGTAGTTTTATCCATGTAATTCTTCTCGGAAGTCTTCATCAAACTCCGAGTAGTTTGGTCTATGTCATTCTCCTCAGAAGTCTGCATCAAACTCCGAGCAGTTTGATCCATGTCATTCTCCTCAAAAGTCTCCATCAAACTCTAAGTAGTTTAACTTAATGTCATCTCCTTGAGCCTGTCTCCAAACTCTGAGTAGTTTGACTCAATGTCATCTCCTTGGACATGTCTCCAAACTTCAAGCAGTTTGACTCAATATCATCTCCCCGAACTTATCTCCAAACTTTGAGCTGTTTAACTCAATGTCATCTCCTTAGATATGTCTCCAAACTCTGAGCAGTTTGACTCAATGCCATCTCCTCGGGCTTATTTGCCAAACTCCAAGCAGTTTGACTCAATGTCATCTCATCGAGCCTATCTCCAAACTCCGAGTGGTTTGATTCAATGTCATATCATCGGACTTGTCTCTAAACTTTGAGTAGTTTGACTTAATGTCATTTCCTCGAACTTCTCTACAAACTCCGAGCAGATTGACTCAATGTCATTTCCTCAAACCTATGTGCCAAACTCCGAGCAATTTGACTCAATGTTATCTTCTTGGAACTATCTCCAGACTTCGAGCAGATTAACTCAATGTCATCTCCTCGGATTTATCTCCAAACTCTGAGCAGTTTGACTCAATGTCATCTCATCAAACCTATTTGCCAAACTCCGAGTAGTTTGATAAACTTCACTCTCATCAGACTTACTCACTATTCTCCCCTCCAAGGAAGCATCGAACAAGCAGGTCTCATCGGAGTTTGTACCTCTAACCGAGCAGGAAGCGCTTAGCTATTAATCCCCTTCAAGCAACATTCAAATGATAGCCCCACACTAGCCTTCACAATAATCGAACAAGTTTCGAGTCTATTTTTCACCTCTTTAGTACCCGGGTACCCAAAACTATCATAGATTTGATTTGAATCAATCGACACAAAAAGAAGTCACTCCTAACAAACTACTTCCTCGACTGCATAACTGCACTCAAGGAATTAAGGGGCATCTTATGTAAGGGAAAATTATTTATCCAATGATATTGTGACACATGGTAATCTCTAAGGGCAAAAGAGTAATTTCATGGCTCAAACAGATCAACCAATCAAATCACCACACTTAGCAAATGGCATAATGGTAATTTCACACCAATGTCCCAATATTACTACGACACTCCAACTTATAGATAAACTGTTATTTAACAACTCTAGCCTATGAATAAAATATTGTAGCTTATGGATAACTCCAAATGTATCTATGAGAATCTTATTCCTATCACAATATTTAAACAATCAATCACTCTCTTAATCGAACTGTACTTTGAAACACTATATAAAGGAACTCTCACCATCAAAAGCTATATTGAATTCTCATTCACAGTTCTCAGTCTTATTTAGCTCCCCTTATTCACCAAAGCCTTATTCTAACTTAGGCATCGGAGAGACCCTCGAAGGAACACCCCCTCCGGTCCTCCGACGACTTTTAGATTTTCTCATTGTTTTGTGTGTGTAGGTTCCGCTCCTCGATCGTTCGAATTCTTGGCAGATTTTATACA
Organism: Bretschneidera sinensis; assembly: GCA_023935145.1. Classification (NCBI taxonomy): domain Eukaryota; kingdom Viridiplantae; phylum Streptophyta; class Magnoliopsida; order Brassicales; family Akaniaceae; genus Bretschneidera; species Bretschneidera sinensis. The sequence continues at coordinate 89,382,007 of CM043705.1, read as the reverse complement.
CATCATAAAATTGTTTTTCTTGAAACATTGTCTTTATTGAAACCCTAGCCTCACCAAGAATCGATGAAAACCCTATCATGCCTGTAATAGAAGAACAAACTTGAATGGACCCAATCCTCCAACTTTTGTGAAATGGAGGACTTCTGTACCAAAAGAATGAGGCTAGGAAAGTTATCTCTCGCGCTTCGCAATTTACTTTTATCGAGGGTCAACTGTACAAAGAAGGCCTTACGATTCCTTACTTGAAATGCCTCGGCCCGAGCGAGACTGATTATGCTCTCTAAGAGGTCCATGAAGGAATATGCGAGAACTACTTGGGAGGAAAGGCTCTGGCATACAAAATTCTCCAACATAGGTATTACTGACCAAAAATACTACAAGAAGCGATGGACATGGTCAAAAAGTGCAAAACATGTCAAGAGTATGCTCTAGTGCCTCACCGACTCGCCAATCCATTAACATCCATTTGTAGTCCTCTTCCCTTCGCCATGTGGGGAATGAATATATTCGGTCATTTCCCTAAAGCACCAGGGCAAAGGGAACATTTGATAGTCACCATCGATTACTTCACCAAATGGGTGGAAGCCGAGCCCCGAGCCAAAATCAATGATTACCAGACTCGAGAATTCGTGTGGTAATCCATAATATGCCAGTTTGGAATACCGAGGATCCTGGTCACAAACAATGGGAAACAGTTCGACAGCTTCAGATTCAAATCTTTTTGCAAAGACCTTGAAATCGAGTACTGACTATCCTTGGTAGGTTACCCGCAGGCCAATAGACATGTTGAAGTAACAAATAGAACCCTCTTGTAGGGTATCAAGAAAAGACTCGAAAATGCTGATAGACAATGGGTCAAGCACCTATCAAATGTCTTCTAGGCCTATCGGACAACCATCCCCAACAGGGGATACTCCATTTTTTCTGGCTTATGGATCTGAGGCCGTTATCCCCTTTGAGATTTGGGCACCTTTGCTCCGAGTTCAACACTTCGAGGTAAACAACAACGAAGAGGCCTTTAAGATGAATGCCGACTTGATTGACGAAACAAGAGACAGAGCCTAGATCAAGAAAGCAAAACAACAAAAACAAAATGGCATGGCATCCACCAGTCCACTATCCTCCTCATCCACAACATTTTGAGCACTAACTCTCCCTTCATCCTCAACCATCCTAGTACTGGCCTCCCCACCTTCCTCAACATCTTCGCCACCCTCAACAATAGTGGTGGCATCCTCTGCTGGAATCTCGATCATCGACAAATCCAAGTCAGGGTAACACTTGGATGTTAAGGCCGTGGCATCCTCGAGGCCATCAAGCAACCTTGAGCTCGGTAGCCATAGCCTCTGATTGTTGAGCCTCAGCCATCTGTGTGTTCAGGGATGCCATCTGAACCCTTAGTAGCCCAACCTCTTCATCTTTTGCCGAAAGTGAATACTATAGATCTACAAACGAGGCTTGATACTCTTCCATTTGCCAATTGGTCTTAATAAAATGTTTTGCAACGCTCTTGAAACCATGCTCGTCTAACGGAAATTAATAATCATGTCAGAAAGCTTAAAAAACATAACCAAGGACTTACATGGGCTTGAAGTCCCTCCTCAAGGTGGGATACCATTGGTCAGATACTGCTGAGTAACCTTAAGACTCATCATCACCAAATCTTTCTTTTTTATGAAACAATTTGGAAGAAACGAATCGAGTTCCCACCCCGCACAGTTGAGAATTCTTGCTTTTTGCCCCAGGTGGCTAAAAATGATTAGTAGTTAGGTGTTCGACCATTCACATAAGAATTTAGTTGAATTTCACTTGGTATTTTAAAAAAAAAATATGAAACAAAAATGAAAGGAGCTGAAGTATTTCATGTCAGCCGACACATATTCCAATCGTACCTTGAGAGTCCGTTTGGTTCACAGACATGATTATAGTGGTATAGAATTAAAATTAACATGAGATAAGATAAAAAAATAATTAAAAAGGTAATAACTTAATCTTATATTTGGTTCATGAGATTGTTGGATTAAGACTAAAGTGAGATAAGAATTTTAAATACTAAAATACCCTAGCACTATCGAGTATCCTTTATAATCTCTAATTTCTTCACAAACCTTAAATTTATTTATTATTATATATTACTACTATAATTACTATAATAATAATAAATAATGGTTATTATTTAATTATTATTTGTCATAATAATAATTATTATAATCAATAATAATAATAATAATAAATATTAGTATAATAATAATTATCATCATTAATAAAATTAAAATTAAAATTATCTTTATCATTATCGTATTTATATTTATATAATTATAATATTTATTATCTGCATTATTATAATATTATTATAATTATTATAAAAACAATTATTATTAATTTATTATTTTATTATCATCAGTAAAAGTATTATTACATTTGCTATCATTATAATAACAATAATTAATATAATTTTTATTTTTATTATAATATTAATAAGTAATATTTATTTTTAAATTATTATTTTAATCAACATAATTATAATAATAATTGTTATAATTACCATAATAATATTATCATAATTATAACTATAATAATTATTATCATTATTACTATAATATTATTATAAATATGATTATAATCTTATTATAATTATAATAAAAATTATTATGAATATAAAAAATATTTTAATAATATTAAAAAAATACTATTATTATCAACATTATTATTATAATGATAATTGTAATCATTATTATAGTTATTATATTTATTATTATAATAACAAAAATTATTATAATAAAATTATTATAATTATAATATTAATTATTGTTATTTTCATTATTATTATTATTATTATTATTATCATTATAATTATTTTTGTTTTAAGAAAAATTTATTTTTAATAATAACATAATTATTATAATAATTATTACTATTGTTCAAGAGTAAAAAAGGCAAAAAAAATTTAATCCCACATGAATGGGATAGATTCTATCCTATGGAGAGAAATAGGACAAAATATGAGATTATAACTAATTTTATCACCCCTTAATCCCACATAAATAGTAAATTTCTCCAACCAAATGAGAGATAACTATTAATGTGGGATTAAAATAGTCTGAGTTATTATCATCAAACACCCTTACATTTAGTAATATGTTTCAATGTCCCATTGCATTTTTAAAAGTGATCAATTTGTTCTTTTTTATTTTAAACATGTGTCCAATAAACCCTTCTGATGATAATTTTGAAGAAATTGATATCAGTGCACACAAAAATCTTGATTATTATAAAAATCAATTTTTTGAAGATTTTTGTATACGCCAATACTTTTGCGTGCATAGATATTAATATCATAATTATCACTTAAAAAGGTTTATTAGATACATACTTAAAGTACAAGGAAAAAATTGATCATTTTTAAAAAATACCAAAAAATTATTAAAACACAAGACAAAATATAAAGATATTTAATGATAATAACCCAAATAATCCAATCCCGACGTAATCCCACTCTCCATGATTATTTTCTTTCCCACTCTCCATGATTATTTTCTTTCGGCAGAACAAAATCTCTTTTCCAACCCTAAACTTTCTAAAAATCTCACTACTCTACCGCGATCATTGCAAACTAAGGGCATAACCCTTCTCAAGTTACTGGTTATGGTATAATGGCAGGGGTACGAATTTCTGTGGGCTGATCTTCGGGAGGAGGGAAAATTCATTATTTCTCTCATTTGAAAGAACCAGCTGGTTTTTCCAGGTCATACCGGTTCATCCAGTTTAGAAGGAACCAGCCAGTTTTGATCGATCTACTTACATCTACACTCTTCTTTAATAACCAGACCGGCCAATAACTATACTTAAACTCAGCAATGCTTCTTGGATACAGAAAAAGGAATGAAACATTGGCAGGTCCATTGCGAACAACCAGGTTGATGCTTATCATTTACATGCCCAGCTCCTAAATTTCAATAATATAGAAACTTCAGCTTCGAAAAATGTGAGGAAGCAATCTTGTGAATTGCCTACCTGTCGACCCAAGTGGAAATAAATTATTACCCCATACATTTGCAATAAAAACTCAAGCTCATTCCTGCCTGAAATACTATAATATACACTCAAGAAATTAAAGCACCACACTAATACTCCACTAACTAAAACCCACTAAACACTGGTGATCTTGTCAAGCTGGACTCCGAGAGAATATACTATGCCTCACTTGTTAAATAAAAAGCCCCTCTTCTTTCCCTTTTTTTTCTCACTAGCCTGCAATGGACAAAAGAAACCTTCAGACATAATTTTAAAAAACAAAGCGCAACATTATAAACACAACATTCAGCTCAATATAAGAATACATGTCAAAGGACAGAATTAGGTTCTGCATCTTCCAACAATACATTAAAGAATGAACAAGTTATTATCTTGGAGTTAAATTTCTGGAGATGACATGATCCTTCTTCGTTTTTCTTCTTCTCTCCAATAAAAGAGATTGTAAGCATTTAATATATCCCAATATAATTATTTATCAAAAAGGTAAGTCCCCAAGATAATTAATAAACAGAGGGAAGGAAATCAAAATTCATTCAAGGCAATGGCTCCTAACCATAACCTAACTTGGATTCCATGAGAACTAACATTATAAAAATGACAAGTGGTTGAGAATCGCAAGTCTTTAATATGTGGCTATATTTGTTTGATGTGGAGATGAAAGAACGTGAATGGTACTCCCATTCTTCGCATTATTGTGTTACTATTGGAAAAAACATTCTCAGTTACTTGGGAATCAAATTATTCCCATTCCTACACAGGAAAAAAGAAAATAAAACTAAAGAAAACTCCTTCAACCTTTCCTCCTTTTTCTTCCTTATTACATTTACAAAACAATTATAACTCATGGCCAAACAATTCAAGTACCCAATTTTTTTTTGGGTAAATACACCAAGTCTTATGTATCACCACTCCTCGCCATTCATAAAGTTGATAGAAAGAAAGTTACAAAATTGTCTGACAATTTTCATTCCAATCCTTGGTTTTCTATCCAAAACTTGAGAATGGGAATGATAATAATGGGTAACTCATTCCCACCACACAAATTCCAAATAACCAAATGTGGGCTTATGGTGGCTAATGGGATGAAATTGGTTTGGAACTGGCATGATGAACCTTCAACCCAATTATACATGCCAAAATCTGAGCTCAAAAGTGTGTCGAAGGAATGATCACATATCTTAAGAAACAAATCATTCAATTAATCCAAATCTAAGCAATAAATGCATAGCATACACACAGTAGATTTTACTAATTTTGTAAGTAAAAGCTAGTTTTTCTTCTAAAATCATATGTTACTGTAAAATTTTATCATAATAGTTTTAATCCGAATCATATTTCAAACAGGTTGAATCTACTTGTATCCAAATCTGATAGGAGTATAATCAAATCTTTATGATTAATTTTAAAGTTAAAACTATTTTAATAGGGCTGAATTTGGATCAAATTCAGGAATGCTTGTGTTGAGAGTCTAATTAGGTTTCTTATTATGTGTCATAGTAGATTTTTTAGTCTGTCTTACTTTATGTCTGTCTTATTTAATTGATGTCTCCTAATCTTATTAAGTTTGATATTCGCAAGTATTTATAAGACTGTTGAATTGTACTCCTATTATCAATCAATAATACAAAATTCTTTTCAATAATTTCAACATGGTATTAGAGCTCAAGGTTTGGGATCCTAGAGATGATCTGAGATAAACACCATATATATATATAGTTTAGAATCTTTTTAGTTTTTGATTTGTTTTTTTTTTCCGACGCAACTCTGGTGTTGTACGTCAAAAAACAAACTATGGATATGTTTACGATACTGTTCACGAGTACTGTTTACGGAGCTATTTTTAGTACTGTTCACAGGTTGCAAAGAAAGTTTGATAAATAGATTCGTACGGAAAAAAAAAGTGAAAACAAAGGCAGCAAAAGAAAATATCGGAAGAGTTCAGCAAGAAGTTGAAAAAGAAGAAAAAGAGTTCAAGAAGAAGTTGAAAAGGAAGAAGAAAAGTTCAATAAGAAGTTGAAAAAGAAAAATGAGACGAAGAAGAAGAGTTCAAGAAAAAGAAGAAAAGTTTCTCACCCCGCTGTTGATGTTGTTAACCCGATCTAATCTGTGTTGATATTGTATCCTTCTGACTCAATGATTACAGTCCATTCAAGTCAAAGCAAAAAAAAAAAGATGAAAAAAAGTCAAAAGTCTTGTTGATCTGGTGTTCTCGGATCTTATCTCGTTAGGTGACACCAACGTGGTGAGCTAACTGTTTGGACTTGTTCTCATAGGTTATTGTAATTTATGAGTTTGAGTTTATTTATTTCCGATTGGATGAGATTTATTATTGGTATGAGTTTCTTTGCAACAAGTTGGTGCATATGAATACTCGAACTTGAAGGGAAGTGTTGAGAGTCCTAATTAGGTTTCCTATTATGTGTCATAGTAGGTATTTTTAGTCAGTCTTAGTTTATATCTGTCTTATCTAGTTGATGTCTCCTAGTCCTATGAGGTTTGATATTATAAATTCTATATATAGGACTATTGAATTGTATTTATATAATCAATTAATAATACAAAATTCTTTTCAATTCTTAATTTCAATAGCTTGAATTCCGATCAAGTATGACTTCTCGATTAATGGGAGTGCTATTCAAATATGTGTGACACAAAGCACAAATGTCCAGGAATGCCATCCCCATTGGCGTCAAACAAACACAGCCTAGAGCCCAATACATTACAGGTAAGATATCATCCAAAGTTGCCATTATTACCATTACCTAAACCATGTATAGATGATCGCATTAAATTATAATGAATGATTCCAAACAAAAAAAATAAATAAATATCCAAAATGTTGGGTTCTTATCATGGTTTGAAAACTAAAATTTTCATCTAAATCAGATTCATATATATGCGTACGCGTGGAAGTGAATCATACAAAAAAAAGTTTGAAGTAAAGAATCATACCCTTACGGTAAATAATCTCAAGGTCAGCACAATTGTATCTCTTAAACTGCAAAGAAGGAAACTAAATTACACCCATCACAAAATAAAACACAAAACAGACAATGATTTGGTTAGCAAACATAAAAAAGAAACATCAGTAAGTAAATGCATGGTAGTTGGAATTCATGTTTATGTGTAAATATGAAGGGTATGTGCATACATACATGTCTGTGCAGGTATGTCTGCGTGTTTACGTGCATGTAAAACAATTAAACATATTTTAAGTTTATTAACGAGCAAAAGCTCTTCCAGGATTAAGGGAAAAAGTTGGCCATCAATTGATACAATTCAATTAAATTCTACTGCAAATGAACTCAACCATATCATTTGCAGAAGTACCAAAAATGGATGTACTTTGTCTGTCATAAATATAAATAAATTTAGTAAATTCAATGGGAAGACTACTCATGGCATTAAAACAATCTGGAACTTTGACCCACCCCCCCAAAGAGAAAAAGAAGTAGAAGACACCGTTGATACTTACCAGCTAACATCTGTTGAGCTGTTATCTGCTCGTAAGAGATGTTCAACACCATTGGAACCAATTATTGAAAAATCTGTTGCATTCCCAAAGGGAATTGTAACCTAGAGAAACAGGAAAAAATATGAATTACAATAAGGCTATTACCTACGCTGATATATCATATACTAGTACTGATGGCTCAGCAGAATTTATTGCGTATCAAGGGTTTCTAAAATCAGTATAAAGCCTTTCTCCGACCTTGGCAAAATATTTCTAGAAGTTCATATGCATACACATACACATATACATATACAGCTTTGAACTAGCCTCGTTGGTACGAAAGGACTTATGTAATGTACTACCCAACTAGTTTAGGATTAAAGCTTAGTTAAGCTATGCATAAATACTCTCAACTCAGATGGTCCAAGTATATGCAACTTGACTAAAACTTACTAAACAACGATTAATTAAATGGAAAGAAAATAAAATAGTGCATTTGATACACCATAAAGCTAGCATCAACTTTAGATGATCTTGAAAAATTATTCCAATGGCTTAAGAAAATAAAAATTGTTTTAATAAGAAAAGATATGCTTTGCGATACTGTCATGCTGAATGGTGTGCAGTATAGAAACATAAATGTGGTCAATGTGAGAATTTTGAGATGGATAGTTTAGTATTAAAGCTTAGTTGGGTTATGCTCAAATACCCTCAAATCAGTCATCCAAATTCATGTGCTCCACTAAAACTTACTAAAGAACGATTAATTGAATGGGAAAAAAAAAGTACAAGAACGCACATTTGATAAATAGTAAAGCTAGCATCAACTTATGATCTTGAAAAAATATTTCAATGGCTCTTAAGAAAAACAAAATAAATTTTTGTTTAAGAAAAGATATGCCTCACGATACTGAATGGTGTGCTAGGAAACATGCTGGAAACATAAATGTGGTCAATATAAGAATTTTGTGATGGGTGGTGCAATAGGTCAATTTAAAATTCACCCCGCACCCACCAACACATCCAGACCCAGACACACAAAAGCCAAAATGATTATTAATAAGCTATTCAAAATGCAAACTTGCAAAGCCACAGTCTAAGCCAACAACTTTAACCACAATTTAAGGCAGCCCAGCACTATATAAAAGGTATCAAAAAGACTACGCAGGTTAGAAATCATACAGTAGTAGTTGGCGTAAACTTTTCCGTGACTACAATACCACTGGGTCCACTACACTTGATACTGTAACCTTCTCTCTTAATGGACAATGTAGCTGGTTCCCATATATCAAGATATCCGGTCTGTCAAAAACAAAGCATGTACTGAAATTGCAATGCCACTTAAAATGAAAAACAAAAGAATAAATAAGATAAAGCCACGTTCCTGGGAAAAACTGGGTAATCAAATGAGAAACAAAGAAATATGACAAAGCAAACAGTATTTTTTTTTCTTTAAAAAAGAAAGAAAATAGAGATAGAAGTCATACCGACACGGAGACTTTATATAAATCATGACCACTATAAAGAGTCTTCTCTATGTGGTTCTGCATCTCTGGGTCTGCAAACAACAGAAACAGAAAACGCTGTAACCCCTAATAAATTTGCAATATGTGATACCCCACCCCCCGCAGAGAGGAAAAAGGAACAATTTGACAACCTGAGAAGTTTTATATGTCCAATATCATAATAATGTGCTACCATTAAACAAGAAGAAATTTAATCTAGTCAACAAAGTAATGCTTTTACAATTGAAAATTTGCCAGTGATCACATAAAGAATGTCATGCAACTTAGAATTAAAAACATGAGCTCTCATCAAGAACTTGAAAGAACAGTAAACTTACCACAAGTGATCTTTCTGTTCTCATTGGCAAAGACCTTTACAAGCTCTCCCTAGAGTCACAAAGAAAAGTTATTCAACAAGCAATAATATGTAGCCACAACACAGACCCCAGATTAGAAATAAACAGATTCATGAGTACATCTTAAGGGCAAACTTCACTGATTTTGAATTTCACATCAAACAATGATCCCGTTTAGCTGTTACGTTCATATTATGGCCAGTCTCAAATAAATGACGATAATATTAAATAAATATAGTTAACAATGATTATGTGTTCAGTTGCCTGTAGAAAAACCAATGCGATGACAAAGTTTATGTAAACAATTACGTTGTGAGAACTTCCTACGAAAATTTCATAGAACTACCATAATTGTATAAGTTCTTCAGGTAGACCAAGCTGAAAAAGGAGAGAACTGTCCTTACAAGTGTCCAACACAGGCGAACACGAGTTTTGTGTCCTCAAGTGTCTATGATGTAGGAGAGTAGGATATGAAGAACAAAAATAACAAGAAAATAAAGACAATTCTCAATCAATGGGAAATTCCCTATCCCAGGAAAGCAACAATCACATTCACATGGAAGCAATCAATTTTCAATTTAATGATATGTTTATGCATCAAAAGCTAACTCAAAATAGCATAAGGATATCTAATATATGACATATGACATGCGAGAACCCGTAGTCCTGCACAAATAAGGGAAACAAAATAAAACCTAAATATCTCATGATAAAATATATAATTCCTAAATTAAATCCCTAATGCCCAAAATATTATCAAAATTACAAAGTTATTGTTATAATCAAAATAACCCATAATGCTCAAATCAAAAGCCCCAAATCTAATCTTCCATGCATGTGTCATCATTCTCCACCACTTAGAGAAAACTCGAGTCGTGAAGTTATGAAGTATCAAGACCTTTGATTTTGGAAGAAGCACAGCAGAATCTCAAAACAGTTTGGACTTGAATTCATCATTTGGAAAATAAAATGTTGAATATATTGGTTTCTAAGGAGCTTGAAATCAAGGAGGAAAAAAATCAATAGTGGAAACTTGCATATCAATCATGATATCAACCTTGTCTTGCTTCTTGTCTTGAACTTGCTCAACATACTTACCCTCACTCTGGAATTTGTGCAACATATTTTTCATTTTGAGTTTCCTCATATTCGATGTTTTTCTCATCTTGATGCTTATAAACTTCTACACAAATTTTAATATTTAGCTCTTTTGAAATTTTTGGATCATCTTTCATTGTAGCAACAATCAAGGGCTTCGACTCTTCTTGTTTTGCATGTTGAGGAACAAATTCTTCATGCCTTGATTCTGCTTGAATGAAATCTTCATGCTTCTGCAAGTACATACAATCCTTATTTAAGGCTTTCAACCCCCTTTTCCTTTTTCCTCCAGTAGATTGAGAATCACATCTTCATATAAAGCTATAGGGACTGGGTCACGCTCAGGTGTTCGTTCTATTACACCTTCATTGATTACCATCATTACCTAATCATAATAAAATCATATTCATAACCGGGCTCATACTCGTACTGTACTACTAATTCTTCAAGCTTTCAGAATAACGAACACAAAACCTAAGTTCTCTATATTCCCCATTTAATATCCTGTGATGGGATTGGGAACCATTGCCCTTAAAGAACTCACTCAACCAACTAAACACTTGGAGTCAAAGAAAAGTTGAGCTTTCACTCTTTGAATATTTTCTCAAGTACTTATGGACATATAGAAGACTAACCAAAACAGTGAACACAAAAATTGCATTTTTCTCTCTTTTCCCCTTTGTTTTTTTCCTTCTTCCTCTTTTTCCTACCTTACGTTTTTTCTCCTGTATTTTCATTTTTTCCCTTTTTCTTGTGTCGTTTTTTTTTTTTCAATACAGAATATAAATAAAAAAATCAAAAACCTGGAAAACTTTTCTATCAAAAAGAACAAGCTGGAAACGGCTCGAATCCGGCTTAAAATGGCTAGATTTGCAGAGTGGCTCAAAACGTGGCTAGGGATCTTGGAAAGTCGGCTCAGGCGCAGCTAAGATAAAAAAAGAGAAGACAGTGCGACTTGAAATAAACCCATGCGATCAACAATCAGATTCTGGAGGTGGCAAATCAACGGTCTTTGGTTGTGGCTAGGGTATCAATGGTAGCCAAAAGTCATGGGAAGCAGCCAACAGAAACAGCTGAGAGGCACGCGGAAGAATCCAGTTGTTTGGAGAAGTCAGTTTTTGCTGAGGTGCTTCTTGGCTGCAACTCTCCAGGCTAGTGCTGGAGATGCGCGTTACTGGCGGTGGAACTTGAAGAATCAGAACTGATTCCCTTTGTTCACTCCCACACGTGATATTTTTTAATAAATCGTAAATGTATGTATTCTATCAGATTTGATTTCGCAGTAGCAATGGTAAGGGATCAAAGTTTGTGCTTTATACCAATTGATGTAGGAGGGCAGCAGGAGATGAAAGAACAAAAGTAACAAGAGAAAAAAACTCCCAATCACAACGAAGCAATCAATTTTCAATTTAATATCATCTTTACCCATCAAAGCTAACTAAAAATAAGTAAAAACATAAGGACATCTATAGATATCTAATATATAGACACTTTAGAAACTCTAGTCCTACCCAAATAAGGAAATTAAATAGAACCTAACATCTCATATTAAATCCCAATAATAAAATATCTAATACTAAATTAAATCCCTAAACTCAAATACCAATAATTTTATCAAAATTACACGCCATAAACAAAATTACACACCATAACCAAAATTACCCATAATACTCTCAAAGCCCTAAATCTAATTTTCCATGCATACAGCATGTGTCATCAGTCTTAAAACATCAATTTTCAATGTAAGTGTTATTGTAGGGTGAAATTTTACACAGGTGTGAAGAATAACTTCAAGAGTTAAAAATAGCACAAGAGTTATTCCAGAAAGTACATCAAGTGACAGATTTGTGATGCTAATGTCACTAAAGCCCATGCATGTCAAAAGCAATCTCATTGGTTTTACATATTTGAAACACATCATTACCAAAAAGTATGATTACAAGATGCAACATGTTTTCAAAATCTAAAGCGTTAAAAGAAAAGATGAATAAGAAACCACAGATTATAATGAACTAGTAAAATAAATTTGAAGTATCAAGGTCAATAAGAAATTCCAAGATAGGGAGTCTCCACTAGTGGTTATGATATTTGAAAAATTAAAGCCCTTGTGGTAGATTCTCTGGCGACTTAATGTAACTCGAACATTTCTGACAACTAAAGTCTTGTCCAGCAGATAAAAATGGGCAAAAAAAGAAAAAAATGAAAGGGAAAAAATAATTGTCCATTGCTTGATTGACGAGACAAACATCCAGTCAGCAGAAGCAAAATGCATTCAATAATTCCGCTACAGTGAAAGAATAATATATTAAAAGATAGAACCAATACCGGGACAATGATTACCATAAAAGAATTGCTGGGTTGTAATATATTAACAGGAAAATATCAAAGTCTATTGCAACAATATAGGACAACAGACTGGATAATAAATGAAGAGTTAAGATTTGACCATCCATGGTTTTTGAAGTTGCAATTGACTTCTAAATACTAGCAAAAGTTCTTCAATTTGTGTCCGAGAGGCCGAGAGATTAACCATCCTCCCATAAACCAAGTATATTGAGGGTATGTGATGATGGGAGAACATAGGGAGAATGGATAATGCTGTCCCTAACATGTTCACCAATTGAAACAAAGGTCCTCCACCTGGTACCTTAGTGGTCTCTGCACCTTTTATGAATTAACGGTCACCAGATGCCATGTAATTTCAGGTGAAATTTAAACAAGTACAACTCAAATGCTTTTTACAACTGAACCACACGATTCTAAAAACTTGCCTAGTCATTAAAGATTATTATAGGAAGGTTGTCTGTTGTATTATCATAGTTACTAGTATGTCTCTTCATGTCCAAGCCTCGCTTTTACCAGGAATTTTGAACCTCATAAGGAAAAGCAGACATTACCATCAAAAAGAAAATGGAAAAAACACTAAGGAAACGAAAAGAAGGAAAAAAACAGATTGTATCAGGAATTAAGAAGCTTGTGAGTAACAAAAGAGGGCAGAAAACAAACACATGCATGTAGAAGGTGCCAACTATTTTTTTATATATATATATATATAAAATTAAAGTTGTATGTATAGCACTAAGGGGGTCCAACCCAACAGGGGCCAATAACTTGGAAGTAAATAGTAAACTATTTAATAACTAATATAACAAATACCTTGCGTTTCCTTTCATCTAGTGGCTGGACTTCAATGGCAAGGTATGTATCAACATCATCAGCAGTAACAAGATAGTTTGGTTGCTTTGCTCCTGTCATAAAACGATCCTCAAGGGTGAAGACCCAAAATTTGAGATAAGGAAAGGGGTGCACGAAAAGAAAATCTTAAAGATAACAAAAAGACAAAAGTACCATCAATGTAATTGACAGATCCATCTTCCAGATGGCGTACCCACTGCTAATGCAATAACAAAGCAAAGATTGAGCATGAGTAATACAAACATCCAACAGAGGCATTCCCAATAACAAGCCATTCAAAGGTGAATTTTAGAAATTTTTGTAGCCAACACTGCCAGTATATGTGACACACAAAGTGGAATTTATAATCCTGAAAATGCACCTCAAAATTACAACTGGTTGTTCCATTAATTGAGTATCCACACGCCTGAAGTTCTCGTCCTGGAAAAGCTTCCCCTGATATTTGAAGGCCCTCTATAGCTGGTAATGGATCATCATCTGCTGCTGGGAATGGTAATAATACACAATTTGAGAAGGCTGAGGGCAGTGTGTATACCAAACTTCTACTGTAGAATTATTAATTACCCTCGGAAATAGAAGATGATGGTTCTTCAAGAACTGGTGCTAGATAAGGAGAATATGAGGAGCTGGGATCATCAAGTGTAGTCGCGTAAGGAGAATTTCCTGAACTCCAGTTGGCAGAAGGTTCTCTTTCGTTCTGGTGCCCTTCTGCATCCAGATCATCCATCTCACTGTTGATGACAGGGTCACGAAATGTGACTTGCTTGGTAGTTTCTTCACTGTATCTTGTAACATGAGCTTCACCTCGAGTAACAGAAAATGCTGCATGCATCTCATGGGCTGCAGAATTCCTGATAAACCACCAAGAAATTTAATCAGCTTACTGCCTGTACTTTGGCAGTAAAATGTACACTGCCATCACATGCAATTCTTACTAACTAGTAATTTTTTTCCTGGTAAGTAGAAGTGTAGTATAAAAAGGCACCAAGGGGGTGCAACACAACTACAAGAAGATTATCTACAAGAAAGTGAATATATGAACTCTATAAGATGAAGATCATTTACATAAAAAATCCTCTCAACCAAAAAGACAAGAAGATTAAATCAACCCTCTTTAAAAGAGGCGCCGTCTTTCTCCACATTCTCGAAAGCCCTCTTGTTTCTCTACAACCAAGCCACCCACATAATGGATAGAGGAATCAAAGCAAAGACTTTTCTCTTCTCTTTGAAAGCATGAATACCACTAAAAAAAAAAAAACTTCGTCGAGCGGATCCGGCACACACCCAAGAAAGACCTATGACCTGAAGAGCCATCTCCCAAAGGGGTACCAGTAATTTTCTTTACTAAAAAAGTATTGTATAAAAGAGCACCAAGGGGTGCCTCCCATGTAAAAAATCAAATATCTACAAGATATGTTTCTATGAGTTCTATATACCCTTATTTTTAAGGGTATTGAGCCACCATTCTTTAAAGGAACAACCAGTAATATTTGTATTAGTGAAGAAAAAGAAGAATAAAGTTTCTCAAAAAGAAGGAAGAGACCACATGAAGTAAAGACGAAGAAGATTTTCCTGTAGAGAAAGAGGCCACATCAGAGAGAGAGAGATGGATGTCATCTCAATGAAAAAAACCCACATAAGGGTGTTAACATGAGGTAGCTCATTGCACCTCAGTTAAAGAAGTAAAGGAGATATTGCAACAGATCTAGATATGGAAAGATCCCATGGGAGTGGGGAAATAACGGCTAGATAACAAATGAACACCGAATTTAGAGAGCTAGCGTACGAAAACGTTGAAGTTGGAGAATAAGAACTATTATGAGAATCAAGTTAAGTGAACATAGTCATTGAGGTTGCATTAAGATTTAAATGAAGATTGAAAACTAAGGATCATCTTCAAATGTGAAAAGTAATTAAGTCAAAGAAGGTGATCTTTCCACTAACTAAACTAAAATAATAAAATGCTGATATACGCATTCCAAGAGACTTGCATCCAACTTTATAAGCTTAAGTTGCTGCACCATACTATAACTCGTATTCCAAAGCTTCAACTCTAAGTCTCCCCCCCCCCCCTTGGTACCACACCAAACACAATAACACCACAAGCACTTTGAGGAGACTATTAAAACCATATAAAACATAACGGCATCGTCAATCAGCTTCATTCTCCTCAGACCACATTTGCTAAACATGGAGTTTTTGTCAAGTCGGTTACTTGCTGTATCAATTTTAAGACTTTCTGTATTTTCTTTGTGTTCACATCTCTGACCCTCTACATTCTTCACAAACTGAAAGTGATATTTAAACTTGCTGAAATTTTAAGCTCATTTTTTTCTTCCTTCGCATAAGAAGCCCATGGTAGATTGAACTTCTACAGAGCAAGAAAATATAATGAACATTTAAAAAAAATTAGATGGCAACAATTTTTTTTTAAAAAAATCCACTGGTAGAAATAATTGGTTGGAAGACTTAAAAAGAGCATCAATTAATTTTTACCGCATCTCTAAGCAAAATGATGTTCCCAAGGAAGGGGCCCATCATTTGTTCATGTTAACATGCATCTTTGGAAAAAAGTTCATGCACTAACGACCATCAACATAAGATTTCAATGAAAACAGAACCCACCAACAAAGGCAGATGGTTGTAATTTGTACATTCAGTTCACAGTAGCAGTCTCCATTTGACCAGGCTCACCTGCTTGCAAGAGGTGAATATCTCCCCAACTCATCAGTATCTATATTTTTTCCCACAACGCCACCAAGACCACCCTGATGGTGACCCAGTAGATCCCAATCTGTGGCTGTCTGAGCATCAGAAGAACTTATTGGTGTCTTTCCATGGGAAAATGTCGGCTGAGGCACCAATTCAAGCGCATTCTTGTTCTGAATTTTTTTTTAAAAAAAAAAAAACAACAGGAATTAAGGAAACCATAATGACATGCAAAAGGGAATTCCACAAAGGCAAATGAGCATACTGAGGTTGTCAATCCTGCACCAATGGAATGAGATGGCGATTGTGGAGCAAAATTGGAGTTGTTCACATCTGGACGCCAAGGTGATAATTGATACTGTGACTCCTTTAGCTTTGACTGGGACCAGAGAAAGAACATAATCAACAAAATCCATTTATGGCGGAGTTCAGTAGGCAATGCTGCAGAACCCAAGTTAAAACTTAACTGCAATTGAAGAGCGAAGCAAGATATGTAGCAAGTTGATATGTGATATCCCCATAACATACCTCAGTAACAATGAGCTTCTCTTGCAGATGTTTAAATAGAACCTGCAAGATGGAGGAAGTAAAACTAAACATCATGTATGTAATTTAATTGAAACAAAGCAGCTTCAAACATGCTTCACACATTCAAAATATATGCTGCAGAGAACTTCATTTTGTTATTTTCTTTCTCCAAGTATTCTAATACATGACTCATTATTTAATGCACATGTCCTCAGAAATATTGTGCAGTTTATAGATGAGGTCAGCACAATTGTATACCCTGCACCAGTAATACTAATAAAATAAATCTTAATAACTTTGTTAATTACCATCAGGATGTGCCTTCAATTGCAATAACAAACAACAATTCAGCGAGAAACTTTTTTTTTCAAAATATATGGGAAATTAAAAATCATGTTCCATGTGATTTCATCATGTCAATGATAATAACAAACCCCCCAGATGCTCCGTTCTTTTAACTACCACCCTCCAAAATAACATTATTTTTTTTGGGGGGGAGAGAGAAGGAAGACCAAAAAAGAATAAAGAAAAGGCTATAATAAAAACAAAACAAAGTTGTCAAAAATCACTTGGGTACTTTCAATCTTGAAGATAATTTTCTCCATATAAAGTACTAGAACTTGGCTGCATGAGAAAATGAATAACTCCTTCAGTATCTATTTAACAGAATATACATTTATTTGGAATGAACATTGTTGAGGGTGTTAATGGTATTGGGTTATTAGTGTAAGGGTAATATTGTACTTACCCCTTTTCCCTATATATATCTACGTATCTTCTGTCTCTCACCTTAATCTCTTCTCTCCTAACTCTAATCTCAAAACCCTAACACACATCACAATGACATGGTATCAGAGCATACATGGAATCCTGACTAAATCTGGTGAGATCTCCTTTCTCCGGCTACCATTCTCCCTCTTTCTTCCATTCTGTTCTTTTTCGGCGAGATTCAGGCAGCCCCTCCGTGATCGCAGACCACTGCCAAGTTCGGACGGTTCCAGCGAACAAAACCCATCTGTCAGTGAGATTCCAGCAGCTTTCCGGCGACCTCTCCATGATTGGAGACCACTTCCATATTCGCAATGGTCCAGCACCTGCACAACGTCCAATTTCATCTGACCCGGTTCTTGACCCGTTATCAAAGCCAACCCGTTTCACTAAATCCATATATGTTCTGACCCATTTTTTGCCCCAGTTTATCCAGATCCGTTGACCCAACCCGGATCTGAATTGTAAATAACAAAAAATGTTCTCCTTATCTGTCTAATGCTATTTCTGATCCTATATTTTTGTTTCTCATCATTGATGGTCCTATAATGCACTAGTTGTCTTCTTGGGATGTGGTATTTATGTTTGTTGAGCCAAGCTTTGTTAAGTCTATTGTGTAGTTGCCGTCAAGTATGGATTCTAAGTCTAGTTCTAGGTTGGCTCTTCCAATCACTACCCGTAAGTTATATGGTGCTAATTATGCTCAATGGGCCCTCGCCGTTCAACTGAATTTTATTGGTGAAGACAAAGAACCTCATCTTACAGCAAAGGCTCCTCTTGCTAACCCAAAAGATCCAAATGATAGTAGAGTTTGGAGGCGTGATGATGCTAAGTTGGTTGGTTTGTTGTGGAATTCAATGGAGCCTCAAATAGCTAATATGTGTTGTCACATTCGCACTTGCAAGAAAGTATGGGATTACCTTCGGTTCTTGTATTCCAATAATCTTACTCGGATGTATGACTTGTCTTTTGTGTTCTTTGGAGCCAAAATGGGAACTAAGACCCTCCTTGAGTATTTAGCTGTTGTGCAACGAGTTTCTAAAGAGTTACATTTGGTGATGCCCCTTTCTACTGGTCATGCAAAAACAACGGGAACAGGTGGTAGTTCTTATGTTTTTGGTTTGCCCCATGAGTTTGATTTTGTGAGATCTCAAATTTTGCCTAGTTCAAAACTTCCGAGACCTATTCTCACTTGTAGTGTAAATTCCTTCTGCTTTAGTCACTGAAACTTTACAGGGTGGTCATGGTGATTCTACTGATATTTGTGGTCGCGGTAGTCAGGATTTTAGTAATCGTGATGGTAGAGGAGGTCGTGGTGGACCTAAGTGTACTCACTGTCAATATGATGGCCATACTCGTGAGGCTTGTTATCAGTTGGTTGGACCTTATTGCACTCACTGTAATCGAGCTGATCATACTCATGATACTTGTTATAATTTGGTTAGGAAACCTTCTGTTGCAAATGTTGTTGTTGATGTGACTGAATCTGCTTCCACCTCGGCTGAGCCAAAGTTGAGATCTATTTCCGAGGATGACTATGCTCACTTTTCTCGGTTCATTCGCTTTGAGGCAATTGAGACATCTCAATTGACATCTTCCTCCACTGCTTTCTTAGCCCAGAAAGGTACTCTTATTGTCTATCTGTCTGTCCTCTAGTTCCTCATCTAGACCTTAGGTTATCAATTCTACTGACGTGTCAGGTACCAGTTTTTCTTCATCGTCCTTACTGATGGCTCTCAAACTATTGCTAGTGGAATAGGCATTGCTTAACCTAGTCCACTTGTGTCTTTATCATCTATCCTTATCTTTCTTATTCAAAATTTAATTTATTATTTGTCAGTCAACTTACTAAATGTTTTAATTGCTTCGTAACATTTCTCCTTGCTTCTGTTGTTATTCACGATCTAAAGACACAGAGGATGACGGGTGGAGAGCATGAATCCAACAAACTTTATCACTTTGATCTCATTCCTCAACCGATTGTTGTATTGTGTCTCCTCTTCAACTCTATTTTCGCCTTGGGCATCCTTCCTAGGAGTATTTGAAGATCTTAGTACCTACTTTAAGTCATGTTAAGTCCTTAGAATGTGAGTCTTGTCAATTGGGAAAGCACCATCGTGTTTTTTTTCTTCTCGTGTTCATAAAAGAGTCTTTGGTCCTTTTAGGTTAATTCACTCTGATGTTTGGGCCCTATTCGTGTCCCCAAAACTTGGATTTAAGTATTTTGTCACTTTTACGGATGATTATTCTGGACTCACTTGGTTTTATTTAATGAAAGATCGTTATGAATTATTCTCCATATTTTGCACTTTCTGTGCTGAAATCAAAACACAATTTAATTTACCTATTCACATTCTTCGTAGTGACAATGCCCGCAAGTACTTTTCTGACCCCTTAAGCACTTTCATTACTTCTTTTGGGATTATTCATCAATCTTCTTGCTCTCACATCTCCCAACAAAATGGGGTTGTTGAGAGAAAGTATCGTCATCTTTTGGATATTACGCACTCTATTGTTTGGTATGAATGTGCCTAAAGTGTTTTGGAGTGATGTTGTTCTTTCAGCATGCCATTTAATTAATCGTGACTTTATTTGTTCTTGCTCTCAAGTCCCCCCACTCTGTGTTGTTTCCACATGATCACTCATTTCTTTTGCCTCCACATGTCTTTGGTTTCGTCTGCTTTGTTCATCAACTCGCTCTCGGTATTGACAAACTTGCTCCCCGTTCCATTGTGTGTTCGTCCGTTACTCAAGTACGCAGAAAGGATATCGTTGTTATAGTGTGTCATTAAAACATTTCTTTATGTATTAATTCACCTTCTTTGAGTCCACACCTTTTTACTCTGAGTCTCATTCAATGTCGAATTTGGCCGCTTCCCTTTCGTTTTCCCCTACCATTCTTATTAGTCAGATCCATCTCTGTCTACTCCTCATTTGCCCAAACCACCTCTACAAGTGTATTCTCGTCGACCGAAAACTATTTGCCCTCGTGTCGACAAATCTGACACTTCCTTCACAGAGGAAGATCATCCTGTTGCTCTTCGCAAAGATAAGCGCTCATGCACTACTCATCCTATTGCCTCTTATATTTCTTATGATCAATTGTCTCCTACCTATGCTTCCTTTGTTGCCTTTGTATCGACTACCTTTCTTCCTAAGTCTCTTAGGAACCTTTGTCCCATTTTGGGTGTAAAGCAACCATAGAAGCTAAAATGAATGCCTTGGCTCATACTGGTACTTAAGAGTTGGTCTCTCTCCCCCTTGGTAAATCTATTATGGAGTGTCGTTGGGTGTACGCTATTAAAGTTCATCCTGATGGTACCATTGATCGATTGAAAGCTCGCCTGGTGGCAAAAAGCTATACCCATTTATGGCATTGATTATTCCGAGACTCTCTCTGGTGGCAAAACTTACCATTGTTAATATTTTTCTTTCTTGGCTGCCACTCAAGGGAGTCTGGGTTAGTATGTCGTTTGAAGAAATATCTATATGGCTTGAAACAATCTCCTAGAGCCTAGATTGACAGGTTTAGTGAGGTAGTGATTGACTTTCGTCTTAGTAAATATGGAGTAGACATAGTGAGGCGAGAAAGATCCTTTTGGTGTATGTGGATGATATCATAATCACAAGAGATGACAAATAAGATATTCAAGCTTTGAAACAATTTCTTGGTAGCAAGTTTCAAACCAAGGATTTAGGACAACTGAAATACTTTCTAACTTTCTAGGTATTGAAGTTGCTCCCTCTCGTCATAGTATTTCTGTCTCAACGAAAATATGTTCTAGATTAACTGGATTTATCGAGCAATACAGGGATGCTAAGGTGCAAGCCCATAGATAATCCTATGAATCCCAACACCAAACTTTCATCAAGGTGAGTTGTTGATTGACTAGTATAGACGCTTGGTTAGGAAACTGAATTACTTAATTGTCACCTTATATCACATTTGCAACGAGTGTGATTTGTGTGATGCCCTACGGACTAGTTAGTAGGATGCAATTATCCGCATTCTAAAATATCTTAAGAGTGCCCCTAGTCGTGGTTTATTGTATCAAAATCATGGTCATACTCATATTAAGGGATATACTGATGCAAATTGGGCAGGTTCTCTATAAGAGGATATTCACTATAGGATATTGTGTTTGTTGGGGTTAATCTAGTATCACGGAAAAGTAAAGAAACAAACAGTGGTTGTGAGATCCAGTGCGGAATCTAAATACAAAGTCATAGCCCACACTACATGTGAGTTTGGGGGTGTTTGTTTGCACTTAATGGACCTCTTAATGGCACCACATCTGAATCGGTCAGATGTGTTCGTTTGTTTTTCAATTCTTAATGCCACTTAATGGATATGATCGAATCATACCTAAAATTAAGTCTTAATACCATTTAGATGCATTTTGGACAAAAATATCCTCACTATTTTCTCATAATGTCACAAAAGGACAAGTTTTCTCACACTTTCTAAGTACCAAACACTTTCTCAAGCAAGTTATGGGCAGGGATTTTGGTGACCAGTCAGATTTGAGACGTCGGCCAAGTTGGTGGCACTGGCTGGGACGGGCGACTGGAGGCATCGGATTACGGATTTGACGATTCGGTGGCGTTGAACTCCTTGAGGAACAATGGTGTGTTCGAATCAAAGTTGAGGGAGATGTTGGCAGAGAAATGTTTCGGTGATGCGCCTGCACCACTGTCCTATGGATTTGATGATCAAGAGGAGGAATTGACGGACGAGATGGTTGGGATCGTTAGGGCTTTAAGGCAAAGGTTGCCCATTCAAGACCGTCAGATGAAGATGAAGATCGTTAAGAATTGCTTCTCTGGGAGTGAAATGGTGGAGGTGCTCATTAACCACTTGGATTGCGGGAGGAAGAAGGTATGTTTTAGTTTATTATGTGTTTTGCACAGCGCTATCTCGTGGTTGACTTGGTACTGATTCAAGGGAAGCTAATAACAAGAGGAATTTGAGCTTAAATAAGAGTCTCTAAATGACAATATTACCCTTGCTACTTTTAAGTACTATAAACAAACAAATAAGCATGGAGTTGCCTTTTCCTAGAGCCAACATATTAATGATGGCGAACACGCTGGTGGTATGATAACCATCTTGATAGTTGGAAAGATATAAATGATTATAATTATTTTTTTACAATTGAAATTAATTAATCTATAATTAGGAAGGAGAACCATTAGTAGTGTTATGAACTGTTACGGCACTGCCAGTGTCTGATTGTGCTTGTTTGAAAATGACAGTTAGGAGTTTTAAAAAGGGAAAATACACATTCATATGTTTCAATCAGTTCAGTTATCAAATAGTCTAAACACTTAACCATTCAGCATTAAAACACTGCATCTTATTAGTTCAGCACTATTCAGATGCTTATTCAACACTTAACACTTAAAAAAACAAACGCCACCTTAGTCTTTTTAAGACAGATTCTAGTTGAAATTGGGTTTAAACAGTCTTGTCCTATGAGTTTAGCCTGTGATAACCAAGTTGTTATTCACATTGCAATTAATCTTGTGTTTCATGAGGGGACAAAGTACATTGAGGTGGACTATCATGTTATTCGGGAGAAACTTACAAAATGTGATTGGCACGAGAGATGTAAAATATGTAGATCAGTTAGCTTATGTGTTCGCTAAATCCTTAGATGGAACTCAGATTAGATCTATTTGTAACAAATTAGTGCATATGACACATATACTCCAACTTGAGGGGGTGTTAAAGGTGTTAATGGTTTGGGTTATTAGTGTAAGGGTAGTATTGTACTTACCCCTTTTCCCTACATATATCTAAGTACCAGCCTAACTAATGGCTGATAACTCTTCTCTCTCTCTCACCTTAATCTCCTCTCCTATCTAATCTCAAAACCCTAACACACACATCACAACAACAACCATAAATACATGGTGGCAAATAAGCTTGTACCATAAAGTATCAGGGCCCAAAAAGAGACCCAGGTCTGCATTTCCACCCCTCCATGTATAACCGCAAAAGAATGACTAAGTCATGTCATGATGCTAGCAGATCCTTCCCAATCAACATGTCCTTAATACAAGTATCTATGTACAAAATACACACCTATTTGGATTCAATATGAATAGATCGTGGCAAATAAGTCTATGCTGTAAAGTACCGGGACATCCCATCCAGAGAAACCTGGGTTTGCATTTCATGCCCTCAAACATATAACCAAAGAAGAATGACAATGTGATATCATGATGCCAGCTTTATCCTTCCCATTTAACATCTCCATGTTACATATATCTGGAATCACCACAATACAAGGTGGCAAATAAGCTGTGACATTAAGTATTGTGGCTCCTGCCCTACCTAGAAATCCTGAGTTTGCATATTCATCCCTTCCTATGTATAACCACATAAGAATAACTATATCATATCAAGGCAAGTCACAACCGTTATCTCCCTATTACGAGCACTACCTAAAAATAAGGCACAAATAACAATTTGTGGGCCAGGCATCCTCCATGGAGCTTGTCACCACTATCCAACCCAGTATGCACTCCTTAATAATATCTCTTAAATGTCAGCATACTCTTTGGTAAGCAGTAGGCAACAATCAACAACACTTTAGTCATCAAGCATCGAAGTATCCAAACAAATCAAGAGTTAATCAATACTGTTTCAAGATCTACTTGCACCAAATAAAATTCAAAACCACATACTCTGCCACTCAAGAGAAATCTCTCTAAAAATTTTCCAGCTTCTTATTCCCCAAAGTAGAGATAGAAAATAGGAATGACAGAGAAGTGAGATAAATCACGGTCTTAGTTACATGGACTCGGCACTTCAGGCCAGAGTGTTCATGTCGACGCGACATGACACGGATCCGGGTACGGAATACGTACCAGATTCATTGACTTCACTTCGGACACGTTGACTCAAATGTGACTCTGTTTTCATCTTCATGTTGCTGCTGGCGCCAGTGAGTGGTGGCTGCTCTTGGAAAGGTGTTGGTGCTACCATACGGTGAGAAAGAGAAACCAAGATGAAGAGTGTAGAAGAAAGTCATATGAGAGTTCTGGATGTTGGTGAGTCAATGATTGAGATCGTAAGGTGAAAGGGAGAGAGAGAAAAAGAAATCTTTGGCTTTGAATTGAAAGAGAAACAGAGAGATGAAGGGAGAGGAATGTAGTCCTAGACTCTGTAACACAGGAAGAGTGGAGAAGAAGACTTTTTTTTTGTTTTTCTATAGGCTTTCTGTGAAGGGTTAATGTTACTGGTAGGTGATTTTATTTAATTGACCACCACACGTAAATGGATATTATTTTTAGCGTTAAGCTCTCATTGGTTCATGTGATTTTTTCTTTCTCTTTCTTTTGAATGAAACCCAACTATTTATAGGTAATTTTGAGGAGTAATCTGGGTCAGGGGAATGGGTCGGGACAGTCCGAGTATAAACTTTGGGTTTGAGGTCAATTGGGTCTGAGATCCGGGATGTAGTTTTAGTGAATCGAGCCAGGTTTAGAGGAAGTGAAATGGGCTTTGGCCAGTTCTTATGGAATGCTAGACCTAAACACTTGGTCCGCTAAGAGTGGGTCTTTGACCCAATTTCGATTTTGTTAGGCCCAAACTATCGTTTAAAATAAAACCCAACCTGACTTTAGGCCTTGGTTTAAAAAATGGTCCTCAAACCTACTTTGATCCAAAGAGTCCTAGACCAGGAATAATTGATAAAAATAGAACTATATAAATTCTATGAAGTTTTTTTTATGTGTCCAAGTACCCGTGTCCAACTTTTGGACTCCTTTTTATCAAGTATCTGAGTCCAATATTTTAAAGATAAGCGATTCATACACTAAGATACGTACCCGTATCCAACGCTCGTACCCGAATCCATGTAACATTGATCGCTGGTAAGATGATGTAGGACAATAATTAGGGAAAGATGGTTCAATGGCTTATTTTCTTGGGTCAAAGGGAATTATTTTGTAAATGACTTTGACTTTGTAGATTTTGTAGAGTTTCTCTCCTATAGATAGCCTTTGTACATGGGTTGTACCCCCTTGGTGCTTTTTTTCTTTAATACATTTCACTTATAAAAAAAAAAGATGATGTAGGACAAAAGGTTGAAAAGAAGAGGAAAAACACAATAAAAGAGAAGGGAAGAATAAGAGAGAGAATGGAAGAAAGTAGAAGAAACAAGGACTGGAGACAAAATTTATTCAATATTCCACTCTTTCTTCTTAAAAATCTATATATAAAGGCACCAAGGGGGTTGGATCCATGTACAAAGGAACTATCTACAAGATAGTATATCAATGAAGTCTAAGATATCATCTTCCTTTAAAAAAATTCTTAGTAAATCAAACCCAAAAGTATTAAACCATCCTTCTTTGATGGATGTGAATGGCTTTTCAACCACATCCAAATCTCTCATATTCCTTAAAGCCCATACCAACCAAAAAATAGAGAAGAGAACCAGGGAATAGGCCTCCCTCAAGTCTAGGGAATCTCACATAATATTCCACTCTCAAATCCAAGTCTACCCTAAAACTCTAATAGAGGTGCTCTTAAATAGGCACCAACTCACCCACAAATAAGGAAAAACCAAACCCAAATCCTAAAAATTCTAATCAACTTGAATTCCAATAAGCCTAAAATCCAAGAATATTCTAATATAAAAGGCTAAACCCAATGGTAGAAAATTATTAAAACTATGAAATTTCTTTTGATCCAAGAAATATCTCATAACATCAAGGGCCCCAACTTTGATCCTCCTTTGCTGCTTCATCATTCTCCCCTTGCTGGATAAAACTTGACCTCAAGTTTCAAAGTGATGGAAGTATCAATAATCATGATCCTCGAACAAGCACAACAAAGTCTCAAAATTTTCTTGACTTGGAATCTTCAATAAGAAATAAGAACGATGTAAAAAATAATTGTTTCGAAAAAGCTTAAAACACAGTAGGAATGACAAAATCAATAGAAGAATGTATATATCAACCTTGATCTCAACCTTCTCTTGGCCCTTGTCTTGAAGAACATTTCTTGGGACATGCTCAACAGGTGCAATCTCGCTTTGAACATCTTCATTTTTGGCGATTTCAAGTTCAACCTGGTCTCAACACATTCATCCTTGTTTTGTACTTGCGCCACAATTTTATCCTTGACTGATCAAGATAAGGTTCTTGTTTGAGATATATCACCCATGGTGAATTCAAGGTGGTGTATAATTTGCTCCTTTGACTCTTCCATTTCATTCTTTGATGCCTCAAAAAGGGTAGACCCCAAAAGTTTCTTTTCCTTTTCTACAAAATTATTCTTCAATAGTGGTTGGATGGGAGAAAGAACTTGGGTTAACTTCACATCAAAGGCTTTTATCTCTTGTATAAATCTTTTTTACCGTCCTATTCCCTACAACCTCAACCTCATCATAATCTAAAAATGTATCATATTTTGAATACATATCATATCCAGAAACATATCAAGGAAGTTTGAATCTATGAAATCACACAAACACTCATTATTATCATTATATTTGCACATCATCAAGGATTGAAGAGTGAATATCTAGCTGACAGCAACCATCATAAATATAAGGGCCCTGAAAACCATTCTGGTTGACACATAACTCCAACGTAACTGATATTTGACAAGAGCTCGAAAACCAACCAATTTAGGACATGAGTAAATCTTATCTATAAATCCATAAAGAGAAAAAAACTTAATGCGGCGTGGCACTGTAACAACATATCTTGAGTGATGGACTTTTACTATCAAAATTCAAATAGGCAATCTTGTTCTCATTCCTTACAAAGAAAGAAATAAAAAATCTCTTCTTTCTTATTTTTTTCCTTCTTTTTCCAAGTTTTCTTTTTCTTTTTTTTTTTAAAACTTTTTTGTTGTTTTCTTCTTCTTGCAGACTGACTCAAAATAGGCACAGCTTAAAATACTCAAATTCGTGCAATCTTGGCTGGGCTTGAAGAGATGCAACACAGATATCGTCATGGAGATGAAAACAGGATTTCAGGGGTTGGCTGATTTGTTGACGGTGAGACTGACTGTGGTGCTGATTCGGTTGTAAAACGCTGGAGACATGGAGATATTAAGGTGACAGTTTCGACGAAAGTTTAGGTAGAGCATGACAAATATTCCAACAAAAACAAGTGGCTAGACTTTAAGGGTCTATTTGGTTCACGGATGGGATTAGGATAGAATTAGGATTATAGTGGGATATGATTAGGTGGGATTAAAGTGAGACTATTTTAGTTCTATGTTTGGTTCATAAAATTTCTTGATTGGGATTAAAGTGGGATAACAAATATAAAGACTAAAATACCTTTTTATATTTTATTATAAATCCTTTATATATATATATATATATATATATATATAAAACCTTAAGCTAGTCAACAATGATTTTATTTCCTTAAAAAAAAATTTGGTCTTCTTGCTCCACTTTGCATGTCTACGTCAGAGAAGAGAGTTTTTTTCCTTCCTCCTTCATCTTCCTCCTCCATCTTCCTTCATGGATTATGGTCGCCGGTTCAAAGTGAGTTCAATGATGGCAGCGGCTCAACCTAAAAGTCACCGGAAAAGTAGATCGGTGATGGTAAGGTTGCGGTGGTTTGATGGTTTTCAACCATTTTTCGGCAAAATCTCGACAAACGAACACCAAATCCGAATAGATCGAGGAATTCCAAACCAAATTGTGCGATCAGATTCTGCGGCTTCCGACGATCAGTTCTAGATTACCGGGCAAGGATAGAAGGAGGAGGAGACGATGAATAGGGTCTGCTATTGCAGGGGTAGAATAGGTCTGAGGAAAAAAAATTAATCCCACATACATGGGATTACTTCTGTCCCAGGAGCTGGGACAGATTTCATGGAATTAGGACTAAGTTAGTCCCACCTAATTCCATGTGAATGGTCAATCCCTCCAACCAAACATGGGATTAACTGTTCATGTTGGACTAATTTAGTCATATCCCACCTCTGTACCAGATACCAAACAGGCCCTAAGGGTGACCGAGTCAGCCGGTTCTAAGTTTTATGGTTAAAGTTATACAGGCTGCCAAGGTAAACCAGAGTACTTTAAAGGCAGTTGTGGGCAGTTTTTGGCTGACTGGAAAATAACCTGAAAGCTGATCGGTGGTGATTGTTCCAAATCCTAAGGAAGGTTCACGGTGGTGAGGTGCGAAGGAGGACAAAATAGAAAAAGCCTCTTGCCAACGTGCACAACATATGCACAGTTTTTTCTTCATTTTTATTTTTGCAATGCATGCATGAGTAGTCGCGCGTGACCAAGGTCACTAGCAGCGAAGGTGCTGGATGTTTGCTCCGATGCTTTATGTATGCTTTGTTGACACAAAATGTACAAACTGATGTTAGACTTTGCTCTGTTGGGATGTGGATGGTGGTTGGTAATTGAAATTAGGGTCTGATATGAAATTCATGCAGGACAAAGAAGATTGACAGAAAAACAAAATAACAGGAAGAGAGGGATAAGAGAAGAAAGGAGAAGAGACAAGGATTCAAGTCTGAAAATTTATTCAAATACTCCATTTTCAAATCCAACTCTACTCTAAAACCCTAATAGCAATGCTCCTATGGACCAACTCACTCAAAAATAAGGATATAAATTCAAACCCATATCCTAAAACTCCTAGTCTACTGGAATTCCAAGAAACCTAAAATCCTAGAATATTCTAATGTAAGAAAATAACCTCAATATTAGAAAATTATCAAAATCATATAGTCTCCTTTCATCCCCAAAATATCTCAAAACACCGAAGGCCCCATCTTTGATCTTCCTTCGCTGCTTAATCATAAGATTGTCATACAAATAATATTCCCCCTTTCAAGAGGAAATCTCTCCCCCACATGAGGTAATATATTCATGATATACATGTATGTTCTCAAGAGAATTCTAAACTCTAACCAATCATAACACTTATTTAAGGCAATACCCAACCTGCCCAACCTTTTTTTAATAACTCAACCTTGATGGCTGAATAGTCATTTTGAGCCACTGATTATGTCATCCCTTCATATCTGAGGGAGAAAAATAGAGCACAATAAAAACAGAAAAAAAAAACCTACCCTACACAATTGTTTTTCACTTTCAGCTCCTCCTTGTCAAAAGAAACCCACCCCATCCTTCAATCTCAAGCCTACACATTTAACTCTACCTGGATTCTAACTCTTGACATAATAACATAATTGAACTATAAGATCTTACTTCCCATAAAGAACTCGGTAACATTCTACAAAATCCTACAGATTGAAAGTCCATGAAATTAAAGTATAAGAAAACCAAAAAAATGACATATTAGAGAATTAGCAACTAGCAGACTATCACCAAATTTAGATCAGAAAAAAAGATAGTATAACAATGAGCAAGCAAGTCCATGGAATTTTGTTTCAACCTCTTGGAATGCATGACCTATTGCTTTCTTATAATTACATTAGAAACATCCAAAAATAGGTGCCATTCTTCGGGTTTTCCTTATCTCACCCTTTTTGATAAGAAAGAAGTTAAAAGCACAAAGAGGAAAAAGCCAAGTACAGAAGGTTACAAGAGAACCTGGAAAGAAGAAAAAAAAGGGAGAAAATTGAATTTCTAATATTAAACCATCCAAAAAAATAAAATAAAGTAGTAGTCAAAAAGACCTAGATAAGACAGATATTATTTCTATGATCATAAAAATAAATGGTTGCATATTTAAGCTGCCAGAAAAGTGTCTTCCAAGTCAATTTAAACAAGTTAAACTATCCATTGCTAGACTCAACTTGACTCCATTTGCAAACTCAAAAATTAAATGGTTATGGAAGTTCTCTACAGCAACTTCCTCACAAATTCTCAACAATTCATTTTCTCTTTGAAAATATCTTCAGCATAGAAGATACCACTTGAAGTTATAGAATTCAATATGCGAATGACTTAAGAAGGGGATGTCACTTGTAAAGCCCTGACGCATAAAGCGAGCAGAAAGGAGTTATCCACTGGCCTTCAAAAATTCAGGTTTCCTTATCTTTGGGCGAGAGAGAGATGACAATGATGATGAGGAGGAGGAGGAGGAGGGGACCGGATGGGTACTTAATGAGCATGTTTTTTTTATTGGTAAAACACACGCACACACCACTCCAACCTGTAACCGGTCTCAACCTTAATGAGCATGCTTTTATTATATGTGATAGCCATTGATGTAGGACAGATGGTTTAGAGGTAAGAAATAGATTGAAGTAGGAGAGAAACAGTAGAGAAGCATGGATAATAATAAATACTAAAATCTACAATTTCTTAAACTAAAGTCCTACGATATTGCTACTTGCTCCTAATAAAATCATATTCCTTTTCCCATTTTGCATCAAACATTCTAGCCACTAGAACTAGATTGGGAAACTAGGGTAGGTATCAGATTATCGAGCAAACATGATAAAAAATGGTACACGTTTGTTTGAACATCCAAATGTTCCAATCTAAATATCTAGAGCTGATAGCTGGACCCCGATCTTCACTGGCAAGCCAATAGTAAAAATCGCAGGAAGGTTAAACATTTTCAATAAAGGTTCCATAAAAGATGATTCTTAGAGTAAGCAGAATTAAACATGTCACATACACAAAAAGAAGTATTATTTGCAACTGACCTTGATATTGCTAACAATCGACTGCGCATCAAGAACTTGTGGCTGCAGTGAATACTCTTGAAGAAGAGGCATCAAAGATGATACGAAAATTGATCTCTCTTGATGTGCATTCTGAAACAACAAAATGGAGAACCTTGAAATTCACTTAAGCTTATAGTGAAAATTTTAAGCAAGACAGGACTACGAATGTAAAATATGTTCATTCTAACTCTATTTTTGGCATCAAAATTATGTCAGCCTACTTTGTATAACAGGGAGAAAAAGGTCATTCCACCAGAACAGACATTGAATGTTCAACTATAGCAGGGTGACATAGATGGTTTTTTTCTTTGTTGCGGAGGGAGACATTAAAGAGAATAGGCAGTTAAATAGCTACAGCTAAGCAACTTAAATTTGGTAATGAAATTCACCACAACAAAGGATTATCAAGCATAAATTGCATGCAAACATAGCTGTTTGATCCTTAACAGTCAAAGAAAACTGAAATACAAAAGAAACATGGCACAAGTACCAAAAAAAATACAAAACTAATTATGGAGGTTAATTCAAAAATGCATACAGGGTCGCTATACACCAGTCTGAAAAAGAAATTTAACTTCCCTCCCACACCAAAAGGGAGAGAAACAGTAGTACCTGTAGTTGATATGTGAGACGTATATTTTCCTCAATTATGTCTTGTCTGTATGAGAGAGCTTTTGATGCAGCATCAACAAGGTCTTGTTGCTGTTGATCAAAGGCCTGGTAGCAAGGAGTCCAGAAAAAAAAAGTTACATGAATGATCTCCCAAACAAAAAAAGAAGGGCAAGAGAAAAAAGGAGAACAGGGGCATTTGCCGTGAACTAATAAAGACAAAAAGCAAAGGCCTGCCTACCAGGCGCATATATGCAATGCGCTTTTCCAAAACATACTTTTCATTGCGTATTTGAGCTTCCTATCAACAAATATCAAAACTATGAGTCACTTAAATTTAAATAAAATTTAGTAAACACGGAGGTGAAAACAGATCTAGAAACATTCATCCAGGAAACTGAAGATCATATGCAGAGATTTTACCCTGATAGAATATTCAGAAAGATGTTTCCGTAACTGCAGAATCTCTTCTTCATGTTCCCGAATCTTAAGAATGAGATCCTAGATAAATATAAAATAAGTCCCATAAAAACTTAATTTAACCAAAAAAAACACGTCTTTTACAAAAGTACTGCACCTGCTTCCATACGCCTCTCGGATTATTTACTTCAGCCATTGGCATCATCCCATGTCCAGATAAGTTAAATTGCTGATCATATTCTCCCTCCATGTGATGCCTAATATAACAAAGAAACATACAGTGTTATCTTAAATTGTACATACCCTTTATTGGGGCCACTTTGAAATATCATATCACAGTAAAACGACATTTAGGTGATCATCATTATTCAACTTTGATGTGTAAGACCTGGTAGGAGAGAACAACGTTGTAGATGGTGAAGAGAACTGAGAGAGACCAGCACTATCTGCAGCTGCCTTCAATGTCCCATTGATCTTACCCCTCTCAGAGCTTTCAGCAGGATTTTGCATGGCAGCATCCTCACCATTTGACTTCAAATGTTGGTGGACAACCAGTGTACCCGATGGATCGACAGTAGAAGTGTTGCCCATGCTCTTAACCCTATAATCTTGATTACCTACGGAAGGAACTGACTGATTAACTTCATAAGGTCCATGAACACGCTCATTCCATTGATTGACAGAATTAGGTCTTTGAGCTGTTGGTTCATCAAATTTCTGCACAATGTCATGACAAAAACAAATGGGCTCATAAAGGACATGTAGAGAAGCTTCAGTGAAACAAATATTTTTGTATACAGACTAAAATGCCAGATGATTGTTGCAGAGCATTCACAAAGTTATCACAGAAATAGACATGGAAATGACCTCGCCACCACAATGTTGAAAAGAAAAACTGAACATGGCAAAAAAAGTAGTTGCGTATCGATTCCAGTAGGGGTGGCTTCTATGATATAAAGAGATAGCTGTTTCTTCTATCCTTAACAGAAAAAATTGAGACAGTAACTTACATGATTTTCGAGTTCTTGAATTTTTTTCTGAAGTTCGGACCTTAATCGATTGTTCTCTTCCACCTGCAAAGAGAGAGATGAGAATATCAGCATAACTTATAATAAAAAGAAAGATAGCCTGTCATCAGTTGCAGGAAAAGCATTTGCGACACGTTAGATACTGTATTTTCAGAAAATAACTCAGAAAAAAAAAAAAGCAACCATGGAAGAAAAGCTTTTGATAGTAGCATCTGAAAGAGGTATACAAGGGTCTCTGAAAATAACGTCTTTCATGCATCAAGACAAGCACAAGGGCGTTTCAGTAACAGAATCTCTTACGGCTCTCGAAAAGTAAACCACAAAAAAACTGTTCTTTTTCTCTTATTTCTTCTTTTTTGTGTGTGGCAGATGAGCATGGACGCATAAAATACTTGTACATGAATAAAGTTAACCCCTAAATCCAAAAACTAAATCACGGCGTGATTGTAACTGAACACAGACTGCACCAAGAGAACCAATTTAATTCCCACAAAATTTTAAAAATAGGGGATTTTACAGACATTTAAGGCCCAAAAGATTATAATATATACTAACAACGCGATCACATATAATAATAATGTATGAATAAATTAAGTAATCAGTAGAAAGTTTTAAAGAAGACCTGTTGCTTGATGGTGGCCTCAGCTGCTTCGACGGCTTTCATGACCTGAAACAAGCTGTCGTTGTTGTTGTTGGGAGACTGAGAAGAATCGTTCAGCGCCAATCCCGATAACTTATCGGCCAATTTCCCATCGTGACCGTTCTCCATCTTCAATCTCCTTATGTATGTTGAAATGGAAACGATCAATCAATCAATCAAATTCAAATCAAAACCAATTGGCTGCTGCTCCTCTCTAGGGCTTGCAATTCCATTCTCGTTTCATCTCAAAACCCCGCATATTACTATTTATTCTCTCTATAATTACAATTATAATATTATATACTAATATAGATCAAACTCGACCTAAACAGAAGTAATAACTAATAAATAGGAGAGGAGAAATGTTATATTAGCAATACTATTACCATTACCATTACCATTAATATAATCGAAGAAAGAAACTATAAAAAGGAAAAAAAGAAAAAATCGATTTTATCGGAATCGAAAATCAACAGAAAGATTCGAGGGAAAAAAATGAAAAGAGGAGAGTGCGTGTTTACGAAGACATGGATATGGAGATTTATGATTATCAGTACTCCATCAATTATCATCAATGATGATTCAGAAATCGTACAAATAATGAAATGACACGCGTGCCTTCTTGTCCTCGTCTTCTCCAAATCAACTCTCTCCTTGGGTCGTTCTTTTCTTGCCCCGACCCTATAAACCAAAGTCAAACTTCTAATTTTTTTTTTTTTTCTTTTCCTCGTTATTGCCATAAATTCCTTTTCCTTAATTTTTTCCTTGCCTTTATCACAATCTACCCCAAATTCAATTGCCTTTCATGGTAAAAACACAATCCTTGTTACTGTTTTTTCTTTCTGTTCAAAGCCGATAGTAACACAATTCTTGTTAGAAAATGAAAATCAAATAACATTTCAATGTGAAACTCTTGTTACAATCATAACAGTATAAACCCATTTTATATGCAACTATTATGATGAAGACAATGTGTAGATGATAATTCAATAATTAATATATGAAAAGATTGTATGTAAGTAGTAAATTTAACTCTTAAAAATAAATATCTAATTAAAATTTGCCATTAATATACATGGATAAAAGTCAAATTATGATTCCAAATTTTCTTGGAAGTTGGTTTGGTACTAAAAAAAAAAAATTTACTTTTGAGACTAATTTTTAATATATCATTCTAAAAGTGGCAATTTTTTTCTTTTTTCACTTAACGAAAAAACTATGATAAAACATTATAACTTTACATGAAATACATTTTTCGAATCAAAGATTAGAGGTTTTGTTATGAAAAAAAATATTTTTTGAGTATTTTTTTTCCATTATCCTCTCCAATTGCTTAGGTTTAGGGGATTTTATTTGATTACGTCCTTAATATTTTATTAATCTTAATTTATACCATATGTTTTTAATTACATCAATTTTAAGTAATATCTAATAAACCCTTCTTCTTACTTACTTTTCAAGAGTACAAGAAATTGACTATAAGTGTAAGTATGTGGGAAAGTTGATATAATTATTAAGGGAAGATATGAGTATGCTTTCATCAAGTTAATGGACAGCAACTCAGTTAGTGAAATATATAAAAAAAAATGATAAAAAAATTAATTTATAGGTAGTTTAGTAAAATAACATAACAATTAAATTGAGGAGTTGAAGTAAAAATAGTTTGAAAAATTGTTACCTTTTATTCTTTTACCAACCATATTTGTTGAAACTTCTCATTTATACATATAGTATTTCACAATGATGTTCACTAACGTGGCACTGTATAGAGTTGAGTTTTCAAAATTTTATTCTCTTCATTTTTGTGATTTTAAATTTTTAATTCATTGAATTGGCTTTTAATGAACACAAACAACTATATGTTTTGAAAGAATAAAATATTACACCTATAAGTTTTGTAAACAAATCAATTTCCCAAAAAAGAATGCAGAAAGTATTTACTTCTATCATATATGTTAGTGATTAAATTTTGATTCAATTATCAACTTACCATTACCACTATACTTTTTAATAAATTTAAAATTTGAATTGAGTAACATAATTGCAATTTGAATTTGAAACAAAAAAACGTGGAATAAAATAAAAATGAATGTTGATCATAATCAGTATTGATTATGGCATAACCTTAGCTTATTTTTTTTAAAAACTTTCAATTCTTCTCATAAATATCTCCTGATTTAATGGTTTTATGGCAACAAGAAAATGCATAATTTTCTTTCTTTTTTTCTATATGCACTATTCTATATTCCTTTTATAATTCTCTTATCTTGTTTGGATTATTTCTCTACGATTATAAAAATAAAAAAAATAATCTACAAGTTTGAAGCTTTGTTTTCAAGCACACCCGAATCAAGCTACTATTAATCATAGGATCCATTTGTATCATAGTAGCACTAAATCGCTTAACGTGAAAATACGCATAGCACTACAGTTTTTATTGTGGTTGTTCAATTTTCTTTTTGATACAAGGGCCAAAAGCCAAAGACAGAACAATGAATAATCTCCTAGTTGGCCTGAGTGTTGACTGTGACAACACTAGGCAAACCTATAGTGAGTTATCAGTTCTTCAGAATAAAAAAGAGGGGTTGAAGGGTTTAGGGGGTAGAGTTAAAATTAATAAGGAAATTATTGCGATTGATCCAGATAGCCCAAAAGGTGCATCCCACCGTGATGTTGCATGAAGCAGGGAAGTGACTGTTCGAGAAGAAGAAATAAACGAGGTCCTTAAGGTGTGAAGTAGTTGACTATCCGAGCTCCAATTAAGATTGGAGCCGAACCATACAGCTCATGCAAGGGAGCATCAGATGAAAAGGTGGTCAATCGTTTTCTCAATGTCACATAAGGGGCAAAACTAGCCTGTTGGGGCTGAATGCCTCACATGAGAAGCTCTAAACCCACAGAAATTACTTGGTAACAAGTTTCCATAAAAAGATGACAATCTTGAATGGGCCTTGAGGTGCCACAAATTTTCCCAAAGGCAAGGTTCAAGAATGGAAGATGTAGGTGGGCAATTTTCCTTTTGCTGAAGAGTCTTAAACCTAGATTTCGTTGTGTAGGTTCCATCACGGAGAACAACTATCTAAAAGGATCACTTCTCTGAGAACAAACCTAGATTTCTTTGGTGACATCAAGTCCTTAGTAAGGACATTCAGGCATTGGTTACACCCAAAGTGTAATGCGGTAGTTGTAGTACAACTTTGGGGTGTCGATTCCACAGGGAAACAAGATAACTACAAGAGAATGTGTGAACCTTAACACAGACGATAAAAATCAAGTGAGAGAATAAAGTATTGTGTGAAAATTGTGTAGATAATATAATGGAGGCAACAAGGGTCCGGGAATCCTTCCTATGTTTGTTGCCTTATTCCAGTCTCAATTCAGTTGTCTTTATCTCGATTGCAAGTTTCACATCCCAAAC
Organism: Bretschneidera sinensis; assembly: GCA_023935145.1. Classification (NCBI taxonomy): domain Eukaryota; kingdom Viridiplantae; phylum Streptophyta; class Magnoliopsida; order Brassicales; family Akaniaceae; genus Bretschneidera; species Bretschneidera sinensis. Next base: position 89,344,602 of record CM043705.1, on the reverse strand, counting down.
AAGCAATCGGCAAATATTCAATTAAGCACATATATAAACCCTAATGTAATTGTTATGAAATACTTTTTACTTTCAAGCACACATGACCTAACTTATTGATTATCAAGAAACGACAATATATCATTATGACAATACTGCAGTAATGGACAAATCTATAAGAGAAATCTACCAAACACAATCACTCCTCAACAACATCACATAAGAAGAGCATGACTAGACTTATATGAGGGAGAAAGATGCAATCACCGAATTAAAGGGAAATCTTCTAATTAAATTGAAAAGTAAATCATAATAATGTTTAACGATAAATCCATATTACAACTGAACTAATAAAGGAATTAAAGAACAACAAAACCTAGGGATTCATCCCTTCACCTTGCTTGGAGATTAGTCGGCCATGGGGGAGAGTGTGGCAGCCTCCCTTGAGTTTTCTGGCTTTCTATCTATTTTTTTAATGTCCAATTACAAACCCTAAGTGGTCTATTTATAGTGTACAAGGCCTAAGGGTGTTTTAGGGTTTGAACAAGTCATTAAAGACCTAATTAGGGTCTAACTAGGAGAACAGGGTCTGTGCGCGCGCTGCACCTTGGCTTAGTCGCGCTGCACCTTGGCTTTTGTCAAGTTTCTAGTGTGTGCGGTGGGGTGTGCCTCAGCTTCTCCAGGGTGCGCCTCAGCCCTTCAAGGTGCACCTCAGCTTCTCCAGGGTTCACCTCGACCTGTTGGATCTTTGAGGCTTCTTTTGGGCTTCTTTCTGAAGGGTGCGCCTCAGCTCTTCCAGGGTGCACCTTAACTTGATGCTGTTCTGGAGGTCTGACCTCTGTCTACTAAAACTGTCATAACTTTCTTTAGAAAAATCATTTTTATGAACCGTGAAATTCTCCAGAAAATAGACTTCCAAATCTTTCTAAGCATATATGTCTCATCTCCTGGTTCTTCCTGCATCAATACAGTTTAATTTGCAAAGATGATTGATCTGTATGGCAATTCTGGCAATTTAGTGAAACTCTTTTCTTGGTTTCTCTTCATCTCGGCTCTTCCGCGACCATTCTCTCACTCAAGTATTCATTGAGGCTTCGTGTTTAAAACGGTGATAGCTTTTTCATCTTTTTTAACTCAAGATACCTGAAAATGCACCGAAATAAGTTAATGCTCCAAGAATACCACTTTAGAGTTGTTAACAAATAAAAATGCAATTAAAACCTAAATCAACCCTAAAATGCTAACAAATAAGTAAGATTAAGATGCATTTTATGGCTCGCATCACAACTAGCTTATTGCTAGTCCCTAGTAATTCAAGCGAAAACAAGAGATGAATTCTACGGTGGGAATCAAAACAAAGTAAAGCAATGTTAGTGTTAAATCAAGAGTAATTTCACTTTTGTCTCAAAAATCACACATAACACACGGCACATAGAATCATTAAATTTTACCCACATCCAAAAATAATCTAAACATCAATCTTAAAATTGTTATCGACTCTTAACATCCATCTTACCACAATCCATTAATCCGAACACCCAGATGATTTTATGCACAACATTCATGAATACAAGTCTTGGCCTCTAAAAACATAACAAATTGTGTGACATCAATCACATAAACAAGCTTCATAGGCTTACTTTTCAAATCATTCTCCACTATTGTAGAAAAAATCACACTACATTGGATCAATAGGTCTTTACTGAGCTTGTAACGTTAGGCTAAGGTAAAGGTTAAGAAAGAACGGGAAGGATTCAACAAGTAAAAGAACTTAATCTCTTAGTTTTGAACATAACTCTCTAAGCACTTGATAACCTTACTTCAATACCCAACTCTTCCAACCATTTTCCGAGCATTTCTTTCAACAAATCACTATTTTTTTTTTGTAAGAGCATATCTTCGATAAGTAACCATTTTTTCTTTCTTTTCTTCTTTCTTTGCCATCCTTCACTTCTTTTTTTTCTTTTCTTTTCTTTTCTATTTTGGCATAAGACCATTCACTTCCTCTTTCATTCTTTTCTTTTCCACAACCCCCAACTTATCTCTTTAATGTACTTGGGTTATAGCAGTAATATTTTTTCATCTTTACTCCTCTTAAGTGCTTCTCAGCAAATGAGTACAACAAAGTTCTTTTAAAAGAAGGGTAATGATAAAATATTTTTAGGTTTATGAAGGTGAGTGAATGGGCTATTGAAAGAAACAAGGTTCAAATTTTTTTTCAAGAAAAAGCTCAAATAGGTGACTAGTGGTAAATATAGCAATGATAGGTTTAACAGGCTCAAACGATCCAAAAATGTCCTATATCATATCCTAAGTAATGTGCATTCTAGGAATTCGCCTCAAGTGGTTATCAAGTATGTTCTAGAGTTTATCGAGACCGCAAAAATATTTACAAAATAATCACACATAAAACTTTTCTAGATGTTTAAGACTAATCATACTATCTTACCACAAACTAGAGTCTCAAACCAAATGAAGATTGATACTTAAATTAATTTCAAACCGAAGCAAGATTTAACTTCTTCTAAATGCTAGATGCTATCTCAACTAAGTTCATATTATTTATGTGTGAATTAACTCTAAAGCTAACACCAAGCATGCTAAAAACAAACAAAAAGGGAAAGTGACACCGAACAATTCAATGGTATGCAATAAGAAATGTGTATCCTCCAACCCCAACTTAAGATAAGCATTGTCCTCAATGTAAAAGAAAATGTTAAGGAAACTCCCTTTTTAACCAAAGGTGCATGGAGCTGAAAGTTGTGCACGACCAATTGAACTGCTTCGTTTATTTGTCCCTGAAAAGTAAATACTAAAGTAAAACTGGAAAATAGCAAAATAATAATAATAAACAAGAAAAAGAAATATTAAAAATAGTAAAAATAAAAGGATATGTTGTGGGTTGCCTCCCATGAGCGCTAAGTTTTACGTCTTCAGCCAAACGCTTTTATTCCCTCATAGAAAGACATGGGTTGAATGCACCAGCCACTGCTTCATTGCCAAATTCAGTGCTTGTATGCTTTGGAGAGGCCTTAAGGATGTCATCAGTAACATCTGCAAATTCTGGCTCGATATATGCTCTTGTGAAGCCATGGGTGAGGGTGGACTCCAATGGATTAAGATGCTGGACCTTTTCCATGAATGATTCAATCATGTATGCTTGGTGGCTTTCGTCCACATCCTCTGATTTTTTCGTTATTGGGATGTGTAATAACTTACCACTTACTGTCTCAATGGCATTCACCTTCTTCACATTTTGTTGCACCAGGTGCTAACCATGAGATGTGGACTGAGCTTGAGAAGGGAACTTACCTCGCTCAGTCACACTCAAGTAGCTCATTAACTTAGACACTTGGCTCTTTATCTCTTTATGTTCTTCAACAACCTGCACAATTAAAGATTCAAGCCTTTGATTAGTCTTCCCCTGTGCTTCAATAAAAGTATATAAAGTGTCTTCTAAAGAACTCCTAGAAGACACGGGTGCATGATATGGTTCAAGATATGGTGCAAGGAGTTGTGCAAGCTGCTGGTTTTCAGACTTCCAGCTGAAATTGGGGTGATTTCGCCACCCCGGATTATAAGTATCAGAGAAGGGTGTCAAAGGCTTTTTGTGCATGCCTAAGGCATTACATTGTTCCTTATACATCTTTCTCATCTCAGCAAATGTGGGAAACTCTTGGGCGAGATGAGCTACCCCGCCACACACAAAACATGGTTCAAAAGATTTTGCATGATTAACCACGTGTGTTGGCTTTAAGCTCTTAGTCTTTAATACCTCTAGTTCCCTAGTGAGCATCTCGACCTTGGCCTTAAGGTTATCCTCTTCCCTAAGATGGTAAATTCCACCACCATTTGGGTTCCCTATAGGTCGTGACCTATTTGTACTTTCAGTAGCACTAGGTCCAGTCCAAGTGTGAGCTTTTTCAGCAAGCTCATTGAGGTACTCTATGGCCTCATCATGATCTTTCTCCAAAAATTCACCATTACATATCATCTCTACAAATTAGCACTCTCTATACGTAAGTCCCTCATAAAAATAGCTCACCAAGCACCAACTCGCATACTCATGGTGAGGGCACATACTCAATAACTCCTTAAATCTCTCCCAAGACTGATACAAAGTCTCGTTGTCTTTTTGTGCAAAGGTGGAGATTTGTCATTTTAAAGTATTGGTCTTGTATTGGGGAAAGTATTTATTAAAGAAAATTTGAGTCATCTCAGTCCATGTCCCGATAGATCATGGTCTAAGTGATTATAGCCAACTCTTAGCTCTATCTTTCAAAGCGAAAGAAAAAAACTTAAGCCTCACAATGTCATCAGTTTCATCTTGACTATGAAAAGTTGCGACTATTTCCTCAAATTCTCTAATGTGCACATATGGGTTTTCATTGTCCAAGCCATGAAATGTAGGGAGTAATTGTATCATCCCTGTTTTAAACTCTAATTGGCGAGTATTGGCTGGAAACATAATGCATGATGGTGTGGTTGTGCGTGTAAGGTGGAGGTAATCCTGAAGTGCCCTAGCAACATTCTCATTATGGTTATCGGCCATGTTAACTAAATTCTCCCTTGGGGGTGCAATATGATTTGATCTAGGCGAGGTTTCACTAATGGACGTGGAAGGAAAGGATAATTCTAATTCAGGTCCCTTAATGAATCTACCTCGCGAATCTCTCGGTCTAAGCATACACCAATTGAGTTTAGAGAGGAAATAAATAAAACATAATAAAAAAAATCAGAAAATCAAAACTTAGAAAAAAAAAAAGAACAATAATAAAAAATACTATAAAAAGAAAGAAGGGAAATTTTTTTTTTTTTAAAAAATGATGCAGCAAGCTAAAAGAAAGAACGAAGTTACCGCCTTTACAGCTGCTGAAAAGAAAAACTATTTACAGTTCTTCTACCATCATGTCAAAAGTTGACAATCTTCCTTGTACTTAAGCGCGTTTCCCCGGCAACGGCACCAAAATTTGATTACACCCAAAGTGTAACGCAGTAGTTGTAGTATAGCTTTGGGGTGTCGATTCCACAGGGAAACAAGATAACTACAAGAGAAGGTGTGAACCTTAACCCAGACGATAAAGATCAAGTGAGAGAATAAAGTATTATGCGAAAATTGTGTAGATAATATAATGGAGGCAACAAGGGTCCGAGAATCCTCCCTAGGTTTGTTGCCTTATTCCAGTCTCAATTCAAATGTCTTTATCTCGATTTCAAGTTTCACATCCCAAACAAGCAATCAGCAAATATTCAATTAAGTACATATATAAACCCTAATGTAATTGTTATGAAATACTTTTTACTTTCAAGCACACATGACCTAACTTATAGATTATCAAGAAACGACAATATATTATGATGACAATACTGCAGTAATAGACAAATCTATAAGAGAAATCTACCGGACTCAATCACACCTCAACAATATCACATAAGAAGAGCATGACTAGACTTATATGGGGGAGAAAGATGCAATCACCAGATTAAGGAGAAATCTTCTAATTAAATTTAAAAGTAAATCATAATAATGTTTAACGATAAATCCATATTGCAACTAAACTAATAAAGGAATTAAAGAACAACAAAACCTAGGGATTCATCCCTTCACTTTGCTTGGAGATTAGTCGGCCATGGGGGAGAGTGTTGCAGCCTCCCTTTAGTTTTTCGGCCTTCTATCTATTTTTTGAATGTCTAATTACAAACCCTAAGTGATCTATTCATAGTGTACAAGGCCTAAGGGTGTTTTAAGGTTTGAACAAGTCATTAAAGACCTAATTAGGGTCTAACTCGGAGAACAGGGTCTGTGCGCGCGCTGCACCTTGGCTTAGTCGCGCTGCACCTTGGCTTTTGTCAAGTTTCTAGTGTGTGTGATGGGGTGCGCCTCAGCTTCTCTAGGGTGCGCCTCAGCCTTTCAAGGTGCACCTCAGCTTCTCCAGGGTGCACCTTGACCTGTTGGATCTTTAAGGCTTCTTTTGGGCTTCTTTCTGAAGGGTGTGCCCTAGCTCTTCCAGGGTGCACCTTGACTTGATGCTATTCTGGAGGTCTGACCTCTGTCTACTAAAACTGCCATAACTTTCTCTAGAAAAATCATTTTTACAAACCGTAAAATTCTTCAGAAAATAGACTTCCATATCTTTCTAAGCGTATATGTCTCATCTCCTGGTTCTTCCTGCATCAATACAGTTTAATTTGCAAATATGATTGATCTGTATGGCGATTCTGGCAATTTAGTGAAACTCTTTTCTTGGTTTCTCTTCATCTTGGCTCTTCCGCGACCATTCTCTCACTCAAGTATTCATTAAAGCTTCGTGTTTAAATTATTATAGCTTTTCCATCTCTTTTAACTCAAGATACCTGAAAATGCACCGAAATAAGTTAATGCTCCAAGAATACCACTTTAGAGTTGTAAAAAAATAAAAATGCAATTAAAACCTAAATCAACCCTAAAATGCTAACAAATAAGTAAGATTAAGATGCATTTTGTGGCTCTCATTAGGCCTACAATGATGCTTTTCCTGAGCCATGAGGCATCGTTTATTCTAAGGCAGAGATGATGTCAGAGTTTTTGAAATACTTAGCTTTTAAGGTCTAACGAATGATCCTATCCGGTTTGTTATGAATACACTATGCCTACTTGGATAAAAGGGCTTTGTTCATTAAATGGAACTTCCTTAAGCCCGTACCACTGATAGATGCTTAAATATTCATATTTAAGCCCCTTTATTTACATTTATTAGGTCCTTAGTTATGTTAATTTAGTTCATTTTACTTCATTTGTGTGTTTCACACGTGTTTTATAGGTCTTGGAAGAAAAGAATCAGTTTTGGCACTTAAAGGAAGAAGCCTGGAAATCCTGGAGCAGTCTCTGGTCAAGCTGCGATTGATCGCACCATGCAATGCGATCGTGCGCACACAAGAAGGATCAAGTGCACCCTGCGATCGAGCGCACATGTACGGGCGTAAACAGTAAACTACAGAACCTTATTTTGGAAAAAAGAGAGTTTTGTAATTTAGGAAAGTTTAGGAACTCATGAGCCTTCTAGGACTTCTCAAGCCCTATAAATACACCTGTAAAGCACACACAACAAAACACAACTTAGAAAACACTTCTCTTATCTTTTACTTGGAGTTGTAAGCTTTGGGAGAGAATTGATGCCTCTTCTCTCGGGTTTATTCTTCTCTTTATGTTTAGTTTATATATGATGTTTATTTTAGACAGTATGTGTAACTAACTTTCTTATAGGGCTCGATTGAAGCCCTAATTATGCTTTTTCATATATTTATTCATTGATAAATCTTTGCCAATAGCCTTTATTATGTTGCTTAACTTGATTAATGCATGTGCTTATTTAAATTCCTCATATATATGTGTATGGACAGCGTATGCATGTGATATGGATTGGTTAGTTAGATCAATTTGCATGACCGAGTCCTGGGTCTAACATTAGTAACAAAAGATATCCACACCGGATTCTTGGATTAATCAACATAGGAAACCGAGAGTAGATACTATGCCCTAGGTCTCATGTGGTTGTCGATTTCCATAGTAATTATGCTTTCTTAAGGAACAACTCAAGCAGATACCATGCTGAATCCCTTAAGGAAGAAAAGAGTTAGAGTAGATACCATGCCTAACTCGTTGCTTAGGGAAATAAATAGCTTAAGGAGTAGATACCATACCCTTAGGTTGGCAACCAGTAAGTATACATGATAAGGCTAGTGCACTGATACATTATACAATTAGGAAAGTATGACTAGTGGTGGATATCAAAGCCCTATGTCTTTACTATTATCAAATCACATACAACAGTTATTTATTTCTTTTTACTTAAAGAAACTAATTCTAAAACCAAACTTTACCAATCCTTGTGGAGATGATCTTGCTTTCGCACACTATACTACATTGTTGACCTTGTGCACTTGCAAGTAAAACTAGTATGATTATCTACTTATTAATTTAGGTATATTTTTGTCCAACAAGTTTTTGGCGCCGTTACCAAGGATTGCGCTAAATTTCATTTTAGGATTACTTTCGTTTACTTTAATCATCGTTTTTATTTTATTTGCCATCTTTATTTCTACTTTTCATCAAACCCTAATCGATTTCTTTTTTGTTTCAGGTACATCAAACCCTAATCAGTGGTTTTTTAATACTTGCGATCGATCGCAACCTTCTGTGCGATCGAGCGCAAATAGGACAGAGAGTTACCCGAGCAGCTGAGTTGAACTACTACACTGAAGCTGTTTTATCTGATTCATGCACGGACTTCGATCCCGACATCCAATAGTCTTTCCCCTTGATCCTAAGCTTGAACGGACCATCCGACAAAATCTTAGAGATAACTTTGAGGAAGAAGAAGAGGAATTCACGGAAGAAGCACCAATGGCGGAACAGCTAGAAATCCAGCAACCACTTGCACGAAGACCGATGAAGCAATCCTTCATCCCATAGAACCTCAACCATCCTTCATGCATTGCATATCAACCAAAAGTAGAGGGAAACTATTACATATCCCCATAGATACTCAATGCTTTGACTCACTTTAGGGGTACACCGGCAGAGGATCCATACTTGTACCTTCGAGAATTCTTTGATCTCTGCAAATTCCAGCACATCCAGGGCCTAGACCAAGAAGAAATAAGTTTAATTATATTTCCCTTTTCCTTAAAAGATAATGCTAAGCTATAGTACAATTCTTTGCCTGCAGTTTCAATCCACACTTAGGAGGAGTTTGCTGGCAGATTTCTAAGGAAGTTTTTCCCAGCCCAAAAGACGAGGCAAATGAGGAAGGAGATCCAATCCTTCCAACAAAGGGATGGAGATCTGTTCTTTGAGGCATGGGGACACTTCAACGAGCTACTACTCAAATGCCCACACCACAACCTACCTCAAGTTGAGCTGGTACTATCCTTTTATGAAGGTCTAAATGACATGAATAAAGGTATTATTAATTCTGGTTGTGGAGGTGTGCTGATGGAAAAGAGCAGTGAAGAAGCCATGGAGCTGTTTGAGGCATTGAGTGAGCATACCCAATAATTCTCCTCTAGAGGTAGACAAGGAGTCAAGAGTAAAGATATATATGAGGTTACTCTGAATGGTGGACCCTCTGCCCAAATAGCTGCTTTGGAGAGGAAGCTAGATATGAGGCTATATATGATTGTAAAAGCCAAGTCTACTCAAAACATCTCTCCTCGAACACAAGCTACATAAAGCCAGGTATGTGCTTTATGTTTTCAATTTGATCATACTACTGAGACCTGCCATTTGTATTCATCTACAGATCCCGAGCAATCAAACTATGTGGGACCGAACAGTGCATATGTAAATACATACAACCTGGATGGCGAGACCACCCCAACCTCTCATAGAGCAACAATCAAAACACCTTGAAACTTCAAGGGCAACAAAGGAACTTCCATAAAGCATCCCAACCAGTTCCAGAACCCAAGAAAGATGGTCTAGAAAGTCTTGTAAAGCAATTAGCCACTCAACAACAGCAATTAATGACAACATTGAGGACTTCATTAGATCACCAAAAACAAATGACTCAAAGGCTAGAAGAACAAATGGGGCAATTGGCTAAGGAGCTAAGTGAAAGAAAGCAAGGTGAACTTCCTACACAAACATTACCAAATCCAAGAGGACATTAGCAGCTGAAAGCCGTTACAACTCTCTGAAATGGTAAGATCATAGGAGTTAATGAGCCAGCTCAAGCATCTCAAGCTAAGCCATCCACATCCAAGGTAAGTGAAGTAGAGAAGTGGAATGCACCACCCTTCTCTCAAAGGTTAGTAACGCCAAAGAAAGATAAATTGCTTGATATTTTTGAAACTTTGAGAAAAGCAGAAATTAACATTCCCTTATTAGATGCAATTAAACAAATTCCTGCTTATGCTAAATTTTTAAAAGATTGTTGCACTAATAAAAGAAAGTTTCAAGAACATAAAACAGTGGCTCTAACTGAAGAGGTAAGTGCGGTACTGTTAAAAAAAACTACCACCAAAACTAAAAGATCCATGAAGTTTTACTATTCTCTATAGGATAGGTGATCAATTGTTTGAGCCAGTATTACTAGATTTAGGAGCAAGTGTCAATTTGCTACCATACACAGTAGTTGAAAAACTAGGTTTGGGGGAGCTTCAACCAACCTCCATCACTTTGCAATTGGCAGATAGAAGCATCAAAAGACCTAGAGGTATACTTGAAGATGTCCTGGTCAAGGTAGGTGAGTTTATTTTGCCTGCTGACTTCATTATATTAGATATAGAAGAATGCCCGATGCCATTACCCCTTCCCATCATCTTAGGAAGACCTTTTATGAGAACTACTGATACAATAATTAATGTAAAAAAGGGTATTGTAAGTATGACGGTAAATGGAAAGACAATAGAATTTAAGATATTTAATGCAACGAAATTACTCCAAGATGATAATGGTGATGAATGTTTTAATGAATGTATGATGCAAAGTGTTTTCAAGCAAGTTTTTCAGGTCCTTTACACTGATCCATTGGAGGTCGCCCTCACCCATAGCTTCAAAAGATCGGATATTGAGCCTGCATCAGAAACTGTTCCTGATGACATCTTGGAAGTTATGCACCTCCCTAAAGTCTATCCTATGCATCCAAGACCGGGTGATAAGAAGAAATCACATTTGAATACACTGAAAGGATTGAGTCATGATGAATGTGCAACACCACCAAGAGCACTTGAGCCACATGAAGTGAACTTTAAGTACTCCCTGCCAAAAGACTAAAGTTGAGAGAATACCCCGTCCGGCTGAAGATGTTAAACTTAGCGCTCATGGGAGGCACCCCACAGCATACCCTTTTTATTAGTTTATTTTATTTTATTATTCGTATTTCCTATTTTATTTTTCTATAGCTGTTTATTATTATTTGTTTTCCATTTTATGTTTGTTTTTCTTTCTTTGTCAAGGACAGCGTGAGTGCATCCAGTTGAAGTTTGGGGGCATGCTACAAGCCATGCCAGCCATCAGTTCTCCATCTCCTAGGTCAACTCCTTCCATGCTATTCACATATTAAGGACAATTTGCAATTTAAGTTTGGGGGTATGGGGACACATTCACACACTCACTATGTCCCATTTTGTTGTTATTTTGTTGTGTTGTTGTTTTCATAGATAAATGCATATTCATACTGTTCTAAAAAAAATTGTGATCTAAACAAAGAATATGATTTGACTTCATAAGTGAGCTTAGTACCTTGAACATATAGGCCAATAATTAAGTTTTGAACATAGATCACTTCCTTTTAGGCATTTAAGGATTCACAAATTGACCTAAACGATCACAAGCACATTAGCACATATTTGTGTGGGGTATGATATGTAATTTTGATTCGTATGTTTCTTTTGCTCGACTGTGAACCAAATGGCCTATTAGACTAACATTTTGGCATAAGAAAATAGAAACAAATTGCTAGTACTCAAAAAGAAAGAAATGCTCCTAATGATCAATAAAAACTTATTTTCCGCTGAGTAACTGGCCCTCTTGCCTCAGTAAGCATTGAGTGTCACGTCAAAAGGTGGAAAATTTTAAATGATCATTAAAAAGAACTTTTCACTAAGTAACTGGCCCTCTTGCCTCAGTAAGCAATGAGTGTCACGTCAAAAGGTGGAGAATTCTGATTGGTAGCATTAAGACCAGTTAGTTTCGTAGCCTTTTTGACTCGAGTTAGTATGTCCTTAGGGGTATCTTTACACCTAATGCCCTAAAACCATCTGGTTTTGGAGTCATTGGCTAAACACTCGTTACATGAGTCAAATAGAAAGCTTAAGGGAATTAACTTGAAAAAAAAAATCGTAAACAAAAGAAAAGAAGAATTATACCATCTTTGTTGATTCTAATAGGAAATTTGGTGAATCTTGAGACATCAAAACATACATTTAGAATTATTTGGAAACCTAATCTTTGATGTGCTAGTTCACCACACACCAAAGTCGAACTTGTGATGTCTTAAATTGCCTCATGAAAGTGATTTGCGTTCAAAACTCTTATTCATGGCAAAAATATGTTTGTATCTGTTAAGCTTGCTCGTGAATGCACATCATAGTTTTGTGTTAATACTTAAACTTTTTTTGGACACTATAAACATTGAATCTATCTGTGTGTTGTTATTTTTCATTTTAGTTTTATTTAGTATTGCTAAGGGACTAGCAATATGTAAGTTTGGGGGTGTGATAGATGCTTAAATATTCATAGCTCCCTTATTTACATTTATTAGGTCCTTAGTTATGTTAATTTAGTTTATTTTACTTCATTTGTGTGTTTCACATATGTTTTATAGGTCTTGGAAGAAAAGAAGCAGTTTTGGCACTTAAAGGAAGAAGCCTGGAAATCCTGGAGTAGTCTCTGGTCAAGCTGCGATCGATCGCACCATGCAATGAGATCGAGCGCATATTGCGATCGTGCGCACACAAGAAGGATCGAGCGCACCCTGTGATCGAGCGCACATGTACGGGCATGAACAGTAAATTGCATAACCTTATTTTGGAAGAAAAAAAAAAGTTTTGTAATTTAGGAACTCATGAGCCTTCTAGGACTTCTCAAGCCCTATAAATACACCTGTAGAGCACACACAATAAAACACAACTTAGAAAACACTTCTCTTATCTTTTACTTGGAGTTGTAAGCTTTGGGAGAGAATTGACGCCTCTTCTCTTGGGTTTATTCTTCTCTTTATGTTTAGTTTATATATGATGTTTATTTTAGACAGCATGTGTAACTAACTTTCTTATAGGGCTCGATTGAAGCCCTAGTTATGCTTTCTCATATATTTATTCATTGATAAATCTTTGCCAATAGCCTTTATTATGTTGCTTAACTTGATTAATGTTTGTGCTTATTTAAATTCCTCATATGTATGTGTATGGCCAGCGTATGCATGTGGTATGGATTGGTTAGTTAGATCAATTTGCATGACCGAGTCCTGGGTCTAATATTAGTAACAAAAGATGTCCACACCAGATTCTTGGATTAATCAACATGGGAAACCAGAAGTAGATACCGTGCCCTAGGTCTCATGTGGTTGTCGATTTCCATAGTACTTATGCTTTCTTAAGGAACAACTCAAGCAAATACCATGCTGAATCCCTTAAGGAAGAAAAGAGTTAGAGTAGATACCATGCCTAACTCGTTGCTTAGGGAAATCAATAGCTTAAGGAGTAGATACCATGCCCTTAGGTTGGCAACCAGTAGGTATACATGATAAGGCTAGTGCACTGATACATTATACAATTGGGAAAGTATGACTAGTGGTGGATATCAAAGCTCTATGTTTTTATTATTATCAAATCACATACAACAGTTATTTATTTCTTTTTACTTAAAGAAACTAATTCTAAAACCGAACTTTACCAATCCCTGTGGAGATGATCTTGCTTTCGCATACTATACTACACTGTTGACCTTGTGCACTCGCAAGTAAAACTAGTACGATTATCTACTTATTAATTTAGGTGTATTTTCGTCCAACAACCACCTTCCTTTTTTAGAGAGCATAGTGTCCCAACTTGTGACATGGACCCTTTGGGTTTTTGTATCATGACCCCACTAGAAATTATTGCTAATTTGGTCAAGCTTCTGACAAATATATTATGGTAGTTTAAGGCATGACATAGTATAAATAGGGAGGGTTGAGAGAGTTGACTTGATGAGGGTAAGTCATCCTCAAGAGGGTAATAATTTTATTTTTCAGCTTGCCAAACAGTGGGAGACTCGATCTACAATAGTTTGGAAAACTTATTTTTTTTTATTGTGGGTGAAGTTCATATCGACTCCAAGGTATTTACCTGGCTTATCAACAATTTGAAATCCCAAGAAATGGGTCAAATTTGTCTTCTCAGGTTGTGAGAGGTTGGGGCTAACATAAATATCTTATTTGGACATGTTGATTACTTGTTCAGACCAGAGAAAAAAAGGTCAATAATTTACTTGATATTAATGATGCCTCGAATGATGGCTTTAATGAAGAAAAATCATTCATCTACAAACATCAGGTGGGGTCTCTCTGGCTCTCTTAACTCCCTATACTAATTCTTTGTTTTCACTTTGAAAAGACAGTTAGACAAAACACTTTAACAAAGAATGAAAAGGTAAAGAGATAAGGGATCCCCTTGCCTTAAGCCTCGATCGGGGGGGTAATAGGTTTTGAAGGCTTCCCATTAATCAGGACATGGTAAGAGACTGTGGAGACATATTGCTTGATAAGGTGGATCCAGCATGGGGGAAACCCATCCTAGTAAAGATAATCTCCAGAAAGGTCCATGATAAGCAGTCATAAACCTTACTCATGTCAATTTTGATAGTTGTAAGGCTCTCTTTTGACCGTTTTGTTCTCTTGATTTTTTCCAGCACCTCATTTGCAATGATTATGTTATCTGAAAACATTCTTCCCAAAACAAAAATATTTTGGAAGGGATGGATAAGTGAGTCTAACATCGGTTTAAGGAGATTAACCAATACATTGAAGATGATCTTAAATGACACATTACACAAGCTAACAAGTCACCAATCAGCCATGTACTCCAAAGTTTGATTTTTAAGAATCAAGGTAAGGAGGATCTTATTCATTTCCTTGAGAAAACATCCTCAACGAAGTTCTTAGAGAGTAGCATTATCATAATTGAAATTAACATATTGTATATTTTAATGAATGTTGATACCTGTTTTTCACAATGCGTGCTTAACATTCATTGAATGATAACATCTACAAAACCATCAAACATTTGGCCAAAATGGCCATGTTATCCACACAAAAAAATGGCATATCCCACTACATGATAAGGACCAAAGAGGCCCACTAAGTGATCAAGCCTATTAAGGTCCACTACATGATAATACCTAAAGAGGCCTATTACGTGATAAAGCCTATTGATGCCCACAAGATATCCGAAAACATGATAAAGTCCCCAAAGAGACTCACTACATGATAAAATCCTATTGGGGCCCACAACATGATAAGGCCAAATGAGGCCCACTAAGAGATAAAACCTATTAAGGCCCACTAAAGAGTCAGAAACATGATAAAGGCCTCAAAGAGACCCACTACATGATAGGACCCAAGGAGACCCATTAAGTGATAAAACCTATTGAGGCTCACTAAAGAGCCAAAAATATGGTAAACGCCTTAAAGAGGCTTACTAAATGATAAAACCTAGAGAGGCTTACCACATCATAAAGCCCTTTGGGACCCATCAAGGCCTATTTCCACTAGCAAACTCAAAAAACACCAAGAGGGCAAGATAAAGGCTACAAGAAAAAAGTCATCAAAGCTAAGGTAAACCTACTTTAAAAGGACCTATGTACACTATTGTAGCTTTACTATTGTATTCCCCTTAGAATTACTCTATTTTTTCTTTTACTATCGTTATTGCTTAGGTGGACCCTAAGCCACATTGCTCCTAATCGGAATAATATATGGGGCAGTGGATTGGAAGGCAATAGATATTTGACATAACCACCATATAGTCGCCACGTGGATTATGGGCTATAGGTGACTTGGAAACCTTACACTCCAAACAATCCACTTGGAAGCCTAAGTGGTAGCTTAGAGGATATTCTCATCCCATTCAATAAACAATTATCACACTTCTAGACTATAGAGGTAGCAATTATAATCGTAGCAATTACAATAGTAAGAGCTGCAGCAGTAACGGAACGTGACTATAATCGTAGCAGTGCGCCTCGTTTAGCATCAAATCTCTTGTTTAGATGATCAATTGCTATTCAACCAAACCAAAATGTATTTTAGTTCAATGAAAATCCAACATTAGCCTCTAATCAAGTCATTTCAGCCTCAAACACAATGCTAATCACATCAAACCCCTTTTACATCATGTCTACCACCTGCACTCTCTAACCTTCTTTATGTTCAACACCAAATCCCTTTGCCCAAAAGGTAAAAGTCACTTGACATTTCCCCTCCGTCAAGTAAATTGCTACTTATAATAATCACATCATCTCCAATGGCTTCTTTGCGGGATTAAGGCTATGCCCATCGGGTAAAAAGAATAAATAGTAAACAAAACGAGAAGTGGTTTTAATGTGACGGTTGGTAGCTACAATAACAACATGTAGATTTCTAGGGATCTCCTATCTGCCTTTGTAGGTTGATTTCCAAAGATATGTGTAGTCTTTCTAAAGGTCCAAAGACCTATGATTTTAAGAAGAATAGTTGTTCTTATCTCAATAAGTGGTCATCTACTATTCACCAAAAGGTAAGATAACTCAACTCGAGATACAACCTAATTACAACACAAACTAGAGCAATTAATTAACAATCTATAATACTACAAGTACCCAAAGAAACCTTCTCTTTTTTTTTTTATAAGAGAATCAATCGGTTCTCTCTATTCTAAGATAAGCAATCGAGAACTCAAATCCATCTTTCTCTTATAGCTCCAAAGAACGATACCTATGGAGTGAACCCTCACACTTTAGTCATATTCTTTCGGATTTTCTTACATAATTATTTGCATTCTCACAACAACAAAGCACTCACTCAAACAACTAGTGCATACCAAAAGACCCTTCATCGAACTATGCAAGTCTCATCGATACTTTGTATTTGCATGGTAATTTTGTTATTTCTAGCCAACATATTTTGGGACGTCTAAACCATTTTCAAAGATCGAAGAACATGAGTTTTTTGTACTAAGTTAACTTCATTATCTTTTCTTAGAGTTACTGTTGTAGTGCCAATCTATGACCTTGGTCACTACATCAAGCCCATCTTATTAAGCAGCTACATTATATCTTTCTTCTCATATTCCTTGCACATATTTCATTTCTCTGCTAAAAATTTATATTATTTTATTACTTGTCTTTTTATGTTCTTCTAATTTGTCTCTGTAGGCGAAGGCAAAATAACAAGGTTTACTTTAGAATTATTAGTAGCTTAGTGTAGTCTTGGGCTTGATTGCATTGATAAAACCGAGGTAAGCTGTTCCTACCGCAGCAAAACTACTAACATAAAGTAAAGACTAAAGGAAAAATGCTAGATGGAGTAGGCCTCTACAACCACGCTCCCTGATCCTAGTCAAGACTTCCAAACTACAAATACACCCTCTTCAAACATGTATTATGACATCGAGTGTTACAATTCAAAAAAATTCACCCTGATAATGAACAAAATGAATAGTAATATTTTGGCTTAAATCCATTTTGACCCCCAAGGTTTGGGGGGGTACTTGTACTTTAATACATAAGGTCTCAATTTTGGCACATTGATACACAACCTTAAAGCAAACGTTGTAATTGAATCAAATTGAATAATTCCATCCAAATCAATGTAACAAAAGTTAAGAGGGAACATGTTTTTGGCATGTGATTGTCAGTGGAGGGGAAAAGCCCACCCTCATCGTTTTCTCGTTATTAACGAAGCATTAACAAAAATTAGAAACTTGCATTACCAAATTAGTCTAAGAAGTCAACCTGCATTTCCAATTTCTCGTTTGAAATCACTCCCAAGTTCATCAAAGGAGGGGATCGCACCATGGATTGTACAAGTTCATCGAAGAGGAAGAAAAAGAGACCTGTATCATACCATACATTCCATGGGTTTTAGGGCTTGAATATGGTTAAGGATTTCGAATGGGTTTACAATAGAATATGGGTTAATTCTATATAAGATTACAATAGAAATTGAAGTCGAAAGGGATTTTTGCATCCTTATTGATAAATGATTAATGGGTTTAATTTTTTTATTGATTGTATTAGAATGCGGGTAAAATGGGTTTAATTGCATTAGAGTATGGGTTTGTGTTTAACTATCTCATCGTGTGTTGATTGTTGGCTCCCATGTGTTTCTTTATGCAAAGCATTATGGTCCTAGAATTTGATTAACTTTGTAGGAAAATTGTTTACAATTTTTTTTGTCTACATACGACCTCTAAGCTAGTGTATGTTGTGTGGTCCTATATGTTTTGCATTGTTCTTTTGTATTTTTTTTAACTGAAAGATATTTATTTGCCTCTATGCAACATTGATCCTCGACCCATTACTGTGAGATTTGACCACAATGGTCATATCCACTACATTCCACCAATTTCATATATAAGGGGTTCAATGGATGTAATAGACAACATAAATCCTAAAAGAGTTTGTTTCTATAACCTGGGTTTTATGGTCAGACAATGTAATGTAACTGATATATCTTGTTTCTATTATAATTATCATGGGGTTCTTATGTACTTTGGTATGATTAAGGTTAAAGATGATGAAGAGGTGCTAGATATGCTAAAAGGCCTACTTATATCTAGGATTGTAGACATCTATGTAGATCACACATTTTAAAAGGAAATGGATAATTATAGTTATTCTCAACCAATTTATTTCCTATTTGATGTACCATTTGAAGAAGGAAGTAATGGTGGCGTTGTTAATATTGAAGGTGATAATGTTGAAGTTGAAGTTGAAGTTAATGTTGGCGGTGAGAATGTTGAGGAAGATGAAAACTTTGGAGTTAATGTTAATGAGTATGAATTAGAGGATGATGAGTATGGAGTTAATTACATTCATGATGATGAGGATTTTGACTTTAATGTGGATGAAGGTATAGAAGATCATGAGCTCAGTGAGGGTGATACGGATGATGTTCAAGGTGATGGAGGAAAACAAAATAAGAATGTCAATGAAGGGGATAATGATGGAACTACTAGTACAGATGCTGATTGTTCTTCATCAAACCTCTATTCTCTAAGTCGGTCTGAATATAAGAATGAACATGAATACCTTGTTTATACTCCTTCACAAGGAGGTGATGTGGAGCAGGTAGTTGGATTACAGTTTAAGAATCAACCTTGGTTTAGGAATCAACCTTAGTTTAAAGATTCCATTAAAGCATACGCAATTAAAAAAGGATTAGACATTTGATTTGATAGGTCCGAGAGATGGAAAGTGAGTAGTAGATGCCAAGAAGGTTGTCCTTTCAGGATTTATGCATCTAGGATGCACAATGGGAACACTTTTCAAGTAAAGAGACTAGGAGAAGCCTATATTTGTGCTAGAGTTTCAAGTAACAGATTTGTTAATTCACCTTATATTGGGAAGAATTATGTTGATAAGGTTATAACTAATCCTACATGGAAGCTTAAGAACATTCAAGATAATGTGAGGAAAGATACAACAGCAAGAGTTAGGTATCAAGTCTATAGAGAAAAGCTAAAGGCTGTGGAGACAATACAAGGGACTTATAAGGAACATAAAACAAAATTTGGCAGTATGTTGAGGAGTTGAAGAGAAGTAATCCAAGGACTTATGTAGATCTACAAGTTACAAGGGATTTCCACAGTGAAAAAGCTAAGTTTTGTAGAATGTATGTTTGTATTGCTGCATGTAAAGATGGTTTTATTGAGGAATGCAAACCTATTGTGTGCATTGATGGGTGTTTTTTGAAAGGTCCATATGGTGGAGAGTTATTTATTATAATGGGTGTTAATGAGAATGAAACTTTATATCCCATTGCATATGTTGTTGTAGACACTAAAACCAGAACCAATTGGACTTGGTTTTTTGAAAACCTTTTGCAAGACATTGGCTTAGTTAAAGAGAAGAACCAGACCTTCATTTTTTAGCAAAAAAATGTGAAAAGTATTTACTTTCACACATTACTACTATTTATCTTTACGTTTGAACTCTTTACATATATTGAACTGTACTCTTTCAAATATGTTTGCAGGGTCTTATGCCTACCTTTAACTGCTTAATGCCTGGGGTTGACCATAGATATTGTGTTAGACACTTGTATGGCAACTTTAAGGCTAAGTACAAAGGCCTGGCATTGAAGGATTTGATGTGGACAGCTACGAAGACAAAAACTTTTGTGGATTGGGAGGATACAATGAAAGAGTTGAAGAAAGATGATGCAGATGCATTTGGTTGGTTAACAAATGTGGATAGAAAGTGTTTGTGTAGGCATAAGTTCTTAACATTTCCAAAGTCTGACATGTTAAACAATATGTCAGAATCTTTTAACAGAGCTATACTAGACTGTAGAGATCAACTAATAATCATTATGTTAGGGAAGATAAGAAGATACATCATAACCAAAATATAGACAAATAGGGAGAAGATACTAAGGTATAATGGGCCTACATGCCTTAACATTCAGAATAAATTAGAAAAAATCAAGATATAGTCAAGGGAGTGCATACCTACACAAAATGGAAATAGACAACATAAGGTGACTGAGCTTGAAGTGGATGGATAGAAGATTATTGACTTAGTGAAGCACAGTGGTGTATGTTTTAAGTGAGACTTGATTGGAGTGCCATGCAAGCATGTTGTGGCTTGTATATTTTATGAGAAGAAGAAGACTGAAGACTTTGTGAATCAGTATTACCATAAAGACAAGTATCTGCAGTTATACTCACACTTTGTAAGTCCAACCAATGGCTCCAAGCTATGGCCACCATCAAATATGGGTGTTGTGTTGCCTCATGATATGAAAATACCTCATAGCAAACCTAAAACTCAAAGAAAAAAGGACATGGATGAACCTCAAAATCCTTATCAACTAAGGATGGGTGGATATAAGATTAGGTGTAGTAAATGCGGGGAACAAGGACATAATGCAAAAGGTTATAGGGGACTAGAAAAGTAAAAGGGGAAGAACAATGGTACCCAAGGTAATTGTGCCCAACAGAGGATAAATGATGGTGCTCAACTGGCAGAAACAAAGGAAAGGGGCCTCAAATGCCAAAACTGTCAGTAAATTTTGTTATGTCTTGAGTTTTGTTTTCTTAATCTTTAATTGTGTA
Source organism: Bretschneidera sinensis (assembly GCA_023935145.1). Taxonomy (NCBI): domain Eukaryota; kingdom Viridiplantae; phylum Streptophyta; class Magnoliopsida; order Brassicales; family Akaniaceae; genus Bretschneidera; species Bretschneidera sinensis. The sequence goes on along the minus strand of CM043705.1, from coordinate 89,323,842 downwards.
TGTAGTTGGAGTGGAATACTTGCTGATGAATGTATATTGTTTAGTTTACAGAGTACAAGGAAATGATGCAATTTTATGGGATTTATAGTTGAAGATATGCTCCCAACCTCACAAGTATATTCTAATTATATAAATTGTTTAATTTTTTTGGATTAGTGGTTGTGCATTGTTGTTGGTATTATATGTTCATAGTTGGGCATTGTTGTTGGTCTTATAAGTTACTGGTTGTGCATGATTATTTTGACAGGGATCATCAACGGGCTCAAAATCTTACCTATAAGTTCAAAGTTCACAGAGTGGGTCACATGTTGTACAGAGCTCACAGATTGGACAAACTTCTACTGTTGGTCAGAGTTCACAAGTTCCAGAGTGATATGTGTGGCATGGTTCAACTGATCCATGCAAAACTGAAAGAGGAGGTGGAAGAGGTAGAGGCAAAGGTCGAGGCAAGGGCAAGGGTAATGGCACTAGAAGTGGCAAGGGCAGTGGCACTAGCAAGGGCAAAGACATTGGCATGGGAATCTCTATCACCCAAACATATTTTAATTTTATGTCAATGCATGGTTCATAATGAATATTGGTGTAATTTTTTTGTGCTACTTATTACTTATTTTGTAATTGTGGATGTGGATGTTAAAGGTTGGTAGGATATTGTGTACACATTATTTAAGCAGATGTCTCAAGATTTTGCAATTTCTTATTTTGCACTCTGTGTATCATACAGAGTTTTAGATTACACCACTATATTTTCAACACATATATAAATGAATGAATTTCGCAAACAGGTTCTTCACTTTATTTCCCTTTGTTTTCTTTGACTATGCACATAGATAGATAGAATTGAACAAAGTCACAAAACAAAGATAGTTTCCTTCTCAAAACGGAAATAGAATTGTGAAGTTCCATTCAACACAATTAGTAACATAAACTAACTTGCATTGCATTCAACAGAAAACCCGATAACATAAACTCCTAACACAATCAATAATCTAACCCAATCCCAACCCCTTAATCACATACCCAACACATAAAAAAAAAAAAAAAAATACCCACAAAACGCACAAGAGGAATGCATTGTAAATCTTTAACAACCTTCTCATAGTAAATAGTTGCTTTCGAAGTTCGCCATTCTCTTGTATCAGTATTGCATTCTCCTTGAACAACTCCTTTTTTTTAATTCAGCAATCCTTGAGCAACCCTAGAATATTCTACGTGGGTTATTTGCAGTCCAAGATGTCTTCAACCGCGCCAAGCTACCACAATCACAACGCAGACCAACAATAGATGCTGAGACGAAACAACTGAACCGCTCGATCTTGATTTTGCCATGAAAGTGACTGCAAATATTTATGCTCTAATCTTCCTCTCTTACATCTTTCTTCCTCTGTAGCTGTCACCTTCAATATCGATGGCCTTTCAACTTTCTCTCCCTATAAATCCCGAAAAGTCTTCCTTTTTTGTCTTAAATGAGTCCTGCAAACCCAGAGTCTCACATATATGGACAATGAAGGTGGGTTTTTTTCCCTCCATTGATGACCACGTGCCAAAATCGTGCTCCCTCTTAACTTCCATTACATTAATTTGGACGAAATTATTCAATTTGATTCAATTGCAATGTTTGCTTTAAGGTTGTGTATCAATATACCAAAATTGAGACCTTGTGTATTAAAATGCAAGTACCCCCAAACCTTGGGGGCTAAAACGAATTTAAGCTTAATATTTTTTTAATATTCTTTTCTAACATGATTGTCTGCTTTATTGGCTAAGAATTGGATATTCTTAATCTTGATCGTTGTTTGCCAAAGCAAACCGTGGAGAATCTAATGTTTAGAAATTTGTTTTGTCCACACTCATGTATGGCTTTCTATAATTCCTCCCCTCTATAATATTTTTTTAAAACACCTCCCCTCTATAAAATTAATACAACTTATTGTAAATTTGTTGCTTAAATGACATAATTTACTCTTATTATATCATTTTGACAATATTATTCATTTTCGATTTAACATAAATATAGGTTGATAAATATATAAAGGTTTAGTTTTCAACCTAATAATTTTTTTTCTTTGATATTTCTTGTGCATAGCCCAAAGGCACTGCTAGTATTTTTTTTATTTGATAATTAACTTCTCATATCACAAAGAGAAACAAAATTCAAATTAATAAGCTAAATTATGAATTTACTCTTTTTACTTTGGGAGTAGAATTATTTTACTCTCATATTTTCAATTGCTTCAATTTAATACAATAACATTTAAAATCAACAAAATCACTCCATTATGATGAAAATTTCAATCAAACACTTAATGGAAATTCATGTAGACACCATGTAGAACAACAAATATACAAGCTCTTCACCCATCCACTCTAGGATTGGGATTATTTTCAATGACTTGATGGAATTTTTATCAAAATAGGGTGATTTTGTTGATTTTGAAGGTTAATGTTAGGGTTGTCCATGAGCCGAGCTACTACCGAGTAGCTCGTTGAGGCTTGACTTGGCTCGGTATTATCAAGCTATGAGCCGAGCTTGAGTTCTGAGTGTAAACGAGCCGAGTTCAAGCAATGAAAAGCCCAACTCGTTTATCTTGTGAGCTGGTTTGATTATAAATTTTTTAATTAAATTTTATTTTAATTATTTTTATTAAATATCTATTTTTTTATATGATAGGTGAATTCGTCAAGCTCAAGCTCGTGCTCGGTTGAGCTCGGGTCACACTCGAGTCAAACTCGCTAAAATGACCTAACTCGAGTATAGATTTTAAAGTTCGGCTCAAGCTCAACTCGACTCGATTAATCTATTAAGTTTAGCAAGTCGAGCTCGAGTTTTTTAATTACTCAACTCTACTTGGCTCATGGCTACACCTAGTTAATGTATTAAATTGAAGCAAGTCGAAGTATACGGAGTAAAATAATTTAACCTCAAAACATATAGAAAAAATTTATAATTTAGCCAATTAAAAATTATAGGAAGTACATCGAAACTAATTACATAATAGCTTTTGGTTGATTAGCAAGTACAACTTACATTTACTATTTAGAACCCAAATGCTAAACATATGTCAACTGTTTAATAAATGAATTGTTTCTATTCAGAGGGTGGCTTGAAGGGGTGAGGGGCTGTTTTTGTTTTTCTTCATTTCTTGTCTCTGACCAGAGAAAAAATTATTTATGGTTTGTATTTTTTTTTAATTATGAATGTTAAGTTTTGAGATATAAATATCGTTTCATAGATTCGATTCTTTTCCTTTCAGTCTACAATTATTTTTTCTCTATCTTAATAGTTTTAATCAATAGTTGTATAAAAAAAATAGTATAATTGAAGGATAACTAGTTAATTCTTTTATTTTTTGAAATTAATGGTTTTTTTTATTTTTTATTTTTATTGCAAGAGAGTAGAGTTTTTAACACATCTAATCTGTCAATCATCCTTTCATATGATGAAGATCATATTAACACACCGGATGAAATGCTAGTTAATATGAGCAGGAAGTAAAAATAATGTTTTATGCTCTTTAAATTTTCTTTTTTAATGTTTTTCACTATTTGATTATAAAAAATAAAAAAAAAAGTAAACGAAATTGTGAAGAATTTATTATTCCTAGGCAAACCAAACACTGATTTTACTGCTAACGGAAACAAAAAATGGCTGCAAGTGCACCATCTAATGCTTTTGGAGCTGATCAGGTGTAGCTTATGGCTCTTGGATACCCAATGATGCTTTATGAGGTGGTGGAAACTTGTTCTCTTGCTTTAAAAAATGTGTGAATTTAAGTTTTTCTACTACTATAAAATGAAACAAATTTTACCAGATAGTCTAACATGAATCAAAGACCCATTCCAACTCTCATCCACGATAGGCGTGTGGTAATGTCATTGGATTTGACAAAGAAAAACAAAACCTTATATTCCCTTGCATAATAAAGTCTTGGTAAACGAATATATTATACAATTTTACGTGAGATATTTTCCACAATTTATGTTCATGTTAATGAAAACTCATCATACAAATGAAATTCAGACAAAGGCTGTCTTACTAAATTCCATTCACACAAATCTGGTGGATAAGAAATCAGTAGATCCATATAAAGTAATTAAATGATAACTTTAATTTCTTAATGCAAAATTCCATCACAAGACGAAAGAAAGGCCTAACCAGTCGGCAAAGTTGAATAAATTTTTTTTTGACAAACGTGCTAGGACTAGGAACAACTGACCACCAAATGTAATCTTCAAGAAATAGCAGGGAAACATCTGGTTAACAATGCCACTCTGGGATACAGCTTGGTCTTGGCTGTGACCTGTCTTCCAAACCTTGAAATCTGGGGGAAAGTAATCAGCATATATCCTTCCAACGTTTTAGTGACGTGAGTGAGAACAGCCCCGGTTTATATCTCTGCGGATCTTCATAGTGCCACATAAAGCTTTCTACATCGTCAACATGAATCTGGTTTCCACCACTTGAATCCTCCTTTTCTGCATCATCACTCAAATCAATCACCTCTCTGCCTAACATACCCTGCGACCCATTATTCTTCTCTACATTCACAGGCCCTGATTCCCCAATGTTCTAACTCATGATCTCTGCCCGTTGCTTTAACTCTTTGTGAACAAGAACATCACACATACCATCTGCAACCAATAACATGATGAATTCAAAGGATTATTGAGATACCAATCGATGGGACTAAAACATTTCACCATATTTTGGGCTCAAATCTTGCATATCCTATAATGCTACACAGCAGAGTTGTAGCTGGGAAAAGATCAGAACTGGATGAAATTTCCTTGCTTTTTGGCAAAAAGCTATGCACACAAGCTAAGAAAGGATAAAATCAAAAGAGGATGACCAGAGACGTCTGGGGATTGTCACGAGGGCGAAAGATTTTTTTGTTGATTCAGGTTTAAATTATATTTAGATTAGTTAAAAACTCTATTAATGATTTTAAAATTTTTATTGATAATGTTAATTTTTGAATTTCATAAATAAAAATTTTCAAGATTATCAATGGAATTTCAAACTAATCTAAACCTAAGCCAGCAAATTTTTTTTTTTTTTTTTTTTTTTTTTTTGCATAGAGACTCTGGGTTTTACTAATAACCCTGAATAAAATGCATCACCCATGATTGACAAGGATGTCAATGATACTGCAAATATCATGGTGAACTTATTTTGTCCATTTGGATTGTGAAACAAACAAGTGACAAATATTGATAAAATGCTTTAGCAACTGAAGCTGATTTGACAAGATTTGACGGTTTTCCTTTGCTTTAAATTGCCAGTCTGAGATAAAAAGGGAATCTTAGAAGAAAGAAAAGATGAAAATTTACCTAATTGGTTATGTTGTAACATCTTCAAGGCAGCATGGATCCCTGTAGAAAGAAATTAGAACATATTCAGGCAAATAGTAAAGTTAACTTTTGTAATAAAGCTTCAGTCTTGATTGGTGCAACACTTATCGGCATTGTAGATCCTAGATTCAGAAGAGGTTTGACATTAAACATTTGAATTTCTGAATCAATAAACCAAAAAATGTCAAACAAACCAAAAAAAAAAAAAATTACATTTCAACCATCTGAATTGAAAAATTATATATTTAAAGTATAAGATATGTCCAAAATTTTGGCAAATGAACATCACAGACGAAATGGCTCCTCAAGAAAATGGAACGGCATGAAAAGATCCATGTAACTGCCTATGTAAGTGGGAAAAAAGGCTTAGTTTAATTGGATCACTGTCCTTTCAATTTAATAATTGAAATGAAGGTCAAGTTCATTGTGAGATTGAATGTCACATTGACAAATTTGAATTTAAATATTCTGCATTTAATTATGTGTCATTCGATCTTACCGTAAACCTAAATCAATTTCAATTTTCAAATAGAAATGATCATGATCCAGTTTAATTGGTTTGATTTCTAAGTTTTAACATCTCCAGCATAACTGTGCTGAGTGGTAGGTCATGAAAAATAAATGCAAAATGTGCTAAGCTTCCAAGCCTTCAAAAACAATCGTGGAACTCAAATGCGAAGGCATTCCTAAAAGCAGCACATTAAAGAAACAAAACACAACCTTCAAGCTCAATTAGATGTAAGTCAAAAGTTTTGAAGTTCGGATAATTAATACTAGACATGTGGTGCACCATGCATGATCCCTACCAACACTTTTTTTCTCCTCATTTTTAATGTACTCGTTATTTGTATCTATTACTTTGGAGCATGAAACTTTTAAAATTTGAGCCTTAAATGAAAAAATGTTTGTTAATCACTCAATTGTGAACAGAGGATATTAGTGGTTAAAAAAATATGATGCAACTTCATTGAGGTGTTGGACCAAAGAAGTGGGTTAATTTAATACCATTGAGACAGAGAGAGTATTTCGAAATTGAGGTCAAGACTTACGAGTAGCTATACATTCCTTTTATATATGGGCAAAAGAGAAGTACAAATATATTCCCAATGTAAGATTACTAACATAACATAAGAACTAACTTATAACATTTTCTCTCGAGTTCAAGAGTATATATCAAACATCCTCAACTTGCTGCAAACAAAATCCACCATATTCTTACACAGAGACTTTGCAAAAATATCTGCAAGCTAATCTTCAGATCGAGTATCTTGCAAAAATATCTCACCATTCTGAATATTTTCTTGAACAAAATGACAATCCACATCTATATGCTTTGTCCTTTCATGAAATACAAGACTAAAAGCAATATGAATAGCAGACTGACTGTAATATCTATGTTTTTAAAGTATGCGTAAAGAAATAATTTGATAAATATGATATGAAATTAAAATAATATATATGTGAAAGATTTATTATTGAATAAAATAATTCTTTTAAAAAAATGAACACGTGATGGTATAAAAAAAAAAGTGACAACACAAGTTATCAAAAAAAGTTTGTACTGCTGCATGTAAGACAACACTACCTATTCGTGGCAACAATATAAAGGAGGAAGGGCAAGGGCTTAACTTTTGCTTTTATATATATATATATATATATATATATATATATATAATTAAATTTATATTATTTATTACTTTCTAAATCCTGTTTGGTTTTTTCCTTTTATAATTCAAACTATTATATTTCTCTAAACACTTTGGGACCGAAAGAAAGGTTGAAAGAGCAAAATTTTGAAGGTGTTTACGGGAGAATTTTATAGAGAACCATGGGAAGCTCTAAAAAAAATAAAAGGTAATAACGTAAGTTTTATTTTTTAAATCTAACATACATTAAAAATTTTCGGAAGATTTAATAAAATTGAGTCATAATGATTTTTTCATTTAAAAAAAATCTTCAAACAAGAAAAAAATACACAACTCACTTTTACGCTATGCTCCCATCTATTCTCTTTTATCCAAACACAACTCACTTTGATTTGGAGAAAAATAAAACAAAGACAAAAACATACTCTAAGAAAAAAAATTGTACTTATGATCTGATTAACAAAAAAAAAATATGGAACAAATTAAAAAAAAAAATCAGGAATTCCTTCACAAGTAACACCCATCCAAGAAAAAATACAGATAAGACAGATTATAATAGAACTTGAAAAGGGATTATTTTGCTTAACTTGATCAAAAGGGAAAAACTTAATTAATTAAGGAAAATGGGAAAAGGCTAAATTACCTTGGGCAGCAATTGGGTAGGAACAGTAGGAGTTATGGTTTGAAGAAAGCATTCAAGATTGGAGTAGTAGCTTGAATTATAAGGCACAATCTGATCCCAAGGAGAGAATGACATCATTGATTTCTCTCTGTAGAGGCAAAAAGCGTATGCAATGCAGTGCCCCAAAATTGAAAAAGATGACTACTGACTCAAAGATTTGCACAAATTAGAACAAAGGTGGTAGCAATGGCTCTGAACTTGAAAAGGGGTTTCATAAAGAAAACAATAATTTATGTAGTAAACCCTCGAGGGGATTAGATATTAATAGGAAGGCAATCCATAGTCATTAAGGAATCACATATGGCAAATGACAACTAATTCTCATTGATTTTCATTATCCAACATTTGACAGTTTTTTTTTAAAAAATTTTGTATGCATTAAATGGGCAGTTTCAGTTTAACCAAATAAGTCTTATCTCTGTAGTCTCTACCTTGTTTTTTGAAATTTTGAAATCCTGAATTATGAATAATAAACAAAATATTAGGAGACTGGATTTTTATTTATTTATTTTTTAATTAAAAAGAAGACCCATTGAATATTCTAATACATTTTGTGTGGACCCAAGCACAAACTCCAGATAAAGCAATGTATGGCAGCTTTTACACACCAAAAACAGACAAAAACACCACCCGTTTCTCTGATTCGTAAGTGAAAGAGTGGGCCCACTAGTTTTCATAACAAAACTTCCATATGTAGTAAAAATGGAAAATTAACTTTTTTTCTTTGTGGCTTTTTAATGATTAAATTTTTTATTAAAAAATTATAAAATAAAATATATAATACACATAAAGTTTAATTATTATAATAATTTTAAAAGCGGAATCCACCCAAACTATAAAATTTAGGAGCCAGTTTGAACGCAACTCAGGATCCAAAAACAACGAAAAATGGAACCATGGGTGCAAATGGGGTGGAAATGACCAAATAATGATGAATTTTTTGCTAGCCTACAGAAATTTGGGCTTGTCCTAACCAGGTCCAACTTACCAGGCCCAACTAGTGTCGTCCTGCTAACCCGTGGGCTAACCAGCCAGACGTGGTCTGCATGCCCATTTTTTTCAGTGGCAAATCCTTGATTTTTCTCGCATTTTCCCAGTTTTATTAGCTCTAGGGGTGGCAATGGGCCAGAACCGCCCGAAACAAACTGAGTTGTCTCGGCAAGGCCCACGCTGCCATGTGGCATGAGCTTTATTATTATTTTTATAAATTATTTATTTGAAAGATTTGTTGTATTTGTAATTTTTAAGTTATTTGTTTATGTTGTTGTTTTTGTTCAGTTTCTAAGTTATTTGTAATATTTAACTTCATTAATAAAAATATCGTTTTTCTATACAATTATAAGCATTCAATTCAATATTTATAATTTTTTTTTACTATTTTCAATAAAAATGATAAAAAAGTCAATATATATCTATAAGATCCATGGACCGGCACGATAGTCCAACCTAATAATCACGTGGGTTTAAGTCATGTCAAACCTACATTCTTAAAAATTTAACACGGGACGATATGACACGAAAAAAAAGGAAATACAACACAAAAGTTCAGTAGATCACCTTAAGTGAGCCGTGGGCCAACACAACAAGACCCATTACCACCCCTAATTAGCTCCATTCAAGGCTTCAATTGACTTTACACCAAAAGTAATAAATGATCTCAGCCATTGGGTATTTTTGGGAAGCTTTTGAATCAATTCTTCCTCTTTGTTTCCAAATTTTCCTAAATCACTCACAATCACAAAAGAAAACTGTGATCCAAACGGTTACATGGGAATGGTGCAATTGAAGTGGATCCTCCCTGGTGCGAACTGGTCTGCCTTCGGCTATGCTTCAGAAGTTTCCTACCCTAATGACAACACCTTTGTAAGATTTAGCTTATGTTTTGTCTTAAACTGATTCTACTGCCACGAAGCAGAAGTTAAACATTTTTTAAAAAAGATTTGAGTTTGGTAAGAATCATAAGCTGCAAAACAATATAAAATAAAAATAATGTTTCTAAAAAGAAATATTTGGCATAACTTCTTAATGAGGAATAAAAAACAGGGTAAAAAGAGTCGTTTTGATTGAACATCAATTTTTAGGACTTAATCGTCAAACTTCGAGTCGTTTTGACTGAACATCAACTCCTCAGACTCGCCAAACTCCGAATTGTTTTGACTGAACGCTAACTTTTCGGACTCATTCGCCAAACTTTGAAAGGTTACCAGCCTGATAGATTTTCTCGGAGTTTCTATCTCTACTCAAATGGGTTCAAACCTCCATGGTACCAAATACCCTCAGCCGGTCTAAATCACAACGTATACTCCATTTGACCTATTTTCTCAAGTGCATAAATGCACTTAAGGAAGTGGGGAACATCTGATGTAAGAAAAATTCTCTCTCCAATAACATAATGACATGTGTTAATCTCCAATGACAAAATGAAAATTTTATAACCTTGACAAAATAACCAATCTCCTGCCAACACGTGACAAATGGCATAACGGTAATTTCACACCAAATGACCTGATTTTTATCACAATACTAAAGTTGTTATCTTAATCGAACTCTGCTCCAATGCACTATAAAAGGGGTTAACAAATATTAAAAGGTACATACACTTTTTATATACAACTCTCAACTCATATAACTCTCTTTATTTATCAAAAAAACTCTATTTAATTTAAGCATCGGAGAGTCCTCCTGGAAGCACACTCTTTTCCAATCCTCAGATGACTTTAAGTTTTTCCCTCGTTTCGTGTGTACAGGTTCTACTCCCCGACCATCCAAATTCCCAACAAATTTTCGATATCAACAATAGTCTAGCTCTTGAGCGCTTTTTTTGTTCTTGAACAATGTGAATTATTTGGTTTTAGCAGCTCAGTTAAAATAAGAGGGAGAGGTGGAAACATACAGGAAAGTCATTCAAAGAGCACTGAATTTTTTTTGGTACAAAATGTTTGGAGGGAACCGAACCCAGAGGTTGTCTGTGTTAGCTCCGATAGACATTGGAAAAATTCTTCTAATTGGAACACCGTACCAACCAATTGTTCCGTGTACCCTTTATACAGCTTCTTGTACCCTTTTCTTAATAGCGCTGGAAAAGATGTTGTGCCAATCTAGTTGGATTGGCTTTCATTCATTGTTGCATCCATTTCCTCATTCATTCTATTCTGCAGAAAGGAAGTGATTGTTCATTATTATTCTCATTGGGAATGATTTGCCAGATAAAAAATTATACCAGTCATTAGAGTATATTTGTCCCCTATAAAAAAAGGCTTTCTTTTGCATTTGAGTCTGGAAATCACGTCTAGTGGTCGATACAAGCTTTGAAACCAAACCACAACCTCAATCAGTGTATCGATCAACATCTAAAGCATCACGGTGGATATATAAGAAGTTTAACGAGGGAATTACACAGGATCTATAGGAAAAAAAAACATTGTTTTTGTTTGATATTAAAGAATTTACTGAACTTTTGTAATCTTAGAATGTTTATATGTAGCTCACATCAAGCACATATTTTCAATGTCAACTCTGGCATATGGTTCTAACGAAATTTAAACCAATTTAAAACCTTCTCTAATTTGCTCGAAGTTTAATTTAATCGTATGCAAAAATATATTAAGATAATTTAACTCTAACTTGACTCGATTTGAACTTAAAAATAACATAAACTAAAAATGACTTGAAACTCAAAACATAGTTTTCAAAATTAGACCGGTCAGTGAATTAACTGGTCGAAACACCGAGTCATTGGTTTGCTGGTTCAGTCAGTAAATAAATGATCAAACTATTGATTTTTTAATTAATAATAAAAATATATAATAATATTTATTATATAATTACATGTAGAAATATAAAATCTGTAAATTATCACTGAGAACTCAAGTTTGATCAAAGTAACTAATAAATAAAATCTTAATCATGATTAATTAACAAATAATCATTGATAAGAGTTAAACATTTGAATTAAAAATACTTTCAAAGTGTTCTATATATAATAATAATGTATGATTATATTTTGTAAGAGTTAAACGTTAAATATTAAATATGGTCATTAATTTTACAAAATGATAGTGTATTTAGTGTTTATATGTTAACACTTTTACCGGCCAATCAAGGTTCAAAATTATATTTTATACTATTTTCAAGATTTCCTCTCAAACGAACATCAAGACTCGAACACGAATGGTTGAGGTCACATAACTAAAGCTTCAACCATTAGGTTACGAAGCGAGTTGGTTTTAATATCATCTGTTTTACAAGCTATAACTTGATAAATTACATACCATTGAGCAGATTCTCTCTCTGGATATAATTATATATGAAAATCATATATTTTCATTTTTTAAAACCCAACCTACATCAAAAGATATTTCGAATACCAGCATTTGCAACAAAAAAGTAATATATATATAACACAACTTTGCTTGAGAAATTTCTCAAAATAAATAAAACTTAAGAGAAGTACGAAATCAAAACTCATAGCTTATTTGTCATCTTCAAAAGCATTTAATAAAAACATCCGTATCATCCTACAAGTATCATGTCGACATTTCTTCCCATCTCATAGTTGAAAATAAAAAATATCTCCTTCAACTTATCAATAACAATACTCAAAAGTTTATAAAAGAATTAAGTTGAAGTGTCAGAGCTGGCCCCTAAAGGGACTACTACACAAGTAGCAAATAAACATATCACAATACCATGTATAGATTTTTCAAAATTACCCACAAAAACACGTATCTTTTAAGTGCTTCCGCCAGATTATTCTTCTGTTCCTTCCTCGTAAAACACATGTTCCTCTTCTCCAGTTCACTTGGTTCCAAATTAATGTTTACTTCTGGATGAGATCTTTGTAGCTTTCAAACATTGATCTAATTTCTGGATTAATTTTCTTGGATACATCGTTGTTAAAGTTACGTAAGAACACATACACTGAGATACGCCAAAACCTTGTAGTTCTCAATAACGAAGCTAATACCTATACTCTCCAGAAAATGATAACTTTTTCTTTGGGTTAATGATAATAAAAATAAATTGAAATAAGGAAAACGATGACAAAGAAACCATGAGTTTCGTTAGCCCAGGCAGTTCCAGTAACAACTTAACCTAGGCATACGGTACCACACAGTCCTCAACAAAACTATTGTATGGCTTGCTAACGAAGAATCCCTTTGGCTCTTCACGTTCAGCGATGGGAAATTTTTTTATTTTGGGACAAATAGGTTCAAGAATGTTTGGTCAACAAATGCATCAGTTCCCAATCCTGCTGAAACACCACACTTGAATTTCTAACAAATAATGGAAACTTAGTTTTAGAATTTTGTTAAAGCAAATCGTGGGAAAGCTCATCCAAAATTGGGAGGTGATCTGTGATGAGCACAGCGTGAAAGAATTTGTGATGGAGGAAAACATGGATAGGAAGCGAAGAGAAAAAGAGGGACAGCAAAGATCAGACGGTTCAGAGAAATATCATTGTGCAAAGAGAATAACAGAGCAGATTTTTTTTTTTAATAAAAAATTACTTTAAAGGCCAAATTTTAAGGGAAGTGTCGGATAACTAGATCCAAGATAGTTAAGACAATGCTAATTTTCAATTAGAATAACTTAGCATTCCCATATATATATATATATATATATATATACACACACACTCTTATGCCCTTCAAAAATTAATCCTACAGAATTTGTATAACCTAAACCCAATCTCACTGCACAAAATTCTTAGATTCATCACTGTGCTGACCAATTGACTTCTAAACATGTATTCTTACCGGTCTTCTTTCAACTGCATATCGTTGAAGAAACCAATAACATAGATGAGGGAGATTCCATAACACGATTAAGCATGAGAAACTCATTTCATATAAATTGAACCAAATATAAGCAAGGCTGATTTTGTAATTCATCCCAACCAAACTGTGAAAGACTAAACTTATAATATCAGTATAATGATCAGCTTTATTATTAAACAAGCAGAATCCAAATTCTAGAAACTACTACATGCTAGAGAACAACGAAGAAGAGTAACTCTGAAGTTTGGCCGTTTGGGGAAAAAAGACACTTTTGTGTGGTTCCAAGTAATACCCAGTTTCACCTTGTCCACAATTATTGTAGCGCATATTAGGTGGCTGCAAACTCACAGGAACTTCCTGTATGGCCTCCCTGCATCTTCATCTTGCATATGCTGTCAACACAGTTATCAAAACTTGTCTAATCAATTAAGAACAAGGAGTAACATTTTTTTATCAGCAACAAAAAGTAACATAATAATAAACTATGCCAGAAATGACTTCTCAACCGATTTTTAAGAGGAAGATCTAACAACAGATCAAGATGCAATAGTAAAACAAAGATCATCCGTGTGTATTTTTAAATTATGTATGTATTAGATAACGGGCCACGATCCTCTCAATTTAAGAATTGAAATGGATGTCAAGTTCATGGTGAGATTAAATGCTACATTGACAAATGTTAATTTGAATATTCTCCATTTAATGATGTGACATTCAATCTCACCATAAACTTGCCTACATTTTAATTTTCAAATGAAGATGATCATGATCCTTAGATAACTACTTAATTGTAATGTGCTGTAAAAAAAAGTTTTTCTTGTTTAACTGTGAAATCAATCATTCTTCAAGCATCTGCCATCAGAAAAAATCAATACAGCTTCTTCAATCAAGCCGACTGTGATATGATCATTCGTAGAGCATCATCTACCACCAGAAAAATATCAATACAGCTCCAATCAAGCAAATTCAGAAATTAGAAACCCAATGTAACCATATCAGAGGAGCTGTCATCCTCCTTTCTTTTCTTATTTTTATGACAAAAATAAATTAAGAAACTCCAAAAGGGGGGCACAAAGCTATGTACAAAGGATACACATGAGGCATACCCGTTAAAAGAAAAATAAAAACTGAAATTAAAGAATCTAAGAACCAAGTTTGAAGAAGATAGGCGTATATTTTGTACATGAGACATTCGTTTCTACAAGATAAAACAAATTTCCCACACATCATATATTCTTATATGACCATAGATGCAATGCATCACTAATTTCTTACTCCCTCCTTAAGCCCCTTCCTAGATATCATATAAAAATCCATAAAAATAACAGACTTAAAGCACAGTCGACCGAAATATCCAATTCGTTACACCCTACACTTAAATGGCTGATTTTTTCCCTTTCATGGTAATTGTCAGAAGCATGCAATGAGGGAATGAAGAGTGAGAAAAGAAGCCTTTCTTTTGTCTAGTAACTGAGAAATTTGAGAAAGAAAGTAACGATCAAACTTATGCATTTTTTAGGCAGAAATTCACAGAAGAGCTAAGACAATTAAGCATACTAAATTTAGGTAAAATACGAATAGCAATAAGAATGAGGAAGAAGAAGATATCGTGATGTAGGTCTATTATTCCGTGCACCATAGGTGTTGTTGCATCTTGAGATCCTAATTGCCATTATGCTGCTGCATAACAAGGATCAATTGTGAGGAATAACCATTCTAGAACAATCATTTGATTTGGTTCATTCTTTGACTGCTCTGATCCCCCCACCCAAAAAAAAGACTTCTTTCTTACTCTCCAAATTCAAGAAGACAAACTCGCTGGTTAGCGTCCAGCCAAGAAAGATATGGGAGTCTTTGACTCTTCAAGCCCTCGGCTAACTAAGCCTTAGGCCAACTTAAATAAAGACTTCCTATAAAGATCCCTCTCTGTACACTTTCGATATATCCATCTCTAGTATGGGCTGCACGCTATCAGAGATAGAGAAATGGAAGGTTACATCCACTATTACAGTAATTTCTTGTTGATGTCGAAAGTCGAAACAGTCCATGGGCAATGAGTTTCTAATGTATTGGGCATATCTGTTCCCTATTTATATACATTATTTTTGTACTAGCTTATCCTGTGCAGTTTATATATGGGGAAAAAAGGAGCATTGGAATGGTCTTAGCTCCTGAATATTTAGACTAAAAAAACGAAACTTAACTTCAACCCTGGCTACTTTCTTTTACATAAATCAGACAAATAGAATCTAATCTCATCTATACATGTATATATACACACACACATATTTGATAAAAGTAATAAAAGTACTCATTTGGCTGGTAGTTTATGTTTTCTCAGGTCCAGATCACTGCAAAAAGGAGCATAATAATTAGATTTAAGCTCTGGTGGAAAGAATCAATCCATTCCCACACTACTCATTTTCCACATTTCTTTTGTCTGGTAACTGAGAAATTTGAGAAAGAAAGAAACCAATAATCAAACTTATGTTCTTTTTTTTTATCTTTTCTTTCCCTGAGATGGAAATCCTCAGATGAACAAAGACAAATAAGCATACTAAAATCATATATATATATTGACACACACATACACATACATATATATATGAGAGGAAAGAAATAAAAGTAACCATTTGGGTGGTAGTTTATGTTTTCTCAGGCCTCAGACACCGCATTGACATGGCTTGTCCTAAATTTCCTCAACTAAACCTAGAGCAAAAGGAGCATAAATAGACTAATGTACCATTTGGCCTAGTAGCAGTTTCGTTTATGATTTATAGAACAGTTTTTGAAACAGTTTTTAGTAAAACAATAATAAAGATAAAAATATTGTTCCAGTGAAAACAATTTTTCTGACACAAATTTAGTTTCTTAGAAACTATTTTCGGCTTTTGATTCTTTTCATAAACCTTTTTTTAAGGGTGTTTGGACTAGTTTCTATTTATAGGAAACATAAACTCTCATAAATTGTACCAAAGCTTCGGTTGAAAGATTCAATCAAGCCCCATATTTCTCATTTTCCAAATATGAACTGTATACAAACCAATCAAGCACATTTTGTGAAATCAATACATGAAGCTCAAGATGGTTCTGGGTAACTTTCCTCCCTTTTGAATGGGAAGAATGGATAAAGTAATCATGTTCTAGTTGCAACTATGTACACAGTGATTCAATTAAAAATCAACTTAATCAATAAGCATAGAAATATGTGTGTGTGTTTCCTCCCTTTTGAATGGGAAGAATGGATAGAGTAATCATGTTCTAGTTGCAACTACGTATACAGTGATTCAATTAAAAATCAACTTAATCAATAAGCATAGAAATATGTATGCATTTTGAATTGGAAGAATGGATAAAGTAATCATGTTCTAGTTGCAACTACGTATACAGTGATTCAATTAAAAATCAACTTAATCAATAAGCATAGAAATGTGTGTGAGTGAGCGAGAGAGAGAGTCCATCATGGCAAGCAAGAACCTTACCATAGACTTAAGCTATCTTTAGTTTTTTTTATAAGTGAGAAAAAATATTAATAAAGCACTAAGAAGGTACAACTCAAAGCCACAAGTTATTTATGAAAGAGGAAATCCAAAAAATCTAATAAATCATCATTATTCACAGAGAAATTTCCTTTAAACCAAAAATCGAAGGTATTGAACCAACTACCTCTAATAGTTCCAATAAGCCTTTGAACTCCATCAAAAGCTCTTTAGTTACTTTCTCTCCACACTAACCAAAAAATAGAGTGTGAGTTTAACAAATAAGCCTTCTTGACTTCCTTAGATGTTCTCAACCCACTCCAAGCCCAAATTTCACATATCACGGAGCACGCTACCACCCAAGAAACTCCCAAAATTCTATAAGCCATCTCCCACAAACTTTTAGCTAACAAACATTCCACCAAAAGATGATATACGAACTCAGCACACTCTTTGCAAATATAACACCTATTAACGATCACTTCCCCCCTCCTTTGTAGATAGTCAAGAGTTAGACTTTTCCCCCGAGAAGCTCCCCACACAAAAAAATTAACTTTCTTAGGAGCACAGATTTACCAAATTGCTTTCAAAGGGAAGTTGAGGTGACCATCCAAAGGGACTTTTTCAAAAAGAATCTTACAAAAATCTTTCACCTTAAAACCTTTTTTTTCGGGACAAGACTCACACCTCATACTATCCTCTCTACCTATACCGCCACCTAGAATTGTATAAGGTTTCCAAGAACCTCGCTACCACCCCTATTTCTCAATCATGAACATTACAAATAAAAGGCACAACCCAGGATACCCCTTCGTTAGACAAGGAGATACAAGAGCTCCTTTATCCCTTACAATATCAAAAATGCCAAGAATTTGCCTTTCAAGGGAGTATTCCCACACCAAGTGTCATACCAAAGCCGAGTCATTTCTTCATTTCCCACCGACACCACAATATAGGGACGGAAATCCTCCCACCCTTTCCGAATCCACACCAAACGTGGCCTCCACCACTCTCCCCCAAAGGTGATCTCTCTCAACTAGAAATCTCCAAAAAACATTTGCCAATGAGAGCCTTATTGAACAAGGAGATAGATTTTAGACCAAGTCCCCCTCTTTCCAATGGTTGCTTAACCACACCCCACTTTACCAAGTGATACTTGTTAGTTTAAGAGAAAAGAGAGAGGATGAAAAAGAAGATGATCGAAAAGTGTGAAGATTGATCTTTCCCTTCACGTGCTTAGGTAAGAAGATGGAAACTACAACTAAAGCAAAAAAATTCTCCTTTCTTGTTTAATAGAGTGAATTAATGGGAGGGAAGAAATTGCAAATAATACCATTTTTACCATTATATCTTTTATAATGTTTATTTTAGTAATTAAATGGGATAAAGTG
Organism: Bretschneidera sinensis; assembly: GCA_023935145.1. NCBI lineage: Eukaryota > Viridiplantae > Streptophyta > Magnoliopsida > Brassicales > Akaniaceae > Bretschneidera > Bretschneidera sinensis. Next base: position 89,305,512 of record CM043705.1, on the reverse strand, counting down.
GTAAAATGATAAATTAGTCTCTTTTTCTCGCTTTTTTTCTCTTCTTTTCAGTCCAATTTGGAAGAAATGAGACTTATAACTTTGAAAAGAAAATCAAATCATCTAATTTTTTTCCCTCCCCCTTTTTTCTCCTATTAAAAGGAAAAAAACTACTTTCTTCCTCACTTCTCCTACTAAATATAACCATAAGGAGACTTACAATGGAATAAATAATGGCACTTAACCTAGAACTTAGTCGCTAGCCATCTTTCTGACACCGATGACCTTATTCAACAACTTTTAAATTTTTAAACTTCACATAAAAGCTTCAGTCATTGAGAAAGTAACTTCATACTTTTTCACCCAGTGTTTGTCATTTTTTCATTTTGATGCGTCTGACAACTAGAACCATAAAAAATCACGAGTTATTGGTTCGATAGGTATGATTGAGTAAACAATACAAAATAAGGTTGATAGATGGAAGCAAATGTTATTTTTTATCATGTTCCTAATACCATTTCTCTACTCTCTTTACACAAAGAAATCCTAAATTTCCAGATTAGAAAAGCAGAAAACCAAAATCGATATATCAAACAACTCAAAAGATGGAAGCAAATAATCAGATTCACAGGCCTAAGATTTCAACGAATTAGGGCACGAACAGATCCACAAAAGCGCACAAACCATAAAATCATTAGATCAAGTCGACATATAGGTGCATATATGTGTATATTTATCGAGAGAGAGAGATTATTACGAATTCCTTGACGATGCCCTTGTAGACGAAGATTGGGACGGCGATGCCGAATAAACCGACGAGAGCGAGATTGCGGCGAGTCCATCTGAAGTTGTACTCGAGGTTCTCTCTGGCACTGCTCCATTCCTCTATGAATCTGTTCTTGTTTGCGTCCATTCCTCCCCCCATTTTTCTCACTTTTTACTTTCTCTCTCTGCTTTCTCTACTGCTTTCTGTGAGGTTTTAATGGTCAGCCTACTACATAACAACTGCACTGTTTGGCTCAAGTATATCCCTGTCGATGAGTGGATTATCCCTTATTTTTTTTATAATTATTATTGAATCATTCTTTTAGTTGATTATTCATTATTTCATCTATGCGATTGAGAAAAAAAATCAATCATTAAAAAATTTTAATTTTTTTTTTATAAAATTAGAGTATATATATATATATTTTTTATTTTAAGTTCCAAACATGTTTCGCTGCATTTATAAACTGATTTGCAATAAAAAAAATATTAAGCATTTTGCTTAGCTTACATATATAAGTTGAATGAATTATAAGTCAGTTTAAGTGGAATTTCGTAAACTCCACCCTCTTTATTTAATAAATTCAAGCTCAACTTATAGTGTATGATGACCAATACAAATACCATTTTATCTTGGACCCTTTTTTGGAATTACGCTCTATAATCATTTTTTATTTGTAAGTACAAAATAATTTAATATTTTAATGTGTCTTTTCAACCAAAAAAGTTTAATATAAAGAAATAATTAAATTAATAACAATTAATTTGACCAATATTATATCTCATTGTTATACGTAGTATTTAAGGAGTAGTAGTCAAATAATAAAGCGATAAACTAATTACGTATTTGCTACATTTCTTGTTTCGTTACATATTATATTTTGAATAATTATTCTATGGAATTATTATTTGATTATCAAAATAATTAACATTCTCAGTTAATTACTATTTGTTATATAATTATTATATAATTTTAATATTTATATTTGAATATTCATTATATAATCATTTTTTGATTTTTTATTGTATAATTTTTTTGATTTTTTATTATTTGATTATAAATTAAAAATATTTAATTAACTTTAAATTTTTACTAATTTATTTGATATTAATATTTTCATATTTTTCACAAATTTTCAAATTATTAATATATATATATATATATATATATATAATCTAATCTAAAGAAAATAATATCTATTTTATCAAGTTCAAAAAAATTATTTTGCAAATTCAGATTAAAAAATTAGTTTAACAAATAGATAATAGCTCATCAGATTCTTCATGTCTATTTTTATTGTTTTGATAATTTCAAGTTGCTTTCAACACTATTTCACCAAACATCTTATTAGTTTATTTATAATTTTAAATAAGATTACCAAACAGTAAATATCTTATTTAAAAAAAATTCACACATTAAATTAGAATCTAATACTAAATAAATGATAAATTAGTTTCTTGAGCAATCCAAACAAGCTATAATCCCCAATAATTCCTTTACCAAACACCTTATTCCCTTTGCTCCTTATTATGGAACTGTTACTATTGTATGTCTAGCCCAAATCCAAGCATTTAAGTCATAAGTGATGTTTATTAAACAGTGAAAATAAATTAATCGATCATTTCAAATCGATTAGATTAATTTTTTAAATCGATATAAAATCGATTAATCAAATAAAATAGATTGTTTAATTAATCAGTTAACGGTTAATCAGTTAACGGTTAATCGATTAAGAAATTAAATAATACTAATATTAATATTTAATATTAATAATATACTAAATATAAATATAATATATATAGAATATAATAAATTAAAAAAATCTTAAGTATAAATTAAATACAATATATATAATATAATAAATTAAAAAAACTTAATTATATAAACAGTGTCAGTTAACCGATTAACTAACAGTACTGATCAAAATTAAATCGGTCGGTTAATGTCGAAATATTTAGATTAATTTGATCGAAACAGTTAAAAAAATTTGACGAAAAAAATCGATTAAAATTTTTAAATGACCGTTTGCACACCCCTAAGTGAAGGTGTGGGTTGCTACATATGATTTCTTTTTCATTTTTGATTTCCAATTTCCAATTTTTATTTTTTCTCTTCTGATAAAGAATGTGATAATATTTTATTTTGTTTCGATTATGAAAATAAAAGAAAATATTTAGTTAATTTCAATAATAAGTTATTAGTTCAATATATTTAAATTACTTTTATTTTTGAAAGTTTGTATAAATCAGTTATTAATGAGTAATTTCGTAAAAAAAAATTTATCTTCCAATAAGATATTTAGATGAGACACAAATGACGTAAAAGTAAAATCCTTATTAAAGTAAAAGATTGATTTTTTAAAAAAAAAACAAAAAAGGTAATTTCTTGCACAAGGACAAAATGACAAATTTCTCTCATGGTGCGTTTGGTTCACGGAATGCAATTGAGAATGTGCTTGGAGAGGAATGTAATGGAAGAAAATGTGATTTGACTTCAATTTGAGAATAATGTGTTTGGGTTGCACATATAAAAATTAATAAATACAAAATTTAAATTTAATTTGACAATGACCAAATTATCCATCTATAATAATCAAATACTCAAGTATACCCTTACTTAAAAAAACAACAATTAGATTTATCTTTCTATATTCTCAATAATAAAGTTAGTATCTACCCCCAAGTCATTCATTTGTTGCTATGCATGTTAGCAAATAGAACAAAGATTGTCCAAGGTTATCATTTGATGCAGCTTCTATCAATTTTAATGCTCTTTGATGTGAGATACCAGTTACTGAATCTCTAGTATCTACCACGAAGTCATTTATTAAACCTGAGATTCTTGAAGAAGAATGAGAGCTTAAACTCATAATTTCTTAAGATAATAAAACGACTCGCATCTATTTTCAAGCATACACATAGGATGCACAGAGCATTTTGGTCATAATAAGAACCATCAGTTTTGATGTTATAGCATCAAAATATAATATATGCTTTAAGCTTGGCAGAGGAAAAGTGAGAAAAAAAAAAGAGAGGATGAGAGAATGAGATTATTAATAGAAAAATGAGTGGAACGAAAAAAAAAAAAAAAAAAAATAGTTTATTTTAGTTTTTATTTTTTAATTATTTTAATTTAAAAAAATTTTGAATTTTTCATATTATCACTTGCACTGTTGCCCATCAAAAAACACTTGGAAAACTCCATGACCGAATTGACAGCATCATTGTACGCCGTGGGAAGGCGATGCTCCGGCGCTGATCGATGTTTGATGGATAGGATCAAAGCGTAGACATGAGCTGCCATGCGACTGCATGATTCGTGTAAAGGAAGCGATGCAGCGCTGAAGAGGACAAACCCTCTGCTGTGAAAGTAGATTACGAGAGGGAGTTTCGTGTTTGGAGGGATATCGCAATTCGTGAGGCATGAATAAGCGAAAAAAGGTGTTGTTGGTAGGATTTAGAGGGAAGTCTTTGGAGACTGAGTTTGGCAGCCGGGTTGGAATCGGTGGGATTTTGTTCAGTTGTGGGTACATTTGGGAATTGCTTTTAAGTCTTTTGAGTCATCCATCTGGATTTGGAGCAATTTTGATGAATTCATATTCTCATTGCCAGAGAGAATATAGCATGTTAATTACATGGGTTTTTTTTTGTATCCTTTAGATTGAATCAGTCAAATTCAATAATGCATATAGTACTACTAATGATTTTTTGACAAAACCGCAAAAGGTTACGCCATATACATTACTCGCTCCACGGCCTGCATAAAATTTTGGACGTTTACGTTATTAATTAATTAAATGGGTCCATATATGGTCAAAACTTTAAATTGATATGCCACCAAACTTTGACAATATGTTGAAATCTCATATAGATGGAGCCTGCAAGGGCATCTTTATAAATTTGTCATTTAGACGAATTCCTCCTATATAAGAATCTCAACATGACAACAACAAACTTTACAATTGTGTTCTCTTGTTTATCACTTATAGTAAAACCAAAATATCCTCCCCTCTTCATATACTGCCCCTAAAAAATAGAAGGTACGAAATTTGCAGGTTAATGAGTTTCCAATATTAGATGCTTGATTAACTTGTGGGAAGAAGATTGGTCATTAAGGTTATGATCGATATTGAGGAAAAGTGAAAGTAGAAAAAAGGGAGATCCAAAGAAAAGTGATAGAGATCAATTTTCTATCATTTGATGAAAAAAAATGATAGAAAAAAAAAATGAGATGATTGATATTTTTTTTCTTACGCGCACAAATCACAATCCTCTCATTAGGTGTATAAGTTAGAACAAGCTATTTTTTTTCTTTCTATTATCATTTTTCCATCATCTCTACCAAACGCATAATAAAAAACAACAATTTTCTTATTTTTCATTATCTTTTTTTTTCCTTTTACTTTTTTTTCTCTACTAATTAGAAAATGGTACAATATATATTGTCATTAGTTGCTTTATCAATTCTTTTGAGCAATTATTTATTCTGATTGTTTGTTGACACTCTAAACTCATAATTTCTTAATGCAGGGTTTTAAGAAGTGTTTAAACCGAAGAAAGAATGTGGAAGCTGAAGCTTTCTGAAGGAAATGATCCATGGCTTAAAACTGTGAATAATCATATTGGTAGACAGTATTGGGAGTTCGATCCGAATCTTGGAACAATAGAAGACCGAGCTCAAGTAGAAAAACTTCGCAACGAATTTACTAAGAATCGTTTTGAAGACAAACATAGTTCTGATCTCCTAATGCGACTTCAAGTGAGATATAATACTCTCTTTTTTTCCTGTTGATATTAGTTAGGTTCTCGTTTCTTTAATAAACTATTAGTCATCATCCATGTTCTAAACTCAATAAATTTTAAGTAATTTGTTTGGTATTAATAAAATGTCAAATGATCCTTTTGTGTTTAAGAGTTTCAATCTATGTTTATCAAAAATTTAAAATAGTTTTTGAAACAGTTTTTGATAAAATAATGAAAATTAAAAAGAATGTTCTGTGTTTGATAAAACATCCATGAAAATAATTTATAAAATATGAATTCAATTTTTTAAAAAACTCTTTTTAAAATTTTGATTATTTTAAAAACTTTTGATTTAATTTCTATTTATTAAAAACATAAACCACTTTATAATCACTAAGAAACGGCATATATAGTTTGCAAGGAAGAATACAAGCGCAATGAAACTTCCACAAGTGAAAGTAAAAAGTGAAGAAGAAATAGCTGAGGAAGCAGTGACTACCACATTGAGAAAGGCCCTAAGGTTCTATTCAACCCTGCAAGCTGAGGATGGATTCTGGCCTGGTGATTATGGTGGCCCTTTATTTCTTCTACCTGGCCTGGTAAGGTTATAATTATATCTTCTTTATGATTCCACATATATAATTTACACAATACAATAACTCAAAAGCTCAATTATTGGGATTGAGTTCAATTTTTATATTTATACTCTAACATGTTCTTATCTCATGTACAAAGTCAACTCTTTGCACGTGTTTTCATGATAAGTAGGATGAACCGTATGAGCCTAACTTTATCATTCATTTATATGACTGAACTTGTGAAGATTAATGTTAAACACCAAGACCTAAAGCTTTTATATCAAATTATAAACATAATTGAGTGATCAATATTAATTTTTAAAAGCTTAAGCTGTTAAAAAAAAAAAAGGGATTGGAAATTGAAAACGATGACCAAAGTTTATATGTTCAAAAGGCACTAATTAGGAATGACGGATTGGTGTGCCATAACTTCTCCAGAATCTTGAATACACAAAATAATACTTATCTAGAATTTTACTTTTACATTTGTAAATTAATATTTTAGGTATGAATGCATTGTAAATTAATACCTTGAATACACATTAATACTGCTCTTTTGAGTGATATCTAAAATGACTACAAAGATTGCAATCTTCCAAGTGCAAGAGGGAAATTGTACTAGAGGTTCAATTTTCCTGATGTGCACCATAAAATTTATGAAGAAAAAGAATCCTTTTTAATTTTTTTAATGGTCCCCCTCCCTCCCTACTTAATTTAATTTCCTGAATATATTATAAATACATAAAAATTAATGACATAAAAATGGATGCATAGTAATGTTATCTATTTGTTCTCTTTTTTTTTTTTTTTTTTTTTTAACTGAGGAACCGGCCCGGAGCTCAACCATTTTTGGTGGGCACACCCTAGACCCTAAACCTCGAGATGCATGACCCCCAACACTCAGGGGCGGGATCAAGATTTTATGCTTGGGGGGAGCAAGCTAAACTCGAGAAGCTTTTGAACGAGCCAAAACCGAACCGAGCTCTAATATTTAACCCGAACTCAAATCGTTAAATTGTTAACAAGTTCAAACCAAACTGAGAGTAACTTGAGGTCAAATTAATACAAAACCCAAGTCATTAAAATTTTAACTATTGCAAACGATTAAACTAAGCTCGGAAAAGAGCACTTCTAACTTAGTCCTAAAATGGCTCAAAATTCAATTGATAAAACGAGACTCGTGAATTAAGCCCAAGTTGATATGTAAACCCATTGAAGAAACTTTTAATTTTGACTAAGCCCAAGATGATCTTGCAATGACTTAGGTGTGCAAGTTGTATTTATAATATATGCCACCATTTTCCAACATGTTTATAAAACGTTGTGAGATTGAAAGCTGAAAGGAAAAGAAAGAGTATAGTGTTGTTTGCTGTTGTTTGAGAGATAAGAGAGATATTAAGGTCTTTATATTTTATTGATGGAGATAGAATAATGATAACATGAAAATACATAAATTCATTTACTAAAAAAACTCAAATTTTAGATGGCAAATATGAATTTATGATAAGTAAAAATATTGTATTGCAATGGTTATATAGTGTTAGTGTTAGAACTTATAATGAGATACTCATCCCACATTGAAAGTAAAACATAACAAGTTAGGGAAGTTTCTTTACAAAAGGCTTCATCTAGCCTCTTTCAAACATGCTAATGACCTTAGGTGTTCTTTCAACTAGTTTAAACTTTTTATTTTTTATATTGGTAAAGTTATTGATTTTTTGATGAGTTTCTCAAATAACAATTCGAGAATTACTTGAGTGCGTGCAATTCAACATCAACACATTCAATTTTGGGGTGACCAATATGAGAATTTTAAAAAATTTATTTCATTTTACCCTATAAATAGTGATTTTTTTTTTAAAACTTTGGGGGAGTTTAATCTCCTTTTTGTCCTCCCGAGACCAATATGAGAATTTTAAAAATTTAATTTCATTTTACTTTATATAAATAGTGATTTTTTAAAATTTTGGAGGAGCCGCTTTAGGGCTCCTCTTTGTCCCTCGGGGACCAATATGAGAATTTTAAATATTTTATTTTATTTTACTTTATATAAATAGTGATTTTTTAAAACTTTGGAGGAGCTTTTGTGCTCTCCTTTGTCCCCCTTACCCACATTTTTATGCACCATAGAAGTAAAATATTTAATTAAATAGTGTTGTGGAGGTCACAAGGGGTATGAAAAATATTGAATTTAAGACATGTCTCAAACTCTACAACTGAACCACATTTTAATGGTTATTTATCCTTTATTTTTCATCATGAATACAATCAATGTTTTAATTAAAGATCTATCCTGTGATAAAGATTAGTTGAAGACCGTAGAGTATACAAATTTATTATCACAATAAGACAATGCTCCATTTTGGAGGGGCATATGCGCTCATTAAAAAAAATTAATGGAATTAATACAAATTAAATTTAAATGGTCCCCCACATTCCTTTTCAGAAAATTTCAAATTTTAAGCACTAATGCCAAAGTAGTCCAATAAAGTCATAGTCATATTTAGACGTTTTGTTTGATTAGCATGTAATAATATACCCGTCAACATCATCGAGGATATATCCCCTTTCCATAATCTTTGAAATAGAAAGCTACATTTTCTGTAAAGTGATACTTCTGTAACAAATTTATTAAGTAATGTACCTTTATATATATATATATATATATATATATATATATATATATATATATATATATACCCAGTAATTAAATTGGCAGTATATGCCTAATTTTGAATTACATGAAGCTGGTAAATTCGGATTTTAGTTTTTTTGATTTTGAGATAAAACTTTATACTCAATTTAAATTTATTTTAATACTTCGATTATTTCGAATGGATAAATTTTACCACTAAATAAAAACAATATCAACATAAAAGAATATAACATTTTTCTTCTCTTCTTTTATCCCCCATCTTTATGGTGTATTTGGGAGTGATTTTTTTAGGATTACAAAAAAAAAATGAAAATATTGGTTAATTAAAATTTATTGTTCAGAATACATTATACATTGTTGAAAATCAATCAAGAAAAATGAAATCCGTAGCAATTAAACTTTCTGAAGAATTGATTTGTCTTACGCGCGCTGGCGTTTAACTATGAATCCATGTTGTAGGTGATTGGTTTGTACGTGACGGGAGCCTTGAACACAATTTTATCGCTTGAATATCGACAGGAGATACGCCGCTATTTATATAATCATCAGGTATTTGTTCTTCAAATTTTCTCCTCTCATATAATTGTTATTTTTTATGATAAGAGTAGAAGGATAAGATATAAGTAATTGTCATCTTACATTATACTACTTGTTTTGTAGTTCCCAAACTGATTATCACTTCGACTACTCACTAAATTAACTCTTTAATTTTTTTTAATATAAAATTTTAAAAAATAACTATTTTTTTCTTCTTAATATATGTTTATAGAGTTTGAAAACTTTCAAAAGTACTTTGTGTTATAATAAGTTGATAATATATTTAACAAAATTTAGAGTAAAAAATTTCTCAAAAAATCAAACATGACAATCATTTTAGAATGGAGATGTTATTTAACACACCTATGGTCATCCACGCTCACTCTACACGATTAAACTTATTGCGTTATATATTGCATGTTAACGTATATGATATTTTCTACTTCTATTTCAATATTAATTTTGTAGTTTCATAGTTTTATATATATTAATTTTCTAATTAGTTTAGTTTCCTGATTTATTATAACCCTACATTTCTTATTTATATTATGTTTTATATTTTTAGCCTCTATATATAGGGATATATTCGTCTTTCACAACAAATCAATAATATAAATAAATCTTTTCCAATCTCTATTTATTTTAACATAGTATAAGATCTGTCGATTCTATTTTGAGAGTCGTCCAAGTGTTTTTGCAATTTTAGTGGGTGGCCTAATGCCGCTCGTCCGACTATAGCCCTCTTTCTTATTTTCTTCTCTTAAATCTATCTTTTTTTTTTATGTGTTTTTGGCTTGTTGATCAGTTTAGTCTTTTGGTTCGATTCATTAGATTTGGTTTCTTCATCAGTTTCAGTGATTTTAAATCGGTTATTATCCAATTTTTTTCGGTTACCAAGGTTATTGAGTGTGATATTCGCATAGATGATGTTCGTTTGATCAAATTCAGACTCTACGATGAAGGTTCTTGCTTGTGATGAAGGTTATTAATATCTCACGTGTTGGTCTTAAATCATAGTAATCTCTTTATTTCTATATCTCTCGATAATCATAACTCAATCTTGTGAAAGAGTGTTAGAGTTGGACTCATACCTTTCACTTTGTTTCGACCTATATTGGTTTTTTTTTTCTTCTTCTTGTTTTCAGTGAGGGCACGCGCAAGGAAGTGAGCTTGCATGTGAGAGGGAGTTACATCTGCATAGTTCTTTATCAAAGCTTGTCGTTTTTGGTTCTTCTCAATGCTTCTTCGATTCGGTTTATAAACTCAAGTTAACATCTACTTTAACACCTTGAGTTTAAAGGAGATTGTTAATATATATGATATTTTCTATTCCTATTCCAATATTAGTTTCTAGAATTTATTATATCCATAAGTTTCCTATTTCTATTAGGTTTTATATTTTCAGCCTCTATATGTAAGCATGTGTTGATGCTGAAAATCTGTCACACAATCAAATGGACGTGACATGGTACCTGTACACACAAAGACGAAAAATTTCCAAGGAATCGTCAGAGGACCGAAGGGGTTGTGCCTCCAGGGGAATTGTTCGATGTCTAAGTCAGTAAACTGAAGGCTAGAGAAAAGTAGGGAGCAATAGAGCTGGAGAGTTTGTGAATCAATTGTGTATGCTTGTGATAATGTGAGCCCCTTTTATATAGTGTTTAGAGGTAGAGTCTGTTTAAGAAAGTAATTGATGAGGAGTGTTGCAGTAGGATTAGGGTTTCCATCGGCTGGAGTGTCCTAACAGGATTAAAGTTCCATAAGTTGGAATATCTTTAATATCCTTAGACACGTGTAAGGAGCTTATTTGCTAGGTTTCTTGGTTTATGGGCTTATCTCGGAGTGCCACATGTCATAGTTTGACTGGATAAGAAAAATTACCCCACATCATATTCCCTCAACTTTCTTAAGTGAACTTTCTTCATTTGAGAAAGTGCTTCTATCTGTATATCTCTTTGGAGGGTAAATTTTCAATCTCTTTACTAGGAAAATGGATGAGGAGGTGAAGAGCTCGGGGCTCTCTCATGGGCTTTAGAGAGAATAAATTGTTTTTACTATGAGAGAAACACAAGAAATTAACAATTGCATTTTTTCCCAATAAATCTTGCACATTATCTCTCAACCCAAAGAACATTATCTTACCTTTATCACATGTATTTTTCACTTATACTTTTAGTAGCAACTCATTGAGAATACGAGCCAACACATCACAAGCACACAACTATTCTAAAGAGGAGCCTCTCACTTTCTCACTCCTTTTGTTGCTCACTCTTGCTTACTTATCTTGTTCACTCATCTTCTCAACACACACACACCAAGTACTTAATTAAGTCTTTCGCTATCAAGATGCATTGGTCTTTACGTTAATTAACTTATCTAGATGCATTGGTCTCCACAAAAAGTAAATATACATAATTAAGTCATGATTACCAAAATACATTGATCTCCACACCAAGATTATGAACCAAATCCCAATAATTATCTCTTTAGTTTTGTTTCTCTTAAATATGAATGTCAAACACAGAATAGAATGAAAGTCATACCAAATTCAACTATTTATTTGATCTATCAATTAACGCACCATTAATTTATAATTATTTGCCTTTAACAATTTCATGTTTCAAATGTCTAATGGAATCCTTTGATGATCAGATGGAAACAAATATATATAGGTCTCTTGTCCGTAGAACCAGAACTAATTAAATTACTTAATTATTAGTTACATATAGAGAATTAAGTCAGTGTTATATATGCTGTTTTAATTTACAAACAAATGGCAACGATACCATTGGTAACAAAAAAACAGTAAGTGTGTGAGTCTAAAAACCCGATGCGTCTAAAAATCGACTAAGTGTATGAGTCTTAGGGTAATTATAAATGATTTCAAACCATCCAATATCAGCTAAGACTTTTTGAGTTTCCTTGATCGCAGAATCGAGATGGGGGTTGGGGATTACACATAGAGGGTTGCAGTACAATGTTCTGTACGGCCCTATCGTATGTCACCTTGAGATTGCTAGAAGAAGAAATGGACGGTGGGGATGGGGCCATGGAGAAGGCAAGACGATGGATTCTTGATCGTGGTGGGGTCACCTCCAGTCCATCATGGGGCAAGATGTGGCTTTCAGTATGATCACTTCATTACGTTCACTATGTATCTGAGGGTCCTAATTATTCAAAGTTTCTAACATGCATGTTATTGTTATTATTAATTTATTTTAATGAAACAATTTATGTAGCTACTTGGTGTATACGAGTGGAGTGGAAACAATCCGCTACCCCCTGAGATATGGCTTCTTCCATACTTTCTTCCTATACATCCAGGTCCTTTTTCATTTTTTTTTAGTTTTCTACGATTAATTCTTTTTCTACTTTATATATTTAGGTATGCATGCTCATTGGTTCAATTTTAAAAATGTAAACTAATAAATAACACCAAAACAATAAGAAAACCAACTAAAAAGAATGATTAATTAATTAGAGTAGGAGTATTAGCTAATGCAAATGATAACGTGATGCATGCAGGCCGAATGTGGTGTCACTGTCGAATGGTTTATCTGCCTATGTCATATTTATATGGGAAGAGATTTGTAGGGCCCATCAATGCCCTTGTTTTATCACTAAGGAGAGAGCTCTATACAATACCGTATCACCACATTGATTGGAACCACGCCAGAAATCTCTGTGCTAAGGTAATTCTTTCTCTCTTAATTAGTAAATCAATTTTATGTATCAGAAAAGAAAACAAAAGGCATATTATATCCTATACCATGACAAAATGTTGACGTGAAACATGGCTTGCTAGGAGGACCTGTATTATCCACATCCCATGATACAAGATATATTGTGGGGTTGTCTTCAAATGGTTGGGGAGCCTCTTCTAATGAACTGGCCCTTTTCAAAGCTCAGACGGAAAGCTCTTACCACTGTGATGCAACATATCCATTACGAGGACGAGAATACTCAATATATATGCATTGGCCCCGTCAACAAGGTACTTAACTATCTATAATATATTTTTCTTTTATCTATAAATGCATAATCTATTTATAAATATAATTACTACTACATACAAAATACTTTTTTTGATAGAATATTTTAACATAATCACGCTCAAGATGAGCAACTAGGAATCCCCAACCCAACTAGTAATAGTAGATAATACTAAAGCTTGGCGTGCCAATACTTGTGCAGCACCATTAGCTTCTCTAAATACAAATCGAAAATTGCATGAAAAAAAAGATTTCAAATCTTCTATCAACTGACCGTATGTAGACAGTTATGAATCAAAACCTTGATGCATGCGCAGACTACCTTCTTCGAGCTCAACATACTAGTAGCCCAAGTTCACCGCATATTTAAGCCCCTCCCTTGCCGCCATTAACTCCGCTAGATAGGGGTCCATAACCGGCAATCTAGTTGTCATACCGGCCAAAAACTTGGACTGCTAATCAAGAACTACCACCCCAGCACCACCGGCCTGGAGCTCCTTGAAAATGGCACCATCAAAGTTTATTTTGACTGTCAATCCCACAGGAGCCTGCCACAACACCACCCTATATATTTGTGCTGATTCCCCCATGCTTGGCCAATGCAGCCGCTGCTACAGAGGCAATCCCAGACGCTGACTGCCCTATCTTGCCAAACATAACCTGCTTTCGATTATACCGGATAGACCAGGCAGCAACAAACCATAACGCCAGATTCTCAGGTTTCCACAAATCCATAACTCCAAAAATCCGTTCTCTAAACCCCACTTCCACAGAAGTACTAATATTGAAATTGGATCCCATAGCAATCTCCCACATACACCTTCTTTGCAACTGGGTATAGACATAAAGTATGCACAATGATGTTGGGGAAAAATTCCCCAACTAGTAACACAATGACAAGTAGCACCTCCCAAGGACAATAAAGTAATCTAACAAACTAAACAGAACAACCAACCAGATAGTTACATGTAGCAAAGAGTGAAACGGTAATTACACGCTAAAAACCTTAATTCTATCCGAATACTCCAGCCTATGGGAATCCTAATCCTACTATAATACTCAATATTAATCATTTTTCATAATTAGACTATGCTCCAAGACTTTATATGAAGAGGGTTCTCATTATCATAGGTACACACACAATTCATTCACAAATTTTTGAGCTATCTTGCTCTCTACTTTTCTAATCCTTTAGTTTACTGACTTAGGCATCGAATAGTCCCTACGAACCCACAAGCCCTCCAGCGACTTCTTAGGGGTTTTTTTGTCTTTGCGTACGCATGTGTCCCATCACGTCTGTTCATTTGCCTAGCTAGTAAATTTTCGTCATCAATAAATTGACGTCATCTGTAGAAAAAACAAAATAATAAGAACTCATATGTTCATGATGTCGTCTAAGAACACTTCAAAAAACATTGTGGTCGTAGCCACCACCGCTGCCACAACTACTGCTACAAATCACACCACCACTTGAGCCTCAACCAGTCGTGACCTATACATACTGGTACTGAACTCCTAGCCATCCATGAATATTCAGTGAATAACCAAAATCCCAACGAATTTTCTGGCGAGCAGTCACGACAGGACCAAAAATCTCAGTCGAATCACCCGATTCAGCATCAAGTCTAGGTGAACCCAGGTGCTTTAGTCACATAAGGACAATTCTTGGAACTCACCCAACTAGTGGTTAACTTAGCTGTTCGGAGAGTGAACTATTTTTAGAATTCGGTCACCCTTCGTAAATTAGCCGTTTAATCCTTAATCAAGTTCATCCTTCTAACTTATCAAGTCCACAAGTGCACGTAGATCTTTGAGAGTTATTGCTGCACATGGAAATTTTCCTTAGCTAAAAAGGTTGGTTAATACTCTTTTTGTTTGTGAAATAAAATTGCTAGTATGATGTACATGTTTAAACCCCTTTGAAAACGGATTAGATAGTTTAGTTTAATTCTTACTTCTTATAATCCGTCTTAGCTTTAAATGTTCACTTTTTATCTAGTTCCTTTACAATCCTATTATTTACTTTTTCCTCACTAGATGTATGTTATTCTTTTCTTAGCTTGTGAATAGTTTTAAAAATGCAATGTTAAACCTATGGTAGTTTTAATGTTCTTTTTCTTAGCTTAGTTTCTTCTGGTAGTTCAATTTATAAGTTAGATGCTCTCTTTTAAGTTGCTTTTTTTTTTAAGTCTTCTAAGATTATATCAATTAGGACCCCCTTTTGGTCCATTTCACTCCAAACCTGCACAAACCCACACACACGTGCATGCACCCATACACACTCGTACTCACATGCACACACACTTGCATACTCTTGCACACACCAGTGCATACCCACACACATGGACATTTTTGCACATACTTGAGCACACCCACACACACCTGCACACTCTTGCACACACCTACGCACACCTGCACACGTGTACACATCTACATGCCTTTAGCACTAATTTGAACTAACCTGCACGCATTTGCATGCATGCCGCATGCATGCCACACATATTTAGTTTAATCTCTACATTTAATTTACCTAATTCAAATTAGCTTAGTCCATTTCATTTGCTTTAATCCATGCCTTACAAGTAGTTTTTATCATTTTCTTGTTTAAAGTACCATCTCTTTTAATTATTTACTTTTATGTACTTACTTTTACTATACTATTACTTTTATGTATTTACTTTTACTATGTCATTTTAATTACAATGTTTGGATGTCATCTTGTGTGAATACAAATTACAAAATGTGTGATTGGATTTATTATTAATGTATGGTAATAATACTTAAATTAAAGTTTTGAATAATTTTTTTTGAAACACAAAAGGCTAGACTTCTGTCTAGACAAGGGAGAGAAGCTTAATTCCTCATTCTCTTGTACCCAAATCTCTTGATCCTCGAAATCTCTCACACAGATTAATGACATGGGATTTGACCAATTTCGAGGTCAAATGACAACTTCTTACCCGTCATCCTTGCTTTGTGCTCAGATGACAACAATCACTTATCTAGTACATTAAAAGTGCACTATCACGAGAGCATCCTTATTACTTATAAAAAGGTTTGTATTAGATTTGGTAGGTTTCACTCGTTTTCATAT
Organism: Bretschneidera sinensis; assembly: GCA_023935145.1. Classification (NCBI taxonomy): domain Eukaryota; kingdom Viridiplantae; phylum Streptophyta; class Magnoliopsida; order Brassicales; family Akaniaceae; genus Bretschneidera; species Bretschneidera sinensis. The sequence continues at coordinate 89,289,168 of CM043705.1, read as the reverse complement.
GTCTACTCATCATAATCCACACTCTCGCCATATCTACATTTTTTAAGGAAAGTAACCTTAGATAATGAGTCGAATGTGTGAGAATAGATGGAAAAGAGCGGTACCTAGCCTCCAACGAATTTAAGGCCTTTGTAACACGGTCCTGATTAGAAGAGGTAAAAGTATTATGAAAATATCAACATATAAGACTCTGTAACTAGGTGTATATATCCCTCCATACACCCTCTGAATCCCTCAATTCAATGGAATTTTTCCTTAATTGTTTGACACCCATTTGTGAAAGCACATCGCATTTTTATCACCTTTCTTTAGCCATTGAATATGAGAACTTTGTTTCCAAACTATCTCTTCAAAAGCTAATAAATCGTTTGTCATTTCCATCAATTCATCAAATATATTCATAGAATAAAAATCATGATATCCTCCCTACTAGACAAATCAACTTTATAGAAATCGTTGAAGCTTCCCAAAGGGTCACTGACTAGATGTCTACTGTATACACATGTATAGGTGCTAAACATGGTTTGCTGTTGGGTTGAGAACCCAAATTCAGAGGCATATAAGTGTCACCTCTCACGATTCAAAGATTATCTCTGGCTTGCCGAAGATGGCATGAAAATGCAGGTACTATTTAATTTGTGCCTTTTTCTTTGGTTTTCGTTACTTGATTTTTCATTGGTCTTTTGAAGATTAATTAAAAGTGAAGGCCACTCTCTCTGTATTGTTTTGAATTTTCAATCATAGTTTTGGTTAATTAGAATTAGAGATGATAACATTATTCCTATGGCAGGGATACAATGGGTCTCAACTGTGGGATGTTGCATTTGGAGTCCAAGCAATCTTGGCTACCAACCTTGTTGAGGAATATGGTTCAATGCTTAAGAAAGCGCATAATTTCATAAAAAACACTCAAGTAATTTCAACTTTTTCAATCCATCAAGTTCCATTTTCACTTAAAAAAGAGTTGTTTTGTTTGATACTTGACTTATAGAGATTTCTTAAGTGTTTTGTATTGATACCGTAAATTTGTCACATTTCTTAAAAAATTAATCACATTTAATTGTAAATTATCACATTTTAATTTCTGATGTGATAATTTATTAACAAATTTATGAATTTTATCATCAAACGTGACCAAAATATTAGCAAATGTGATTAATTTTACTTTTGTACCCTATTTTAAGGCAAGGTGCCATAATCTATTCTTGTTTAACTTTAGACCATAATATTTTAATTATATAACTAATCTTTTATGAATTTGAGTTGGCTTTCGGTTTAAAGATTCGGATAAACAGCTCTGGCAATTTTCGTAAGTGGTATCGTCACAATTCAAAAGGAGGATGGCCTTTCTCGACCCCTGACAACGGTTGGCCGACATCAGATTGTACTGCTGAAGGTTTAAAGGTATATTTTTGTTTTTTTAATAATATCTATTTGTCATGTATAGTATAGACTGACAGATGGTACTTTAAGCACAGATCAAGAATAATTAAACACACTTTTCCTTTTAGGAGAAATGGAGTGGAAGTGCGAGGTCATTGAGTTTTGTAAAAATTTTAGAAACCAAAATATCTTCAATGTGTGTATATAATTTTTATATTATAAATATAAATATATAATTATATACTTGAAATATATTGTTTTACATGTAGAATATATTGAAAGGTTTTTTATTTGTTTTATTTTATTTACATATTTTTTAACTTTATAAAATAAAATAAGTATAAATTACTCGATGAGACCTGCTGGATATAAGGACATGTAAAACTTTTATTTTTATTTTTATTGTGGATATCAATGACCGAGAAGAATATCCGATTTAAACTTATTTTTTTATCATTCCTATTACCTGGAGTCCATCTTTCCTTACATGTCACCCGGATGACTATGAAAATTTTAAGACAGATTGACAAATGAAAATCTAGATTATATGCAAACCTAAGGTAGTGTACGTTGTTTGCTCTTCAAATAACATTTCCAACTTTTTTTGCAGGCAGCACTATTATTATCACTGATGCCATCTGACATTGTGGGAGATGCAATTCCTGCAAATAAACTATATGATGCGGTTAAAATGATTTTAAACTTTCAGGTAGAGAAAAGTAGTTATAGAAGACAATCTCCAATATGAAAACACACACATCCGAAAATATCTAGCTAAAGTTTACTCCATGCATAGCTTTTGTTAACATTAAACTTTATTAATCTTTCTATATGAAGTTGCATAATGTTAGAAAAAGGATTACTGGGTCGAAGCTAACACACAATTAAAGCGAAATAAGAAAAATGAAGATAAACAAGACACAAATATTTTACGTGAAAAAACCCCGAACAAATTGGGGTAAAAAACGTGCTGGTGGGTAAGTGCTGCCCACTTTCTTGCTGTTTTCTTTGACCTTAAAAGGTTGGTAGCAGCCCACTTAGCTGCTGTTTTCTTTGACCCCAATAAAGGGTTGGTAGCAGCCCACTTCCCTGACACATAACGATTGATCTTCTTGATCTTTATATAAAAAAATATCATTCTATACAATTTTTTTAGAATTAATTCATCTTGTTAATAGATCATATCAATTGCAATAGTAAATTATTTTGTGACCTTGAAGTTAATAAATTATATATTGTGACCATGAAAATTTGAACTAATAACGTAAAATTGAAATTTTTACTCGGTTATACGTAAAAATATTTAAAAATTCAAAATTATATTTATTTCCTAAAATTAAACAATTATTATTCATATAGCAAAACTGAAAAAAATTAAACTGGAGAAAGATGATAATTCTATACTTTCTTATTTAGGTTAAATATTTTTGGCAGCTTATTTATGTTAAATTTAAACTTTAGACAATAATAAAATGAAGATATAATAATTTTATAGATTTAACTTGAAAGTTTTCATTTCAATATATAGCCTAATTTCAAATGGAGCCGAATTTCAACATGAAGACGAACAAAACCCTAAACCTAATTACAGACTATTGGATTTTAACAAAATCATCACAAGTAACCACACAATTACAACTAATGTTTCAAAATTATCACAAAAGAAAAAAAATCAAATTCACATCCAAAGATTTGCTTGCGGCGGAACAGTTTAGCTAATTTATTGTACAATCTAAGCCGAGCCCTCAAAAGAAAAAAATCTTGGTTCCCCCATTGAAATTCAACCTTGTGAATATCCTTTTGTAACTATAGTTTTTTTTTTTTGTATTTTCAATAATTTTATTGTAAAATTATTGTTATTTAGAGATGGACTCCATTTAATTATATTTCTTATTGATAACTATTCTAAAATTTAACTTAGTTTGCTCCTCTTGGAAATATTTCAGAACAACAATGGAGGATTTTCATCATATGAGCTCACCAGATCTTATCCATGGCTCGAGGTAAATTATTCCTTCTATTTCCATTAAGTTTGTAAATAATGGAGTATTTCATTGAAGTTCTCATACATATATATGTATTTTTTTTGAAAAATTTTCAGATGATCAATCCAGCTGAAACATTTGGAGATATCATTATAGATTATCAGTAAGATTAATAAATATTTCCTTGATTCACTTACAATACAAATAAAAGGTTGTTTGCAGTAATTACATCAGTATTGCTAAGTTCTATTTTGTTGGTAAGGTTTAATCATATATATATAACTAGAGGCTAGTTAAATGACTAACGCCTTAGCTAAGCTTCGTGCGGGTAGGCATTAGAGTGTGAGGGATTCGCTATGGGGTGGTAGGTGATCGAATGCTGTTAATGCTTTTTAATTTATTTATTATTGTTATTATGAGGGGTCTTCTTGTGAATTAATCTGCAGATTTATGGTTGGGTTGTGTAATTTTAGGGAGACAATTTGTTCCTTCAGAGTGTAGGCTAAGCGTTTGATGAAAATTCACAATGAGCGAACTTCTAATAAAAGTCTCGTTATCAGTGTGGTCTAACAGCCCAAATAATCGAAAAACGAATGCTGATATCACAATTTATGATTGAAAATTACAGATATTTTAGAGTCTTTCTTGTTAACAATTGATACCTTCATATAGGTATGTGGAGTGCACATCAGCTGCAATTCAAGGCCTCAAATCATTCATGAAAGTATACCCGGGATATCAAAGGAAAGAAATAGAAGCATGTATCGAAAAAGCAATCAACTTCATTGAAAGCGTACAACTACCTGATGGCTCCTGGTAAGTTTTCTCCTCCTATAGGATGGGTTTCCATGTTGTGAACAAGTTGAAAGAATAGATGGAGATAAAACCTTTATGTGGTTAATTATCCAAAACTTTAAACTATCAATCACATCAATTTAATTCTTGAACAAGGTATGGGTCATGGGGAGTCTGCTTCATCTATGGAACATGGTTTGGAATAAAAGGGTTGGTAGGTGGTGGTCGAACCTACCAAAGTTGCCATAATATCAGAAGAGCGTGTGATTTCTTACTGTCAAAACAACTTGTTTCTGGTGGATGGGGAGAGAGCTATCTTTCATGCCAAAACAAGGTAAATACCATCCAATATTGTAATATTAAGCTTCTGATCAAGCTTCAGTACATAACTTCTTGTCATTTTTTTTGACAAAGTTCAACAAGAAGAAAGAAGAAAAAGAGATCAATGAAGAAAATGCATCATAATGCTTTTACACTTTTTTTTTCTCTAATTTTTTTAAAACCATTTACTTATTTGTACCACAGGTATACACAAATCTAGAAGGGGACAAATCACATCTAGTAAACACTGCATGGGCAATGCTAGCTCTTATTGAATCTGGGCAGGTATATATGGTATAATAATGGATTACCATGCCAAATTAATTTTTTCTAGGAACTAACTTCCCAAATCTGGCTGCTGCTCCTATATTTGGTATGTTTACCTGCTTCTACCCAAACAGCTACCTTCCTTTACATCATGGGCATCACTACAAGAAAACTGGGTATTTGCAACGGATTTTTCTGTTGCAAAAAGTCACATTTCTATCGCAAATACCTATCTGCGACGGGAATCCGTCACAGATAGATCCTTCGCTAAAAGCTTCATCGTTGATAATTTTTTTTGCGACAAAAAAAAATTGTAACAAAAAATATTATTTGCGATGGATTGTGTAACAATTTTCTGTTGTGGATAAGCCCCATTTAAAAAAAATTTAAAATTTCATTAAAAATAATATTTTACTAAACATATCTGCGAAGAAAATTTCCGTTGCATTTAAAAAATATTATCTGCAGCGAATTTGAATTATGTTGCAGAAACTAATTTTCATAATTAAAATTTAATTTTCGTATTTGCAAGGGAATTAAAATCCGTCGTAGATAATATATTTTTATTTTAAAAAAAAAAACTTGTTCAATAAAAACACAAATTGTACAATCAAAACACCGATAATACAATCAACTAAAATATATAAATTTATTAACAATACATCATATCATATAATCTGTTAAATAATATAAGATCCTTAACAAAAATTAAAATACAATATGTCATCAAATTCTCATAAATAAAAATATAATCGTAAATATGTGACAAGTCCAAGTAGTATTCATCATCCTCGTCTTCATTTTGTGTTTCCTCAATAGAGTCTTGTAAAAGAAGTTAAAAGAGAAACCATAAGACATATTTCACAATCAATGGAGGAAAGTATTCATTAATTATATAAAAAAATGAATAATCAATTTAAATGTTTATAGCAAAAATCTGACAAAACCCGAACCGGTGGTCCGAGTTCGATTAGACTTGTTCCCACAATTCAAATTCTATGGTACGAACATGCCAGTACTCTCGGTTGTCTACGGGACAAGTATTTTACGCTTTTGACCATAAAACTATTAAATGTTAACAATTTAAACCTAAAACTCTCACTTTTTCTCACAAAACCCGAACTAGTGGTCCGAATTCGACTAGACTTGTTCCTATAACTCACATTCTATGGTATGTACGAGTCAGTACTCTTGGCTCGTCAATAGGACGAGTATTTTACGTTTTCGACCCTAAAACCACAAAGAGTTAATGGTTTGAACATAAAACTATCACTTTTTCTCATAAAACCCGAATCAGTGGTCCGAATTTAACAAGACTTGTTCCAAAAATTGACATTCTATGGTATATATGTGTCGATACTTCTGAATTGTCCATAGGACGAGTATTTTATGTTTTCGACCCTAAAACAAATAATTATTAACAGTTTGAACCTAAAACTCTCACTTTTTTCTCACAAACCTGAACTAGTGGTCTGAATTCAACTAGAAATGTTCCCACATCTCACATTCTATGGTATGTACGTGTTGGTACTCTCGAATTGTCCAAGTGAGTAGAATTTTACGTTTTCAACCCTAAAACCTCTAATTGTTAACTGTTTGAACCTAAAACTCTCACTTTTATCACAAAGCTCGAACCAATGCTCTGAATTCGACTAGACTTATTCCAAAAACTCATATTCTATGGTACAGACATGTCAGTACTCTCAACTCGTCCACGGGATGAGTATTTTATGTTTTCAACCTTAAAACCACTAAGTGTTAATGGTTTGAACCTAAAACTCTCATTTTTTCTCATAAACCCTAACTGGTGGTCCAAATTCGAATAGACTTATTTTCATAACTCACATTCTATGGTACATACGTGCCGGTACTCTCGGCTCATCCACAGGACGAGTATTTTACGTTTTCGACCCCAAAACCACTAAGTGTTCATAGTTTGAACTTATAACTCTCACTTTTTGTCACAAAACCTGAATCGGTGGTCTGAATTTGACAAGACTTGTTCTTACAATCACATTCTATGGTATGTACATGTTGGTACTCCAGAATCTTCCATGGGATGAGTATTTTACGTTTTCGACCCTAAAACCACTAAGTGATAACAGTTTGAACCTAAAACTCTCACTTTTTTCTCACAAAACCCGAACTGGTGGTCTGAATTCGACTAGACTTGTTCTCACAACTCATATTCTATAGTACGTATGTGTCGGCAATCTCGGCTCATCCAAGGGACAAGTATATTACATTTTTGACCCTAAAACCACTCAGTGTTAACGGTTTGAACCTAAAACTCACTTTTTTCTCACAAAACTTGAACCAGTGGTCCGAATTCGATTAGAATAAATGTTAACAAACATGTATATCATCCACACGGTAAAAAAGTTTAAAGTATAAAGTTTTAAAAGTGTTTATTTACATTGGGTGGTGCCGGTGGAGGTGGATAAGGTATGCTGTACTGGTGGCAGATTTTAGTCATTACAATATATATCCTTTTGTTTGCCTTTTTCTTAAACTCTCGACCATATTGTTCCTTAAAGCTTTCATTCTTGCGTTGATATGCCTGTTGTACCTACTGGTCCACCTCTTTCTAGATATACTATTTTATACCCTGCTTATCATAATAAGACGGACCTGGAACCCTCGATGAGGTGATAGTGGAGGGAGAATTACATCTTGGTGACTTTCTGTGCACACTATAGGGGTCCACTAAATCACCGAAGCCATATAAACGCCTTTTCTTTACCTGTTGATGTTGCTAGCCTCTACTCGATGTCTAACTGATGTTGTGAGGATATGTCGTCACCATATTTCTTCACAGCCTAACTATATGACTCATGTAATCAAAATTATTACATTAGTGTGACGTTAAATGCAACTGAATGGAATGAGTATATAAATTTACGGTTATACTTACTCCCACAAACTTGGACTTCTGATCAACATAGCTTCTTGTATCTTTGGCTATGTGTCATGGTACATACTGTTTGGCATGGTTACTACCCGTAAGTTAGCCTTTGAGTGAGCTATGTGGTGATCTTTGTGGCTTTTATGCAGCAAATGTCGCCTAGTTGTAGGGCAGTAGATGAGAGTTAGTGGTGTGCTAGAGGGACACAATGCCATTTCCATAAATATATGATTTATACTCTATAAATTAATGAGAAATTTTAGGGAGTATCTTGAAGATGTATGCAGCAATATGGTATGGTTGGATTTGGAAGATTGTGTAAATTATAATTATTAAAGGATTATGACGACTTAAGCATGAGGTATGTTTCCTGTTGGAAATGCTCTGAATGACTTAAGACTCTTTATGGGGACATGGTGTCAGGCTCTCTACCACCTCTGGGGTAGGCACATTGCCCATGGTTGGGCCATGGTTTGAGACGTGTGGACAGTAAGTGAGCATCCTAAAAAAACTTAGGGTGCAGATTTCAGGGTATTATAGAGTGACTCAGGTCTCCATGAAGCGAAGAGCTTCATGGACAAATTAGGTGTCTTCTCCCGTGCTTGAGGCTTATTCTTACGGTCGCTATCGTGTGGCTTATTGGATATTAACTTGACACTGTACATGCAAGCAGTGGGGTTTTATTGTGGCAATGAGGCACCCGTGGGGGTATCACAGGTTATGTGGTGGGCTACATACGTGCAACCATACATGTATGTATACAAATTCTCTATTATATTGTTGGCTTTTGTTGGTGTGTTCAGTACAATGATGGGAGGCATGTGCATTAGTGGTTGAGTTGGGCATCGACTATCTTCTGTTGGACTTGCAAGTGGTGTGCATACAGTCAGGTTTGAAAGTTAGTTATAGACAACCATATTTATGGGCGGTATGCTCTCGTTTAGGATAGTGGGCTATCATCCATATGTCTAGCATTAGGAAAGAGGGAATTGTTCGTTAGTAGGTGAGCAGCGAATCAAGGGCAAGCACAATGAGGGGCAACATTGTACATTTTCAGTGGGCAAACAATGTAGAGCGATTACAGGTCATTGAGCTAGGAATTGTCATAGATAAAAACTCTGTGACATTTCTAGGATGTCTTAGGGTTCCAATAGGACTTTACTCGTGTGCTTTTAATCAGATAAGTGTCTTTTATTGGGGTCTATATGTATGAAGGCTGATGAAGACTGATGAGGACCACTAGCACTTGTTCATGGCTATTTGGGTCAGTGGGATGTTGCGTTTTGTTCGAGGCTGGTGAGATAAATTTTGGGACAAGGTTAAGTATCTTGTGGGTCTTGGCATCAGGTATGTTGGGTCTTAAATTCTTTCATATCAGTTGAGAATCAAAGATATAGTAGTGTGGTTGCTTGGTAGTGGGCCAAGCTTTGAGCTGAGACCTTGGACCCTTGTGTGCGTGCTTGAGTGAGTTTTTTTTAGTATTGTTGTGTAAGTTTAAAAGAAAGTGTGATATGTTATATGGCTTCAAAAATGTTGTCTTGCGAGTTCTTGAGGCAAAAATTCGAGGTGAAGAAAGACTAGATAAGACTTAGAGAAGTTTTTGTGCCGCATGATCCTCTGGATTTAGGTCAAATCTGGTGGACTGTGAAAATTGGTACTAGAGCCAAACTTCTCCCTATTGGAGTGGATTAATTTCGAGTAAGGACTTTAATCAGTGATTTAGCTATGACGTCTTAAGCATCTCTATCTTCTTGAGTAAGATGAAGGTATCAGATATTAGTTTTGCAGTGTGCATGAGTTGACATGATCCAATATGACTACATTTTAAATGATGCAAGTAGTGGCCTTATCGTGAGTGTGAATAGTGGCTTAGTGCTATGATTTTGATTAGTGGACCAACGTAAGCATAAGGCTTGCGTGTAGTTACTAGCTTAAGAGAGCACAACCTTGGGGAACATGTGTGGACATGTTTCATTAGGGAATTTTGAGATTGGTGATGTGACCTCGACTAGTATACTAATGTATGCATAAGGCATGCGTGTAGTCGCTAGTTTGGGAGAGCACAACCCTGTGGAACATACATGGGTGTTTTTCATATGGGCACTTTCGAGCATGGACTATGTGTTTTTTCGAGAGGGCAGACTTGCACATGAGACCTGGTTAGTGAGCACATCAGTTGTGTCTTTGTGTGGGTATACCGAGGTGTAGTACTTGATTTAGTTTGGATTGAAGTTGGCATCTGGTTTAGTGTCGACTTTGAGGAAGTTGGCCAGGAGTATTGGTTTTGTTCTTCTGGTTTTAGGTTAAAGTTTTTCTTTGTGAGGCATCGCAGGCCTAGGATCGATCATAATGTTGAGGCAGTTTTTGTTTGTTCGGACAAGAATGGGGGTGCCACTAGTGGGCGGTTGGCTTGGGAACCTCACTTAGAGGGGTGCATCATTTCTTGCGTTTTTATATGGCCTAAGAGTAAGCATATTTTGAGAATTTGAGTTGAACTAAAGAGGGATGTTGTTAGAGAACGGTTGGCTTGCGAGCCACACCTAGCGAGGTGTATTCCTTTTTTGTGTCCTATGTGAGCTTAGAGAATGCACACTTTGAATAATTGAGAAGGATTAGAGAGGGGTGCTGTTAAAGGACGACTAGCTTATAAGCTACACCTTCCGAGGTACATCCCCGCTTGCGTCCTTGTGTTGCTTAAGAGTAGGAACATATGCAATCGAGTTTAATTCCTTGAATTAGAGCATCTTGAACCTTGAGTGGCATATTCGTCAAGTAGCTTGGATTTTGGATCTGACTCATTGAGCTTGAATTAGGGTAAGCCTCGTGGCTAGAGCCCGATAACTTATCTTAATGAGTGCAGGCATAAGACATCTCAAGTTCCAGAGGGAGGGATCATGATTTTTGTTAGCATGATGGCCTCGTCCAGAAGGGCGTACCTAAGAGAAGTGATGCCACAAGTGTGTGGTTGGCATGATGGCCTGGCCAAGAGGGGCATATTCAAGAGAAATGGTGCTATAAGAGTGTGGTTGACATAAGACCTTCCCAGAAAGCCTCACCAAAGAGAAATGGTGCCACAAGAGTGTGGTTGGCATAAGTGTCCAACTTAAGGATCTAACCAAAGGGAGAAGAGTGTTGAGGGGTGTGGCATTTCACTTAAGGCAAGTTGAAGGGTTACCTTATGGTGTGGCGAAGAAAGCCCCACACCCTATTGCGAGTTAATTTTCAATTTTGAGGCCTAATGTAGCATCATAATTGGGCAATTGGTGCAGTGTTTCAATTATCTTGCATGAAGTCTATTAAGAGCTGTGAGTTGAGCTTGTGTGCTCTTAAGGACATAGAGCAGATTCGAGCCTGAGTGAGGTGGAAGTAGAAGTGTGAGTGGGCATTTTTAATCAAGTCTATAAAGATGGGCGAGTGACTAGTGAGTCCTTAGATTGGTATATGTGGTGCTCCATGAGTCAGGGGAAGATGTCTTAAAGCTTTCTGTGGAAACTTAGCTCTAGTTCTTATGTCGCGCATCGATGAGGACATCGACGGAATGAAGTGGATGAGAATGTCACGGTACGTACCATTTGGCATAGTTGTTACCCGTTAGTTGGCCTTTGAGTGGGTATGTGGTGATCTTTGTGGTTATTGTGTAGTAAGTGTGGCCTAGTTGTGGGGTAGTTGGGCAGCATATGGGTGTTCGTGTGTGCTAGAGTGGCACTATGACATTTTCGTAAATATATGATTTATACTCCAGAAATTAATGGGAAATTTTGGGAAGTATCTTGAAGATGTGTGCAATGAAATGGTATGGTTGGATATGAAAAATTGTGTAAATTATAATTATTAAAGGATTGTGACGACTCAAGTGTGAGGTGTGTTTTCTGTTGGAAATGCTCAGAATGACTTAAAGACTCTTTAGGTGGGACATGGTGTCAGGCTCTCCACCACCCTTGGTGCACATACATTGGCCATGGTTTGAAACATGTGTGGGCACTAAGTGAGCCTCCCAAGGAAACTTGGGGTGTGGGTTTGAGGCCACCATAGGGTAACTCAGGTCTCCATGAAGCATGGAGCTTCATGGACAATATAGGTTGCTCGTATGCATTATATTGAGTTCTTCTCCAGTACTTGAGGCTTGTTTTTATGGTTGCTATCGTGTGGGCTATTGGATATTAACTTGGCACTATATGTTCAAGCAGTGTGCGGTTTTGTTATGGCAACAAGGCACTCGTGGGGGTATCCCTGATTATGTGGTGGGTTGCATGCATGCAGTCATACCTGCATGTGTGCAGATTCTCAGTTATGTTGTTGGATATCGTCGATGTGTTCAACACAATGATGGGAGGCATTTTGGATTCGTGGTTGAGTTTGGCATTGAATATCTTCAGTTACACTTGCAAGTGGTGTGCATGCAGTCAGGTTTGAGAGTTGGTTACAAGCAGCCAGAGTTATGGGCGGTGTGCTCTCGATTAGGATGGTGGACTATCATCAATATGTCTAGCACAAGGAAAGAGGGAATTGTTCATCAGTAGATGAGCATCGAATCAGTGGCAAGCACAATGATGGGCGACATTGTATGTCTTCAGTGGGCAAATAGTGTAAAAGGGTTGCAGGTCATTGAGCTAGGAATTGACACAGATGACAACTCTGTGACATTTCTAGGATGTCTTAGGGTTCCAATGGGACTTTACTCGTGTCATCTTAATTGGGTAAGTGTCCTTTATTGGAGTTTAAAGGCATGAAGGCTGATGATGACCATTAACACTTATTCGTGGCTATTCGGGTTAGTGGGATGTTGCAGTTGGTTTGAGATTGGTGTGATAACTTCTAAGACAAGGTTAAGTATTTGTGGGCCTTGGCATCAGGTATGTTTGGTCTTGAATACTTTCGTATCAGTTGAGAATCAGAGGTATGGTAGTGTGGTTGCTTGGTAGTGGGGCAAGCTTTGAGTTGAGACCTTAGGCGCTTGTGTGCGTGCTCGAGTGAGTTTCCTGGTATTGTGGTGTGAGTTTCAAAGAAACTATGATGTGTCATGTAGCTTCAAAAAGGTTGAGTTTCCCTTTGCTCAGATTTCGTTTGGTTGAAGTTCATTAAGCTTGAGCTTGGATTAAACTGATCCTCAAAACCCTCAACCCCCATGTGTTCGATTGTGCTTGTTTAGATAGAGTTCACGAGCTCAAGAATCGAGTTTCGAGCTTCTTATATTAAAATTATAACAATACAGAAAGTTAAATTATCATTATTGATGAAAAAAACAAATTAAATTTAAGTTTACGAAAAGTTAATGGATATCATATTCGTTTATTATTTATTACAAAAGAAAGTTCATGCATGATACGCCCTTTCAAAGGTAGCAAATAACTTTTGCCTTTTCTCTTTTGTCTTTCCCATAAACAGCAATGATCTAAAAGTCACTATAAGTTTCACAAAAGCATTTTAAGAATAATATAAATAGTATTTAAAATTATTTTTCCTGTAAGAAATATTTAAGTATGTATTCATTTAAATTAACACAATACATTTCAAAAATTTTTAAAATTATATAAAAAAAAGTTATGGAAAAATAAACCGGCTTAATATTATGTTCACCAGCTTACTCGACTAGTGTATAATATTGAAGTTTTCTTTTATAGAAGATTAGAAATGAAATTTGAGTTTTGTTCAAGAACTAAATAAACAAAAACAAATTATTTCATTAGAAAATTAGTTAGACATAAAGACAAGCCTAAGCTGTTCAGTAATGGTTTTGTTCACTTACAAATAAAGTTTCATGCAAAAATATTTTTAAAAAAATATTCCTATAAGAAATAATTCTGGCTTGCACTCATTTCTCTTATTGTTACAATTATGGTGTTCTAGATTGAGAGAGATCCGATCCCATTGCATCGTGCAGCAAAGGTATTGATCAATTCAGAAATGGAAAATGGAGATTTCCCACAGCAGGTAAAAGTTACAAAAAGGGTTCACTAAAGAAATTAGACTAGCTAGAAAACATAATGCAATTGTTCTAAGATTACCTAGATGCCTAGAAAGTGTTTTTCTATAATTATATAGTAAGATACTTATTTTTCTTAATATATTTTTACAGGAAATTACGGGAGTCTTTAACAGGAATTGTATGATAAGTTATTCTGCTTATAGAAATATCTTCCCCATATGGGCTCTTGGAGAATATCGCAGAATATTTACGTCACCTTCCAAAAAGTGTTAAATGTACAAATCAAGGTGTTTAAATGCTCATGTTCAAAAAATAATCTCGTGTAAAAAGAAAAACAAAAGGCCTATGGATCGATTTATGGGTTTTGTGCCCATATATTTGTGTCGTGCTCATGTAAGGGAAAAAATAAGTGAAAAGAGTAAACATAGAGGAATGTAATCTATGATATTGTCCTCTATTTTTTCCACCATGAACAACAGTGTCTTTTTTTATGTATGCTATGAACTTATGGATGAAGCCCATTGCATGTGCATTTTACCTTATAGTGTGTTTGGGAGTTTGGAGGGGAGGAGAGGGGAATGAGGGATTTTTAAAATAGAGAATGGGAGGAGAGGGGAAGGGAAGGTAGGATGGTCATCCTACCTTTGTTTGGATGTTATAAAAAATAATGAGATGTTTTGTGAAGAAACTCATCTTTTAAAATTGAATCTTGAAATTCTGAGCTCGGATTTGGAACGAGAATGTCTTAAAACATTAGGAACTAGTCTTGTTGGATATGAAACCGGGTTAAAATTAGCTTAATCGAATGGTTAAAGAGGTGAACCTCAAGCTCGATTTTAGACCTGGTTAATCTGGTTCCCAAGGTTATCCAACCTTTTTTTTTTTCAGAACCGACCTCAGAATTTTGAAATTTGAATTTCTTGGGCAAGTTTTTTTTTGCAAAACGACAAAAAAAAATATTGTTCTTTCTTCATCAAAGGGCCTCAAACCCGAACCAGTGAAGCATGAACAACTAGAAAACATAATAATCATTCATAGTCATGTATTATCTTTCCTTAATTCATGTACTATTAAGTTTTTATACCAACTACTCTGTTATTACTACATCTCTGAAGCCGTCACCTAGTAAATCATCTAAAGCTAAAGCATCTAAAGCCATCACCTAGTGAAGCATCTAAAGCTGTAACCCAGTGATGCATCTAAAGCTGTCACCCAGTGATGCATCCAAAACCGTCAACCAGTGACGCATCCAAAACCGTCAACCAATGACGCACCTAAAGTCGTCAGCCAACGACGCACCTAAAGTCGTTTATTGGTGACGCTCCTAAAGCCATCAACCAATGATGCACCAAAAGCCGTCAACTAGTAACGCATCCAAAGCCATCAACTAGTGACGCATCAAAAGCTGTCAACCAGTGACGCATCCAAAGCCGTCAACTAGTGATGCATAAAAGCCCGAAGAGAGTGCCCCTCGCACCTCGCACCCTTGGAACTCTTTTAGAAAAAGCCCGAGAAGAGTGCCTAGAGCACCTCTCACCCTCAACATTTTTCTAGTAAAAGCTCGAAGAGAGTGCTCCGAGTACATCTCTCGACTCGACATTTTTTCAGTAAAAAGATTAAGGAAAGAGCCCCGAGCTATTCCTCGCCTCAGTACCTTTACAAAAAGTCCAAGGCGAGAGCTCCAAGCTCTCTTAAGCCTTGATATCATTTCACAAAAGGTTAAGCTAAAAGCCATGAGCTCTAGTAAATGTCGATACTCTCAAAGCAAAAAGGTCGAGCCAATAGCCTCAAGCTTTAGTAAGCCTCAATACTCCTTCCATGCCTAGTGAACTTCTCCCATGCCAAATGGTCCTACCATGCCTAATGGGCCCCCATGCCAAGTCAGCCGCCATGCCTAGTGGGCCAGTCTATAGCCCAAAAAGCTCATTGCTCCCATAATGGACTAGCTAATGGTCAAGAGAGTTCATTACTCCATTGAACTTTGCAAAAACACACCAAGTGTAAAACATTAGAAAAAGTCCAAAGAAAACTATCGAGTGAATTTTGAGGAGAAAGGCCCGAGTTCCTGCAACTCTTAACCATTTTTTCAAGAAATCTGAAGAGAAAGCCCTGAGTCCTTATGACCCTCGTTCATTTTTCACAAGAATTTCAAACCCAGGGCCCTGAGTCCTTGGATACCTCTTCCTTATAAAAATCAGGGTCCCAAGTCCCTAGCCACGTTTTCTTTACCAAGCCTAGAGCCCTGAGTCATTGGACGCCTTATCTTTACCAAGCCCAGGACCTCGAGTCCCTAGACGCCTCATCTTTACCGAGGGAAAGGCCCTTAGCTCCTTCCCCCTTAGAGTGTTTACTTATGCAAAGGCCGAAGAGGGAGCCTCAAGCTTTCTCCTCCCTCGGATCTCTTTAGACATTACCGAGAAAATATTCTAAACTCTTCACAACACACAAGTGAGGAAGCCAAAACATCATAAACGCAATGGGCTACACCAATTACACTACTTAGAGATTTTTACAAAATAAAGCACTATCAGCACAGCATATATAAAATAAAAAGAAAGGAAAGAATGATGAATATCCACTCCTCATCCCACACTAGGTCAACATTCTCCTCAACCTCTTCAGCTTCTCTTACCCTAGTCTCTACCTCATCCCCCACTTCAACGAATTAGCCATCTCCAACTATGGTAGTGGTCTCATCCTCGGAAAGTTCAATCACCAAGAAGTCCTTATCATGGTAGGCTTAGATTACCTTGCACTTAGCATTTCAAAGTTGTTGAAGTAGTATTCTCCTACTTCAATGGTGATTGCGACTGAAAACTCCTTGGAGCACTTGAAATCTATGATTCTTATCTTAACAGACTCTCGTTCGACCACCAAGGCTTTGGATGATAGATATTCCATAACGGCATTGTTCCAAGCCTTAACCTAACCAATGGGCCCTAAGCTCACAAGTTTTAGCCCAACCAGTGGGCCCCAAGCTCACAAGTCTTATCCTAGTCGATGGACCCCAAGCTCATAAGTTTTAGCCCTGTAAATGGGCCCCAAGCTTATAAGTCCAGGCCTAACGACCTTAAGCCGGCAAAATTTCATCCATAAATCTCTTGGGTCAAACGCCAACAATTGCATTTAAACCAGCAAGCTTACCTAAACAAAATCTAAAGAAGCTTTGGCCTAAAAGGTTCAGAACACTTGAGTCTTGGCCAATAGAAGACAAGATACAAAATCCAAAATATTCAGACACTTTAGTTCATTTTAGCTCCATAGAGACATATATGAAGAGACAAATTCGAGCTTCCATCCTCTTCAGACTCTTCAGTTTATTTCAGCTTCAAAGAGACAACCTCAAGCTTTCATCTTCTTTGGACTCCTCAGTTCATTTAGCTTTGGGAAGATAGCCCTGAGCTTCCATTCTCTTTGAACTCTTTGATTGATTCAACTCAGAAGAGACAACCGTGAGCTTCCATTCTTATCCAACTCTTCAGTTCATTACAATTTCGAGGAGACAACCCCAAGCTTCTATCCTCTACGAACCCTTCAGTTCATTCAGCTCTGAGAAGACAGCCCCGAGCTTTCATCCTTATTGGACCCCTCAGTTCATTTCAGCTTCGGGGAGGTAGCCCCGATGTACTTTGACCTCGGTCTAGGTTTTCCATCGACTCCGATGAGGTAACCCCGAGTTATTTTGTTCTCGGTCTAGTTTCTCCATCAACTCCGATGAGGTAGTCTTGAGCTACTTTAACCATGGTCCAATTTCTCTATCAACTCTGAAGAGGTAGCCTTGAGCTACTCCAACCTCAGTTTAGTTTCTCCACCTACTCTAAGGAGGTAGCCTCGACCTACTTTGGCCTCGGTCTAGTTTCTTCATTAACTCCGAAGAGGTAGCCTCGAGCTACTTGGACCTCAGTCTAGTTTTTGCAATGACTCTGAGAAGGTAGTCTCGAGCTATTTCGGCCTCGATCTAGTTTCTTCATCAATTTCGAGAAGGTAGCCCTGAGTTACATCAGCTTCGGTCTAGTTTATCCATCAACTCTGAAGAGGTAGCCTCAAGTTACTTCAAACTTGGTCCAGTTTCTCCATCGACTTCAAAGAGGTAGCTTCGAGCTACTTTGACTTCGGTTCAGATTTTCCATTAACTTCAAGGAGATAGGCCCGAGTTACTTCGACCTTGATCCAGTTTCTCTATTAACTCTGAGGAGTTTGATCCAAGTAATTCTCTTCGGACCTATCGCCAAGACTCCGAGGAGTTCACCTTAAGTCGAGTCCCTCAGACTTATCTTTTAAACTCTGAAAAGCTCATAACAAAACTCAAGTCTGTATTACTCAGACTCATTATTTACCTTAGTTCGAGGAATTCAACTTAAGTTTGTATCACTCGGACTCATTATTTACCTCACTTCAAGGAACTCAACTTAAGTTCGTATCACTTGAACTTAGTATTTACCTTGTTTTGAGGAACTCCGTTCAAGTTCGTATCACTCGGACTCATTATCTACCTTGTTTCGAGGAATTCAGCTTAAGTTCGTATCACTCAGACTCATTATTTACCTCACTTTGAGGAACTCAACTCAAGTCCATATTACTCACACTCATTATTTACCTCACTTCGAGGAATTCAGGCTAAGCCCGTATCCTTTGGACTCATTATTTACCTCGCTTCGAGAAATTCAACTTAAGTCTGTATCACTCGGACTAATTACCTACCTCATTTCGAGGAACTCAGTTCAAGTCCGTATCACTCAGACTCATTATTTACCTCACTTCAAGGAATTTAGCTTAAGTCCGTATAATTCGGACTCATTATTTACCTCACTTTGAGGAACTCGACTCAAGTCAATATCACTCAGACTCATTATTTGCCTCGCTTCAATGAATTCAGCTAAAGTTTGTATCACTTGGTCTCATTATTTGCATCACTTAGAGGCACTCAATTTCACGTCTGTATCACTCGGTCTCATTATTTACCTCACTTAGAGGCACTCAGCTCAAGTTTATATCACTCAGACTTATTATTTACCTCTCTTTAAGGCACTTCATTTAAGTCTATATCACTTAGACTCATTATTTGCTTCGCTTCGAGGAACGTAGCTTAAGTTCGTATCACTCGGACTCATCACTTACCTCACTTCGAGAGATTCAACTCAGGTCTGTGCTTCACAGGCTCATTACTTTTTTTTCCAAAGAGACGATGCTAAGCTTTGAGGTCTCCTTGGAGTTTACATTCTCTCCCAAGAAGATAGCGCCTAGCTATTAATCCTCCTCAGGCATGGGACATTCAAAGGGTGGCCTTGTGTTATCCCTAACACTGCTCGAATAAGTTTGAGTCTTTATTTCTCGCCTTCTTAAGTACTCGGCTATCTAAACAATGTCAGACTTAACCCGAACTACATGACATAGAAAGAAATCACTCCAAACAACCTACTTTCTCGACTGCATAATTGCGCTCAAGGAAGTGGGGGACAATTGATGTAGGGAAAAATTCTCCATCCAATGATATCATAATGTGTGGCAACCTCAAAGGCCAAAATGGTAACTTCATGACTCAGACAGATCAACCAATCAAATCGCCAAACTTGGCAAATGTCAGTTTCACACCAATGTCTTAGTACTATCACGACACTCCAGCTTATGGATAAAATATTATCCAGCTTATGGATGAAATATTATTTAAACAATCAAGCTTATAATTGAACTCAATTTTATCATGATACTTAGTGATCAGTCACTTTCCTAATTGGACTATGCTTCCAAATACTATATAAGGTGGCTCTCATTATCAAAGGTACATACACAATTTACATTATACAACTTTTCAACTTTATTATTCTTCAATTATTCTTTCAGATCACTAACTTGGGTGTCAAAGGTTCCCCTCGGGGCACAACCCCTGATGGATCTTCTAGTTTATGTCTTTCATATGTACAGCGGTCCATGGGCTTATCAGGCAGATTTTTGACATCAACAGGTGCAAAAATGATGTGTCGCACCCGAGCCACCCAAGAATTTCTCCTTTTCATGTGCTTAATCCAACTTAATAAATAATATCAATCTATCCCTTTCTAAAAGAGAGAGAGAATATTGCATGTTAATTACATTACTCTTTAGATTGAATCATTCAATTTCAATAGTACATATAGTACTACTAATGACATTTTGACAAAAAAATCAATACAATAATGGGCGTCCGCAAGGTTACACCATATACATTACTCGCTCCATGACCTGCATATATTTTGGATGTTCACATTGTTAATTAATTAAGTCCACATATGGTCAAAACTTTAAATTGATATGCTATGAAGCTTTGACCATATGTTGAAATCTCATATAGATGGAGCCTGTAGAGACATCTATATAAAATTTTCATTTAGACGAATTCCTCCTATATAAGAATCTCAACAAGACAGCAACTAGCTTAACAATTGTGTTCTCTTGTTATATAACTTATAATAAAACCAAATATCCTCCTCTCTTCATATATTGCCCCTTGAAAATAGAAGGCATGAAATTTGTAAGTTAATGAGTTCCCAACATTAGATACTTGATTAACTTGTGGGAAGAAGATTGATCATTAAAGTTATGATCAGTATTGAGGAAAAATGGGAGTAGGAAAAAAGGAGACAAAAGAAAAGTGGGTAGAGATCACTTTTCTATGGTTTGACGAAAAAGAAAAGTGAGATGATTGATATTTTTTTTCTTACATGCACAAATCACAATCCTTCCATAAAGTGTAGAAGCTAGAACAAACTATTTCTTTTTTAACTCTCACTTTTCCATCATTTTTACTAAACACATAACGAAAAACATCAATCTTCTTATTTTCCATCATCTCTCATTTTTTTCCTCTCACTTTTATTCTTTATCAATTAGAAAGGGATACAATATATATTGTTGTTAGTTGCACTATCAATTGGTTTGAGCAATTATTTATTCTGATTGCTTGTTGACACTCTAAACTCTCTAAACTCATGATTTCTTAATGCAGGGTTTTTAGAAGTGTTTAAACTGAAGAAAGAACGTGGAAGCTGAAGCTTTATGAAGGAAATGATCCATAGCTTAAAAGTGTGAATAACCATTGGTAGACAATATTAGGAGTTCGATCCAAATCTTGGAACAATTGAAGACCGAGCTCAATTAGAAAAACTTCACAATGAATTTACCAAAAATCGTAATCAAGCTAAACATAGTTATGATCTCCTAATGCAACTTCAAGTGAGATATTATACTCTCTTTTTTTCTTCAGTTGATATTAATTAGGTTCTCGTTTCTTTAACTTATTATTAATCATCATCTATGTTCTACATTCAATAAGTTTTAAGTAATTTTGTGTTTGCGAATTACGATGAAGAAAGCTGGTAACGATAGTCACGAGTAACGGTGCATATTTCATAGTGCACTAATTACAAATGTGGTGCAGCATATATGGAAGTTCAATCGTGCACGTCTAGTGCCTGGTGCAATATGCACTGTTAATCGCAATTGGTAACTCAACTATTTTTAATATGGTTTCAATATTACAATATATAAAATGTTCCAATATTAGTGATGAGCTTCCATTAGTTTGTAGGGCTTTGTATCTATAAAACAGATTAGATTAGGTTCTTGAGATGGACTTTGTGGGCCTAACATCCACTTGATCTTGTGGGTGGGCCAGATACACCTAATGGATTTAGATATGGTTCTGTAGTGGTGTTGGCTTGACAAACCTAATGGGCTATGATGGACGGCCCATTGAGTTTATTATAAAAATGAGCTAGATTCTCTTTCATCTCTTAACCTAAGTAAGTTTTCCCCATTAAAGTTGCCATAACAGAGAGAGCAATGAGGTGAAAAACCCTAGCTAAACGGTATTGCACGTATTGGTGTGTTGAGATCCCTGCGGTGTTACCGAAATAACAATATGTCGCAAACATCAGGTATGTTATATTAAATAGATCAAATTAGTAATACAATGCATGTAATAGATCATTGGAATTTTTAATATTTGGTATCAGTGCAAGGTTTTACATGTGTTTAAATCTATTATTCACATAATGTTTGTTTATATATAAGTGGTTTATCTATCATACGTAATTTAAGAATATTACATTTAATTTTAAGTGAAATTGTATTATTTCATGTGAAAAATACCCATTAGAGTCCTGTCTAAATCAACTATTCAAATTTTTACGTCCTAATAAGGTAGAAGATCTACATCTGGGTAAAAGAAGTCTTTTGAATATTTGATTGTTAGAGGTGGAGTCAGGTGACACTCCTAGTGGCATGGTAATATTGAAAATACAAACAAAATTAGAAAGTATTAATTACCTTTTCACTTCTTCTCCCTCTATTCAACTTTTTGTTTATCTTTTATTTATTTATTTATGGGCTGATCAAGATAAAATCTCTTCTAGAAAACATTATGATTTTGTTCAAGCACTATGGGCTTTATGGTCAATGTGGTCTGACAGTGTGAATAAGGGTTGTTTTAGGGTCCAAGACTGCGTAGCCTTTATTACCACTCAAACTACAGGGTCCACGAAGTATGAAATTTCATTTTATTCCATGAAGAGATTGACAAATAATCCAAAGTTACATGTTATCTGTTAACACATAAAAAGATGTTATATGCTTTTTGTGATTAATTAACCGAAACAGGATGTAGAGTTGTAAGTTTTTTATATGTATAGTTTCATGTACGTTTTGGTTTGTTGGTTAATCTTTGTTTGAATTCGTTGTACAAACTTCGGAGTTTGGGACAAAGGTAGCTTAGTAACTAGTTAATCATGGTACTGTGATGCTTTTAATTTCAACCATTGCATCCATGTGCTATTATATTATATTTTGTTTTTTTGAGGTGGTGGTGTTTAATTGTGTTTAGATGTTTGCAACTTCAACTTATACACTTACCGTAGCTGGTGAAAACTTCTCAAGTAGAAGCCATCTTACAAAGGTTTACAGATTTTAAAACAAAGTTGTCTGATTTAATTTATTTTAAAGGTATAATCTATGTGATAGATTGCAAGAGTGTGATACCAATCATGCGGTTATGATGATAATAAAAAAATGGTTTATAAAAAAGGTGACTTGAATTAAGTTGGTGAGTGAATTTCTTTGTTTGAGAGTAAAATGTGGTAGATCTGGTTTTGTTTCAATTGTTATAGATATTGTTTAGAGATTTGTTCCCAGCTCGAAAATCGATAGTTATATATTAGATTTGATTAGATTATGTGATATATATATAATTGCAATTATGACTATCGATTTGGGTATTTATATGTTTTTCACAATGCATTTGGTTTGGACAATTGTTTTAAATTAGCACAAGGGCAAATCTATCTATATAGTTTTCGTTAAGGCACCAAACCGTTGCAAGGTAATAAATAAATTCACAAAATAAAGTAAATGAATGCATGTTGGTTTAGTATGTATACATGTTGGGTAATATATTTTATAAATCTCGGTTTGAAATAGTTTCATCAGTTGATGTGGATCGTTACCGTCAAAGTTGTTAATTCATTGATATTTATGGGGTTATTTCATGTTGTTGTTACGGGATGTCTATCTAGATTATTGCATTTAATCACCAGCCCAAAGAGGGGTAATTGTATGTTTTCATTCAGATGTTGACATGAAAAAATTGGTGGAATTTATTTCAGTCTAGATTGTCCTTCTGTCCAAAAGTGTTAGGCTTTTTGAAAATTTAGATAAGTTAATGTGTTGGTTTCATGTAAGAGATTCAACTTGCATGTTGCATATTCTGCCCAAAGGGAAGTACATAATGATGCACTGGAATCTGGTTGTTGTAATTACCTTTCCTATTAATATGTTGCCTTTTGGTTGTCCTAAACAATTTCCTTTGTTGTTGATAAAAATGCTGCTACTATTAAAATTTTGACTATGTCAAATAATAACATCAAGTCTACTTTTATGGGAGTGTATAGATAATATTAAAAATTATAAAAAATACATAGCTTTCTTAAATTTTTTAAATTCTCAATTGGTGCACTTATCCGCAATAATTAAATTTTAAGCATGTAAAATATATTTCAATGTTGTTATATGCTAATATATGAAGTAAAATATGACTGGCATCTTAATATTTTATTCTTAATAAAATCTACGTTTTATGTACTCATTGGGATTAATTATTATTTTATAATAATTATCATATTTTTCTGTAATTTTTGGGTTCAATAAATATTTACTTATGAAAATATGTGATTAATTGCTTTTTTCTCGAAATCTGTGCATATGTTCTGAAATTTTGTTTCACAGTAAATTATTTGATGTGCTAAGATGTTGTTAACATTAGGTAATCTCCTAGATTAATTGTCTTATTTATTGTACTCTCAGCTTAAAAGAAAATGTAGAAAATATGCATATTGTGAGAAATAATCGATCTAATTATTTAAATATATTTTTTGTTGTGTTCAAGACTTGTAGTAAGAATGCAACTATTGATTGTTTAGTGACTTATATATGTACATGTTGTTTAGAGTACCTTTTGTTGTATGGTCACATGCATATATGTTGTTTTGCATGCGTCTATGGTTGTAAAGGGCATTACTGTTTATCCCAGTTTTGAAAATTTTCATAGGTTGATGTGAATGTTTGCTGCCAAAGTGGCACACTCATTGATACTTGTGGGATTTTACTAAAACATGTTGCATTATGATTTCTATTACATCAAACAGTTACTTGCTCAAAGGGGGTAATTGTGTACTGTAATTTGTGGAAATACATGGAATGCTGTGGGAAGATGATAGGTCGGTTTAAAAGGTTTGTCTGTCCAAAGTGAACAATTCTTTCGAAAACTGAAACATTGTCTTCATATGCTTCATGTGTAGAGTTTCTAAGTGTTTGTTATATTCTCTACCCAAAGAGGAGTTTATAACTATACTATTAGATTCTCTATTTTGGAATATGTTGGTTATTGCCCTTTTACTACTGTGTTGCATTCTTTTTTTGAATCAATCTCATTTTCTGTGAAAAATAACCAAGTAACCATTGAAATGTAGATTGTGTTTGATTCCAAACAATGAATATATTTGTTTTGGTGTTGAAACAATTGCTTTCAAAAGGCCTCTTATTAAAGAAAAATCTTCTGCTTTATGGCATAAGCACCTAGGTCACATTTGTATATAGAGAATTGAAAGTTTTGTTAGGGATGATATTTTACCCAGTTTTAATTTTGGGGATATGGATGACCTGTGTTGATTATATTAGGGGAAAGTTAACCAAAACCAAGAAAAGAGCTCAACTCGTAATTCTAATCTTCTAGAAATAGTGCGTACTGATATTAGTGGTACCTAAAATTTGATGAGGTGGTGAATTCTATTGGTTTTTAGGAGAATAAGGTAGATCAATGCATATACCTAAAGGTCAATGGGAGCAAATTTATTTACCTAATAAATTATGTGATTTACTTATGTAATTATTTATGTAATCATTTGTGTTCTAAATATAGTCATTTAATGGTTTTGGTTGCTGAAGCTTTTAGTGCTTTAGTTGCTGGAATGTTTTAATTAATTAATTGATAGTAAACCATTTAAGTGACTTACGGTTGGGTATTAATTTTTTAATTAATTAATTAATAGGATTGTTTATCAAGTCTATAATCTAGGACGATGGAATTATTGGGCTTTTACTGTTCAAAAGTTAGATATTGTTTACTTGATTTTGACCAACTAAGTAGTAAAAGGTCATTATCTCTTTGGGCTTATCATGCATATGTTATTTTAGGCAGTTTAATAAATTTAAAATATAAGAGAAAGTTGGCAAGTAGTAGTCGAACAATTGACTCCTAAGCCCTTGTAATATTTTAGTCCAATATAAATGGACTCAAATGTTTTTATTAAACTTATTCTCATTTAAGATTATCTCATACCATTTGGGGTTGGATTAATACGTTCATTCGCCTACCCAAAGGAGGTTATTGCACGTGTTAATAATTGATAAATATGAAACTGTTGTTTGAATGCATATTAGTTTAGAATGTCTTATTAACCTAAATGTGTTAGGTATTTTGAAAATTGGCATGCATTCAGTTGTTAGTTTCTTGTAGGAAATCCTAAATGTGTATTGCATTCTCTGCTCAAAAGGGAGTTTGTAATGATACGCTTGGGGTCATGTTGTTTTACTACCCAAATTAACTATCATAATTGCCTTATATTTTTCCCGATTAATTTTTTTTGTTGCTAGCAATGGTAATATCATAATTAAGATCCTAATTGGATCAAATTATAAGAAATGGAAACAGGATATCGAGTTTGCTCTGGGAATTGTGTACAATTGTGATATGTTTTTTTTAGCATATTGATACTAGGGCTACGCTTGCTAATCTTTTGACCAAGGGTTTTGGGCCTTCAAATTTTGTCAAACATGTAGATAACATGAGTATTGTTAGTTCTTTTGATGTATTTTATTACAGGGAGTATGACTTTTATATTGAGACTTTTACGTTAGTTTTTATGTTGTTTTCCTTTGGACATCTTTTAAGATGTAATAAATATTATCGATGATCATTGTCTTCGTTGATTGATATCATATTATGAGATTTTTGTGCACATTTTAAATATATATGACTTCTTATGATGCATTAAAATTTTAAGACTTGGTGTTATCTTAAGAGTGACTTTTTTTGTCATTATTGAGTATGTCTCGTAACACCAATTTGTAAACTTGAGTCATATTGATTGAGACATACTGGCTTCTTGGTGAAGTCGTGGGGTTACTCAAGCTTCTAGATGAAGCTCTAGATTTTCTCTAGCTTCTGGGTGAAGTAGGTTAATAGAGGAACCTAAAATTTCTCTAGATTATGATTGAAGCAAGTAATAGAGAAATCGAGAACCTTATAGGGTTTTCTTTAGCTTCTGGATGAAGCAAGTAATAGAGAATCCCTGGATTTCTTTAGCTTCTTGGTGAAGCAAGTAAGAGAGAAATCGAGGACCGACAATGGAATGACATTTTTGAGATCACATGTTGGTGCTATTTTATTGCTACACTCCTATATCTGGATCTAAGTCAGTGAAGTTATTAGAGTTTGTGATTATGAATTGGTCTTATGTCAATTGAGATAAAATGGCTACCATGGTCCTATGTTGATGACTTTATTGGACTGGATAATGTTTAGATGTTATCTCAGGAACTTATTTTTCAAAAATTGCGGCCACATATTTAAAATCAATAATTTAGTCCGAGAGTGTTTTTCTAAAATGTTTTTTTAAGACATCTAAAAAAACTACAACTAATGTTTGCCCAAGTGGGAGAATGTTATAATATATAAAATGTTCTAATATTAGTGATAACATTTCATTAGTTTGTAGGGCTTTGTATTTATAAAACGGAGTGGATTGGGTTCCTGAGATGGACTTTGTGGGCCTGACATCCACTTGATCCATGGGTGGGCCAGATACACCTAATGGATTTAGATGTGGTTCGGCAGTGGTGTGGGCTTGACACACCTAATGAGTTATGATGGCCGACCCATTGAGTTTATTATAAATATGAGCTAGGTCCCCTCTCCTCTCTTAACCTAAGTAAGTTTTTCCCATTATAAAGTTGTTGTAATAGAGAGAGCAAGGAGAGGAAGAACCCTAGCTAAACGGTCTTGCACGTGTTGGTGTGTTGAGATCCCTTTGGTGTTATCGGAGTAACAATATGTCGTAAACATCAAGTATATGATATTAAATAGATCAAATTAGTAATACAATGCATGTGCTGTCAAAAATTTAAAATAGTTTTTGAAACAACATTTGGTAAAACAACAATGGAGATAAAAAAATATTTATCTTTGATAAAACAACTGTGAAAATAATTTATAAAACACGAATTCAGTTTTTTTTTTTAAAATTTTGATTACTTTTAAAAATATATTAAAAAAAAATTTGATTTAATTTCTATTTCTCATAAACATAGACAGCATGTATAGTTTGCAAGGAAGAATACAAGTGCAATTGAACTTCCAAAAAATAGAAGTAAAAAAATGAAGAAGAAATAACTGAGGAAGCAGTGACTACCACATTGAGAAAGGCCCTAAGGTTCTATTCAACCCTGCAAGCTGAGGATGGATTCTGGCCTGGTGATTATGGTGGCCCTTTATTTCTTCTACCTGGCCTGGTAAGGTCATAATGATATCTTCTTTATGATTCCACATATATAATTTACACAATACAATAACTCAAAAGCTCAATTATTGGGAATGAGTTCAATTTTTATATTTATACTCTAACATGTTCTTATCTCATGTGCAAAGCCAACTCTTTGCACGTGTTTTCACGATGATAAAGTGATAGCCTAATTGTGATTTGAATTAAGATGAAGTCGTATGAGCCTAACTTTATCATTCATTTATATGACTGAACTTGTGAAGATTAACGTGGGGTACAAGAAATGAAACGCTTTTATTATTAAAAATCAAGACCTAAAGTTTTTAAATCAAATTATAAATATAATGGAACGATCAATATTAAATTTCAAAAGTTTAATCTATCTTTTGTATTTATACTTACCAACACATTGGCAATTGAAAACAATGATCAAAATATATATATATATATATATATATATATATATATATATATATTCACAAGATGATTTATAATTTTGAATACACAAAATAATAAGTATCTAGAATTTTACTTTTATATTTGTAAATTAATATTTTAGGTACGAATGCATTGTAAATTAATATTTTGGAGGGCATATGTGCTCATTAAACAAAAAAATTAATGGAATTAATACAAATTAAATTTAAATGGTCCCCCATATTGCTTTTCAGATATTTTCAAATTTTAAGCATTAATGCCAAAGTAGTCCAATAAAGTCATAGTCATTTTTGTACGTTTTGTTTGATTAGCATGTAATAATATACCCGTCAACATCATCAAGGAAATATTCCCTTTTCATATTCTTTCAAATAGAAGCTACATTTTCTGTAAAGTGATACTTATGTAACAAATTCATTAAGTAATTCTTTGTTGAAGAGTCATGTACCATTTTATATGTTATAAATAAGACTCTTCATTTGTTTAGATTATTTTTTTATTCTCTATAATATTAACATAAAAAAAAGTTAAAATTTTTAAAGATTACAATATTATTCTCTATGAAATAAACAGCCTCACGGCAACATCCATTAACATTCCTTCAAAGTATAAAGAATGAAGAACAAATATTGTTGGGTGGAGGTGCCACTTCAAAGTGACTTTTATACGGATTCTAATGGGATTAATAGTTTTTAATACTCCGTATATGAAGTTTAGAAACTCTATCTAAGAAAGCCATTTACCAAAAACAGAATAAAAAAAATTATTATTATATAAACAAGTTTTTCACAAAATATATAATTTTATGTAATTAGATACATTAAATTAAGAGAAAAAGATTAATAAAAATTCTACTTATATATTTGATCATATTTTTATCATTATAATAAATTCATCATTATATTAGATTATGTTGACATCAAAACAATGATAAATTATTTTAGAATAATAGACTTTGATTATTGAATTTTATTACTTTTTTTTTTATAGAAATCAAAACACATTATTTATTATTAATATGACTTTTTTAATTACATATAAAAAATAATAAAAACTTAATTACACTTAATATTTATCACGACTCTCATGATAGCTAGTTTTTTTTATCAAAAAAGTTAAGTGGAGACAATTGCCCACCCTTAACAATACATAGATCGGTTCCTATGGGAAGATACGGCTTTTATTTCTTGTTCTTTTGTAATTTGTTACTTTGCCACCTTCATCAATAAAATTGATCTTTGCTGTTTTAAAAATAATACCATCTATTACATACCGGCCTCATTAACAGAAGGTTGCTTAAAACCCAAAGAGAGAGAGAGTGAGAGTGAGAGAGAAATTCAAGCATTTAAGTCTATGTCCTAATTAAGTAATTTGTTAGTAATAATAAAACAAAATGAAATTGCATTGACTAACAACATCTCAGCTGCAATTTCCCCCAGACAGTTTACAAACAAACATGGCATAGGAATCCGATCGAAAACCATCCAAATGGTACCCTTCAAATTTCTCACTGAAAAATATCCGAAAAACAGCATAGAAATTGAAGATGATCAGTTTACTTTATTCAAGAGAAAGTTAATCAACAGACTATCCTCTTGAAGACTTTCCATCCGTTTGATCACTAGCGTGTGAAGAGTAGAAATGACCTTCATCCCCATCCCCATCCTTCTCCTTTAACTCTTCAATCCTCTCAACAGCCTCTTTCAAATCCAACCTCTTCTCCACATCTACTTCGCAGCAACTCAGCCCAATCTTTAACAGCTTGAGCATTTCCCCTTGGCTGTTCTTCTCAGATGCCATCTCTTTATCAAACACCTCACTGGTCCACTCTCCATGAAAAACTGACTTCACCCAAGTTGCCAAATCCTCTTCGTTTGCCTTACCTTTCTGCAAGAAGTTGGCCGGAAACTTTCCCGTTGAGATCTCCAAAATCATTATACCTAAACCCCATATGTCAGTCTTCTTTGTAACCCGGTCATGTTGCAAGTATTCAGGGGACTTGTAGGCCACCATCAGCTCTTGGGAACTTTCTTGGTTGATCACAGGGATCAAACCATAGTCCGTGAGGAGAGGCTCCAAGTTTTCACTGAGAAGAACGTTAGAGGATTTAATGTGACCGTGGGGTGCGATTAGACTGGGCAACTCTTTGTAGAGATATTGAAGCCCCTTGGCTACGCCTTTGATGATCTTCAATCTAGTTGGCCAGTCAAGACTTGGTTGGCCTAGAGCTTGGTAGCCTAAATAAATTAAATTTTTTTGGATAATTTGTGTTAAATAGGAGAATGAATTTCTAATAATTTAGTACAGTGGATTAAAAGGAAAATAAGATGAAGATAACACAAGATGATTTCATTTAATATAAAAAATAATCATAAAATAAAAATGATAATCTTATATTTCACTGACTTATAAAAATTGTTTCATCCTATCATCATCTTAATCTTTCTCCAGTGCAATGAACCAACCCTTCAATGTTTTTAGATAAAAGCACAAGTGTATATAGTCTTTTAAAATTATCAATGAGTTGAGAATTTCTTTTAAAATGAGCTTAACACGTGAATTTTTAAGCTCGTCTTACAAAAGGCATCTTAATAATGTGAGTAAATTAACTCCATGATTAATATCAACTCAGTTGAGTTAACTCAAAAAGTTCAATATAATTGACACATTATTTTGTGGTCAAATGAAACTAAAAATGATGTGTTAGACAAAAAATAAACCTTCATTTTAATCTTATACTCCTCTTAATCCCAAACGAGCACTTATAATGTTTTTTTTAATCAAATTCTTTCAAAATCAATAATGAGTATGATAGAAGCATAGAACCACATACCCTTCATTTCCAAAAATATTAAAAAAAAAACCCTCAATTTTAGTCGAAAAATAATGTTATTTTGGGATTTGGAAAAACATACCATGGAGATGAACAGCCAAGCTGCCCTTCTGAACAAAGTCAGAAATCAAGAGCTTCTCTTCCTTCCTATAATAGTAAGCCACAAGAGGAAGTAAATTAGGATGCTTCAACCTTCCCAGCCTTCTCATATGCTCCTGAAACTCTTCTCTTCCAACATTGTTCATTTGCTTGAACCTCTTGACAACCATCACAGACCCAGTCAGAAGAGCAGCCTTATACGAAGACCCAAAGCAACCACTTCCAAGTATTTCAGCTGAAGCTTTTAGCATGTCTTGCAAATCAAACTTCTCTCTGTCATCCCTCACGAAGGACAGCTTCGTGCTCTGATCAGCCTTCTTTCCAGTGCTTCCATTGTGGTTTGATGACTCGTGTGAGCCTTCTTCTGTATCCCTAATACCTGATTTCTTTTGGAGGTCTGATGGCGGTGTTTCTATCGGTAGGGATGGTTGCTTCTTCCGGCGAATCATGAAAATGACTACAATCATTGCTAGTATTGCCACTGCTGCAACGACTGCGACAATCACGATGGTTGTCACCGGGGACTTCTTGGGATCCGTGTTGGTGTTGGTGTTGGGGTTGGGGTTGGGGTTGGGTTCCGCTTTGGGTTCGTTGTTGGTGTTAGAATTAGCGGTGGGGTTTGGGCTGGGGGGTGAATCACATACGCTCAAAGGATTTCCACATAAGCCTTTGTTTCCTGCTCAACCAACCAGAGGAACTGTGAGATGCAAACTTAATTTTTTTTGTACAGCTTCAAGTTAAAATTGGTAACATGTATATATAGACTGTTTTAGGTAATGTAACGGTGTTTTTGGAGAAGTTTTTGTCTGACACAATGTCATGAGAGATACATAATATAATATGAGAAGAAAGAGAAAAAATATATTTTATTTTCTTGATACTATGCTAGGCAAGAATTTCCAAAGATTATTATTAGCATTCTTTTTATTTATTTAACTTACAATAAAAAATTTAATTGAAATTAGATTTTTTTTAATGCAATTTAATTAAGAACATTATTCTAAATTTAAATATCAAAATAGAATATAAGGAGCGTCAATAACAAATTTTGAATTGTTAATAACATTACATAGTAATGTAATTTACAAAACATCATTTCTCATGAGAGATTAATTGTGTCTGCGAAACAAACATTATGATGGACGGACACAAGTAAAGTTAAATTAGTATGTTATTTAATTTCATCTGTTTTAGAGAACCAGACTTACTGTCAATATATTATAACAGTAAAATAAAAACTAGAACATACCAAATTTCATTAATGACAGATCCTTTTTTTATATCCAAATTCATTTTTTTTTTCAAAATTTTAAATCAACTTCCAATGTAATGTTGTTGGTGGTGGTGGGAAAACATAACCTACTGTGAAAGAAAAGCACACAAACATCACAATTTTTTTTATAAAAAAAAATAATGATTAAGTTTGTGTGAAGAGGGTCGTGGGTGATTCACCTGCAAATGAGCTCGGATCCATCTTTATAAGTCCTGCCGGGATTAAACCTGTCAAGGCATTGTTGGACAGGCCTAATATGCTAAAATCTTGTCTAAATTCGGGTATTGAACCATTAAATTTGTTGTCATCAAGTCTCAATTCCAAAAGCTTGGGCAATGTGGTCAATGACAAAGGAATTGCACCCGTAAAGTTGTTTTCCGCTAAGTAAACCTTCTTCAACGACATCATACCCTGAAACGCATCCCCAGGAATCTCCCCAGAAAAATGATTGTTAGACAAATAAATGGACCTCAACATACCAAGTTTCTTAATCTGCGGCATTGGACCCCCAAAGTTATTCTTCATGAAGCTTAGTCTCCTCAAATATGGTAAATTCTGTAACACATCCACGTTGATAGTGCCTGAAAGTCCCTTATTCTCAAGTTGTATATCCCAAATTTTACCATTTTCACAATAAACACCAACCCAATTAACCACATCCCCATCACACGGGGGTTTCTGCAACTTGTTCCAGCTACCCAATGCATTATTTCCATCGATCAATGAGTCCTTGAATTTGAGGAGGATTTCAGTATCAGATATACCTGAAGAGCTTACAACAAGGAAAGACGCAATGCAGAGAAGAAACAAGTGTAATATTGCCATGGCATATGTTGTAGCTAAGGAGGAACGCGCAATCGTGGGGGGCGACATGCGCGCCCTTCAGAGAAGGAGCTGCAATGCGACAAGGGATATTTGGTACTGGGTCAGGGGTAGAAAGATGGCTTGGAAGGATGTTAGAATTTGGATGGCATAGAACAAGATTGAGAGGTAGAGAAAAAAATGCGCTAAGAATAGGTAATTACCTCATTGTCTACAGAGAACGATTGAAAGTGGAGGGTGCATGTCTTTGCTTTGACCAATTTTTTTTTTTTTTGGTACGGTAGTTTGAGTTTGTGTCACAAGAGAAATGTTCGGGCTGCCTTTGAATTGAACATAATTTTTCTCTCAATTATTCCCTTTTTCTTTTTCTTGTTTTCTTCTTACTAAGCCTTTACCAACATTTAAATCTCTTTTTTATAATAGCCTTTCACTACCCAACTCCTACGTTGTTTCTTAATATACACATATTGACAGAATGAACTGGTTTTCAAATATCGTGAAGGGTGATCTCAGTTGGTTAATGGGTATAAAATGAATTGTTTACTACGTCTATAAAATGTATATTGTAGTCTTCTCTTATCTTAGAGGGGTTAAAACTTAAATTTTTTAATGATGATAAGCGTTTTTACCAATTATATTAATTTACCAAAATAAATTTTACTATTATTTATTACTAGCAATTTAGAGGTGACAAAATTTGACTCGATCGGAACTTGACTCGACTCACTTAAAACTCAACTCGACTCACCTGAAATCTGATCCACCCTAACCCAAAATTACAGTAAAATATTATGACACGAGACCTGAACAACTCAAAACCGAAACGATCTGTGACCTGATTGACCTAAGACCCAACAGACCCGAAAACCGACTAACCCAAGACCCGAGCGACTAGAAACCCAAATGATCTGAAACATGAACGTCTCGTGACATGAATGACCCGTGGCACGAATTCATGATCCGAACGACCCGAAACCCAAATGACTCCAACCCGAGACTTGATTTAACCTGATTTTCTAAATGAGAAAAATTAATTATTTGTTATTTGTCAACAAAGTCACATATTAATGATATCAAGTATAAAACCATAATATGTCAAAAAAGAAAATATAAAGTAATTATTTTATAGTAATTATTAATATATAAATTTATTTAAAATAAATATAGTATACAAGTATTTTCTACACCAATTAGTGCCACAATGACACAATATTAGTGAGTTATCTTCTCTTGCTCGGCCCTTCCACAAATCCTATGAACCTTGTGTAAGCTCTGCAAGAATTTGAGGATTCTTAAACCAAGGTTAATTGCAACTTGTCCACATAAATTATAAATAGATTAAAACAGGAGAAGATTAATTGCATATAGAAGATTTCAAGCACTATACCGTACACCAATATATGACCTCAACAAAATGGTGCCATTAAGAACTAGGACAGCATAAGAACGAGAGCCACAATACTCAATAAACGATAATGACCTGGAAATATCGTAATTGTTGCAGATCCGTGACAGGTGTATCCTCACTTCCATATATAAACAAATATACAAGCAGTCTCATATTAATGAATTTCATACTTTTACTGATAAAAAAATATACAAGCAAAAGAATCTAGCAAGCTGAAATAAAAGGAAACACTCTTATCTGAAGGATCAAATAGAAGCATTACCAAACACTGTGTGGTGTCTCAGGATTGATCCCATATATATTGTAGCCTCGAAACTAGTTCGGATAGTGCTCGTTGTGGATGATTATCCAACTTTTTCTATGGGTGCGCCTCCTTTTTCCATGGTCTCGATCTCCACGGTTAAAACTTCTTGATCTATTTCTTTTTTTTTGATATCAGAGATCTTGTCCCAAGATGGACTTATTTCTCTTTTTGTATTCACATATTTTTTCAATTACCCTTGCCTAATCAGGTCGTCGATCTGGATTTTCAAGTGTCTGCACTTCCGTATGACTGTCTTTCTTCTGGCTACCTCGACCTTCTTTATTCTGCTCAGCTTTTGAATTTGATCCTTTCATATCTTTCTTTGCTTTTTTCTGTAGCAGGGCTTCTTCTCTATAACTCTTGAAGGGTTGGTCCTCTTCAGCTATCATGATCTCATCTGCTTGGACCAAGAGGGCTGTCATGGAGTTAGTTGGTTTCTTAGACAGGTAATAGCTGAAGTCTGAGGCTTAGAGTCCATTAATAAAGGACATTGTTGCTACCTTATGATCAAGCTCTCAGAATTCTATCATGGTTTCTTGGAACTGAGAGATGTAATCTCAGAGTGACTCATCAATTTTTTGGGTGAAATTGAGCAGACTCTCCATTGTTTTCCTTGGTCCTTGATTAGGGATGCACTTCATATAGAGTTAATTATATGCATTTGTTGAGATTATTTTTTTATTATTCATTGAATTTCTTGACAATTGTGGTCCTTTAGAGAATTATGTGTTTTAGAGTGTTTTGCATATTAAAAAAACAAAGAAGCCTTAAACAAAAAATATATTAAATATGTTCGAAAGAATCCACAACATCCGAACCAGTTCAGAGTACGGAAACCCGGTCTGAACAATAGCGCGGCCTAGACAGCACATAAACCGGGCCTGGGCAGAACAACAACGCGGCCTGGACAGCAACAAAAGCACGGCCTGGACAGCAGCAAAAATCGAGCCTGGGCAGAACAGCAACACGGCCTGGATAACAGAAACCCGGGCCTAGACAAAGGGGAGCTTGCAGCTTGGACAGTAGGGAACACGACCTAAACAGAAAAGAGCTGCAACCTGGACAGAACGAGACCGGGCCTAAACAGAAGGAGGTCGCAGCCCGAGCTTCCAAACAGAAACCCTAGGGCAATTTTTTTATCTACAAAGTCGTCTCTATATAGCAATATATAGGACTTTAGACTCAAAAACCAGGGGTGCTGAACAGATACACATTGAATTTTTAGAGAGTTGTTGTGATTATGTATTGTCGGCTAAGCTAAGTTTCAACCAAGGCAAAGAGATGAACTCCTAGACATAGCGGGTTTGGCTTGTATTTAATTCAGTTATTTGTGTTTTTAACGTTGAATAATTGTTTTGAGTTGTTTCCTTTATTTAATATGAAGTTGATGTTTTTGTGTGACAGACAATTATATTTTCTTCTTCCTTAGATTTATTTAACTCCGAGGATTGTTGTTCTTTTTATCCATATAAGTTCAGTTATACTTCTCTTATGTGTGGAATTTAGGATGCAATTGATTTCGGTAGATTAATTATATATGATTTTTCTTTAATTCATTATTGTCTCCGGATATATCGTTGATTTAGGATATCATATATGATCGACCGTTGCATTACTTGTAAAAACAAGAGGGGAATTTCTCATATAATTTACAAAAGAATATTTTTGGTGCTTTCACTATTATTTTCCGATTACGCATTTGGGATGTGAGACACGTAGTTGAGTTATAATTACTGAATTGATATAAGTTGAAGCTGTGAAATCTAGGAGGGATTCTTGGACCATTGTGTTTCTCATTATTAATTTTCTTTAACTTAATTCAATTGCTTCATTTAATTCTCAACATTTTCTTAATATTAATTTTTAATTTTGTTTCCAGTATTTTTTGCTTGAGATTTGACCATAGAACATTCTTTTCGTGGGATCGACACCCCATTCTATACTGCTGCTACCGTATGGTACTGTTTGGGCGTAACTTAAATTTTGGCACCATTTTCGGGGAGAACATCAGTCTACAGAGAGGTTTTTAGGTACTATCTTTCCAAACTCTTTTTTTTTTTAGTTTCTTTTTAATTCTAGTTTTATTTTATTTTTCAGTTTTCTTTTATTCAAGAAAAAAAAAAGTGTTGGTGGTATAAGCGTTGGGTTAGAGATGAACACGGACGATTGGTTAGAATCCTTCAGTTAGAATACTCACTGAATTACATTAGGAGTGAAATGAGTTCAATTACAAGCTCTAACACCATGAGCAATCACGAAGATGACCCTGTTAGGACCCTAAATCACTACCTTCATCCTACACTCACATCTAAACCATTACGCATCATGTTTCTGCCAAACACACCACATATATATTTCAAGTCGGGCATGAAAGCATTGATACCCACCTTCCACAGTTTAGAAAGCGAAAACCTTTATATTCACATTAGGGAATTTGAGGAAGTGAAAACCCTTATAGTCACATTAGAAAACAAAAACCCTTATGTTCACAGCAGCGCGGCCTGGACAATAGCAGAAGCACGACCTGGACAACAGCAGAAGTAAGGCCTAGACAGTAGAAACATCGGCCTGGATAGCAGGGAAATTAGACCTAGACAGAGGGGAGCTTACGGCCTGGATAGCATGGAACATGGCCTTAACAGAAGGGAGCTGCAACCTGGACAGAATGAGATCGGGCCTAGACAGAAGGAGGTCGTGGCCTGAGCTTCCGAACAAACACTCTAGGGCGATTTTTCTGTCTACAAAGCCGTCTCCATACAGCTATATATATGACTTTAGACTCAAAAACCATGGGGGTTGAACAGATACACATTGAATTTTTAGATAACTATTATGATTATGTATTGTTGGTTAGGCTAAGAATCAACCAAGGCAAAGAGATGAACTCCTAGACATAGCGGGTTTGGCTTGTATTTAATTCAATTATTTGTGTTTTTAATGTTGAATAATTGTTTTGAGTTGTTTCCTTTATTTAATATGAAGTTGATATTTTTGTGAGACAAACAATTATGTTTTCTCCTTCCATAGATTTATTTATCTCTGGTGATTGTTGTTCTTTTTCTCTATATAAGTTCAGTCATGCTTCTCTTATGTGTGGAATTTAGGATGCAATTGATTTATGTAGATTAATTATATATGACTGTTCTTTACTATGTTATCGTCTCCAGGTATATCGTCGATTTAGGATATCATATATGATTGACCGTTGCACTACTTGTAAAGACATGAAGGGAATTTCTCATAATAATTTACAAAATAATATTTTTGGTGCTTTCACTATTATTTTTCGATTACGCATTTGGGATGTGAAATGCGTAGTTGAGTTATAATTACTGAATTGATACAAGTTGAGGCTGTGAAATCTAGGAAGGATTCTTAGACCATTGTGTTTCTCATTATTGATTTTATTTCACTTAATTCAATTGCTTCATTTAATTCTCAACATTTTCTTAATATTAATTTTTAATTTTGTTTCCATTATTTTTTGCCTGAGACTTTGACTGTAGAACGTTCTTTTCGTGTTATCAACACCTCATTCTATACTAATGCTACTACATAGTACTGTTTGGGCGTAATTCAGTCCTCTACTGCTAAAGAAATGGGTCACAAATTGCTCACTTAGCATTTCGAAGGACCTGACCGACCACGAGGGAATATGTGAAAATCAGGTTCGCGCTATTTCCCGTAGTGTGATTGGGAAAGTACGACACATTATTGCTTAAAAATTCCCATATATGAACATTATAGATTTAAATGTCTCTAAATGATCATGGGGACAAGTCTTCCCACTGTAAGATTAGATTCTTGGCATCTTAAATTTGTTTGGGATTTCCATTTCCATGATCTATTGAGATAATAGGTTTCCTAAAGGCATTATCTCCTTCAAGATATTTAGTTTATTAGTCTTTAAGATAAGTTCAATGTGCTTATTCATCTATCTTAGCTGTTGGGAAGCTTCAAGCAGCTCTGGTTCCTTGTGCCTCCTTAGGGGTCAGGAGTCTGACACGGACTCTTTTTCGCATTGCTCAAAGTTTAATCCAATACTAAGTCAAAGAGCTTTAGTGTGTCGAGTTCAGCATCAAACATCTTACTCCCTTTAGACTTATGGTGATGCTCGTGTCGTCTAGAGGTTCTTGGTATTTTCGGGTCTTTTCTGGTTATGGTTATGCCGACTTTATGGTGGCAAGTTCGAACATGAGGGGCTCGAGTATTATTTGATATCACTTATGTGATCATGTTAGCCATGTGTTTGTATCAACGTTTGAGTTCCTCGTACTCAGCTAGACTGACTTGGACCTTAGGTTCTTCAGCTAGACCAATCTTTGTGAGGCTGGATTGGGTCCGTCCACCGTGGACCTTAGAATTTTGATGATTTCCTGAGACCTGGTGAATCTTAAGCCCATTCGTGTGCCTTAGGATTATGATTTCATCTCTCTCGTCTTCAGTTGTGGTATGGACAATGTTTCTTGTCTCTATTGTAGGGGCTAGGAGTTGGTGGCATCGTGAAATAAATTTGTTTTTCCTAAGGATAATGCCAATCTATTGATACTAAAAAGAAGGTAAAAGGTACAATTGTTGAATCGGGTTTCGGTGCTGGCCATATTTCTATATTCACGTCAGCTTGGTACACGAACCTCTGCAAGGAAAGCCATTTAAAGTTTGGTTCTCTAGGAAAGCCCTGGGATGGTAAAGTTAGTAAGTGTACTAAGATGGAGTAAAATGAAGGGCTATAGAAATACTGAAGTGGGAAAGAGAGAGCCGAAGTGGTTTTGATTATGAAACTTGTCTTTATGATAATAACACTCTTATTTATGTATACGGCTGGGGACTTGCTTTTCCTAAAAAGTCAGAGATAGGCTTCACTGGTGGTGTTACCTCATGTACTTAGATATGCTAAACGTGACTTATGCATCATTGAGTGTATGGGTCTGCTATCAAAGATAACATCCTCATACTTTTAGGTATGCAAGATGTGACCTTTGCATCCTAGAGTGTACGCGTCTACTATTAGAGATGGCATCCCATGCTTTTAGGTATGCGAGGCCATCATTACGTCTGAGGAGTTTTACACTTAAATAGTTTTAAGCCTTCCATTCCTCATTGTTTAGCAGCCACATTTTCAAATTTTATTGGACCGAGTATTTCTACCCATATCATCGAGCAATAAATAAGTTATTCTTATGTTCTCACCTTTTATTGATAATAATTGTTTCTAGGTAACCACCGATATTGATTTAATGGTAGCTGTTTCTTGGGTGAATAATCGTAGCCCCGTTCCTTGGTGTTACAACTATAACTTTAATGAAATTAAATTCTCTCATAAAAATTTAAATAATATAATATATTTTTCACACTTCAAGGTCTGAGAAAATTTCATTGATGATTCGTTGACTAAGTCTGGTGTGGAGAGTACCTCTGATCTTGTTGCCTGGGTGTAACTTATTTGCCTTAGCCTGATAATTTTGCTTATTGTCTGATTTGAATATTGCATGGGATGGATGTTAGTTTTGGTGTATTGATGAAGATGTTTGATGAGAGTCGTAAAATGCATCTTAACAGTACTTAACTGTTATCACTTTAGGGTTGATCTAGGTTTTAATTGCACTTTTATACGTTAACAACTCTAAAGTATCATTCTTGGATAATTGATCTATTTCGGTGCATTTTCAGGTACTTTAAGCTCAAAAGAGGAGGAAAAGTTATCATTGCTTGAAGCACAAAGACTCGAGGTATACTGGAGTGAAGGAATGCTTCTGAAAGGACAAGATGGAGGGCTTAAAAGAGCAACAGCTGCTGCCCGCACTGGAAAGAGTTTTACTAAATTGCGAGAATTGCCCGTACAGATCAATCATCTTTGAAAATTAAAATGTATTGATACAAGAAGAACCAGGAGATGAGCCATATATGCTTAGAAAGATCCGGAAGTCTATTTTCTGGAGAATTTTACGGTTCGTCAAAAGGATTTTTCTAGAGAAAGTTATGGCAGTTTTAGTAGACAAAGGTCAAGCTGTGCGGGCTGTGCGGGATTTTAGCGTGATTTTGGGCTTAAATCCCACATCCCACATCAGTTGGAAAACACATTTCTATATCCCACATCCCACATCGGATGGGAAACACATTGCACTATTGGTATTTGCCTATATAAGACCCACTCCACTTTAGCTTTGGAAATCAATCAGGGATGAATCCAGAGGGCCTTTAGGAGCAATCCAGAGGGCCTTTAGGAGGAACCCGAAATTTAAAGTTTGAAGGTCGGAAGAGATGATCGTCGGGAGGCCGGAAGCAACTCGAGGACACATGAGCCCCATGACCGGCTAATCTCCAAGTAAGGCGAAGGGATGAATCCCTAGGTGTAGTTGTTCTTATTTTTCCTTTATTTGATTCGGTTGTAGTTGGAATTATTTTCGTTAAATATTGTTATGTTTTATTCTTCAATTTAATTAGTAGATTTATTATAACTCCGGTGGTTGCATGCTTCTTTTCCATATAAGTTCAATCAGGCTTTTCTTATATGTACCTGTTTGGGTGTGATTGAGTCCGGTGGATCTTTTTTATAGATTTGTCCATTGCTGCCGTATCATCGTTTAGATATATCATCGTCTCTTGATAATTTATAAGTTAGGTCATGTGTGCTTGAAAGTAAAGATGATTTTATAACAATTACATTATGATTTATAAATGCGTTTTAATTAAATATTTTTCGATTGCCTGTTTGGGATGTGAAACTTGCAATCGAGATAAAAACAACTGAATCAAGTTAGGATTAGAGCAACGAACCTAGGGAGGATTTCCGGAACCTTGTCATTTTTATTTTAAACTTATTTACACAATTACCCTTTTTCTCAAACAACTCAGATTCTTTTAATATTTTATCGTTTGTGTTGAGGTTTACACCTTCTGTAGTACTTAACTTGTTTCCCTGTGGAATCGACACCCCAAAACTATACTACAATAATCGCGTTATGTTTTGGGCGTAATCAAATTTTGGAGCCGTTGCCGGGGAAACGCGCTTAAGTACAAGGAAGCTTGTCAACTTTGAGTGTGAAGGTTAAAAAAAAATAATAAAAAAATAAAAAAATTCTTGTTTTATTTATTTTATTTCCTCTCTGATTCATTTGGTGCATGCTTAGACAAGAGATCTGCTAGGTAGATTCATTAGAGGACCTGAGCTAGAATTACCATCTCCTTTCGAGTCTGATAGTGAAACCTCGCCTAGATCAACCCATAGAGAAAACCCAAGTGAGAATCTAGAGGATTTTGTTAGCATGGCCAATAACCATAATGAGAATGTTGCTAGGACACTTCAGGATTACCTCCACCCTACACGCACAGCCATACCATCATGCATCATGTTTCCAGTCAATACTCGCCATCAAGATCTTAAACCAGGGATGATTCAATTACTCCCTATATTCCATGGCTTGGATAACGAAAACCCATATGTGCACATTAGAGAGTTTGAGGAAGTAGTTGCGACTTTTCATAGTCAAAACGAAACTCATGACATTATGAAACTTAAGCTCTTTCCTTTCGCTTTGAATGATAGAGCCAAGAGTTGGCTATACTCACTTAGACCACGATCTATTGGGTCGTGAACTGAGATGACTCGGGCTTTCTTTAACAAATACTTTCCCCAACATAAGACCAACACTTTGAAAAGGAAAATCTCCACCTTTGCACAAAAGGATAGTGAGACTTAATATCAGTCTTGTGAGAGATTTAAGGAGTTATTGAGTATGTGCCCTCACCATGGGTATGAGAGTTGGCGCTTAGTGAGCTATTTCTATAAGGGACTTACCTATAGAGAGCGCCAATTCGTAGAGATGATGTGTAATGGTGGGTTTTTAGAGAAAGATCCTGATGAGGCCATAGAGTACCTCAATGAGCTTGCTGAAAAAGCTCACACTTGGACTGGACCTAGTGTAACTGAAAGTACAAATAGGTCACGACCTATAGGGCACCCATATGGTGGTGAAATTTACCATCTTAGGGAAGAGGATAACCTTAGAGCCAAGGTCGAGATGCTCACTAGGGAGATAAATGAGTTAAAGACTAAGAGCTTAAAGCCAACACACGTGATTAATCATGAAAAATCTTTTGAACCATGTTTTGTGTGTGGCGGGGTAGATCATCTCCTCCAAGAATGCCCCACATTTGCTGATATGAGAGGGCTGT
The DNA here is from genome assembly GCA_023935145.1 of Bretschneidera sinensis. Lineage (NCBI taxonomy): Eukaryota > Viridiplantae > Streptophyta > Magnoliopsida > Brassicales > Akaniaceae > Bretschneidera > Bretschneidera sinensis. Next base: position 89,246,147 of record CM043705.1, on the reverse strand, counting down.
ATGAGGAACAATGTAATGCCTTAGGCATGTACAAAAAGCCTCTTGCACCTTTCTCTAACACTTATAACCTGGGGTAGCGAAATCACCCCAACTTCAGTTGAAAATCTAAAAACCAGCATGCACAGCCCCCTAGATCATCCCCTGCACCTTATCATGCACCCTCATCCTCTAGGAACTCGCTAGAAGACACCTTACAGGCCTTTATAGAGGCACAAGGTGGTTTGAGGCATTATTTACACAGGTGATGGAAGAGCATAAAAAAATAAAGAGCCAAGTGTCCAAGTTGATGAGCTACTTGAGTGTGATTGCCATTGAGACACTTGGTGGTATCGTAGTAGTACTGGAACATTGGTGTGAAATTACCCTTTTGCCCTTAAAAGTTGCCATGTGTCACGATATCATTGGATCAAAAAAATTTCCCTACATCAGATGCCCTCCACTTCCTTCAACTTAGTTATGCGATCGAGGAAGTAGGTTGTTTAGAATGATTTCTTTCTGTGTCATGCAGTTCGGATCAAGTTTGACATTGTTTGGGTACCTAGGTACTTAAGAAGGCGAAAAATAAACAATTGAATTTGTTCGAGTAGTGTGAGGGATAGTGCATAGCCACCCTTTGAATGTCTAGTGCCTGAGGAGGATTAATAGCTAGGTGCTACCATCTCGGGAGAGAATCTGAACTCCGAAAAAATCTTAAAGCTTAGTGTTGCCTTATCAGAAGGGAAAGTAATGAGTCTGTGAAGCACAGACTTGAGCCAAGTCCCTCGAAGCGAGGTAAGTGATGAGTCCAAATGATACAAACTTAAGCTGAGTTCCTCGAAGCGAGGTAAATAATGAATCTGAGTGATACAAAATTAATTTGAGTTCTTTGAAATGAGGTAAATAACGAGTCCGAGTGATACGTACTTAAGCTAAATTCCTCGAAGCGAGGTAAGTAACGAGTTCAAGTTGCATGGACTTAAGCTGAGTACCTTAAAGCAAGGTAGATAATGAGTCCAAGTGATGCGAACTTAAGCTGAGTGCCTCAAAGCAAGGTAAATAATAAGTACGAATGAAACAGACTTAAGCTGAATTCCTTGAAGCGAGGTAGTTAACGAGTCTGAATGATACAGATTTAAGTTGAGTGCCTCGAAACGAGGTAGATAATGAGTTTGAGTGATACGGTAATGAGTCCAAGTGATACTGACTTAAGCTGAGTGCCTCGAAGAAATGTAGATAATGAATCTGAGTAAAACAGACTTAAGTTGAATTCTTCAAAGTGAGATAAATAACGAGTCCTAGTGATACGAGATTAAGTTGAGTGCCTCAAAGCGAGGTAGATAATGAATCAGTGTGATATAGACTTAAGTTGAATGCCTAAAATCAAGGTAAACAATGAGTCTAAGTGAAATAGACTTAAGTTGAATTCCTCAAAGCGAGGTAGGTAATGAGTTTGAGCGATATAAACTTAAGCTGAGTGCCTCGAAGTGAGGTAGATAGTGATTCCAAGTGATATAGACTTGAGTTTTGTTATTAACTCCTCAGAGTTTAAAATATAAGTCTGAAAGACTCGACTTAGGGTGAACTCCTAAAAGCCTTGACGATAAGTCCAAGTATAATGACTTAAACCAGACTCCTCAAATTTGATAAAAAACTATATCGAGCTCGAATTACCTCGGGTCTACCTCTTCGGAGTTGATAGAGAAACTGAACTGAGGTTGAAGTAGCTTAGGGTTATCTCCTCATAGTTGATGGAAAAACTGGACCAACGTCTAAGTAGCTCAGGGTTACTTCCTCGGAGTTGATGGAGAAACTAGACTGAGGTCAAAGTAGCTCGAGGCTACCTCCTTGGAGTTTATGGAGAAATCGGACCTAGGTCAAAGTAGCTCGGGGTTACCTCATCGGAGCTGAAATAAACTAAAAAATCGGAGAAAGATGGATGCCCGGGGCAGTCTCTTTATAACTAAAATGAACTTAAGAGTCCGAGGATGATGGAAGCTGGGGGCTATCTCCTCGGACCCAAAATAAACTAAGGAGTCCGAGGAGGATGGAAGCTCGAGGCTGTCTTCTATGAGCTAAAATGAACTCATGAGTTTGATGAGGAGGGAAGCCCGAGGTTATCTCTTTGGAACTTAAACAAACTGAAAATTACAAGGAGGTTGGAAGCTCGGGGCGGTCTTTTCGGACCTGAAAAAAACTGAATAGTCCAAGAAAGATAGAAGCTCGGGGTTTTCTCCTTTGAGCTTAAATGAACTGAAGAGTCCGATAAGGATGGAAGCTTTGAGCTGTCTTCTCAGAGCTGAAATGAACTAAAGTGTTCGAATGTTTTGGAGTTTGTATCTCATCTTATGGAGTGCTTCTGTTTTATGGTTTTTGTCTTCTATTAGTTGAGGCCCAAGTTTTGAACCTTTAGGCTGAGGTTTCTTCAAATTTTGTGCAGGTAAGCTTGCTGATTTAAAAGTAGCTGTGGGCATTTGACCCAAGAGATTTATGGAGGCCACTTAGCAGGCCCAAGGTCCTTGGACTGAGACTTATGAGCTTGGGACCCATTAGTAAGGCTAAGACTTATAAGCTTGGGGCCTATTGGTTGGGCTGAAGCTTGTGGCCCATTAGTTGGGCAGAGGCTTGGAATGATGCCGTGAAAAAACATTTATCGTTCGAAACTAAGGCAGCCAAACGGGAATCTACTGGGAGAAGAGTTGTGGAGGAGTTCGAGCGCTCCAAGGAGTTTTCGGCCCCAATCGTCACTAAAGGAAGAAAATAATACTTCAACAACTTTGAAGACGCCAAGTGCAAGGCGATCCAAGCCTACCTTAATCAGGACTTCTCGGTGATTAAACTTTCTAAGGATGAGACCATTACCCTAGCTGAAAATTGCCAAGTTGTTGAAGTGGAGGACGAGGCCGAGACCAGGGTGAGGGAAGCTGAGGAGAATGTTCATATAATAGGGGATGAGGAGCGGATACCCATCTTTCTTTCTTTTCTTTTTATTTTATGTAAGTTAAGCTGATAGTGCCTTATTTTATAAAAATTTCAAGTAACAGAATGGGCGTAGGCCCTTTGCATTTACAATGTTTTGAGTTTCCTTACTTCTATGTTATGAAGATTTTACATTTTTTTCTCGATAATATTTAAGTAGATCCGGGGGAGAAAGAAGTTCGGGGCTCTATTTTCGATCTCTGCGTAAGTAAACACTCTAAGGGAGAAAGGAGCTTGGGCCCTTCCCTCGGTAAAGATAAGGAATCCTTGGCCTCGAGGCTCTGGGCTCAACAAAGATGAGGCGTTTAGGGACTCAAGGTCTTGGACTTTGTAAAGATGAGGCATCTAGGAACTTAGGGTCCTGGCTTGGTAAAGATAAGTTGTCTAGGAACTTGAGGCTCTGAGCTTGGTAAAAAAAAGGCGTCCATGGACTCAGGTCCTTGAGTTTTGTAAGGAAGAGACATCCAAATACTCAGGGCCTTAAGCTTAGACTTCTTGGGAAAAATGGTTGAGGGTCATAGGGACTCGAGGCCTTCTTATAAAAAATAGTCGGCATCACAAGGACTCGAGGCACTCTTATCAGAATTTGCTCGATAGTTTTCTTTGAACATTTTCTAATGCTTTATACTTGGATTGTTTTTGCAAAGTTCAATGGATTAATGAACTCTCTTGACTACTGGCTAGTCAATTGTGGGAGCAATGAGTTTTTTGAGCCATAAGTTGCCCCACTAGGCATGGAGGCCCATTTGGCGTAGGGGCCTATTCAGGATGCTAGGACCATTTGGCATGTGAGAAGTTCACTAGGAGTGGAAGGATTCTACTAGGTTTGAAAGGAGTATCAAGGCTTACTAGAGCTCGGGGCTCTTGGCTCGACTTTTTTACTTTGAGAGTATCGAGGCTTACCAGAGCTCAGGGCTCTTAGCTCAGCCTTTTGTGAAATGATATCAAGGCTTAGGAAAGCTCGAAGCTCTCGCCTTGGACTTTTTTTAAAGGTACCTAAGTGAGGAATAACTCAGTGCTCATTCCTCGGTGTTTTTGTTGAAAAAGTGTTGACGGTGAGAGGTTCTTAGGGCACTCTCTTCAAGCTTTTGCTGAAAGAGTGCCGAGGGTGAAGGTGCTCGGGGCACTCTTCTCGGGTTTTTTCTAAAAGAGTTATTAGCTCTAAGGTGAGTGACCTTCGAAGGGAGAGGTTCCACAGTTGGTCGTTATGCCACTCTCTAAGTCTAGATATACCTAAGCCTTTGACGCCTTGAGAGTGAAGGCTTGTGTCTTATAGATGAGAACTTGTTGCATTGAAAATGATGATTTTGGTGCGTTGGATTAGAGACGACTGCTCTGGGGCATCAGAGAAGACGGCTATGGTCGTGACGACGACTTTAGATGCGTCATTAGCTGACAGTTATAGGGTTTTTCTTAGAAACGTATTGCTTATAACAATTTAATTGGTATGAAAAATTATTAATACCTAAAGCATATAAAAATAATACCTGATTGTGAATGATCATTATGTTGTCTTGTTGTTTGTGCTCCGCTGGTTCGAGTTTAGGGCGTGTTTGAGGACTTTAATAGTCTTTTCTTTAACTGTTTGTATTAAACATGCTTGAGAAAATCAAATTTCTAAGATTGGTTCTGGAAAGAGAATGTTGAAAACCTTGGGAACTGGATTAACCAAGCCTGAAATTGAGCTTAAGTTTGCTGAATCGGTTGGTCAAATATGAGTCAAAATTGATGGTTTGTGAAGAAACTCATCTTTTAAAGTCGAATCTTGCAATGTTGAGCTCGGATTTGAATCGACCATGTCTTAAAACCTTAAGAACTGGTCATATTGGATTTGAAATCGAGTCTGAAATAGCTAAATCAATTGGTCAAATTGGTGGACCTTATGATTAAACCTAGTTAAACCAGTTGGTTTGAGTCAACTGACATGGCGCTAGCTTAGTGATAGATGACGATGATGTGGTGCCTAGTCGGTGCTAACGTGGCGTAGAAGTGTTTTGTGTGTAATAATTTCCTAAAACTTTAGATTGATGGATTTTGACAGATTTGATAATCAAGATCTCATTTTTCGACGAATTTTAACGGTTCCGATTGAAGACTTTTCGAAGTCTGATCACCATGAAACTTTGAAACATGTAGATCGAAGGTCGATGAATATGCTAGTGAGGCCTGATTTCACTTTTGATGTCGGATTTTGACAAATCTGACGGTCAAGATCTCATTTTTCGGTAAACTTTAATGGCTCCGATGGAGGACTTTTTGACGTCCGATCTTCATGAAACTTTGCAAAGCACTATATTTTAAGGTGGTGAACGTAATAGTTTTCCAAATGGAATTTTATTTGTTGGATCATCCTGGATCTGATGATGGAGTCAGTATGCCATATTGACCATCAGATTCTTACAGATCTGAAGGGAAAATCTGGTTTCCGATGAATTTTTTGTAATGCACAGGCATTTTTCTTAGATCTAATGAGATTTTGTAATGGTGGATCAGTGACTCATTTGTATCAACATCTCTATATAAGATTTTTATTGTTCCCACAGACAGCACCATTTGTTGATGCCGAAAATCTGCTATATGAGCTCACGGACCTCTGCGGGGTTATGCCCTGGAGGACTCTCCGATACCCAAGTCAGTGATCTGAAATAATAATCAAAGAATAAAAAAGACTAGATAGTTGTGTGATTGTAAGTTGTGCTTATGTACCTTTGATAGTGAAAACCTCATTATATAATGTCTTGGAGCAGATTTGAATTAGGAAAGTTATTAATCACTAAGTATCATGACAAGATTGAGCTTATTCATAAGCTGAATTGTTTAACTAATATTTTATCCATAAGCTGGAGTGTCGTATTAGTATTGGGACATTATTGTAAAATTACCATTATGCCCTTTACCAAGTGTGATGATTTGATTGGTTGATCTATTTGAGTCGTTAAATTACTTTTTTGCCCTGAATGTTGCAACATGTCACGATATTATTGGATAGAGAGTTTTTCTCTACATTTGTAGCTTTTCCTTAAAAGTCGTGTTCTCTGGTTTTTTTTGGTTGTGATAGTATTTCGCTAATTGGCTTGTTTACTCGGAGAAATGTTATACTGATGTTTCTTTCTCTTTGTTTTCTAGAAGTGGATGTTTTTGTAATTTCACCAAGTTTAAATTTTGAATGGTAGGTTTGTATATAGTGTCACACTTAGGTGCCTTGCCTTGTTTCATGGCATAAAAAAAAAAATATTTGTTACATTTTCTAGTATTTTTTTTATCACATTTGATGGTAAAGTTCTTAAATTTTGTATTAAATCATCACAATTGACACATTTGGGAGTAATAATCTAAAGTTGACAATTTACTATAAAATGTGACTATTTTATAATTACCAAATTTGATTTTTTTTTTCCCTTTGAAATAAGGTAAGGCAACTAAGAAAATTCCTTGTATCTAATAGGTCCAACTGGGTGCTTTGCCTATTTAAGGCAGTGGTAAAATTGTCACATTTTTCAGTAATTTGATTTAAATTTAATAGTAAATTGCCACATTTGATTGTACATTATTACATGTTACTCCATATGTTTACTAAAAGTTGTGACAAATTATAAACCAAATCAAATCCACGTTACGAAGAAAAAAAAAACGTGTGATGATTTTATAGTGCCTTGAATATAGACAAATCACTATAAAATTCTCCTTTTCTAACCGGTCATCCAAAATTTGCTTCAAATAAAAAGAAACGCAAAAAGTGGGGCCGGTGGGTGATTACTTTCTAATTAGGGATTCTTACCCTGTTATGACACAACGGTAATCGATCTTATTCTTACAGCAAACGAGGATATTCAAAACAAACACAGAATTATTAATGAGAGCTTCATAACAATTACTAATAGAGTTATCTGTGCACCACTCGTTACAATGGCTTCATTAATGACAAAATAATTTTGCAAAAATTACAGCGATTATCATTGAGATTACCCGGTGTCCCAAACACCCTCACTAGGTGTATGTATAGAAGTGCTCATGGCACAATTGTTTTGAGATCATACATGACAGAAAAAGAGTTCCAGACTTTAGTTTATCGCACTTGCCAAGTAACAACTGTTGCATAAAGAAAGTTAACCAATTAAAAAAAAAGAAAAAAAAAGGGAGAAACCATATGACTAAAGTCGCCATAGAAAATATGAGGAGGTTCCACTTGGGATTGAACAAAATCCCTGCATGTATCTAAAGGGGAAAAAATAAAAGGTAAACTAGTGGTTGAAGAAGCTTTTCTTCATGTATGTCTGGTGAGACAATGGTCCATGGAGACCCATATCTTCAAGTCAGTTATAAGATCTTCTATGTTCAAAAATACTTAACAAGAGTCAGAAGGCCTTTCCATGAACGAGTTGCATGTCCCTGTAAAGTGCAAACACCCCAAAGTTAGCTTTATCTATTAACTTTTGCTTCCGATCGACGTAGAATTTTCCAAAAGAACGCATATTTGTCTTTATCAACACTACAAAATACGTATGTCAATCATAATTAGTACACAACTGCGAAAGGTAATGAATGGTCAAAATGTACACAAAGTGGGAATTCAAAAGTTGGAAAAATAAAAGTAATCCTTAAGGGTTTGTAATAGGTTTGTAACATCATTAATGATCCTTTTGGATCAAACTGAAATATTAAAAACTTATTTTGAAATCACTTAAGTCTTTTAAAAATAAATCAAAATCTTTATTACTGTGGGATGTGAATATGATCATACAGTGGAGTTTACTCTATGAATATCAAATAACTTTTCGTGAATTAAATTTCAAATGTACGTACCAAAAGTAAGTACTACAGTTTCCCATATTCTTTGTGGTGTGCACAGTTGCCCCGTGAGGACTAACAACTTGCATGACTAGCAGCACATCACTTCAAATCATGTAAATGATTATTCGTAAAAGCTACCACCAACTTGCACGTTTATCTTGTTTGGTAATTTCTCCATCATTACTTGATCTACAACTTTGTCAAGTGTCTACTCTTTGTTTACAAATCGTAATTTGGTAGTAATTTTTACATTTTTGTGTTTTATAGTGAAAACTAGGTTTTATATATGCTTCAAAAGAATTATTTGTAGAGACTAACATGCAAAGGTTGTATATCTGGGAATATATTTTATCTGAGCATATCCTATTATATATACGAGCAGCACTCGTGACGATTCCAGTCCAGTAAAACGAAAGAAAATAGACACAAAACAAAAACTAAAAGACAAGAAAACAGACAAAACCCATATGCACTCCACCTCATTCACAGCCCCATATATATATATATATATATATATATATATATATATGCAAGACAATGAATATGTCATAAAAATGAAAAGGCAAAAAAAAAAACTCCAAAATCCAAAATATAAACGGTAATAAAAAGGATTAAGACACACTTACCAATGAAATCCATAATAGTACTTTAAATAAAAAATTCTTAAAAATGAAGAAGAAAAAACATTACTAATTTACGTACCTGTCCTGTAGTACTTTTTTCTCTTCAGTGAAAATTCCCACCACCATTTCCTCCAAAAGATTGGGCTGTCGGCGCAGCAACATTATTAATTCTGTCGAGTGAATCCAGTGAGCCATGTCGCTTTTTCTGTTGGTGCTGTGAAATGCCTCTTCCTCCGCTCATGCTTCTAACAATTTGTCCAACACCAAGGAAGTCTCTGGTCAACCTATCAGACCCACCAATACTGAGACTTTTATGCTTCCCTTCGTTATCCTCGTTCGCTGCACCATAAGAACTGAAGGGGTTTTCTTGTAAATGTCCACTAGGAAACGAATTCATTAGTTCATGAAGGTTGTTCTCATTTTCATTATCAGTACCAAAAATGCCCCCAAAGGTTGAGGATGATCTACAGCCACCACCACCATTATTAGTTGATGAAGAGCTACCACCACCAAAGTTCCTTAGTAGAGAAGCACTGTTGCTGTTGTTGGTAGTGCTTGAAGTTGAACCCATTTGCGCAGCCTTTTGAAGGAGTGCAGTAGCAGACATATGGGAGAGTGAAGACACATTCATGTTGCTGTTTTGTATTGATGAGTTAAACAGACCTGAGGAGCTAATTTGATGATCATGAGTACTACTACTCATCATCTGGTTGTTTGGGAAGAGACCAGTAGTACTGTTATTGGTCACTACTTGATGATCATCACCGGAGGTAATTTCATTGTTGAAATTGAAACCATTATTGTTGTTGTTGCTTGGGAAAATAAGGTTGAAAAGATTTGCAGCAGAGGGAGAGTTGTTGTTGGTTGGATTGTTTTGAAGTTCATGAGGTAATTGAATTCCCATTCCATGGAATATGGGTTTGTTTGGTAACAACCCACAAGCTTGTTGAGAGTGGTTATTCATCTCTTCGTCGTAATTTTGGTTTGTGTCTTGCATGAAGAAACTTGCTGCTGCTGCAGGCTGTGGGGTTCGAAATGACAATGACGATGATGGCCCAATTGAAGGTGGAAGGAGGTGATCAAATTGGCCCGTACGGCCACTGCTGCCCCGTTGCAAAACGTCACCGGATTGATTGTTCTGGTTTTGTGGACCCACTTGAGATGATAGGCCTAAGCCTGCCAGGTTGCTACTTCCATACAAATGACTGCTTATAGTGCTCAAAGAAGGAGGTTGCCTTGCACTTTCCTGAGCAAGTGCATCACAGAATGCCCTATGCGTGATAAAACTGTCACGCCTGCAAACAATTATTATTGAGAGGAATCCATTAGATGGATCCATAGCAAAAAGGAAATAATTGAAAGAAAAAAAAGAAACTTTAATTGAACGGGAAGTACTCTCATGTCTGCTACTTCTAGCGCGATTGTATGTTACATCAAATAATAGAATCGTGAGCAAATAATTATTGCTTGTGGATGCCAGAAATTCAATCATGTGACCCTCTACCAAGCTAAGGTACACTAGAATGTTCAATGAAAACTGTAATGACCATGAATCTAGTCTAATAGATTTTAAATTAAATTAAAGATTTACGCACAAATGACAAATATATATAGTCCAAATTATGAAGACAGTAGAATTAACGAAATTAAAAAAGCTGCTATATAACAAAACATCTGATTGAAAATAAATGAACTATGCCTTTCATTTTGTGGAAATTAGTAATCCTACATCTTTTAGTACCCCATATATTTTACATAAGAGAATTGTTATCATCATACCGCGACTAACGATGCAGATTGCACTATGGTTTTCACTTGTCACATCCAATTGCGTGACTGTACCGTACAATCTACATGCTAATCGCACGGGTGAGAATAGATTAAAAGCTAATGATATATATGGTAATGATGTTCCTAAAGCGTGATTTGTTAATATTAGATTAATATTGCTTTATTTGATAAAATTTTCTTAAATGAACAAAAAAGGACGAAAAGAGTATCTAAAATAATTTTGTTAATTTAAATAATATTGCTTTAAGGTTAACAAATCATTTCCTAGCAATATCACCACAAAAATTAGGAAGGCATCTTAAAACAAAATTGAAACAGTTACGATATCAAGAAAAATCACGTTGAAAATAAAAGAAATTTGAGTTGAAGTAATTTAGGCTTCCAATTTGTGTTAATTATAATCCTACACCCCGTATATTTTACATAATTAAACAGTACTCAATCACATTGGGAGCTCGCAAACCACTAAACAAGCTTACGATTGAAAATTTAGGGTTTTAGATCATCTAAAAATATGTATTCAGGACTTAATTATACTGAAAGAGGAAAAAAGTAAAATAGATATATTATAGGTAAATGTCCAAATCCTAAAACAGTTGGGGGGAAAAAACAAGCATACGCAACTGTCTCCAATAATTAATATATGAATTAAGTAGCTTAAAAAGGCAAGTAGGTAGAGAAGAATATAAAGCAGAAAGGTAACTGAAATTCCTATAGAAGACAGAAACATAATTAAGTAGAGTAGGGTCAGTTGAAGAATTATTCACTAAAAACTTGAAAATGATTAACCAATTAACCATAAAACCAGCAATTGAAGAACTGGGTATTCAATAAATGCAACAACAGAATGTGTTTAAGATTTACGAAAAGTAATCAATCAAGTAGCCCATTTTGAGGAGTTCTCATATTTCAATGCCAAAACCCCATTTGAGAATTGTTCTAAAACTAGAAACAGAAACTCCTTTTGAATCCAATATTCAAGCAAGCCCAATGAGAGTACTCATTCTTCTCTCTACACAGAAAGAGAGAGAAGGACGGTTAAGATGCCTAACGTTATCACGAAAAGGAGTAGCTGCAAGAGAACAGACCTGAACACATATAGCCAACCCATAAGAGAACAAACCTGGTAACACAGCAATACTTAACCTTTACGTGGCTTAGCAGCACGTGAATTAGAAAAAGTAAACAACAGAAAAAGGGCGGTGTTTCCGAGGATAAACAAAAGATGAACAACTTTCTTCTCTCTCTTTTTTCAGGGAAGGAGAGGAGGGGGGTTTTATTGCTGAAACCTCTACAACCAGGGCAGTTTTCAGAGATTATACACGTGAGGGCATGTTTTCTGCTCGTATCTTCTCCACCACAGCACAAATATTTAAAAAAAAAAAAAATTGAAATGGAAGAGAGAGAAACCCATCTGAAAGAATACTGAAGAGAAGTTTATTTTTCCAAACAAAAAAACCATCAAGAGTACTTTTTCTCTCGTCACTTTGAGGAATCTAAGCCCTAACCAAAGAAGACAACTTATAACGCCTCTCCCCATCTCCGTATCAAGAGCGCAGCCTTCTTATTTATTCATAACCCCCTAAACCCATAGAAGATTATAAGTGGGAAATATATAATTATGAGGGAGATTAATTAGTTAAAATCCAATGGGAGTATAGTTGTAGAAAAATTTTCAGTTTATTGAAAAAAAATTTCCAAAAAAAATATGTTCAAGATACAAAATTCTCCTTGAAAATGATGAATTTAATTTCTACAACTGACATGGTATCTTAATTTGTCAACTTCCATATGTATTGATTAATTTAAAAGATTACCTTGAGAAGAGAGTTCCACAATCACATCTATACTCTCTGGTGCCACAAGTCTTAGAATGAGCCTTCCAATCAGACTGAACAGCATAC